>OY755249.1:22111528-23311528 GCA_963576725.1 Azorinus chamasolen
GATCTGACTGTACTCCTGTTGCAAATGCATTAATCTTTAACAAGGGGCACAAAGCAGTGCAGACCCTTCTTCAGAAGCAGTTTGATCTAGGTCTGCATTGTAAAACCTGCAGCTGATTTGGTCATGAATATTAATTAGATTAAGTTGATATGATAGCACATAGACACAGAAACTTTTAGCCGTGGCAGAAACTGTAGAATCATATCTATATTATATCACAAGCAAACTGAGCAGACCCTGATCAGACGGCTCCTATAGGAGCCGTCTGATCTGGGTCTACTCTGTTTGTAAAGGTGTAGAAAGGTGTATCTATGGAGGAAAGGATTACGGTAATTATGGTAACATTTTATTGGAAGGCTAACAAGAACACCGCAAGCGGGTGCCAACGCTTGTCTGTCGTCATTGTCAAGATGAACATGCATACCAAAAATTGAAGTTATGGTCAATGTTAAGATTTCGGACGACAAGGACAACAACGACGCAGACGCAGGAGTTACGACAATAGCTCGTGATTTCCTCGAAACAGACGAGCTAATAATTAATCCATGATATCAGAAAACACTGCCTACCTGTCCAAATGTGCAATAGTGACTATCTCTCCGCCAACATAGTAATTGAGTCTGTTGACACCATTGGTGTATATGAAGCAATCTCCAACCCAAATTCCAGTCTTCACTACCTCCTCAGTCTCCCCAACGACCTGACACCAAAATAAAAACAAAATTTAAAACATTTGATCAATTGAAATGCCTTGAAAGTTATCCCCTCATTCTGCCAATGACTAGCAGACTGGTATACAGTGTACATCAAGACTGCTTAACATAATGTAAGGTTTCTTTTGCTGTCTGATTAACTTCAAAACTGTTCAACATATTGTCAATATTATCTCAAAAGATCATCAAATAACAAGTAAAAACTGCAGCTGATTTGGTCATTTTAGAAGATATAAACTGACTAAACAACCAGACATAAGTACAATACTCATATTGATTCCCTCATTCCCTCTTAGGCTATTATTAGACCCAACCTCTTCAAATAAATCTACAGAAAAGGAGCATTTACTATCAAAAAGGATTTTTTTTAGAAGTGTGTAGTTCTTAAACCACTATGGAGCAAATGCTCTTTTTATCAAAAGGATTTCAAAAAGTGATTTTTACAGAGGCATTCAAAGGCGTCAATATGAGGGGATGGGTTAAAGACCTCCATGTCTATTCATCACAGTAAACCCCTCTAATGCGACCACCTAAAATTTGTATAATTCTGGGTGGTACAGGCAGGTGGTAGCTTACCTACAATTTGTATAATTCTCGGTGGTACAGGCAGGTGGTAGCTTAATGCAGGATGAAAGTAATGCAGAAAGCTCCTCTAGGAGCTTCTGCATTAATTTTGTCCTGCATTAAGCAACCACCTGCTTATGAAGACACTCATGTTCAATCAATAAGTGGTTGCATTAGAGGGGTTCTACTGTACTACAATAGAGGCATTGTCTTGTGACTTACATCAAAGGCCTCTTCTATTCCATCCTCTGTGACAAGCTCTTTGTTATCACTGGCCAGGTCCACAGCCTCCTGTTTGTACTTGAGTATGAAGAAAGACTCATCTGTGGAGATACAAACCAGCTCTCCATTCTCACTCCAGTATACCTAAAATGGACAAAGCAAACTTTCAGACCAACAGACATAACAAGAGCACCGCAAGATGGGGCAATATACGCCCGAAGGCTGTTCTATAAAATTATGTTGAAAAATAAAGGAGGAGTTAGTTGCACAAGAAATTGCTACCCGAAACTATTAAAGGGCAATAACTCCAGAATGAAAAATGATATGAGAGTTATCTCACTGATATGCACAACTACACATCAATATCTATCATTCCTGAAAGTTTGAAGAAATTATGTTGAAAAATAAAGGAGGAGTTAGTTGCACAAGAAATTGCTACCCGAAACTATCAAAGGGCAATAACTCCAGAATGAAAAATGATATGAGAGTTATCTCACTGATATGCACAACTACACATCAGTATCTATCATTCCTGAAAGTTTGAAGAAATTATGTTGAAAAATAAAGGAGGAGTTAGTTGCACAAGAAATTGCTACCCGAAACTATCAAAGGGCAATAACTCCAGAATGAAAAATGATATGAGAGTTATCTCACTGATATGCACAACTACACATCAGTATCAATCATTCCTGAAAGTTTGAAGAAATTATGTTGAAAAATAAAAGAGGAGTTAGTTGCACAAGAAATTGCTACCCGAAACTATCAAAGGGCAATAACTCCAGAATGAAAAATGATATGAGAGTTATCTCACTGATATGCACAACTACACATCAATATCTATCATTCCTGAAAGTTTGAAGAAATTATGTTGAAAAATAAAGGAGGAGTTAGTTGCACAAGAAATTGCTACCCGAAACTATCAAAGGGCAATAACTCCAGAATGAAAAATGATATGAGAGTTATCTCACTGATATGCACAACTACACATCAGTATCTATCATTCCTGAAAGTTTGAAGAAATTATGTTGAAAAATAAAGGAGGAGTTAGTTGCACAAGAAATTGCTACCCGAAACTATCAAAGGGCAATAACTCCAGAATGAATGATATGAGAGTTATCTCACTGATATGCACAACTACACATCAGTATCTATCATTCCTGAAAGTTTGAAGAAATTATGTTGAAAAATAAAGGAGGAGTTAGTTGCACAAGAAATTGCTACCCGAAACTATCAAAGGGCAATAACTCCAGAATGAAAAATGATATGAGAGTTATCTCACTGATATGCACAACTACACATCAGTATCTATCATTCCTGAAAGTTTGAAGAAATTATGTTGAAAAATAAAGGAGGAGTTAGTTGCACAAGAAATTGCTACCCGAAACTATCAAAGGGCAATAACTCCAGAATGAAAAATGATATGAGAGTTATCTCACTGATATGCACAACTACACATCAGTATCTATCATTCCTGAAAGTTTGAAGAAATTATGTTGAAAAATAAAGGAGGAGTTAGTTGCACAAGAAATTGCTAACGGACGGACGGACGGACACACTAACAAATGGGTAGTTGTGTGACTTTTTCCTTTGATCTTTTCTTGTGGGACTAGTCCCACAAGTAAAACTATTTTTGGCTCTAACTTTGGAATAGAATGATCTGGAAGCTAACCCTAACCCTATGTCCCACAACTGGCCAGGTTAATGTCACAAGAAATGGCCAGGTTAATGTCACAAGAGATGGCCAGGTTAATGATTTTACTTGTGCGACTAGTTAGAAAAAGTCACACAACTACCCTTTGGTGAGTGTGGACGGACGGACGGACGGACGGACGGACGACATGCGCCATACCATAATACGTCCCTTCGGGCGTATAAAAATGAATAACAACTCAAGTACTGATCATGGCTTGATGCTGTTAAATATGTTATAAAGTATGAATGATTTGAAAATTGTAAAATCCTATATATCAAAACACAATTTCAACATTTTAATCTATAAAACCATTGTGTGTGTTTCATAGGTTTTCATAAGTCTACTCACAGCTTTTGGGGTGATTTCAATTCTTCTAATGAGATCTGTGGACTCCCAGTCGTAGAAGGCTAGTCCACTGACAGACCTAACACCAAGCATGTTACCTCCATAGATACCTGAAAAAGAAACAAATTATTGAATTTATATCTAACAAGAGAGTCGTCACGGGTGACAAATGCCCCCAAAGTGTTTGACACCGAAATGCATTTTGGCGGAAAAACAATACAATGTAATGCAGGTGTAACATGAAATTTTGATGCTGTTAAAAATGACACAGGAGACAGTTCTTAACATTAGAAACAGAACCTTTGACGATTATGATAGCTAAGAAAAGAGCCAAGCGTCAAAACTTAGTTAAAAAGGACCCTAAGTCATTCTCAACGTTAAAAAGGACTGTAAAATTGAGGTCGAAGGTCAGGGTCAGTGATCTGAAAATGGTACACGACTCTCCGCCATCCCAAGATGAACTCACAAACCAAATTTGGAATCCGTAGCTGGTAAGGTATAGGAGAAATGCTCCGGACAAGCTTTGTGTAAAATCTAGGTCAAAGGTCAAGGTCACAGTGACCTGAAAATGGTACGCGACACACCGCCATCCCAAGATAAACTCACACATTAAATTTGGAATCCGTAGCTGGTAAGGTATAGGAGATATTCTCTAAACAACCTTTTTTGTAAAATCGAGGTCGAAGGTCAAGGTCAAGGTGACCTGAAAATGGTACGGGACACTCCGCCATCTGAAGGTGATCTCACACACCAAATTTGGAATCCGTATCTGGTAAGGTATAGGAGATATGCTCTGGACAAGCTTTTTGTAAAATCGGTCAAGGTCAAGGTTAAGGTCATAGTGACCTGGAAATGGTACATGACACTCCGCCATCCCAAGATGAACTCACACACCAAATTTGGAATCTGTAGCTGGTAAGGTAAAGGAGATATGCTCCGGACAAGCTTTTTGTAAAATCGGTCAAAGGTCATGGTCAAGGTCACAGTGATCTGAAAATGGTACGCGACACTCCTCCATCCCAAGATGAACTCACACACCAAATTTGGAATCCTTAGCTGGTAAGGAATAGGAGATATACTCCGGACAAGCTTTTTGCAGCTGGTAAGGTATAAGCGGTTTTTAAAATCGAGGTCAAAGGTCAAGGTCAAGGTCACAGTGACCTGGAAATGGTACGCGACACTCCGCCATTCAAAGATGAACTCACACACCAAATTTGGAATCTGTAGCTGGTAAGGTAAAGGAGATATGCTCCGGACAAGCTTTTTGTAAAATCAAGGTCAAAGGTCAAGGTCAAGGTCACAGTGACATGAAAATGGTATGCAACACTCCCCCATCCCAAGATGAACTCACACACCAATTTTGGTATCCGTAGCTGATGTGACGAAGGAAATATACTCCGGACAAAAGGTACACACACCCACACACCCACCCACCCACACACACACCCACCCACACCCACCCACCCACCCACCCACACACGCACGGTGCGATCAGTATATGCCGCCAAAGCCTAGCTTTGGGGGCATAAAAAAACAATTCATAAACCCTTAACTCCATAGGTACCTTTTTGCAAACAGAGTAGATTCAGATCAGATGGCTCTTGCAGAAGCCATTGGATCAGGATCTCAGATGTTTGTTTATGAAATAATAAAAAAAATTGATTCTACAGTTTTTGTCATGATACAAAATTCACTTGTCCATTGTTAAAATTCAGTTAATTAATATTCATGATGCCATTATTTCGTGAATGAATATTAACCCTTTCCTCCATAAATATGCCTTCTATGCCTTTGCAAACAGAGTAGACCTAGATCTGACGGCTCGTGTTTGCTTATGATAAAATATAGATATTATCTTATAGTTTTTGCCATAACAAAAATTTCCTCTCTCTACTGATTTATAAAGCTGCATAGATCACAATTTGGCATCATTTTGATAATTTATAGACTCCCATGGTAGAAAACAGGCCCCGAGATTATAAACCTTTTTGCTTGAGTCTGAGATCATTCTCAAGCATCTGATTACTTGAGAATCTCAGACTCCAGACGTTTTATAACCTTGGACCCAGTATAACTCTGATCAAGTGGCTCCTTTGGGAGCTGTTTGACCTGGGTCTGACCTTTATACCTAAGTTTGTCTGTCCAAATACTTAGGCTAATAAGGGTAGCTGATGGTACGGTGTACCCCACTGAAAATGTTATGGATGTAAGAGAAATTGTAGCATGCAAGTGACTCTGACCCACCTTCACATCCAAAATCCGGCTTGAATGATTTCTGTTCTTTGAAGTTTTTGAAGATCTTCACGCTGCTGCTGCCCTCCCTGATAGCAAACACAGAGGCATCGTTACTCCACACAAACTCCTGGGCGGAACCAAAGCTCTTATTTCTCAAGGCCATAGCTGTGTAGATTATATACTCGCCGTCTCCACATACCACCACAAACCTGCAGCCATTTCACATACACTTGCAATGCTATAAACATGTACTGTAACTATTACCTCATAGGTTATTTTTAGATCCTACCTGTTTGAAAACATCTACTGAAAAGGAGCATTAACTAGAGGAAAGGATTTTTTTTAGATATGTGTAGTGTTGAAAACCATTGTGATAAATAGAGCATTTGCTCCTATGGAGCAAATGCTTTATTTATCACAATGTTTTCAGAAAGTGACTTTTACAGAGGTGTCAGTATGAGGGAATGGGTTAAACCCTTTACCTGTTGAACATTCATGTAAGGAAAGAGTAATGCTAGATAAAAACTAGAACTATCACTAAAGGTGATGAATACCCCCACACGGCAGCCTTGATTGCAAATCCAAGTTTTGAACATGTAACAGGACCAAATAACAAAAATACCCAAAGTTCAAATAGAGAAAATTCTGTAATTTATGCCAAGTATCAAGTGAATCAGGTTGAAATTGAAGGAGGAGTTCAAAGTACAAGATTTTGCCTGTCAATTTCAAGGCCAAAGGTCAAGGTCAAGGTCACAGAGACCTGAAATTTGTGTCTTGCACATCTACTACTCCTGAGTAACATTTATGCCAAGTATCAAGTAAATCAGGTTGAAAGTGAAGGAGGAGTTCAAAGTACAAGATTTTGCCTGCCAATTTTAAGACCAATTTCAAGGCCAAAGGTCAAGGTCACAGAGATTTTAAATTTGTGTCTTGCACATCTACCACTCCTGAGTAACATTTATGCCAAGTATCAAGTGAATCAGGTTGAAAGTGAAGGAGGAGTTCAAAGTACAAGATTTTGCCTGCCAATTTTAAGACCAATTTCAAGGCCAACGGTCAAGGTCAAGGTCACAGAGACCTGAAATTTGTGTCTTGCACATATACTACTCCTGAGTAACATTTATGCAAAGTATCAAGTGAATCAGGTTGAAATTGAAGGAGGAGTTCAAAGTACAAGACTTTGCCTGCCAATATCATGACCAATTTCAAGACCAAAGGTCAAGGTCAAGGTCACAGAGATTTTAAATTTGTGTCTTGCACATCTACTACTCCTGAGTAACATTTATGCCAAGTATCAAGTGATTCAGGTTGAAATTGAAGGAGGAGTTCAAAGTACAAGATTTTGCCTGCCAAGTTTAAGACCAATTTCAAGACCAAAGGTCAAGGTCAAGGTCACAGAGACCTGAAATTTGTGTCTTGCACATCTACTACTCCTGAGTAACATTTATGCCAAGTATCAAGTGAATCAGGTTGAAATTGAAGGAGGAGTTCAAAGTACAAGATTTTGCCTGCCAATTTCAAGACGAATTTCAAGGCCCAAGGTCAAGGTCACAGAGACCTGAAATTTGTGTCTTGCACATCTACTACTCCTGAGTAACATTTATGCCAAGTATCAAGTGAATCAGGTTGAATGTGAAGGAGGAGTTCAAAGTACAAGCTTTTGCCTGCCAATTTCAAGACCAATTTCAAGGCCAAAGGTCAAGGTCAAGGTCACAGAGACCTGAAATTTGTGTCTTGCACATCTACTACTCCTGATTAACAATTATGCCAAGTGTCAAGTGAATCGGGTTGAAACTGAAGGAGGAGTTCGCCGTACAAGATTTTGCAGACAGACCGACCGACCGACCGACCGACCACCCGACCGACCGACCGACCGACCGACCGACAGGCTGATTCCAGTATACCCCCCTCAAACTCTGTTTGTGGGGGTATAATCAGGCATAGACTATGCTAATGTGAGAATATGTATTTCAATCGTCCCCCAAAACTTATATACAGGTTATTACCATATACACCAACACATCAAATACTGCCAACCTCCCTACCTGCCATTTGGGTTGTGCTGAATGGTCTGTGGGTAAATTTCACATGCGCCCATGTCCTTGACGGCTAGGGATAGTCTCTCCCCATCCTTCACCTCCTGTTTCTCTATGGCATTGATATTGGCCTGTTGGATCTCTGAATGCTTTGCCCAGATAATTTTACCGCTGTTGTCCATAGACATAGCAGGCTCCTCCCGACCAAGCTGACAAACACAATAGTAATGTCAAGATTATAGATTGCAGAGGCATACAAAAGATGCATTGACTTAACATTGTTCGAACATTTTGTCTAGAATAACTACTCCTTTACTTCTCCACCAAACTTTATGTTGTGACCACTCTTTAGAATCGTCCTAAAGACACATTCTGTTGGATGAAATGACAGTTTTAGTATCTAAAATATGTCCTGGCTATATGAGAAAGCTACCTATCCTTTAACAAATTACTCGCAAATCTTCATGATTTCCAGTGCATACATCTAAATCAAGATGAGGTGCCAAACAACTTGGTGTCCAATCAACTGTTTGACATGACACTCTGATTAGGTTTTAGAAAAGAAATGGAAGAAATCCTAAATAGTCGACATGTACTGTTTACTTATAGTTCTAGATATGATTAGCATCTGTTACAATACATATTAGTGATTGCCCTACTTTTCCATCCAATCAACGAGCCGCATTTTTGAAATTTTTCAGACTCTAATCCTCATAAATTTTATAAAATCGACACTAACTTTCGAAGACAAACCTTCCAGTGCGCATGCGCAACAAAACTCCGCCCACTACTAGACAAATCGAACGAGTTGTTGTTATGACGCTATCGACACGTGAACGAGTATACTCAAGTACACGTGTGTAAAACGTGGAGAGGAAAACTATGTAATGCAAACAACTGAGAGGCAGAATTATAGACCCAATAGTACATGTAATTGGGCAAATAAACTGATTGGGCAAATAAAGTGAGAGGCAGAATTATAGACCCAATAGAAAATGGACAAATAAATCACGAAAATCCCACCTGTTGAAGCGGGATTATATTGAAAAAGGACTAATGTAAATAAGCAAATAAATCAGGAAATAAGCGCAAACCTGTATTCGAAACCGTAATCCGTTCAACAAAACATAAACAATCAAACCTGTAATATTTTGTAATTATTCTTATTTCAATATTCTGATAATAATATAATAAATGTTTGGGTTTCGGTACCAGTGAAGATTTAAATCTGTGTAAACCGAGTAGACCCTGATAAGACAGCATAGGAGTTGTCTGATCTGGGTCTTCTCGGCTTACAAATCTTCGTTAGATAAGTCTGCTTGCTCGGTGCCAGAGAGCAGGTCAACGACAGATTGTTGTCATTATTGTTGTTATTATTTTGCCTCCAGAAAAATTGTGTCAAACTGTTTTACACATAGACGGGGAATATTTGATTACGTGACAAAGCCAAATATGGCAATGTTTACAAGAAAAAGGCGCGAAATCAGTTCCACTGTGTAGGATTTTCAAAACATAAACACGTGAGAATATTAACAAAGACGACGTTTGTTTGATTGGTGGGTTTTCTGGGTATTTTGCATAAACGGATGATGTTTTAGATGTACCATAATCACGTGACTATATACAAGTTTGTCATTGCTCAGTGGGCGGGGCTTATAAACTGAGCCTGTTGAAAAGTAGGGCAATCACTAAATCGGTTAGAGCTTATAAACTGCAGTCTTCGAAAATAAGACGGCCTAAAACGCTTCGCTTCGCTCGCGTTATCGGCCGTCTTATTTCCGAAGACTGCAGTTTATAAGCTCTAACCTATACTTGGTTAGCATAATCAGTTGAATCAAAGTAATAACAATGGCAAAACAAAAAATGTCGACACGACATCAAACAGGGTTTTCTTTCACTATTAGCTAGTGATTTCTAAGTTCAAAGGGGCATAACTCCCAGAAAAAATTGCAGAAGGAAAAATCCCCGACAATATGCTGCTGCATATCTACATATTGTGTCCTTGCTACATGCAAGGTTTTATGAAAATCTGTTAAGCAGTTTCAGGAGTTGCGCTTACAAGGATAGGGTCAAAAGACCTAGTGAATTCTAAGTTCAAAGGCGCACAACTCCCAGAAAAATTGCAGAAGGAAAAATCCCCGACAATATGCACATCTACATTTTGTGTCCTTGCTACATACAAGGTTTTATGAAATTCTGTTGAACAGTTTTAGAGAACTTGTGCTTACAAGGGTAGGGTCAAAAGACCCAAGTGATTTCTAAGTTCAAAGGGGCATTTCTCCCAGAAAAATTGCAGAAGGAAAAATCCCCAACAATATGCATATCTACATATCATGTCCTTGCTACATGCAAGGTTTTATGAAAATCTGTTGAGCAGTTTCAGAGGAGTTACGCTTACAAGATTGGCAGCCGCCCGTCCAGTTAAAAATCACATGTTAAATCATCCGTTCATTTGCAACAACTTATACATAGTGAACAAGAGCTGTCAACATAATAACAATGCCTCTAAAATGATGTTTTGTTTGGCTAGTGATCACAAAGTTCAAGACGGCTTATATCTCCACCAAACCCTATCTTGTTTGTAAACATTAGAATCACCTCAGGGAAGCAATTTGAGTACAAACAGGATAGGATTGCAGGAAGAAACTGGAATTATAACTAAAGGTGACTGAATACCCCCGCTCAGCTGCCACAACGGACATGCTGCCACAAATGGACATGCCATGGACAGACAGACATACCAACCAACACACTGACTCCTATATACCCCCTCTCAAACTTTGTTTGCAGGGGTATAATAATTAAAACATGTACCCCAGATTTCCTAAATACAGTAAAGCTTGTCTGCAGGGACCACCAAAAAATGAGCCGTAAGACAAGCGGAAGCTTAATTTTCATCACAGGCTTAATACAGGATGAAAGTTATGCAGAAAGCTATGGGCAGGCTCTACTGTAGGCCTATTAACCTGCATTAAGTAACCACCTGCTCTTTTGGACCCCAATGTTTATTCTGCCTGCTAATCGCGACCAGACTTGAATTTGCAAACAGTCTGGATCAAGATGACATGCCAAGAAATTAAGCTTCTCATTAAGATTTAAGTTAAAACGAACTGGAAGAGAAAATTGTAGCGAATCGGAGTTTAACCCATTACTCTATAAATATTCATACAAAAAATAATGACATCATGAATAATAATTAGACCAATTTTTATAATGGCACATGGAAACAGGAAATTTTGGCCATTGCAGAAACTGTACATTTATAACTATATTATATCATAAGCAAACAGAGCAGACCCTGATCAGACGGCTATTACAGGAGCCGTCAGATCTGGGTCTACTCTATTTGCAAAGGCATATTTATGGTGTAAAGAGTTAAGCAGAGATCAAGTATGTAGCAGGCCATCTGGAATTGTGAATTCATCTTCACAGAACCTACCTTAATGATGATGCTGCCCTCGTCATATCCCAGAGCTACATTGTTGGAGCCCCTCTGACAGGCTATCGTCCATACTCTCTCTAAGCCATAGTTCAATGTGGACTCCAGTCTGTATGTGTTAGCATGCCAGATACGCACAGTGCCTGCAAAAAAAACCCCAAAAAACCATACATACAATATTTTTTTTAGAAATTATTCCGACCACTGTTATTATTCCATGCATTGCAGCAATTAACTCTTTTAAATGTAGGCAACGAGATTACTGACATTTGCACACAATGTTGACCCAGATCAGGTGCATTATTTTTTTTCGAAATAATATAGATCTCATTCTACAGCTTCTGCTTTGGTAAAAAATTCCCTTATTTATTATGCCATTATAAAAATTCATTTTTTCTAATATTCACATATTCATTCATAAATTCTTCAAAAATAATCAATATTCATCAGGTAAAGGGTTTAAGTTTCAAAGAGACCAAGTTTTGAGTGGAAAAAATTTAAGCTAAAAGTGTTTCCTCAGCAAGCTTAAGATAAGCATATAACTGGACTGAGTGTAACAAAGGCGCTTACCGTCTTCTGATCCTGTGAGGATGATGGGTAACTCAGGGTGGAATGATACTGCTGAGATATTCTGGGCATGGCCCTCCAGTGTCTGCACGCACGTCTTGTTCTGTAACATAGAGATCACAGACTTGAACTTATCTTTAAATCGTTCCATAGCTATGACAAATATCCCCATTAACCCATTCCCGCATATTGACGCCTTTTGACATTTCTGTAAAAGTCACCTTATGAAACCATTGTGATAAATAGAGCATTTACTCCACAGGAGCAAATGCTCTATTTATCACAATGGTTTCAAAACTACACAATTCTGAAAAATTCCTTTTCTCTAGTTAATGCCCCTTTTTGGTAGATTTAATCAAAGAGGTTGGATGTAACGATAACCTATGCGTCAATATGTGAACCAGTCCACAAAACATCCAACAACCAGTGAGAGGATTCCCTCTCCTCCTCTATGTATACTGCCTACCATAGTTGCCCTAAATATTTCAAAGATCTTCGGCAAATAGTAAAATTATTATTATTATTATTATTATACCACATTTATATAGCACTCTTTTCACACAGGATATGTGCGTTCAAAAGCGCTTCCAGATCAAACTGTTTCTGAAGGAGCTGTTTGATTACATTCCACACAATTTACTACTTCAGTACTTTTATTTATGAACATGTATGCCTGAATTAATCACATTATGCATATATATTAATATAATTTTAGCCCTTTCCCTCATATAAACGCGTTTTCAAGCATCTGCAAACAGAGTAGACCAAGATCAGACGGCTCCTAGAGGAGCCGTCTGCTCAGGATCTGCTCTGTTTGCTAATGGAATTTGATGGACCTGTTTCTTTAGTTTCTAAAATGGCTAGTGTTTCACCTTCCATGTATCATTATAACTATTTTGCTCATGAATACTCAGTAGGTATTGACATTTGAAAAAAATATAGAACTGGGAAAGGGTTAAGAGGTAAAAAATTGAAAAGACAGGTGTAAAGCACTAGTCAGGTGGCCTTATGAATATGGCTCAAGTCAGTGCTAGGGGGCTTGAGTAGTGTTATACTTTAAATAATTGCTCATGAAAAGACTAAATAAAACTGAGTCTGCAATTTTCTCTTCGCATTGAAGCATTTGCTTTCGAAGGCTGTTTACTTTCAGAATTTTAGACAAAACCTGAGTAGACCCTGATCAGATGACTTATAAGCCATTTCATCTGGGTACACTCTGTTTGCAAAGGCGTGTAAAGGCATTCAAACAATGGAAAGGATTCAAGTCTGGAAATGAAAGTCAATATTCAATATTTCCCATCACACTCACCTGGTAGTCCCAAATCTTTACCAATCTGTCATCAGCCCCAGAGATGAGGTAGGGTTTGTCTCCCCCTGTGTAATAGTCAACACAGTTAACTCCCTTCTCATGTCCCTCCAGAGTGAAGTTAGGGTTTGGAGATCCCAGCTGCCACACCTATTGACAAATGAAACAGAAAAGACCTGTAGCTTACTTAGGAAATCTAAATAAAATAATGTTTTTACTTCTCCATCAAACCATGTCTTGTGGCTACTCATCAGAATAGCATTTAGCTGGGCAATCAGATATTTTGACAGCCCTGAAAGAACCTCATTAACCCTGTTGTATATTCATGTAAGAATATAACCATAGACAAGAGGGCCAGAATGGCCCTGAAGCGCTCACCAGACAGTCAGAGGAGAAGATTTTCAAAGTTTTCACTATATGTTTCTATAGAAAACTAGCCTGCCCTGGGGCGGGGCTCATTTTAACCCAAGAGGCACAATTTATATAACTTTTGTAGAGGACCTGAACATGATGCTATGTGCCAAATATGAAAGCTGAGAACCTTCCAGTTTAAGACAAGAATATTTTCAAAGTTTTCACTGTATGTTTCTATTGAAAATGGCTACCCCTGGGGCGGGCCAATTTTCACCCAAGGGTCATAATTTATATATATTTTGTAGAAGACCTGAACATGATGCTATGTGCAAAATATGAAAGCTGAGAACCTTCCAGTTTCAGAGAAGAAGATACTCAAAGATTTCACTATTTATTTCTATTGAAAACTGCCCACCCCTGGAGCGGGGCCAATTTTGACCCTGGGGCGGGGCCAATTTTGACCCTGGGGCCATATTTTATACATATTTTGTATAGGACCTGGACATGATGCTATGTGGCAAATATGAAAGCTGAAAACCTTCCAAGTTTCAGAGGAGAAGGTTTTCAATGTTTTCCCTACATGCATTTATTTCTATTGAAAACTGCCCACCCCTGGGGTGGGGCCAATTTTGACCTCAGGGCCATAATTTATATGACATTTGTAGAGGACCTGAACATGATGCTCTGTGCCAAATATGAAAGCTGAGAGCCATCCAGTTTCAGAAGAAGATTTTCAAAGATTTCACTATTTGTTTCTATTGAAAACTGCCCACCCCTGGGGCGGGGCCAATTTTGACCCTGGGGCCATAATTTATATAACTTTTGTAGAGGACCTGAACATGATGCTATGTGTCAAATATGAAAGCTGAGAGCCTTCCAGTTTCAGAGAAGAAGATTTTCAAAGTTTTCACTATTTGTTTCTATTGAAAACTGCCCACCCCTGGGGCGGGGTCTATTTTGACCCAAGGGCCATAATTTATATAACTTTTGTAGAGGACCTGAACATGATGCTCTGTGCCAAATATGAAAGCTGAGAGACTTCTAGTTTCAGAGAAGAAGATTTTCAAAGATTTCACTATTTGTTTCTATTGAAAACTGCCCAACCCTGGGGCGGGGCCAATTTTGACCCCAGGGCCATAATTTATATAACTTTTGTAGAGGACCTGAACATGATGCTATGTGCCAAATATGAAAGCTGAGAACCTTCTGGTTTCAGAGGAGAAGATTTTCAAAGTTTTACTATATGTTTCTATTGAAAACAAGGCACCCCGGGGGTGGGGCCAATTTTGACCCCAGGGCCATAATTTATATAACTTTTGTAGAGGACCTGAACATGATGCTCTGTGCTAAATATGAAAGCTGAGAGACTTCTAGTTTCAGAGAAGAAGATTTTCAAAGATTTCACTATTTGTTTCTATTGAAAACTGCCCACCCCTGGGGCGGGGCCAATTTTGACCCCAGGGCCATAATTTATAAAACTTTTGTAGAGGACCTGAACATGATGCTGTATGCCAAATATGAAAGCTGAGAGACTTGCAGTTTCAGAGAAGAAGATTTTCAAAGATTTCACTATTTGTTTCTATTTAAAATTGCCCACCCCTGGGGCGGGGCCAATTTTGATCCCAGGGCCATAATTTATCTAACTTTTGTAGAGGACCTGAACATGATGCTGTATGCCAAATATGAAAGCTGAGAGACTTGCAGTTTCAGAGAAGAAGATTTTCAAAGATTTCACTATTTGTTTCTATTTAAAATTGCCCACCCCTGGGGCGGGGCCAATTTTGACCCCAGGGCCATAATTTATATAACTTTTGTAGAGGACCTGAACATGATACTATGTGCCAAATATGAAAGCTGAGAACCTTCTGGTTTAAGAGGAGAAGATTTTCAAAGTTTTACTATATGTTTCTACTGAAAACAAGGCACCCCTGGGGCGGGGCCAATTTTGACCCCAGGGGCATAATTTATATAACTTTTGTAGAGGACCTAAAGATGATACTATGTGCCAAAGATGAAAGATGAGAACCCTGTAGATTCAGAGGAGAAGATTTTTAAAGGTTCAAATTGTTGACGACGGACGACGAACGACGCACGCCGCACGCCGACGGACGACGGACAACGGGTGATCACAAAAGCTCACCCTGAGCACAGAGTGCTCTGGTGAGCTAAAAAAGGGGGAGTAATTCAAACATTAAATTCATCCTTTCTCCTCTAAACCCCATGTTGTGACCCCTGTTTGAAACAAGTCTTTTTGAGACGAGTCTACAGAGTGGTTACAACACAGAGTTTGATGGAGAAACAAAGGAGATATTCTGTCAGAAAAAAAGATATACAGTAAAACCTCTCTTAAATGGCCACTAAATTGTGTTAATTAGTTGGTATTTAGGGCAGGGGGTGCTTAAAACAAGGTGAAAGTAAAACAGAATGCTGCTATTGGAGTATTCTGTTTTACTTTCACCTTGCTTTAAACCTGCCTTTAAATTAACACAAAATACATGTACTTGATGTAATTTAGTGGGTGTTATAGAGAGGTTTTACTGTAATTCACACATCTTTTCTTTACTTTAAAATCAATGACAAATCATAACTAGTACATAATTTTTATGAGTCTTTCTATCTATCTGGTCTTTCAACACAGAATAAAAGAATTATCACTGAATGCGAACAATACTCAACACAAGCTCTGTTCAGTGTACAGGATATCAATACTAAACACAAGCTCTGTTCAGTGTACCGGATATCTTGAATAATCAAGTGGCCATAGCTCTGTGAAAATCATCTGACCTCAACACTGAAAGGACATGCACATTCCCTCTTGACAATGAAACTTCCCATTAAGTTTAGTAACATTGGAATTCTGTCACTGGTTGTGAAATAGCATGGACAAGAAAAACCAACTGCGCCGGACAGATTGACCAACATGGTGGTTCCTAGCTTCCTATATACGCCCCCAGCCCCGCAAACAATTCTGTTATCTGTTATCCCTTTACTTCTTGAATATTCATGTAAAAAATAATGACATCATAAACATCATCAAATAGATTGTTCTTTATAATAGCACACAAACACAGGAACTTTTGACCATAGCAGAAATTGAAGAATTAGATCTATGTAATTCCATAAGTAAACAGAGCAGTCCCTAATCAGATGGATCCTCCAGGAGTCATTTGATCTGTGTCTACTGTTTGCAAAGATGTATTTATGGAGTAAAGAGTTAACCCTTCTCTTGCTGAATTTTAAAATACATTTCTTCTTCTTTACCCATGCCCTGTTGTATAATTACATATATCTTCACTGTGTACAAGTATTTCGCTGTACAATCACTGCTGTGGAGTGCACTGGTTGCACAATCAACTTGTAAATAGTGCAGACCCTGATGAGACAGCTCCTGCAGGAGCTGTCGCATCTGGGTCTTCACTATTTACAGGTAGGTATATTGACATGAATAGCAAGCGAAGGGTTAAACTTGAGATTCCCTGTAAAACTGGGGTTAGATGAGCTTGCAGTCTCTCTGATGATACCTTAACAGTTCTGTCCAGTGAGGCACTGGCAAATGTGTTGTTGTCTTTGGGGTTGATCACAATTTGCATGACATAGTGGGTGTGTCCTTCAAACACTTGTGTACATGTCCACTTCTTATCCCAGTCCCACAATTTGATAAGCATGTCATCTGAAAAACATAAGCCACTTTTAAGTAAAAGTAAACTTTTAGCCATTCTGAGACCCTTCTTACAAAAGGTTTTACAACTGAAATTATTGTGAATTCCAGCAAAAACAATCACAACTAAGGACTTGCTGCACCATTTATCTTAGAACTTACGATAAATTCTGTCAAACAAAGCTATCCTTAACCCATTACCTCATAGGCTATTTTTAGATACAACTCCTTTAAATAAATCTACCGAAAAGGAGCCTTAACTAGAGAAAAGAATTTTGTTTTAGAATTTTGTAGTTTGAAACCATTGTAATAAATAGAATATTTGCTCCAATATGAGGGATTGGGTTAAATGTGGCAAGCTAGAAAGCTGTGATTAGTAGAGATTGTCATAAATTTAGACTTATATAATGTTGGGCGTACAATCTTTCATAAGACAAACTTCGGGAAATAACATAACCTGATTAAACTTTTGTCTGTAGCATTTTTAACCCTTTTCCTGTTGAATATTCAAGTTTGAAATAATGACATCATGAATATTTATTAGCTGTAATTTTACAATAGCATATGTACACAATATTTGTTGGTATTGGTAAAAATTGAAGAGTTAAGTCTATCCTAATATCATAAGCAAACAGAGCAGATTCTGATCACCCTGACACCAATCTGCAATGACGCAGGTCTTGAATCCATCAACATATTCTCAGTCTTTGCTTGGTTCCAAGCTTAGAGTAGAATAGTAGAAGCTGGGAAACTTCAAACATGTTCGAGCATAACTTAAACAAGAGTTGAGATTCAGAACATTCTATGGTTAACTTACCACTGCTGGTGAGAAAGAAGGGTTGTGTGGGGTGAACTGCAATAGACCTAATGTAGTCACTGTGAGCCTCAAACTGGTGCACTCGCTCCAGCGTGTTGTAGTTGTATACACGTACATGCATATCATCCTGAAAAATTATTATTATTCCTCCATGAATATTCATGTATTAAGAAAGAATGACGTGGATTAATTTCTTAAAATAGAACATGGACACTGGAATTTTTGGCCGTGGCAGAAACTCGTATGTATATTATATCATAAGCAAACAGAGCAGACACTGATCAGACGGCTCCTATAGGAGCTAACTGATCTGGGTCTACTCTGTTTGCAAAGGCACAGGAAGACACATTTATGGAGTAAAGGCTTAATTAATGTACACAAGGTGCATACTTCAATGTTTGCTAATTTCGTATGGTCTCTTTATAGCATAGTTCATAAATGTCAAACTTTCTTATTGACAACACTGGCAATACTTACCGATCCTGCGATGACCCAGTTTTTCCTGGCTACAAATCTTGCTGTTCTCACTGGCAGGTCGCATACTTCAAATGACTTGATCAGTTGCTGTGAGAAAAACAATAAAACTTCATCAAATACTCCTTCACTTTTGTAGCACATGTACATGTATACTTTAATCTAATGAATATTCATGAAAGAAACAATGACTTAATGAATATTAATTAGATGAAGTAACATAATGGCATAAAAATACCTGGAGCATTGGCCACTGCAGAAACTCTAGATCATTATACTTAGACTTAAGCAAACAGAGCAGACCCTAATCGGACATCTAATACACGACCTGTCTGATCTGAGCCTACTCTGTTTACAAATGTATACTCACATCATTCTCTCTGGTACAGGATTGATAAAAGCAAATTTTCAAAATTATTCTCCAAACATTTCAAATACAAAAATATTTTCCAATAAATGTCAAAATTCCTAAAATCAAAGGAAATAGATCATATTCCCAAAATGGCAAAAATCATCCCAGGCAGAGTACCATCATCTTACATATACGTATACACAATAAAACACCATTATCTGTTAATGTTACTTGTTTATCTCTCACAGGTGAAGGCTATTATAATGTTAGTACCTGTCAGAAAATCTAAGCTAGTAGTTTGTGCTACAGATTGTCTCATTACAGAGAACAGATAAGGTTTATGGGTTAATTGAGTATTACTCCCAACTTTTAAAAGTAATTGACTATCCAAGAAAAAAAGAGTACCTGAAGTTCTGTGTTTTCCGTATCATGTACAGAGACTTATATAATGCATTATAATGCAAACTGAGCCTTGTGCTTACTGTCATACAAAATGTGCATAAGAATGGATATAAACCTACAGATAGATCTGTTCAGCTTTGGTCAAATATTCCCAAACCATGCCACTTTAAATGCACCTCAGTCCTGTTCTGTTTTACTCAACTGTTACAGATTCAATTGAGCATTTCCAATTTTCTTTGAGTTTTTTTACTTACTGATTTCAAATTATATATATTTGAGTATTTGGCAAATTTCTATTGAGTAATCACTCAAATACACAGCTTATCTGTTCCTCTGTCATTAACTTTTTCACTGTCATATATTTTCTTCTGCAAAAGTTGTCCTCTGCTTCAATTTTTATTGATTTTCTTCCTTTTTGTTTCATTAAATATAATGATATAAGTATCATTTTGGACCTGATGAGTTATATGAGTTAATCGGAGTCTCGTTCAGATCCAAATTGTTTGCATATAATCACAGATTTGCCCATCAGCAACGAAAGATTATCGGTGTAAGAAATAATGACATCATGAATACAATAACATTATTATTATAACAGCACATGGAAACATGACTTTTTTTGGCCATGGCAGAAACTGCAGAATCATATCCACATTATATCATAAGCAAACAGAGCAGACCCTGATCAGATGGCTCTTATAGGAGCCCTCTGATATAGGTCTACTCTGTTTGTAAAGGTGTAGAAAGGCGTATTTATGGAATAAAGATTTAACTATTGTAAATCTTGTTACATGGTGTAACTCAATTGACGTGCTAATCTTATAGTGTAATGTAAATCACCCAAATTCTACAATTCGTTCTAAATTCGGACATTATTGGAATCCTAAAAGTGCACAGGACAATTCTGGAATTGTCCATATTCCAATAATGCGCAGAACATATTTACCAATTTTGCAAACTGAGCAAACCCAGATTGAACAGATCCTGTATGAGCTGTCTAATCAGGGTCTTCTCCATTTGCTTACGGAAAAAAAAATATAGGCCTGATTCTATGGGTTCTTCCAAAATTACTTTCATATGCCATTATAAACATTCAGCTAATTAATATTCATGATGTCATAACTTACATAAATATTCATCAGGTAAAGGTTAATGCGTAAAAAGGCATTCATATGAAGGAAAGGGTTAAATTTGTCTGTTGGGATATAATGATAAGCAACCATTAACATGTTTCATGTCCCTCTGTCCTTTGCAACTAGTTTTGGATCCAGACATATTTCCCTTGTTCATTGATAGCATTATAAAAATACAGCTATCAGTACTCAAACATTAATTATCTCTTAATGAATATTCAGGATGTAAAGAGTTAACCCATTCCCGCATATTGACGCCTTTCGACGCTTCTGTAAAAGTTACTTTATGAAACCATTGTAATAAATGGAGCATTTGCTCCTGTGGAGCAAATGCTCTATTTATCACAATGGTTTCAAAACTACAGAATTCTGAAAATTTCCTTTTTCTCTAGTAAATGCTCCTTTTTGGTAGATTTAATCAAAGAGGTTGGATCTAAAAATAGCCTATGCAGGAATGGGTTAAGGGATGATTTGAATTGGTTGTTGATAGAGCACAGCACCACAAAGATATGATTAACCCTTTACTCCATATGATAAATGTACGCCTTTTTACGCCAAACAAAGTAGACCCAGATCAGATGTAGGAACCTTCTGATTAGGGCCTGCTCTGTTTGCTTATAATATAATACAGATCTATACATGTATGATTCTACAGTTTCTGCCATGGCGAAACATTCCTTTTTCCATGTGCCATTATAACACGGAATCTGATTAATATTCATGATGTCATTATTTCTTACATAAATATTCATGCAGTATAAATGGGTTAGATGTCCAACAGATGATAATTAACTCTTTCCCTGTTGAATATTCATGTAAGAGATTAATAGAATCAAGCATGGGTTTTGTTAAAGACGGGGTTTCTATACCTGAGGTTGGTCTGTTCCAGTCGGAAACGAGCTTTAGCGAGTTTCCGACAGGAACAGACCAACCGAGGGTATAGAAACCCCGGCTTTAAACAAAACCCATGCTTGATTATTTTTCTCGCTGAAATACGCCCTAAAACCAAGTAAATTAATGGATTTTGTGAAGTGCTACTTTACATTGCGTAAAACGATTTCCATATCTAATAGAAACAAACTTCAGCATAAAAAGGTGACACCAAATGACGTCATTTGTTATGACAACCACAAACGTTACATTTGTCGTAAAATATAAATGACTAAGTGACTACAAAACAACGTCTTTGGTTAATTAAATAGGCTTTTAAAATGTTTATATGATAAATAGAATTTCATATTCTAGTTAATTACTAATATTAATTTTAATTCATAAGGTTCTTGGCTATAGAAATGTTGGTACAATTCTGTAAGAGTTACTTCCCTTTTTATTAATTTTGCCTAATCGCGCGTATGAATACCCTAGAAAAGGGGTGTTCCAGATAAGGATTTCTAGTACTGCTATTTTTAGTAACTCCGCTTATCTAGCACGTCTAAGAAGCAAGAAAATGACATCTTGAATAACCATTAACTGATTTTTATAATAGCATAATTATGTTCACATGAGTTTTTGGCATTGGTAGAAACTGTTGGGTCAGATCTATTAGAATTTCATAAGCAAAACAGAACATACCCTAATCAGATGGCTCCTAGTCTTACAGGAGCCTTCTGATCTGGGTCTACTCTATTTGCAAATGTGTGAAAAAGTATTTATAAGAAGGAAAGGGTTAAACATATATGGAATAGATCTAGGGCTGATAACAAAAAAGTGAATCTTTACTCCATGAATATTCATTTAGAAATAATGGATATATGAGTAATAAGTAGATGAAATTATATTCGGCATCAGGAATAAGGGAAGTTTTACCACAGCAGAAACTGTAGAATCAGTTGATCAAACGGCTCGTACTGGAGCTGTGTGATCTGAATCTTTTTCATTTGCAGGTGTTAACGCTTTACTAATAATAATATGATAATAATAGATACGCCTCTTTGCTCCACTGCAAACAGAGTCGACCAAGATCAGAGAGCCATCTGATCAGGGTCTCCTCTGTTTGCTTATGTCATAATATAGATATGATTCTACAGTTTCTGCCTAATTAATATTCATGATGTGATTATTTCTAAATTGAATATTCAACAGGAAAGGGTTAAAAAACTAAAATAAAAAAAAGAATACTTTCACAGAGGTCCAGATATGATGTGTAAATTTAAACATTTTCAAGAAAAACTTATTTCTCCACCAAACCCTATGTTGTTACCACTCTTTAGAATCGTTTCGAAGAGACGATTCAAAAGAGTGGTCACAACATAAGGTTCAGTGGAGAAATGACAATTTGAGTATACTCGTTTATCTGTAACTCTGCTTTCAGTACAATTGATTGTACTGTATTTACCCCCAACAGTAGGATACCCATGTCACCCCTCTCCACCAGTTTGTAAAGCTAAATTACTTAACCTTGCACTGTTTTGACAACTTTGCATGAAATGAATGGAGTAGGTTCCTTAAGTTGCAAATAATGGAGACCTTATTAAACTGTTATTAAAAGTTTGATCTGGACCTACAGTATTTGCCCAAATATTTACTCAAAATATTTGGCCGAACAAACTTTATTACCATTTTTTTTATCAATCCTTTGAATACTTATTACTAAAAATGTGAGTTACCTACTCATGTGGCAACAAAACAGTGTACGAACAGAGCTCCAGTTAAGATGCATCTAGATTAACATTATTCATGAAGTGAAGAGTTCATTTATGCACATTGTTTATGCTTCTATTTGAACTTTTATGAGACGACACTGTACTCGGTGGCTATCCTGATTCAAACTTTGTGTAAAGATCATTACCCTTAGCAGGGGTCCAGATAGGATGTGTAAAATATACATTTTCAAGAATAACTTCTTTATTTCTCCATCAAACCCTATGTTGTGACCACTCTTTAGAATCGTCTCAAAGAGACAATTCTAAAGAGTGGTCACAATATAAGGTTTGGTGGAGAAACAACAATGTTAGTATTTGAGTGAGCACCTTTATCTGTAGCTCTGGTAAAGACTCATTTTTTTGTCATTTGAATAACGTGAGCAAATTTGATCATTTTTCCAATGAATGGATTCTAACAATTTGATAGTCCAGTCCACTTTGAAAATTCAGCATTCATCATAAACCCTTTCCCTGTTCAATATTTAGTTCAAATTTCAATACCTACTGAATATTCATGGACAAAATAGTTATAATGGTATATGGAGGGTGGAACATTGTAGCCATTTTAGATACTAAAGAAACAGATCTGTCAAATTCCATTAGCAAACAGAGCAGACCTTGATCAGACGGCTGCTACAGGAGTCGTCTGATCTGGGTCTTCTCTGTTTGCAAATGTGTGAAAAGGCATTTATATGAAGGAAAGGGTCAAACATCCTAATCCTTTACTGCATGAATACCCTTTTTTTTGCCTTTGGAAATGCATTGGAAACAGAGCAGGGTCTGCTCCGTTTGCTTATAGAATAATATCAATCTGATTCTACCATTCCAGCAATGGCAAAATTTCTTGTATTAATATGCCATTTTAAAAATTAATCTCTAATAAATGTTCATGATGTCATTATTTTTTATATGAATATTCATTGAGTATTGAGTAAAGGTTGAAAAGAAGTTAATCTCATTTTTAACCCTTTACTTCCTAAATATGCCTTTCTACAACTGTGCAAACAAAGTAGTCCACGGTCAGACAGCTCCTATAAGAGCCATCTGATCAGGGTCTGCTTTGTTTGCTTATGAAATAATATAGATGTTCATGTGCTATTAGGAAAATTAATGTATGGTTATTACATTTCATGATGCCATTATTTCTTACATGAAAAGTCACGGAGTAAAGGGTTAAATTTCTCATTTCAAAAGTTACAGTTAATTAATAGTTTCTTTTTAAAAGTTATTTTGTATTCAGTGCAAAATTAATACATCTAACTTTAGAACTGTAGATAAGTGGAAATCTCAGTAAAACATTTTTTATACATCTAATGATCTTCGGCTCTTCGCCAAACACTATCTTGCTGTTACTCCTCAGAAAGGCAACTGTAATGAGTAGTAGCAAGATAGGGTTGGAATGAGAATTTTATTTTTTGATAAATCCGTACCCATCCTGTCTACAGCTCTGTCCAAGTACCAAACTAGTGCTACTGATTGAACACAAAGAGTGTGACAAAAGCTTTATCAGAGAAACAGATAAAGGTGCATATTCAAATACTAAAATCGTCATTTCTCCACCAAACCCTATATGGTGACCACTCTTTAGAATCGTCTCGAAGAGACGATTCTAAAGAGTGGTCACAACATAGGGTTTGGTGGAAAAAAGAAGTTATTCTTGAAAATGTTTTAATTTACGCCTCTTATCTGAATCTCTGGCTATATGTATATGGGATGAATTGATATTGCCAGCAAAGCACATATAGTTCCATTGCCGACAAAGAGCATATAAGTTCCATGGGGATGAGGAGGTAAAGAAATGATTTCAAAGACCTATGGACCAAACCTGTTTGTCCATTTCCCATATATGGACCTGGCCGCTAAAAATGCTGACTAACATCCAAGGGTTCTCTGGATGCAGGTCAGAAGATTTAACACGGTCGGACCGTGCAGAAAGCACTCGTCTAATGTTTAACTTGAGGGGCTGTAAATAGAGAAGGAGGAAAAATTATAGTATTTAACCACCACTGTTTTTATGTTACTATATGTCAACCCATGTACATGTACATACAGCTGTCCATGCTGAAAATGTAAAGTTAGTCTAAAATGAATGACAAGAGAAAACTGTGTGACTTATAATCCATTGCAGTACAAAACTGATTACCACATCTATTTCTAAATTAATTTTTCATAGTTTTGCTCATTCTAGAATATAATTTCATAGGTCCAGATAAGATGCGTAAATTAAAAATAATTCAAGAATAACTCATTTATTTCTCCTACAAACCCTATATTGTGACCACTCTTTAGAATCGTCTCTTCGAGACATTTCTAAAGAGTGGTTACCATGCAGGGTTTGGTGGAGAAATGACAATTTTAATATCTGAGTAGGAACATTTATTGGTTGCTATGTAATTTGTCTCAAATTTCAAGTCACATTTGGTCGGTGACTATAAGGTACTATATTTACTCAAAGTTTTCCAATAGACAAACATATATGCAAATATTAAAATCATTATTTCTCCACCGAACATTATATTGTGAGCACACTTCTGATTGGTCTCTTAGAGACAATTCTAAAGAGTGGTCAAAACATAGTGTTTGATGGAGATATAAAGAAGCTATATGCTTGAAAACATTTTTAATTTGCATATCTTACCTATGTTTCAGTAAGATTGCACTTTCTCTTGTCTTTGACTTTCAATTTTCTCTTGTCTTTGGCATGCATGTAAATATTTCAATACCTGTGACTCAAAATTCCATATATGCACATTTCCGTTATACAGACTAGCCAACATCCATGGCTCTGAGGGATGTAGATCAACTGTCTTCACTCGATCTGAGCGTGCTGAGAGCTTTCGCTTTATATCTAGTCTAAGAGGCTGGAATTTAAATATCAAAATACATGTATGTACATAAGACAAAACAACAACCAGGGTCCATGCTTATAAAGCTTTTAGTTGAGTCTGAGTTCGTTCTCAAGGTTTTGATTGGTCAGATTTGAGCCTTTGGCTCAAATCTGACCAATCAAAAGCTTGAGAACTCAAATCTGACCAATCAAAAGCTTGAGAACGAACTCAGACTCAGCTAAAAAGTTTTATAAGCAGGGACCATGATTTTTAACCCTTTACCTCAAGAATATTCATCAATATTCATTGACTGAATTTATGATGGTATTAAACAAGTCCATGGTCACCCGTCATGCCAGATGTTTAGGATCAGTTCTATATAGTTCCATAAGCAAACAGAGTAGACACTACTCAGACAGGAGCTGTCTGATCTGGGTTTACATTGTTTGCAATCTCTATGAGATAACGGGTTAATTAATAATAGTTTCATATATATGAGTATACACACAAGTGCATATTGATAACAAACTAAAATTAAACCATAATCTAAAACTGCAGACAAACAGGAAATACAATAAAAACTAGAACTATCACTAAAGGTGATGAATACCCCCACACGGCAGCCTTGATTGCAAATCCAAGTTTTGAACATGTAACAGGACCAAATAACAAAAATACCCAAAGTTCAAATAGAGAAAATTCTGTAATTTATGCCAAATATCAAGTGAATCAGGTTGAAATTGAAGGAGGAGTTCAAAGTACAAGATTTTGCCTGCCAATTTCAAGGCCAAAGGTCAAGGTCAAGGTCACAGAGACCTGAAATTTGTGTCTTGCACATCTACTACTTCTGAGTAACATTTATGCCAAGTATCAAGTAAATCAGGTTGAAAGTGAAGGAGGAGTTCACCGTACAAGATTTTGCCTGCCAATTTTAAGACCAATTTCAAGGCCAACGGTCAAGGTCACAGAGATTTTAAATTTGTGTCTTGCACATCTACTACTCCTGAGTAACATTTATGCCAAGTATCAAGTGAATCAGGTTGAAAGTGAAGGAGGAGTTCAAAGTACAAGATTTTGCCTGCCAATTTCAAGACCAACGGTCAAGGTCAAAGTCTCAGAGACCTGAAATTTGTGTCTTGCACATATACTACTCCTTTGTAACATTTATGCCAAGTATCAAGTGAATCAGGTTGAAAGTGAAGGAGGAGTTCAAAGTACAAGATTTTGTCTGCCAATTTCAAGACCAATTTCAAGGCCAAAGGTCAAGGTCAAGGTCACAGAGACCTGAAATTTGTGTCTCACACATCTACTACTCCTGAGTAATATTTATGCCAAGTATCAAGTGAATCAGGTTGAATGTGAAGGAGGAGTTCAAAGTACAAGCTTTTGCCAGCCAATTTTAAGACCAATTTCAAGGCCAAAGGTCAAGGTCAAGGTCACAGAGACCTGAAATTTGTGTCTTGCACATCTACTACTCCTGATTAACAATTATGCCAAGTGTCAAGTGAATCGGGTTGAAACTGAAGGAGGAGTTCGCCGTACAAGATTTTGCAGACAGACCGACCGCCGGACCGACCGACCGCCCGACCGACCGACCGACCGACAGGCTGATTCCAGTATACCCCCCTCAAACTCTGTTTGTGGGGGTATAATAACAAAAATACCCAAAGTTCAAATAGAGAAAATTCTGTAATTCATGCCAAGTATCAAGTGAATCAGGTTGAAATTGAAGGAGGGGAGTTCAAAGTACAAGATTTTGCCTGCCAATTTCAAGGCCAAAGGTCAAGGTCACAGAGACCTGAAATTTGTGTCTTGCACATCTACTACTCCTGAGTAACATTTATGCCAAGTATCAAGTAAATTAGGTCGAAAGTGAAGGAGGAGTTCAAAGTACAAGATTTTGCCTGCCAATTTTAAGACCAATTTCAAGGCCAAAGGTCAAGGTCACAGAGATTTTAAATTTGTGTCTTGCACATCTACTACTCCTGAGTAACATTTATGGCAAGTATCAAGTGAATCAGGTTGAAATTGAAGGAGGAGTTCAAAGTACAAGATTTTGCCTGCCAATTTTAAGACCAATTTCAAGGCCAACGGTCAAGGTCAAGGTCACAGAGACCTGAAATTTGTGTCTTGCACATCTACTACTCCTGAGTAACATTTATGCCAAGTATCAAGTAAATCAGGTCGAAAGTGAAGGAGGAGTTCAAAGTACAAGATTTTGCCTGCCAATTTTAAGACCAATTTCAAGGCCAAAGGTCAAGGTCACAGAGATTTTAAATTTGTGTCTTGCACATCTACTACTCCTGAGTAACATTTATGCCAAGTATCAAATGAATCAGGTTGAAAGTGAAGGAGGAGTTTGCCGTACAGGATTTTGCTTGCCAATTTTAAGACCAATTTCAAGGCCAAAAGTCAAGGTCACAGAGATTTTAAATTTGTGTCTTGCACATCTACTACTCCTGAGTAACATTTATGCCAAGTATCAAAAGAATCAGGTTGAAATTGAAGGAGGAGTTCAAAGTACAAGATTTTGCCTGCCAATTTAAAGACCAATTTCAAGACTCAAGGTCAAGGTCACAGAGACCTGAAATTTGTGTCTTGCACATATACTACTCCTGAGTAACATTTATGCCAAGTATCAAGTGAATCAGGTTGAAATTGAAGGAGGAGTTCAAAGTACAAGATTTTGCCTTCCAATTTAAAGACCTATTTAAAGGCTCAAGGTCAAGGTCACAGAGACCTGAAATTTGTGTCTTGCACATCTACTACTCCTGAGTAACATTTATGCCAAGTATCAAGTGAATCAGGTTGAATGTGAAGGAGGAGTTCAAAGTACAAGCTTTTGCCTGCCAATTTCAAGACCAATTTCAAGGCCAAAGGTCAAGGTCAAGGTTACAGAGACCTGAAATTTATGTCTTGCACATCTACTACTCCTGAGTAACATTTATGCCAAGTATCGAGTGAATCAGGTTGAAATTGAAGGAGGAGTTCAAAGTACAAGATTTTGCCTTCCAATTTCAAGACCAATTTCAAGGCCAAAGGTCAAGGTCAAGGTCACAGAGACCTGAAATTTGTGTCTTGCACATCTACTACTTCTGAGTAACATTTATGGCAAGTATCAAGTGAATCAGGTTGAAAGTGAAGGAGGAGTTCAAAGTACAAGCTTTTGCCTGCCAATTTCAAGACCAATTTCAAGGCCAAAGGTCAAGGTCAAGGTCACAGAGACCTGAAATTTGTGTCTTGCACATCTACTAGTCCTGATTAACAATTATGCCAAGTGTCAAGTGAATCGGGTTGAAACTGAAGGAGGAGTTCGCCGTACAAGATTTTGCAGACCGACCGACCGACAGGCTGATTCCAGTATACCCCCCTCAAACTCTGTTTGTGGGGGTATAATTATAACCTTCAGGAAAGACACAAAATATATTTCAAAGTAATGAAGTCTTAAGTCCATTCAGTCCTGATTCTTTATAACACAAACGCATCATCAAAGTAACAACTGTCATTATATTCTGCAGGACTAACCAGAACATAAAATTCAGATCTGAAGAAAATAACAAGATCCCTTTCAAAGACACATGCATCCACAAGATGATGGATCCATCAAAGAAACGGTATACGGAAAACCAACCCACACAGACTAGTATTTAATCATAATTCATATCAATTTTATATCATATTCTTAAGCAAACAGAGCAGACCCTGATCAGACGGTTCTTACAGGAGCCATCTGATCTGAGTCTACCCTGTTTGCAAAGGTGTAAAAAGGCATCTAATTATGGAGTAATGGTTTCATATTACAACTGTAGTCAACACAATGTGGGCGAGGCAGCAAGAATTCTTGATGTTAGACTTATATTGTATATAAAAAGAAAATACCAAGAGAAATAACTGCAATTTATGAACACTCAGAGGAATCAAACCATAAAAATATGTCAGCATAGAGAGAGATATTGGCCACAGAGGACAAATGGATGCTTGTAGAGTTCCATTATGTTCTACATCCTCTGGCACTATGTGAACTTTTTAGTGTCACAGTGGCCTAAACAATGTCCAAGTGGAATAAGCAATGAACAGTTCTCATGGTGGTCGTGTGCCAGCTCACATTTCATTTGTGCTTCTGGTGTTGCTGTGCACTGTCATGTGCCATTTCCAAATCTCCTGCCCGACTTCCGTTCTATTTTAATTCTTGCAATAAAATGCATCTTTAGAAGGGGCCTGCTCGGTGAACAATTTTCCTGGTTGGTTTGGTTTGGGTTATTTTATCAGGTTTTAGGTCATTCTAACAGTATTCAGTCATATTGCGACGTTCAGCTAATTACCCTAGTCTCATTAATGAGCTGTAAGACAGCATGCTAATTTTGTGATGGTTGCCGTCTTACGGTCTCATGGCAATACGTCAAATACGGGGTGGAAATCATTAATTTTCTAATTTACAATCTGGTCATATTGGACCTAGTTTTCATTGTAAATCTGCATGTTTGTGGTAATTACGACATTCAAACAACAAATGACCTCAGATACGCTCATTTAAATCCACACTTCAACCCACACTGTTGTTGTCACACGATGCGAGTGTACACACACGTACCTGTGAAGTCATTGCGGCCGTATGGCCTAGAACAACAACAACACACAAGTGCAATATAGCGGTTACTGTAAGCGCTACGAGGAAACGGATTAGGTGGATTAATAACTGTCTTCGGAATTTTCTTTTCAGGTTCATACATTTAATACATATTTATACTACTGCATGTCATTATTTAAGAATTATGTAGTAATTTGGAAGAAATTCCAATCCGACAGGAATCATAAGGTGTGTACTAACCTAAATCAGTTTTACGCCTGTGTACTCTGCCAGGATATCGTTCAAACCAAAAGTAGCTCGATATCACCATTTAGAGTACGCAAATGTGAACTAAGGAAGGCCCCAGAGGTTCCTCTGTGCACGGAACAAATTGCATTGTTTCTTGTACAAAAGAACATCTGGATAGAACCACCAACCTATATCGCAAGCCAGCCTCACATAAAAAATCAAATGTCCAGACCTGAATTCAAACCACAGCCGTAAGGGGCTAAGCGATTGTCAGTCGAAAACTATAACCACTCGGCCACGGAGGAATCCGGGTCAAATCGGACCAAAACCAAATCGGCCTGGGTCAAATTGGACTGGGTCAAAACGGACCAAACCGAACCGGGTCAAACTGGACCACATTATGTATTGAATAGAATGCCCCATATGATTTATTAATCCGATATGTCATATTGGCAACTGACAACCAATAGATACCTAAATTTGGGCAAATAAGAAATAGTGTCATGCATTGATTTATACAAAAGGTGTTAATTAAACATTAAATTTGCTTAGGCGGGGCCCAGGTAATTGGGTATATATTTATTATTTACTTGAGTTATAGTATATGTTGTGATATTACAGCGATTTTTTCCCCTATATAACTGGTACCGTAAAACGGACCCTGTCACAATTTGAAACGGACCTTCACAATTTACAAGCAGGGTCCGTCGGACCCATTCACAAAGCTGTTATTTTATTTCACAATCGGCCTTTTACTTTGTACTTACACCAATTTTCTTACCAATATTTACATCGCTATATTCCCCTTTGCAAAGTTATGTATCTCAAATGGTTTCTTGGGATAAAGTCCGAGGTATTCAAATTTCGTATCGCTTTTCTTTACACGTCTCGGACGCTTTTACAAGAATATGAATAAAACGTATGCGTCTCGGTCTGCAAATTTATATTCGGACGAAAATTCTTTCAAAAGGTGATTCACAATTTTTGTAACAACACCGATACTGTTTTCACAATTTTTGCCAAAACGACGCTAATTTTTCACAACTCAAGGGGTACCGGACCCATTCACAATCCCAGGAAAAAAATCGCTGTATTATTTTAGCAAGAAAGATATTTTTAATTTTGATGATCGTGTATATTTAGATGGCATTAACTTCACCGACTGACAAGATCATAATTAGAGATGCTTGATTATTTTAATCGGCGTTGTTGCATTAATAGACTAATGAAAGAAGATGTGTTTAATGCTTGCCATCATGATTTGTAAACGGCATACTTTAATCAACTGATGATTGTGTAATTGATTTTCACTTTCCTGCATATTACTGTTAAACTTAATTGTATACATTGAATTTCATACCTCGTTTCAGATTACATAGGCAGTCGGATCAAAGCGAAATAAGAAGTCATCTTTAAATTGATAAGTTAAATTGTTATATGTAATTAAACAAAACAAGCTCAATTGAAAAAATGTTCAATTCATGATTAAAATCATCTTATTATCATATTTTGGTATATGCCAGAAAAAATAGAAAACATAAGATTGTATGAATAAATTACCATTATAAAAAATGGTCCGATTTGACCCGGTCCGATTTGGTTTTGGTCCGAATTGACCCGCGGTCCGATTTGGTTTTAGTCTGAGTTGACCCGTTACCCCACGGAGGCCCCTCCTAGTTGGCTGGTAGTGTTTATTATTTTTGTCCATTTCTGCCAACTATGGGCTAATTGGACTCCTCATAGAGAGAGGAATGTATACAGAGAAACCCGGGCACAATACCCATCTCTTATTAATGATATGGTTCTTTTCTATGCCCAGTGTAAAGCACCGATACATCGTACCTCGGTTTACAGACTCATCAGATTCAGAAGGACTTGGTCCAGAGGGGGCATTTTTCCTGGACCTATTTGTTCTGGATTATCTAGTCAAAATTCTTCTTTATAAATGACAGTTTCTAACCAGTGCATTTATTTCAGGGTCATTTTTTTTATGAAATGCCCTAATGAGCCATCTGGCAGTTTCATTTCTGGCGTAAACTTTGGGCACTGCCAGTGGTCATCTTTACTGTACAGTGGTGGCAACCTATGTTAGTTGTGTTTCATAATACTGTCAGTCAATCCAGAGGTCTGCAGATTACTAATAAGTATAAACTTTGAGTTTGACATTACGGACACTAGGGACATCCGAATTAATCATAAAACCCGGTGCCTATGCTGATGATCAATTACCATTTTACGTTCTAAGTAACAAATAAAGCACGCTATATTTCTAAATGATTGAAATAAGTATATATCATAATCTATATGCGAAGAACCTTAAAATTAAACAACAGACTCACCATTTTGCCTTCAGATTGTTTATATGTTCAAGTTGAGTTGGATGAAAATACGTGGCCGGCTATGTGCGCATGCCCAACGGGAAATCGCGTAATTTCTCCATTTCCGCGAGAACTAGTATGGCCGCCAAACATGAACGGGCAAGGATGTTGTCTGAAATAATTGGCTGAAACATTTATATCATTTTGACGATTTCATTGAAAACATTATATACGCAACAAAAAAGTTAAAAGCTTTCGAAATACATTGATATCTGAAACAAAAGTAATCACAGTCTTCTGTAAATCTCTGTAACATTTTGGTAGGCAAGGAAGCTTTCAATTCTTCAGGATATTTACCTATCAAAATGAAGGTGACAGGATTAGTCCCAGCGAGGTTCTTGACAATCATTTCACACCTTGTGCTTGTAATCGTTATATTTTGGTCAAGGGTAAGTTCTGGTATCATATTCAAATGGTTTTTATCTTGATACAGCTAAAATACCTTTATTTCAGATCTCTGAAAGCACATCATCATCTTCAGTACTACTTAATCGCCAATCGCACATGATAAATGGAAAACTTTTTTATGGCTGTAAGTTAACATGAGAAGATAAGATATGATTAATTGTTTTTCTTCCTCTTTCAATAAAGAACTGGAGTCAATATCGGCTGTATGAAGTTCTGCGGGACTCTTTGCTATTTCCAGATCTATACACACAGCAGTTGTCCGTAAACTATTTACAAGTAAAAGACCGTCAATTTACAATTAAAATTATGCACATGGGATCATCGGTCTAGCAGTTCGCAGCAACAGGACTAACCAAACACTTTGCCTTGAAGTCCAGGATGGTGCTGACTGCTGCTGTTATGGCTGGTAGGCTGTTCCAATCAACAACTGTTCTGATGAAGAAGGTGCTCCTGTATGCAGTGTTGTTGAGTCTTTCTTGATAGAGTTTGCATTGCCCTCTGGTTTTATTTTTTATGAAACGGTCCATGTTGATGTCGATTAGGTTGTGGTGGATCTCGTATAGCATGCAATTTTAAAAGCCATGCAAAGACTGTTGTTTGTCCTCCGCTCTTCAAGGCTTTGCCAACCAAAGGATCATGGATGTTACCATCTGCGTAACACAACCAGGTGTTCAGGTGGTGAATTTGTTTGTTACAAAACGTGCCGCTCTTCTCTGTACATTTTCCAAGGCTTTGATTTATTCTGGCTGGTAGGGTCCCATACTGCAGATGCATACTCCAGAGTTGGGCATACTATTGTGGTGTAACTGGTCCCTCTCACAGGTTTTGGAAGTCATTCAGGTTCCGTCTCATGAATCCAAGTGTTTTGTTTCCTTTTGTCACCACATTGTCTACATGTCTATCCCAGGATAGGGTGTTGGTTAGGGTTACTCCTAAGTATTTGCTGGCATCCTCTATCTCTAGGGAACGGCCATGAAGTTGGCATTGCCTGTCCAGTACTGGCTTGGATTTCCAAGATGTAACTCTTATCACTGCACACTTAGTAGGGTTGAACGACATCTGCCACATGTTTCCCCAAGTCTCCAATGCAGTAAGATCATCCTGGAGTAGATGGTGGTCTTTGTTATTGGTTACTTCTCGGAAAAGGATAGTGTCAACACGTCTGCAAAGAGTCTGGTCTCTGAGTGTTTTACTGTGTCTGGCATGTCGTCATCTTTAATATTCTTCACAATTTGAACTAAGTCACTGTCTCCAAGTACATGTACAAGCTCTAATAGCATAAATTTATTATTCAAAGTGTATTTATCCAATCTAGTTGACACGTATATACAACAAATATAGACAATTACAGTTACTGTAATCCAAATAAAGAGTCATTTTGACTGTCAGTAGTTTTTTCCAGGCCGAAATTGGGCCTCATTCCCCTCCTGAAAAAGTATATGTTTTTCCCCTAGTTGAAATATTTGGTAAAAAAACAGAGACATGTAAACCCACCAACCTACCCAATAAGATATCCATGGTCAGGGTTTTACTGTATTACAGTAGAAAATAGAAATATTTCTTATGTACATTGTTTTTATTTAATTTCCACTATTTTGCTCTCATGACACATTTTTCCCCTATCAAAGGGCCCTGCCACCATTCCCCCAAAAGTGAAAAAAACCACTGACTGTTCCTTGCACCACAGATCTTTCTGGCATCTCCTTGGGTCCATTAGTTTACAATGTTCTAGATAGCGTCCATACATCCGTATTTTACGGACAAATATTTTGCCGATACGGATAGAAATTCGAATCCATACATACTCATATGTATAAATTTTTTTGCCCATACCGATCAAATACTAAAATGATCCTTATACAAGATTTACACATCAGAAAATAAAATTCCATAATCTTGCCAATTGCTAGACACATTGTCTGGTTCCCCATAATGGAAGTGGAAACCAGAACCATGCAAAAATATCACAGAGCATTCAGAAAAATATATGATTTATTTCTTACTTGGACCCCTTGAAATGTCACTTCCAAAAGTAATGACATTCTCTCAGGCATAGCATACTTGATGCATTTAATCAAATATGTTATTGAACAAGCATTGAGGCATACAGTTGGGTTACATGCTAACAGTCTTGAGGCACATCATACCAAACACAAATATTACCAAAATAAAATGTTTGCGGAAAACTGCATGGTTTTCGGATCAGATATAGACTTTTCCATTACCAGCTGCTTTTTTTTTGTATGCAACCACCCTTTAGAATCTAGCCAATACAATTCAAACAAGTAGTCAAAGCATAGCAATGTGACCCCTCAATAGCCTATACTGATGGAGTTTAATTTGGATCAGTACTGTACTGATGTTAGCCAAAAGTTATCTGGAGCACTGCTTTCCTGTTACGGTATATTATATTTAGTCCAAATACAAAATGTACCTACTAAATATTCATGGACAAATTCATTATAGTGAAATATGGAAGCCATTTTAGAAATTAAAGAAACAGATAGATCAAATTCTGTTAGCAAACAGAACATACCCAGATCAGATGGCTCATCTAGGAGCTATCTGATCTGGACATTCTCTGTTTACAAATGCATGAAAGGGCATTTATATGAAGGAAAGGGTTAAATTACTGAAATGATAACATTTTGTTTTTTTCTTTCAGAAACCTAATATAGAGTCTTGTCTGCCGAGATCATACACCCAATCAGAGTATGATGACAAAGACCTGCAGTAAGTACATATACTGAAATGTGTTATGAACAAAAATATATAAACATTCAGTCTAATTCTTATGCTACATGTATATATAAATACTAAATGGAATATTCTTGATTTATTTTGAATAATGAATTATGTTAAAAAAAATCATTAAATGTTGATTAAAAATCATTAAATGTTGATTTGCCAATTTAAGCAGTTTGTTAATTTACACCAAAGTACATGTATATTCAATATTTGAAGCTTTTATGATCCGATTTTGGATGTGGGTTGCATTATATTTACTTTTGTCGATCCATTTGTCCAACTGACTTTTACTGTGATGTATTACTAACAAGTATTTTTACCAGGTTCTTGAAATTTTACAAGATGGATATCATTGGCGGGCTTTTTTCGGCCGATTTCATAGCAGTTATAAATTGGGCTATATTCCCAATGGCAAAAAGTATGTTTTTTTCCCAATTTCAAGTCAGAAAAAAAATCTAAGAAAAAACCACTAACAAACCTCAATTTATTCAGTACAATTGTTCTTGGGACAAATTGTTCATACTTTCTTATCATTCGGAATGTTTGGAGTTATTCATCCATTATTACTTTAAGTTATTGATCAATGGCCGTAAAGCGCTTAACTGTCAAAGTGTAATATGAGACCAAGTAAAATTCCCAATTTTCGCGATAAAATTCCCAATTCCAGGGACATGGGCTATTGTCCCAAAATAGTGGAAAAAAGGCCCTGCATGATTGTGTGAACTTGTGTACCTAGGGTAATCCAGTATGGTTATTAAATCCACTAAGAAATACTAGAGTTATACTTATAGCCCAAGTCATATGCCATACAATAGATACACAGGCATGTGTAAATAGGAGTATCCATGTCTTACGGAAATATTTCTAGTTTATACTGACCTAATTCTTTACTGATTTAATGCCATTACAACCAGAGTAGACCCAGATCAGATGGCTCCTGCAGGAACCCTTTGATCAGTGTCTGCTCTGTTTGCTTATGGAATTATGTAAACCAGATTCTATGGCTTTTAGCAGGGCCAAGATTTTTCTTGTTCATATGTCATTATAATATTTAGCTTATCAGTATTCATACATACAAATATTCATACAATAAACAACTAAAAGGTTAACCCTTTCCCTCATATAAATGCGTTTTCACCCATTTGCAAGCAGAGTAGACCCAGATCAGATGGCTCCAATAGGAGCCATCTGATCAGGGTCTGCTCTGTTTGCTAATGGAATTTGATAAATCTGTTTCTTTACTTTCTAAAATGGCTACAATGTTCCACCTTCCATATTTCATTATAACTATTTTGTCCATGAATATTCAGTAGGTACTGAAGTTTTGAATAAACATAGAACAGGGAAAGGGTTAAGTATATAAATGTATTAGACATATACATCTAACTTGAAATGTGCACATGCGTATAGGTTCACTAAAGTGTATCAGGTTCTCTACATATTTCTTTTCTTATATTTCAGGATGATCATTGGTATGTCTGTGGCTCTTGGTTTGTTTGCCATTGAGTTAATTGGATTTTTTGGTGGACTCACAATGTTCACTTCCTTCCAGTGTTTATTATGTATCCTTTGGCATAACTGCATTTCAGATATATTTCATGTACATCGGAGATAGCTTCATCATTCAACCTACATGTTAAATCTTTTTGACATCATCGTTCAGCCTGTCTGCAATATTCTTTTACACTTGTGTGCCTGCCAGAATGCAATACACAATTTCCTTCAAACACTCTTTTTAACTCTACTTTTTACGAAAAGCGGAGGTATGACCCTCTCGTCGGCATCAGTGTCGGCTTTGGTTAAGGTCCATTTCTCAGAAACCATCAAAGATATTTAGTCCACTGTTTGTATGCATGTTTTAACTTTACTATCACATGGGGAACCCATTTCGCAAGTGTAGGTAACCTTAAAATTAATTTTGCCATAATTCTGCCCCTTTTTCGACTTATAATTTAAATTGTTGGTTAAGTTTAATGTTAAGATCCATGTCTCAGAAACTGTCCAAGATATTTGGTTCAAATTTGTTATGCATCTTAACTATTATAAGGGGGACCCATTTCACAAGGGCAGGTAACCCTAAAATTGATTTTGCTATAGTTATCTCCCCTTTTCAATTTAGACTTCCACTACACTATCCAGCACTAAAGAAAGTGGAGCGCGCTGTCTGCAGACAGCTCTTGTTTATTATTTATTGTGGAATTTTGCCTTGAGTAGTGAGTACTAGTTAAGGTAAAAGTACATGTAGGTCTCCTTTAACCCTTTCCTTCATATAAACACTTTTTAATGCATTTGCAAACAAAGTAGACCCAGATCAGACAGCTCCTATCTATAGGAGCCATCTGATCAGGGTCCGCTCAGTTTGCTAATGAAATTTGATAGATCTGTTTCTTTACTTTCTAAAATGGCTACAATGTTCCACCTTCCATATTTCATTATAACTATGTGTATTTTGTCCATGAATATTCAATAAGTATTGAATATTTGGAATAAACATAGAACAGGAAAAGGGTTAACATAATTGCACTTTATTGGTGGAGTGTAAGCTGTAATACCTCTAAGTTTCCTTAAAAATATTTATTTAAACACAATAGTTAGATTTCAAACTCTATTTAGTTTTGATATTGGTGCTTCTGGTACAGTTGCATAGTTCAATTGCCTTTTTCAATCCATAAGCCTTGTGGTTGGATTACAATATAACATTTGCAACCAGTTTTGAGTTCTACGACTCTGATTGTGTTCAAGCTGAAGAAAATTAACCCTTTGCTTTATAGACACCTTTACAAACTCAGTATACCCAGATCATAACTTATTTAAATCACATTTCATATAGTCATTATTTCTGCCATGAGTAGTACATGTAGCATGGCTAATAATCCTCTGTGAATGAAATCATTACCCCAAAAGAAGATTTTTAACAGCAGTTGCTCAGCGTATGAACAGTGCAAGACAAGTGTATTGAAAAAGATGTTTAACAAAGATTTATCCTTGACCTGAGTTTAGCTATATCTGCCCACAGTGGAGCTTCTGTTGCCTTATCATATTACATATGGCGTGAATGGCCTTGTGAGCGATTCTGGTACATCTTTGGTGTTTGTAATGCTTTTCCTGCCTTTACTGAACTCGTGACAATGCTAGCTGTGCTTTGTTGTGGTGATTCGTCATTTTAACAAAACTTCTCACAGCAACTGAAATTTCTGTGCAGGAAAACAATTTGCCATTCACTTTTGCTTAAACAAATTTTAGAAACATCGGTAGCAGAACTGGTCCAATTCTGAACCTCAGTACATGTATACGCAAACAGATTTATTTTGAAAACATTTGGTTGATATTGTTTAACCCTTTACTTGATGAATATTCATTTAAGACTCCACTTGTTCTGAGTATTAATTATTTATATGATATCTGTTTAAAAATATTGAATGAGGAAATTTATTACCATGGCAATGTGTAGAAAATCTGTCTTATATTAGAAAGCAAACTGAGCAGATCCTGATCAGATCGCTCCTACATGAGTCATCTTATCTGGGTCTGCACTGTTTGCAAATGGATCAAAAGGAATCGCTATCAAATATAGGGTTAAAAAATGACATCAGAAGCTACTCTTCAGTTTGAACATGATCTACTGTTCCTACAAAGTTGTAGCAGAAGTGAATGGTATTACTGTGCACACTAGATGTACCAGATAGACCAAGTCATTGCAAACCCAACCATGAAGCATAGCTTGTTGATCCTTGACCAAACTTCAGCTACTGCAGCACACACAGGAGGCTTCATCGCTCTGAGTTTCTTCCTGTTTGAGGTCTGGCCTTGTACCTGGTACTGGTATATATTTGGATTCTGTAGTGCCTTTCCTGGATTAACAGAGCTCCTGGCAATCATGTCATCGCTGAGGAGGACATATTAAGACTCTTTCTGTGATACAATATAATTATATGAAATACATGTACAGAAGAAACCATCTAAAGTGGCCACTTATCACTTAGGGGTCTTAAAACATTGAGTTGTTTAACCCTTTACTCCATAAATAGGCCCTTTTATGCCTTTGCAAACAGAGTAGACCCATATCAGATGGCTCCTATAGAAGTCTGATCAGGGTCTGTTCTGTTTGCTTTTGAAATGATATAGATCTGATTCTGTAGGTTTTGTCGAAGCAAAACAAATCTTTTTAAAGTTGACATTTTAAAAAATCAGTTTATACATATTCATGATGTCACTATTTCTTTTATGACCTTCGGACACACAGACTCAATTCAACTGTGTGAAGCCGTGGTCTTTGTCGACGACGACAGACAAACATTATTATTTTTTTCATGAATATAGAACAGGAAAAGGATTAATGAATACTTTTAAAGTCATGATTTCTTTTAAATATTATTCACAAGGTAAAAGGTTTCAGATTTACAGTGGGACGTTATTGAGTGGCTGCAATGGAGAGTTTATACAGATGTAATGTGTTTAGCATGTTCTGTTGTGACTCATGTGATCGGCAAAATTGTAATACAGTAGTGCACGAGAAAGGAAATACTTGTGTTACTTGTGTTAAACCTTTACTCCATGCCTACCTATATCAATGTAAGAAATTGTAACATGAATATTAATTAGATTAATTTTAAAATGGCATATTAATACATGATTTTTTGCCAAAGAAGAAACTGTAGAATCAGATCTATATTGTTCCATAAGCAAACAGAGCAGACCCTGGTCAGACGGCTCCTATAGGAGCCGTCTGATCTGGGTCTACTCTGTTTGCAAAGACATATTTATGGAGGAAAGGGTTAAGCCTTATCATGTGGTTAGAAATTGTTTTCTGCTAAATCACTCATCTGCTTCATTTTTAAAGAGTAGATAATTTGCTAAGTTTTATTTGGTAACTATTGACTATACATTGCTCCTACATTGCAACCAGTGAACCACCAATGTACAAAATATAAGGAGTTCCTTTTATAAAAATGAAACGCCCCCTGGGGAGTTTACTTGAGATATTACAGTACAACAGTAGAACTTTTTTAGCTTGTCTGTTTTGGTAGATAAGAGTTACTGCCATAGCTTTGGGGTCGTCGACGTTGTGGATGTTGTATATACAATTTTAGACAGTTTGTCATAGTTTCAATATCAGTACAGTTGTCCCTATAAAACTTTTCACAGTTGTTCACCATCACAAGGGCTCTACTCTGGTATCGGGCCATAAGTCTTTCATCCATATTGATAGAATTATGGCCCTTTAAAATGTTGACTTTCATGGTAACAGGACAAGTGTTGGCATCCGCTTGCAGTGCTCTTGTTTAAGTAGATCTGTAATTATTGTAATCTGATAATTTTTTATGTTTTATATAAATGTATATAGATGTACATATTTTCATTTGTCTGTAGAGCAAACTAGTACCATTATAATAAACTGATACACTTCAGGTATTACAAATGTTTTTGAAATTGACACACCTTCCGCAAATTACAGGTTTTGAATATTCAATTATTTGTATTTATTCAGGAATTCATTTAACCCTTTCCCTGTTCTATGTTTATTCCAAATTTCAATGTCTACTGAATATTCATGGAAAAATAGTTTTAATGAAATGGAAGGTGGAACATTGCAGCCTATTTAGAAAATAAAGAAACAGAGGTATCAGATTCCATTGGCAAACAGAGCATGAATACTCACGGAGGAAAGGGTTAAGGAATACAGATGTCATTAAAAGCAGGTGACTGCTTGATGTATTATGAAAGTAGAGCAGAAAGTTTCTTTTTGAGCTTTCTCTGTAACATCTGCCCAGCTGTTTGCCAATGGAATTTGAAAGATATGTTTCTTACTTGCTACAATGTTCAACCTTCCATATTTCATTATAAACATTTTGTCCATGAACATTCAGTAGGTATTGAAATTTGGGATAAATATAAAACAGGGAAAGGGTTAAAGTATCAAACAGTTTGGATCCTAATAGGTTAAGGAACCTCTCAACTTTTCCAATGTGAACCTCAGTACTTTAACTCATTAACCCTTTCCCTCATAGTGACGGCTCTTGACGACTCTGTATAGGAGTTATTGCTCTATTTATCACAATTGTTTCAAAATTCTAAATTTTTCCTTTCCTCTAGTTAATGCTCCATTTGGGTAGATTTGTTCAAAAAGGTTTGATCTAAAATAGCCTATGGGGGAAAGGGGTAATTCAGAACAAGGGTAATTCAAAAACTTTTCTGCTTTGCTTTCATCCTGCAGGTCTTAAAAGCCAAGAATTATACTTCTTTTGTATTACCAATAAAGAGGTTTTACTGTATATGTATTAAAAAAAAGAGAGATTTCACTCTTGTAATTTTTTCACACTTGCAATGCTCGTGCAACGTGCCCTCAGCTGAAAGGTCAAAGTCAACCTTGCTAAACAGACGACTTTTGATGTATCGATATTGTACCGAATATGCTACAGCAGCTACTATGCAAATAGAAATGAAAAATAAATGCTAAAAACACTATTTAGTCTTTTTTTGTTTGTATGTCCCTTTCACTGGCTTTCAGTATTAATGTGGCATGGTACTGGTGTGTGTTTTACACTTATAACCCTGAATTTTCAAATGGACTAATCCAAAATTCAAACAGGTCAAACATATGTGGAATATTGAGAGATTTTTCTAAAGAAAAGTGTAACAACAAACAGTACAGACCCTGATGACAGGGCTCATCTAGAGGAGCCTCCTCATCAGGGTCTGCACTGTTTTCAAAGGACATTAGCGGCTCGTGTCCCGCACTGTAAGGGTTAATATTTCACCTGATAGAAATGCCTTTTCAAGCCTTTGCAAATAGAGTAGACCCAGATCTGATAAGGGTCTGCTCTGTTGCATATTAAATAATATAGATCTGATTCTACATTTGCTGCCATGTCCAAAGTAACCTGTGTGAAAATACAACTATACAAATACATAATATACAGCTAATTAACCCTTTCCCTCATATAAACATGTTTTCACACATCTGCAAACAGAGTAGACCCAGATCAGACGGCTCCTATAGGATCCGTCTGATCAGGGTCTGCTCTGTTTGCTAATGGAATTTGATAGAGTTCTTTCTATACTGTCTAAAATATTTACACAGTTCCACTTTCCATATTCAGTATGAACATTCAGTAGGTATTGAAACTTGTAATAAACATAGAACAGGGAAAGGGTTAATATTCAAGATGTCATCACGCATAAAATATTTGTTATAGAGAGGTTCTACTGTATTGAGTTGTTTATTGAATGAATGGGTGGACAGTACAACAACTATGCAGTGTTTATCTCCTTTTGGGTGATAAATAAAATGCAAGCCATGTCATGAGAGGTAGTTTATGGCTTTGAAAACTTAGTAGACCTGTTTCTCACATACCTTCCTATCTCCGAGTAAGAACAACGGGTTAAGATTCCCTGATCTGTAACACGTTTAAGATCACTTTAGAACATATATGACGTCATACATTATATATGATGTCAAGCCATGGAAACCGATGTTTACATGTCATTTAAACGGCAAAAATACACTTTTTTGTTATGTGAGAAAAAGAATCTGATGCTCGTTGTCTTTTAAGATCACATGTTCCTAAACAAGCCTTAGAAAATGTCATTAAGCGAGCCTTGGCGAGCTTTATAACACTTTCTTGGTGAGTTTAGGAACATGTGATCTTAAAAGACAACTCGCAACAGATCCTCAGTATCAGACACTGCATCATAGACTTGCATGTAGTGTCTGTGTCTAAATCACTAAACCATTTACTTGATAAGTCAGCCTATTTATGCCTTTGCAAACAGACGGAGCTATGTGTACAAACTTTCATACAAATCTAATGACTGACATCGCACCACATGGTCAGTTACCCCTTCACAAGAGTAAACCATTACATCAAAGTTCAAGGGCAGGTAATTTCATATAACTTTGAGATAGCAAATGAAAATTATTTGATGCACATATACACTTCAAAGAAAGCATGATTGTATAAAATCTCTCGTGGAAATCTGTTGAAAAAATTGGGAGTTTGCAACATGAACTACCCATGTTATAGGACCAACTGACAACAAATACTAAAGTTCAGGGGGAGATAATTCTGCAATGCCTGGCGATAAACACATGAAATGTGTGTTTTGCACATCTACTTTTTCTGGTTAATATGTACTGTATGTCAAATATAAATTAAATAACATTTAAATTGAAGGAGGAATTTGCGACACCCAACTACCCATGTTACATGCCCAAAAGACAAAAAATACTCGGATGTTCAAGGAGAGATAATTCTGCAATGCCTGGTGTTAAACACATGTGTTTTGCACATGTACTAATCCTTGTTGTTATGTATGGCAAGTATCAATTCAATAACCTTCAAACTGAAGGAGGAGTTTGCGACGCCAACTACCCATTTCATGCACAAGTGACAAAAATTACTCGAAAGTTCAAGGGGAGATAATTCTGCAATGCCCCTCGCTAAACACATGAAAATTGTGTCTCACACATTTTTTATTCATAGTTATTATGTATGCCAAATATAAATTGATAACTTTTAATCTGAAGGAGGACTACCCATGTTTAAAATTTAAATTAAGATCGACTGCCTGAACGGCCAACAGGGTGATTCCAGTAAACCCTTTAAACTTTATTTGTGGGGGTATAACAAAGTAGGTTCAGATCAGATCAGATAGCTCCTGTAGGAGTCATCTGATCAGGGTCTGCTCTGTTTGCTTATGAAACTATGTTGAATTGATTGAATAGATTTTGCCAAACAATCCTGTGTTCATATGCCATTTATATATATAAAATTTCATCTAATTAATATTCATGATGTGACATATTTTGAAATGAATATTCATGCAGTAGTTCAGATTTTTCTGCTAGAACTAGAGAAATCATAATGAATGAAAATACACTGCACTGTAAATGATATTTCATCAAAATGTGAAAAATCGACAACAATTTGGAATCATTTAACTCATTTTATTTACCATGTGAGAAGTGTAGGTGTACAATAGAGACATACACAATTTCCATAGCAAAATTTTTCACATAAACTTGTGACACAATTATACTTCCTTGTCTTTGTACGCAGCGACTGTCACCTTCATAACCCTTTACACTATGCATATTCATGAAAGAAATAATTTAAATACATCATTAATATTAATTATTTTTTCATATATAGACATATCAACACGAAGTATTGGTAACGAGAGATATAGTAGAATCAGATCTATATTATTCCACAAGCAAATAGAGCAAGCCCTGATCAGACAGCTCCTGTCGGAGCTATCTGATCAGGGTCTAAACTGTTTGCAAAGGTGTTAAACGGAGTCTGCTTCATGTCTTAAAGTTAACCTTTCTTCTTTTCAAAATTCAAACTGCTCCAGCCTGAATCTGATTTAACCAACTGATCTGGATCAAAACTGTTGGCAAAGGCTTTCACTAATTGTCCACTCTAGCATGCAAAGAGTTAACCCTTTGTCTGATTGAGATGCCTTTGCAAACCTAGCAGAACCAGATCAGACTGTTCCTCAGTCCTGTAGAAATCATCTGATCAAGATCTGCTGTTTGCTTATGGAATTACATGTACATGTATATAGATGATTTTACAATTCCGGCCAGTCGATAATCCTATGTTCATAAAACATTACATAATAGATATCCATGATGTCATTATTTCTTGCATGATTATTCATAGGTAAGGGGTTGAATGTTTCAAAAATCCGTTTTCAATACCTGAAGTACATCTACAACATTCACCCTGAAAAAGACTTTTGGAAAGCAATTATAAGAGAAATCCCTGCTCCCATTTCTTTTCATGATCAGAGTCAAACTTTCTCATCTTAACCAAAAACTATCTGAAATCTTATCATTTATTCCCCTGAAGTTTACAATGTGGCAAACTTGCACAATTATCAACCTTAACATTTCCAGAATAAAGTTTGTAACTTCCCGTTGTGATAGTTGTATGTTGAAACTTACCATAATTTTACTTGTACGGTCTTTAGTAAGACGGGCTCCAAGTGTAGAAATACTGAATTTTCTTATGACATTCAGAGATTCAATGTGTTTGATAAACAGTCTTGCGAGCTAGTACTTTGAAAAACTAAACCCTTTACTCCATAAATATGCCTTTCTTCACCTTTGCAAACAGGATAGACCCAGATCAGACGGCTCCTGTAGGAGCTGTCTGATCTGGGTCTGGTCTGTTTGCTTATGATATAATATAGATATAATTCTAGTTTCTGCCATGGTCAAAAATTCCTGTATACATGTGTTATTATCACAATAGATCTAATTAATATTCATGAGGTCATAATTTCGTACATAAATATTCATGGAGTAAAGTGTTAAACAATGCTAATAAAACAGACATGAACAAATGTAAGCAAAAAAGGCAGCTCATTTACATTTGTTTGGAATGTCTCTCTACAAACATAAACAAAGGCCAATGATCAGTTCTTACAAAATTACATGCAACTGATTCAATTTGTAACAATTTGTATGTTGACTGAGCAAGGCCATGAAATATTAAACCCCTTCCTTCATATTATTTAAAGCTTTTACACGACTTTGCAAACAGAGTAGATCCAGATCAGACGGCTCCTATAGGAGCCATCTGATCAGGGTCTGCTTTGTTTGCTCATGAACTCATAATAGATCTGACTGTTACTTTTCTACCAAAATCTCCTGTGTGCATATGCCATTATAAAAATTCAGCTAATAAATATTCATGATGCCATTATTTCTTACATGAATATTCAACAGGGAAGGGGTTCAAACAGGAATGTACAAAAACAGCAGTTTCTATCTGAACACTTAACACAACTGAACATTACATTTGAAATTATAATAAGTCCCGAGGACACAGTATCATGGACTGTCAGATTGTCACAAAGATGCAGAAATATAGAACAATCAGTTTGTATCTCCTATGTCAGCTAGCAGATACTTCTCATTTCAGCAAGTAACACTTTCAACTTTTCTATGGTCTGCTTGAGACAAAACATGTATGTTTGTCCATTTGATGAACAGTATTTCTTTCAAGGCTCACCAAAGCTATAAACAAGAGCACTAAACTGACACAAAATTTGTCCATCTGGGGTAAAACTGCGAAGTAAAAATTTCTCCAAAGGGCCATAACTCCAAATAGGTATTTGGACTGACTCAGGTAAATAATGCAGACCCAGATCAAATGAAGGAGCCATTTGATCTGATTCTGCAAACAACCTTACAGGACGCTGCCTGAACATGGTGTGAATCTCATCATCAGATGGGCATACTGAAAGCTGGCATTGTACACTCTAGTAATGACATAGTCTCATAAATATTATGAGAGGATTTGGTTTGTCTTGTTCAAAGCTACTTTAGTTTTTAACATAAATTGTACACATCAAAACAGATTTTGAAATTTTACCTAACTTGATGAACAATTTGCTGCATCAAATTTCAGGTTTGGAAATGATAAAGTAATGGAAATGGCAGCAGAAAACATTGTATTTCAATAGCAGCATTGCGGGTAGGTGCCAACACTTGTCTTTTCCTGAAAACCTGTTTTAGGGCAATAAAACTTTAAATATACATGAAATAGTAATGGCCCCTTTCTAGATTTTAGCCTTTAAATGTCAATTAACCCTTTACTACATAAATACGCCTTTCTTTGCCTTTGAAAACACAGTAGACCCAGATCAGAAGCTCCCGTAGGAGCTGTCTGATCTGCCGGTCTGCTCTGTTTGCTTATGAAATGATATGGATATGGCCAAAATCTTTGTGTTCATATGCCATTTTATATAATAATCTTATATTAATGACATGGTTATTTCTTACATGAATAATCATGGAGTACCGGGTTAACTGTGTGAAGTTTGTTAACCCTTACTGTGCGGGATACGAGCCACTAATATCCTTTGCAAACAAGAGGGTTACACTTTTCTTTAAAAGAATCCCTAAATATTCGCCATAAAATTGACTTGTTTGAATTTTGGAAGGGTTAAGGATAACAGTACCAATGTTGAAACTATGACAAAATGTCACTTTTTGCACAACATTAATGACAATAATGACACCAAAGTTATGGAACTGGAGTTATTTTGTTGAAAAACAGACAAGCTAGTAATGTATTGAAACAGCAAGTCAGCTTGATAAAAACATGTATGAACAACATTGATACACAGAACTTGTAAAAGCTTAACCTACAATTAAATAATAATAATAATAATAATAATAAAAGATTACCATGAAACTAACAAAACTGAATGACCGATTTTACATGGAAGGAAAAAAAACAACCTATCAACTAAGACTATGGCAAATGAATTCATGTCACAAAACATTATACTAATGGCAAGCTGAAAATGTAAACAAACATATAATGCAAACTATCAGCCTGGGTTCAGCTGTCTGAATTTCAGAAAGAAAAAAATCACACAAAAACTATTGTTACCAAAACTATCCAACATTTTCAACACCCAATCTACCCTCACAACCAGTTTCTATTAATCATGAATTACTATGAAACTTTGTATATCATTCAGTGAAACAATGTGTATAATTGGTAGATTTGAGTAACAAATTACTCCCCCCCCCCCCCCCCCCCTCCCCCTTACGACTTCTGAACTTTCCTTGTTGACAAACCCTTTACCTTATTAATATTCATGTAAACAATAATTACTGTTTGAATATTAATTAGCTGAATTTTTATAATGGTTGTATGAACAGGGGAAGTTTTAGAAAAGACAGAAACTGTTAGTCCGTACAATCACATCTATATTATATATCATAAGCAAACAGAGCAGACCCTGGCCAGATAGCTCTTGTAAGAGCTGTCTAATCTGGGTATACTCTCGTGGCAAAAGTGTAAAAATAGTGTCCCAATCAGGTGACGTGTTAACCCTTTACACCTCATAATCACCTTTTCAAACAGTACAGACTCAGATCCGATGGCTCCTGTAGAAGTTATCTGATCTGGGTCCGTTTTGTTTGCTTTTGGAATAATATAGATCTGATTCTATGGTTTCTGCAATGACCAAAATGTGTTTATATGCCACCATAAAAAAATCATGTAATGTCATTCTTTCTTACATGAATCCTCATGGAGTGATATCAGGACGGTAAGCTCATTTCCATTTCAGGACAATACAACACCAGCTCCTTTACCAGTGTATTCCCTTAGTTGCACTGATTTTCATTTCTTGATGACACACAGTAATTCCAGAGTAGAGCCATATAATTTTTGTGTTTGATAACAAGTTATAAAATTACTACCACACACTCAACTGATTATCTGAACCCAGGCTAACTGTTTAAGCTTTAGCTCTCTCATTCTTGTCTTCCAAACTATTCCTTTGCTTCAAACCTCAAAGTAGATATTGCTTTAATTTCTTGTCAAAGATCATTCAAGACTGGTGCTTTCCAAAGCTAAAGTTTCAAAGTGGAATGGTCCATCATTGCTTAACTCTTTCCTCCATAAACACGCCTTTCTATGCCTCTGTAAAAATCACCTGTTGAAGCCTTTGTGATAATTAGAGCATTTGCTCCTGTAGGAGCAAATGCTCTATTTATCACAATGATTTCAAACTACAAAATTCTAAAATTTTCCTTTTCTCTGTACATTTATTGAAAGAGGTTGGATCTAAAAATAGCCTATGAGGGAATGGGTTAATGATAGAATCTAACCAGTATGAAAGATAATAACTTTTTTTTAAAGGATTTTGAATGACAAACAGTGCTAACCCTGATCAGAGGGCTCCTCTAGGATCCCTCTGATTTGGGTATATACTGTAAATGCCACATTCAAAGGGTTAACCCTTTACTCCATGAATATTCATGAAAGAAAAGATGACATCATGAAAACTAATTAAATAATTTCTTAAAGTGGCTTATAAGCACATAAAAGTTTTGCCAGTACAGAAACAGTACACTCAAATCTTTATCATTCCATAAGCAAACAGAACAAATCCTGATCAGACAACTCGTACAGTAGCCAACTAATCTGGGTCTACTCCGTTTGCAAACGCATAAAAAGGCATATTTATTGAGTAAAGTGTTAAACTGCAGAGCTACAGATAACAGTGCGTACTCAAATACTAAAATTGTCATTTCTCCACCAAACCCTATACTGTGACCACTGTACGAGACGATTTTAAAAAGTGGTCACAGTATAGGGTTTAATGGAGAAATAAAGGAGCTATATTTGAAAATGTTCAAATTTACACATTTTATCTGGAGCTCTGAAACTGTTTTTTTCCCTATGAGACACCATGTCATTTGAATGCAAACAGTATGAAACAAGTAACACATAATCTAAAGTTTACACACATTTGTATGACAATATATTTCTGCATGAATCATGCTTCTACATGTATTAATATCATGTGTTCAGCTACACCTAAGTGTTCCTGAGTATTGCTACCTAGCGAAACTATCTCAATCAAAGAATAAAAATGAGATACACCCTAGCTATAAAGTACATGTATGTAAGTATGCAACCTATCTCAACCCTTTTTAATGCCTAACCCTGTACTTCTCAAATATGTCTCTAAGCCTTTGCAAACAGAGTAGACCCTCCTGTTGGAGCCATCTGATCATGGTCTACTCTGTTTGCTATTGATATAATATTGATATGATAGTACAGTTTCTACCATCGCCAAAAATTTTCTTATCTATGACCTATTATAACAACTAATCTAATTAATATTCATGATGTCATTAATTTCTAACATAAATATTCATGGAGTACAGGGTCAATAACTTCCAACTGCATTACATTTCTGCTTCAATTACTAACCCTTTATTTCATTTTCAGTAAACCCCCTTAAACCAGATGTTAAAATAAGTATCAATGCCAGTCTTTCAGACTGGTGGCAGCTTAATGAAGGCTGAAAGTCATGCAAAGCAAGCCCCCAAAGGAGCTTTCTGCAAGACATTACTTGCATTAAGCAACTGCCTGCCTAAAATAACCTAAACTGTTATTGAAATTCTGGTGTAGAGGGTTTTTACTGTATTTTTACACATTTGTAAACAGAGATGACCAAGATCAGACAGCTCCCACAAGAACCGTCTGGTCAGGGTCTGCACTATTTGCTTATACATTTATATAGACATGATTCTACATTTTCTGCTGCAGCCAAAAGAAAGCTGTGTTCATATGCCATTATAAAAAGTCATCTAATAAATATTCATGATATTTATTTCACATGAATATTCATCAGGTAAAAGGCTAACCCTTTGCTCCATGAATATTCATGTAAGAAATAATGACATCATAAATACTAGTTAGAAGATTTTTTACAATGACACCTGAACACAGAAACATTTCAAGAAATGTCAGAAACTGTTGAATCAAATCTATATACATGTAATTCCATATATATAAGCAAACAGAGCAGACCCTGATCAGACGGCTCCTTTAGGAACTGTCTGATCTGGGTCTACTCTGTTTGCAAAGGCGTTAAAAGGCATATCTATGGAGTGAAGGGTTAAGTCTCACAAGTAAATCCTAGCACATATGAATGTATGAGATTCTATTACATGTACATACAATATGTGGGTAGAACAACAACATGGGGGAAAATCATTTTTCATTTTGATTGGTGACTTTTTCTTTGCATATATGAAAACAACTACCCTTAATTCGACACCCATTATATCCCCCGTTCATTGGATTGTAATGCTGAATAATAACCTGTTGCACCATTTCAGTAACTTTCAATTAGATTGACATAGTGACAAATAGTGTAGTAATTGACATAGTGACAAATTGTGTAGTAAGTGCAGACCCTAATCAAACTACAACTTCAGGAGCAGTTTGATCTATGTCTGCACTATTTGCATAAGTGTCCGTTTAAATACTATGGGTAATAAGGGTATATATATACATTGCATTGAGCTATAGATACCAACCCTTCACTCCATAAATACTCCTTTCTATGCCTTTGCAAACAAAGTTGACCCAGATCTGAGGCTCCTGTAGGAGCCATCTGATCTGGGTATGCCCTGTTTGCTTATTTTCTAATTAATATTCATAATGTCATAATTTCTTTCATGAATATTCATAGAGTAAAGGGTTAAGAGGTGTTTTGTTGTGTCAAAAAATTAATTGCCTCAACTGATACTTGTTATGAAGCACACTTTAACCAATTTAACATTAAGTAATTTTTGTCAATAAAATTATCATCTTCTTCACTTCTCATCATGGTCAAGTTTTCTCCAAATTCTTTTCAAAAGCAAAATCCCGGTGACAAAACAGTTTTGATCCCAATGAGATGAAGAGTTACTTAACCTTTTCCTTCATATAAATGTGTTTTCACTCATTTGCAAACAGAGAAGACCCAGATCAGACGGGTCCTGACTGAGCCATCTGATCAGGGTCTGCTCTGTCTGCTAATAGAAGTTGGTAGAACTGTTTCTTAGTTTCTAACCTTCCACATTTCATTGTAACTATTTTGTCCATCAATATTCAGTAGATATTGAAATTTAGAATAAATATAGAACAGGGAAAGGGTTAAAGACAAATAAAGATAGTTATTTGAGAAATCAAATAAGTAAGATTTTACTGAAGGTTAGTGTTGCACATTACATGTATTTATGAACTATATCTGTACAAATAAAACAAAAAAAGCAATAATGAATTCATTAATATTTGAAAGAAGAACATATGAACTGTGTCTATGCCTTAACCCTTTATTTCATATAGACACCTTTTCATGCCTTTACAAACAGAGTAGACTCAGATCGGATGACTCCTGTTGTAGCTGTCTGATCCATATCTGCTGTGTCTGCCTATGAAATAATATAGATTTGATTCTACAGTTTCGGTCATGGTAAAATATTCTTTTGATCATAATGCCATTAAAGAAAACCAGTTAATATTCATAATATCAATATTTCTTACTAAATGTTCATGTGATATAAGGATAACTCTTTTCCTCATGAATATTTAAACAAAAATTATATTCATTATATTCATTTATAATGGCCAATGAACAGTGACATTTTAGCCATTTCAGATACTGTAGAGCTATAATATTCCATAAGCAAGCAGAGCAGACTGATCAAACAGCTCCAACAGAAGTTGTCTGATCTGGGTCTACTCTATTTGCAACAAGTGAAAAGGCGTTTATATGAAGTAAAGGGTTAAACACATCTATATAACAAGTGGACGGACATGGATATAAAAATATACGGAGCCTGTATAACCAGGTCATTTATGATAAATCTATAAATAAATATTAATGGAATGCCTACAGTCTTGACTTACACTGTATGTAATAATATCTGATCTACATTTTACACTACATCACTTTTATAGTACAGGAAGATCTCTTTAAAACCACCATTTAGAAAAATAACCTGGGAGAGCAATTAGATTAAGACCCACAATTATATTTCCTATAGTGGCTGTTTTAGAAAGGTTTTACTGTAGCAATTTTCTTATTTCTTATCACTTGCAGTAATCTCTTACCCTTTACTTCATAGATACACTTTTTAATGCCTTTGCAAACAGAGCAGATCCTGATCAGACAATTCCATGCAGGAGCTGTCTAATCAGGGTCTGCTCTGTTTGCTTATGGAAATATACACCTATATGCTTTTTGCCATGATAAATAATTCCCTTATTCATATTGCCATTATGAACTTCAGCTAATTCATATTATTGGTAATGATTTCTAACATGAATATTTATGAGGTAAAGGGTTAAAACAGTCAAGAATACGCTGGAAGGGTCTTTGAAAGCATGTGTAATATGCTAACACGTCTTTCTGAAAATGGACAATTATATTGCCTTTAAGTGGCTGCTTTAAAAAGGTTTAACTGTTTCAGTTTCCTGATTTTCTTAGCACTTGCAAAATTCTTAACATTGTCAGCATCATTTCAGCTTAAATCCATGTACTTTCTGAGCTATACAAAAATAATACATCAATTAACAGATGGACAGACAGACACAAAAACAGGTGGTACAAAAATAGCATTGCTTTATCTTCCAACTTGATGCTTTCTTTCCCAGTACATTTGTAGGACATGTATCTTTAACTCTTTACTTCCTAGAATCACCTTTTAACACTTTCCTTCATATAAACACATTTTCACGCATTTGCAAACAGAGTAGACCCTGATCAGACAGCTCCTGGAGGAACCGTCTGATCAGGGTCTGCTCTGTTTGCTTATGAAACAATATGGATCTGACTCTACAGTTTCTACCAATACCAAATATTCATGCTTACATAAGCCAATATAAGCCATAACTTTGGAACTGGAATAATCAGAGATTGCCCCGTTTTCAGGGCTGATGCATAACACACTGTGGTTACTGAAGAGTGACATATAGTGTAGATACTGATTAAATGATGCATTCTATTGCAGCTGCTGACCTGGTCTACACAGTTCACATCTTACCCATGCTGGTATTATAGTAAAGCCTCTTTTAACCCTTTATTCCATAAATACGCCTTTCTATGCCTTAGCAAACAGAGTAGACCTAGATCAGATTACTCCTACAGGAGCCGCCTGATCAGGGTCAATATTGCTGCATACGCAAAAAGAGTAGACACTGATCAGACAGCACCTAATCTGGGTCTATTCCTTGCAATGGAGTAAGAATGTGATATATGAAGTAACGGGTTAAGCAATGACTGGTCTTTAAGGTGGTACCTTTATGCAAAACATAAGTAATGCAGAAAGCTCTTACTTTTGTCCTGCATTAACCCTTTCCCTGTTAAATATTCATGTAGCACATACTTGACATCATAAATATGTATTAGCTGGATTTGTATAATGACATACATATGTATCTACACTGGAAGTTTTGGTATTGGTAGAAACTGCAGAGTCAGATCTATTATAATTTCATAAATAAACGGAGGACTTCTATAGGAGTTATCTGATTTGGGTCTACTCTGTTTGCAAACACATGTAAAGGCATTTATATGAAAGAAAGGGGTTAAGCAGACACATGCTTATAAGACTCCTAGTTTTATTTATTACTTAGTAAGTTCTTGCTTAACCCTTTCCCTCAAACATGTTTTAAATGCATTTGCAAACAGAGTAGACCCTGATCAGATGGCTCCTATAGGAGCTGTCTGATCAGGGTCTGCTCTGTTTGCTTTTGACATTATATAGATCTTTTCTACAGTTTTTGTTAAAGCAAAAAAAATCCTCGAACATTTAATATTATAAAAATTCAGCTAATAAATATTCATGATGTCATTATTTCTTACATGAATAGTGAACAGGGAAAGGGTTAAACAGGTTTTGTTATTTATCTATAACAAAAATTGATTTTGAAATGAATTCCGTGAAATGATGTTGATGTGTCTATCTTGGTGTTTTCTTTAATCCTGGTCGCGGTCCCTTTCCTCGAGCTGTTCCTGCACCAGCCGTTTTGCCTGAAAATAGTAATGGAAAAAGTGATAAAAAATAAGTTTGCAAAAAAAATAAATTCAAAATAGGTCTAGCAAAGTTTGCAATAAACCAAGAACAAATGTTGCTTCCTGAATTCATTATTAATTCAGAACCTCTCAGGGGACTGCGTAATGAAGAAAGACTTTACCATCAAACAATGAAGGACAATTCTACTTGGAAAATTCATCCTTCAATGGGTTAAGACCCTGGTTTTTTTTATAATGGAGACATCAGCCATCAGGGTCAATGTCTGGGTACAATACCTTGATTTGGTTGTTTGTTGAGGGCTAGGAGGCGGCGTGGATTCTGCTTGCATCCGTCTTTACCCATCAAATGATTCTTCCATCCATCCTCTCCTGATGAGATATTTTGGTGGCACAAGGGGCAATGATTTAAACCAGTCTTAGAAGCTGAACATGAAAAATGGAAACAAATCATTTTAATAACAGAAATTAGTTCTATTTTGAAACAATGTTTTATTTGACTAAAAACTCTTTGCATGTTTGACAAAATTTAAAATCTTTGTACCCTTGGTAACTGCAGTCTGCAAACATTTTTGAATGCTAAATAATTCTTAATCCTTACAATGCTGATTTTTCAGATGGACTAATCCAAAATTCAAAACAGGTCATGCTTACGGTAAATATTTACGGGATTTTTCTATTAATAAAGAAAACAGTGTTGAAATTAACTTTTTTCCGGGGTGGCAAAATAGGAAAATAGAAAGCAATGTATGGAAATTTTCAACAAGCAAGAAAAACAAACGGTGGTCTGATAATTCTTGAAGTATTTTTCTCATTGTTTTGATTTCCACCCAATTATTTCTGGTGGCAAGATTTTGCCACTGACTTTCAGATCAGGTGGCAAGTTGGACATTTCTGGTGGCAAAACTGCCACTTGCCATTGATAATTTCGAACCCTGAGAAAAGTGTAACATGACAAACATTGCAGACCCTGATGAGAAGGCTCCTCTAGGAGCCCTCTCATCTGGGTCTATATTGTTAGCAAAGGACATAAGTGACTCATGTCCCACACTATAAGGTTTAAAGGGGACTTTTCAGCATTATTTTTCAGAAACCTTTATTAACCCCCTTCACTCATATAAATGCCATTTCACACATTTGCAAACAGAATAGACCCAGATCAGATGGCTCCTACAGGAGCTGTCTGATCAGGGTCTGCTCTATTTGCTAATGGAATTTGATAGATATGTTTCTTTAGTTTCTAAAATGGTTACAATATTCCACCTTCGATATTTCATTTTAACCACTTTGTCCATGAATATTCAGTAGGTATTGAAATTTGGTATAAATATAGAACACAGAGAGGGTTAAAGTGTCCATCACTTTGGATCCTAAAGAGATGGCTTAGCCCATTCTCTCATAATGACGCCTTTTTGCGCCTCTGTAAAACTCATTTATTGAAACCACTGGGATAAGTAGAGCATTTGCTTCATAGTTAATACTCCTTTTTGGTAATTAATTCAAAGAGGTTGGGTCTGAAAATAGTCTAGGAGGGAATGAGTTAAGTTATCACAATTTTGCCACCAGTGCACAAACAGTCATTAAGAACAAGAGCAAGTCTTCCATTATAGTAAAAATGTTAACTAACAATATTTTCCCTTTACCTAATTTCATTACCAAAATGATCTGGTTAACCCTTTACATAAAGAAAAGCCTTTAACCCTTTACTCCATGAATATTCATATAAGAAACAATAACATCATGAATATTAATTAGATTATAATTTATAATGGCACATGAGCACAAGAAGTTTTTACCATGACAGAAATTAAAGAATTAAAAATCTATATTATTTCATACAGCAAACAGAGCAGAACTTGATCAGACGGCTGCTGTAGGAGCTATCTGATCAGGGTCTGCTCTGTTTGCTTATGAAATAATACAGATCTGATTCAACAGTTTGTGCTATGGTAAAAAATACCTTATTCATAATTCCATTACTAAATATCAGCTAATAATGTCTTGAAGATGCCATTATTTCTAGTATGAATATTCAATAGGTAAAGGGTTAAAAACTAAAATTATAGCAGCTACCAGTTAATTTACTTGTTTCATCCTACCATAGTAATAAAACAGCCAGCGTGAAGTATTAGTACATACACTCAATCCAAATCAAAATGATGAATTGTTTGTCAAAGAATAATTTCATTCATATTTTCAATGTTTGGCAACATTTTCAATGTTTGGCATTGACCTTGACATGGCACCACATATACCAGACAAGTCTATGTCTCTAATAGTTCAAAAGCAATTGGCCAAGGTTTAAAGTTTCAGAAAGCCCAATAAACAAACAGACAGGCAAAAAACAATATGCCCCCATCTCCAATCTAGATCTTGAAGGAAGGAAAAGGCACTGCAAATGATGTTGTATTGGCCATCTCAATGGAAATGCATCTGTTCACTGTCTGCTTTGCATTGTTATCCATCAAAAGCCAACAATAATTTTTCCCCTACCATTCTACCATTACAAATTTTCTGTAAGGTTGGTGATCTTCATCTACACTTTTCCCCATGTCCTAGTTCCTTCTCTGTTAACCCTTCGCTTGCTATTCACGTCAATATACCTACCTGTAAATAGTGAAGACCCAGATGAGAGCTCCTGCAAGAGCTGTCTCATCAGGGTCTGCACTATTTACTAGTTGATTGTGCAACCAGTGCACCCCACGGCAGTGATTGCACAGCGAAATTCTTGTACACAGTGAAGATATATGTAATTATACAACAGTGCATGGGTGAAGACGGAGAAATGTATTTTAAAATTCAGCAAGAGAAGGGTTAAAAAAGAAACAATAAATTTCATTTCCAACAATTGAAGCTTGCATGTCCACCTACCATTACAGGCTTTTTCAGACACATGCTGCTCATGCTCCGGTTTTGGAATAGCTTCTGTACATCTGTTACATTTGGCGTAGTTAGACTTGGCTTCACACTCTGTCAGCAAGTGGTCGGTATAAGTGGCAATCTCAACAACCTGTACCACAAAACATGTACAATTAACCCTTTACTCCTTTCCCTGTTCAATATTCGTGTGAAAAAAATATGACATCATAAAAAAATATTTTTATTATTAAACTGATTTTTTTTATAATGGCATACGAGTACAGGACCTTTTGGTATTAGTAGAAACCAAACAGTCAGATCTATTATTATTTCAAAAGCAAACAGGGCAGGGCCTGATCAGACAGCTCCTATAGGAGTTCGCAAATGTGAGAAAAGGCGTTTATATGAGGGAAAGGGATTAACTCTTTCGCAAACTGATAAGTGCCAGATCAAATGGCTCCTGTAGAAGCCATCTTATCAGGGTATGCTCGGTTTGTCAATGGATTATATAGATCCGATTCTATATATTCTGCCATAGCCAAACATTTCTGAGTTCATTATGCCATTATCGAATTTCATCTAATTAATATTCATGATATTATTATTTCTTACATGAATATTTATGATGTAATAGGTTAAAGTGACTTCAGATTTACAGACTGACAAAGCATTCTTTTAAAGTTTACTATTAATTTCACATTTAAATTGAACCACATACGCTGTTGAAGACATTGCATTACCTGCTTGCAGTTGGCACATCTCTTAAGCATGGGACAGTTTTTCCAGTAATGCAGATCAAGTCCCTCCTCAGTAAAGCTGGAATTTCTCTCACCACAGAAGATGCATATACTGAAAAGAATCAAAGCAAATTAAGATCTACACAGTAATTATATAACCCATGACTTGAATACAATCTTTACAGTGTTCAAATTAATTTCTCAGTAAAAGGCTTGCGCACATTTTAATTTAAAATTCTCCTATCACTTCATGAATATTCATTAACTGATTTTAATAATTGTACAAGAGCCATGACAGAAACTTTAGAAAGTTATATACAGTTACATAAGCAGCAGACCCTTATCAGACAGCATAAAAAGTCATTTGTTTAACCCTTTCCCTATTCTATGTTTATTCCAAATTTCCGTACCTATTGTATATTCATGGGCAAAATAGTTATAATGAAATATTGAAGGTGGAGTATTGTAGCCATTTTAGAAAGTAAAGAAACAGATTTATCAAATTTCATCAGCAAACAGAGCAGACCCTGATCAGACGGCTCCTCTAGGAGCCGTCTGATCTGGGTCTACTCTGTTTGAAAATGCGTGAAAACACGTTTATATGAGGGAAAGGGTTAAAGTGAAGGGCAAACAGAGTAGACCCTGATCAGACGGCTCCTATAGGAGCCATCTGATCAGGGTCTACTATATTTGCATATACATGTAGTTACAATATGGACCTGATTCTGCAGTTTCTTTCTTTTTACACATTTACACTGAGTGAATGATACTTTTAAGCATACAAGCAGGGTATAACTGTTTACTTCATAAATATTTATGTATTAACCCTTTCCCTTAGTAAAGCGCATTTTGACGCATCTGCAAACAGAGTAGAGTCAGATCAGACGGCTCCTATAGGATCAGGGTCTGCTCTGTTTGTTTATGGTGTAATATAGATCTGATACTACAGCTTCTGTCTGAGACAAAATGTGCTGTGTTCATACACCATTATAAATAATAATCTTATTAATATTCATGACGTCATTATTTCTTACATGAATATACAACAGGGAAAGGGTTAAATAAATAATGACATCATAAAGAGTAATTAGATGAAGATTTATAATGGCACATGAAAACAGGACATTTTTACCATGACAGAACCTTTACAATCAGATTTATATTACTGCATAAACAAATAGAGCAGACCCTGATAGTTGATCTGGGTCTACTCTGTTTGTAAAATTGCTATAAGTTGTATTTATTGAGTTAAATCCATATAGTGTTCTTTTGCAATTGTATGAGCAATGCTTGTAATTATCAAAGGCTTTAGCATAGCATCAAAAGCACTGATCAGTATATATTAATCCTTCTCTAGCTAAGTGCAAACTGACTGACATTTGTAGACAGCTTGTGCCCAGATGAGACACACAAGTAACTTGGCGTCTCATCAGAACCCAGACTGTTCAGCACTCAGTCAATGGTTTCTTAAAGGCTAGAATGAATAAGACATAAAAATCAACAAGAGCCGCATGCAGCACCAATGCTTGTTTGATTTGGTGCTTGTCCACCGCATACACTTCTTCTCAAAGAGATCTACCATCCTACGAAGTTGCATTTTGACACCTCTTATACTTTTTGATTAATCAGCTACATTAAAAATTTTGAACCAACAACAACTACGACAACACCTACAACTACACTAACACCTACAACTACACCAATGCCTACAACTATGCCAACACCTACACCAACACCTTCAACTACACCAACACCTACACCAACACCAACAACTATGCCAATGCCTACAACTACACCAACAACTACAACTACACCAATGCCTACAACTACGCCAACACCTACAACTACACCAACACCTACAACTACACCAATGCCTACAACTACACCAACACCTACACCAACACTAACACCTACAACTACACCAATGCCTACAACTACACCAATGCCTACAACTACACCAACACCTACACCAATGCCTACAACTACGCCAACACCTACAACTACACCAACACTAACACCTACAACTACACCAATGCCTACAACTACACTAACAACTACACCAATGCCTACAACTATGCCAACACCTACAACTACACCAATGCCTACAACTACACCAACACCTACAACTACACCAACACCTTCAACTACACCAACACCTACACCAACACTAACACCTACACCAATGCCTACAACTACACTAACAACTACACCAATGCCTACAACTACACCAACACCCACAACTACACCAATGCCTACAACTACACCAATGCCTACAACTACGCCAACACCTATGACCCAGTGATCACAATAGCTCGACATTTCTTCAAAACAGACATGCTAAAGATGTAACAGATCAGTTCTTTTTTGCTCAACATGAGAGAGATTAAGAGTTTTCGAGCCAGGTTTATCGACTCTAACTTTCTGCACACTGAAAAATTGTGTGCAAGTAGAGATCTATTTCAATCCTAAATGTAATTTTTTCTTCTACTTCTTTTAATCCTTTTCTCCATGGATATTCATGCAAGAAACAATGACATCATAAATATTAATTATTATTAATTTTCCTAATGGTACATGAACACAGGAATCCGTGTCTACCCTGTTTACAAAGGCATATATAACTAATCTGAAGCTGAACATTTGGAGATAATTTTGTTTCTCATACTTGTCCATGTTGTACACAGATGTATCATCATCAGGTTCTGGTTTAGGCTTGATTTTACCCTTTGGTTTCGGCCTTGGATCGTTTCTCTGATAATTATAAAACATAAAAAACATAGAACATAGTAAAGAGAACAAAACCTGTCTTAGCCCTTTAATTGATGACTGTTAATATAAGAAATTATGACACCATGAAATGTTAATTAGCTAGATTTTATCAGGGCATTATGAACTAAAGAATTTTCGACAATGGCAGAAACAGTATAATCAGATACATATTATTTCCAACAAGAAAATACCCTGATCAGAAGGTTCATACAAGAGCTGTCCAATCTGGGTCTTCTCTATTATGGAAACAAGATGAGTTTGTGAAACACTATGCCCCAATTTGACCTTTGACCTTGATGTATGACCATGACCTTAATAAGTCACCCCTAAAAATGTTTGTCTCCATAAGTTGCACATGCATGCCAAGTTTGAAGTATGTATGTGCAATCAGCCGTATTTCTACAAAATTATCGCAAATGTTAAAAGTTGTCCACAAACCAACCAACCAACATACAGACATGGCAAAAACAATATGCCCCCCAATCGGATAACTCTGCAGCCGTTTTAGAAGGCATATCTTAAAGGTACAGGTCCAAATAAGATGTGTAAATTAAAACATTTTTAAAAAAAAATTCCTTTATTTCTCCACCAAACCCTATATTGTGAAGAGAAGATTCTTAAGAGTGGTCACAACATGGTGTTTGGTGTAGAAATAACGAATTTAGTATTTGAGTACACAAAAGGGTTTATTCATGTAATAAACTGAATATTTATTTTAACCCATTACCACATAGGCTATTTTAAGACTCAGCCTCTTTGAATGAATCTACTGAAAAGGAGCATTTACTAGAGAAAGGGAAAATATTAGAATTGTGTAGTACTGAAATCATTGTGATAAATAGAGCATTTGCTCCTATGGAGCGAATGCTCTATTTATCACAATGGTTTCAAGAAGTGACTATTATAGAGACGTAGAAAAGCGTATTTATGGAGGAAAGGGTTAAGAACTTACCTTTGGAGTTTTCTGGCTCACAACATTTTCATCAACTGGCTGCAAAATGAAGAAAAGGCAACCATAACCACAAATATTAAAGCAATTCCCTGTTGCATTTTCATGTAAGAAATAATCACATGAATATTTATTAGCAAAATTTTTTATAAAGACATATGTACACAGGACTATTAGGTGTTGGTAGAAACTGTAGTCGATTCTATTATAATTTCATATGCAAGCGGAGAGAACCATGATCAAATGACCCCTATAAGAGCTGTCAGATCTGAGTCAACTAAGTTTGCAAAGCCTGAAAAGGTCATTTATATGAGGAATAGCACCAAAACAATTTGCTGAATGCGAAAGCATCTTACGGAGTTGGTTCAATTTGATAGGTGGTAAGTGGTAGTAAGTTGGGGACACATACACATAAGTATGGATGGACACCAAGAGGAACATACAACAATACACAATCCTTGCCCTTATGCATATTCATATAAGAAATAATTACATTATAAGTATTCATTAGCTGAAATTCTATCATGCCATATGGACAAGGGAACTTTAACCCTTTCCTACATGAATATTCATGTCAGAAATAATGATGTCATGATTATTAATTATATTAATTTGTTGTAATAAAACATGGACACAGAAATGTTTGGCCATGGCAGAAACTGTAGAATCATATCTATATTATATAGGAGCTGTCTGATCTGGGTCTACTCTGTTTGCAAAGGTGTAGAAAGGTGTATTTATGGAGGAAGGATTAAGCCATGACAGAAACTGTAGAATCATACCTATATTATTCCATGAGTAAACAAAGCAGACACTGATCTTGGTCTACTCTGTTTGCAAAGGCATAAATGAAAGAGGTAGTCTTGGCAGACACCTTTGAAACATTTCTACAAACTGATTATACAGTAACAACTTTAATGCTTTACTCCATGAACTTCATGTAAGAAATAATGACATCATGAATATTGATAAGATTCGATTTTATAATGGCACCTGAACACAGGAAATGTTGACAATGGCTGAAACTGTAGTCTCATATCTATATACCGGTAATGTCACAAGCAAACAGAGTAGACCCTCATCAGACAGTTCCTACAGGAGCCATCCGATCTGGGTCTACACCATTTGCAAAGGTATAGAAAGGCGTATTTATGAAGTAATGGGTTAACCCTTTCTTTGTATAATTGCTTTTTCACACCATTGCAAATAGAGAAGATCAAGATCAGATGGTCCCTGTAGGAGCTGTCACTACTCTTTAGAATCACCTCAAAGAGACAATTCTAAAGAGTGGTCATAACACAAGATTTGATGAAAAAGGGTTTAATCTGCAGTAGAACCTGTCTTAAGCGACCATTGAATTATTGGAAATAGGAGTCTTAGAAAGCAGGCGGTTGCTTAATGCTGGGCAAAAGTAATGCAGAAAGCTCCAATGGGAGCCTTCTGCATTACTTTTGACCTGCATTAAGCTACCACCCATACATGTTATAACTACCATCGGTAGGTGAATTCTACTGTTTTCAGAGGGGGTCTACCAATCTATCTTTCCAGTAGACGAATCTACCGTTTTGAAATTTTACCAGGCAATTTTTTAATGGCCTATATCTTCCTCCCTGGGGGAGATTATCTGTTAGTTCTCCACACACACAAACCCCCTTTAGCATGTTGTCATGCTGTGATCCACACTTGGCCTGTTTTGGTATGGATCAATCAAAGGAATCCCCGCGGAGAACACCCGAATTACGTAATCACAAGTTGGTTCTGGTTTGCGCTATACTGGAGTTATCAAATAATTTTTTCGGGAACCATTTGTGTCAAAATGCAAATGGCGGCAGAGTCTATTCTGGGACGCGCCTTTGCGGGATTCACGCATACAAATCACAAATGGCGCAGAGAGAATTCCATCCTAGGGCCATGCCGCCGCACAAAATCCCAAATCTCCCCTCCCTAAATATATAATTTAATCTGAATTCACATCGGGATGTTTTGGTTTCGTTTCACGGTCGCGAAAGAGGTTGCAAAAGTTGCTACTTGTTGCTTGGAGACTGCGAATTTATTTCCGGTAGTGACGGCGCCCAGATACAGCATCTGTGTGAAGGTTTTTACGCAATTTGATTAGTTGATTTATATATCAAAACCACAAAGTCTCTCGCGCGAGTCGAAAACGAAAGTGAAAAACATTTTGCTAACAAATGTGATTATCTGGACTTTTCTATATGATAACGAAGCAGTTATGTCCGAAAGAAAGGCTGAAATTGAGGGCAGGACTTTATTACATTTCTTCACAGGCTCATCTACATTCTGAATGATTAACAATTTACAGTTTTATTCAACAACTTTTTTTCATGGATTTGCAAACAGAGTAAACCTAGATCTGACAGCTCCTATAGCAGCCTTCTGATCAGGGTCTGCTCTGTTTGCTAGTGGATTTTGAAATATGTTTCTTTAGTTTCTTAAATGGCTACAATGTTTTCCCTTCCATATTTCATTTTAACTATTTTGTCCATGAATATTCAGTAGGTATTGAAATTTGGAATACACATAGAACAGGGAAAGGGTTAAAACAGATTTTACTGTATGCCATCTTATCGATGCCTCTGTCGACAGCCTTTGTGTCTACAAAGGTGCAACCCCTGTATGTATAACTCACCGCTTTGCCTGAAGCCATGTCCTTTAGCTGTTGAAGCTGCCTCTGTAAGCCTTCAATCTCCTGTTGTTTCCTTGTCTCCTCCTCAGCCTTCTGTCTCTGCATTAAGAAACACCAAAAGTATTCGCTCAGATCAGGAGCTTAACATTTTACTCCATCAACATCCATGTAAGAAAGAGCATCAGGAATATCAATTAGCCGAAATATTATGATTACATATGAACAAATGCATTTTAGGCTATGGCAGAAACTGTAGAATCAGATCTACATTATTTCATAAGCAATCAGAGCAGACCCAGATCAAAACAACTCTTACATGAGCTGTCTGATCTAGGCCTATTGTTTGCATTAACCCTTTCCTCCATAAATACACCTTTCTACACCTCTGTAAAATTCACTTTATTAAACCATTGTGATAAATAGAGCATTTGCTTCTATAGGAGCAAACGCTCTATTTATCACAATGGTTTCAACACTACGCAATTCTAAACTTTTCCTTTTCTCTAGTAAATTCTCCTTTTTGATAGATTGATTCAAGAGGTTTGTCTAAAAATAGCCAATGGAGAAATGGGTTAAAAGGCCTCTCTATGGAGTAAAACAATACTAGTGTAACTTTACTTTTTGAGTATCTTTAGGATAACTTTTGCAACATGTTGGATGCTTATGAGATGCCAAGTAGCTCAAGCTTTCAACAGAATAGAAACAGGGAAAACAAGAGTGTGTTTGTGAAACACTTATGCCCCGACCTTTGACCCCGAAGGATGACCTTGACCTTTGACCCATGGACCAGGGAGTAGAATGTGACACATCATCTTTATGTGATGAACATTTGTGCCAGGTTATTTTGAAATCCATTCACAGATAAAAAGTTATAGAAGGGACACGAAATTTGGGACGGACAGATGGAAGGAAGGACGGACAGACAATGCAATTACTACATGTATATGCCCACCGTTTGGGGGCATAAAAATTGATCTGCAAAAGTCAATTTCTAAAACCTTTGTGAAAAATAATGTCTAAAAATAGCCTATAAGGTAATGAGTTTAAAGAAGGTGGCACAATACACTGAAATACAAGTCTGTGGTTGCATGTTTAACCCTTTCCATCATATAAATGTGTTTCCACGAATTTGCAAACAGAGTAGACCCAGATCAGACGGCTCCTATAGAAGCCGTCTGATCAGGGTCTGCTCTGTTTGCTTATGGAATTAATATTCATGCAAGAAATAATGACGGTATGAATATTACTTAGCTGAATCTAATACTAGCGTTTTGAACAAGAGAATGTTTTACCATGGCAGAAACACAGGGTCTGCTCTGTTTGCTAATGGAGTTTGACAGATCTGTCTCTTTAGTTTTAAAATGGTTACAACGTTCCACCTTCTATATTTCAAATCAACAATTTTGCCCATGAATATTCATTAGGTATTGAAAATTGGACTTAACATAGAACAGGGAAAGGATTAAAGTTCTCATTCAACTGTATTCACAACACTGCATACACTGGTACCTTGGTATCAGCCTTGCTTGGTTTGCCATCTATTTTATCAAAGTACTCAAACAGCAACCTCCACATTGTATTCTTTCTGGTCTTCTCATCATCTGGTGGTAGATAATCCTTCACAGATTGTCCCGCCTCTTTGTACAGAGCTGAGGGAGAGAAAGCAGATATGCTATGCTGTTCCTAAAACCAGATACATTTGTACAGGAGAGAAAAGAACTGATAAACTCTGATGTTCCTGAAACCAGTCTCTGTACATTGCCAACAGTGTAGTCCCAGATGATTGCAAATGAAACATGTGGGCATGTGATCTGGGTCTACACTGTATAGGAGTAGTGAACAAAGTAATGTTGATTGATGAGTGACAGAGTTGATCAAGATCAGCTGCAATGTTGAAAAGCAATGAAGGGGCAGATCTGGGTCAACACTGTCCAAAGGTAGGGTTTTGTACAGCCAAACTCAAATGCTCCTTTCTGCAAGAAGGACAAAACAATCAGCAAAGTGAAACAGAAAACATACTTTCTGTAGTAGAAACAGATCTATAAATTAAATGGTATAGGATAACCCCCACTGCTTTACTTGTACTCTGAAACAAATAAAATAAGGAATAGTAATTCCTGTGCAAAAAGTCAGATTCAAATTCAAATGCAGATGCAAAAATTCCCTTGAAAGTAAGAAAGTAAGATAAAGAAATTAAATGTAAACTATAAACTAGAAAATTGTGTCTGTAAGACACAGCGATGCCCCCATGGTGGTGCTAGCTTTCCAAGTCCTTGACCTTGGGCTTGCCGGCAGCATAGGCTGGGTGTGCAATAAAAATATAGATGATGGTTAATGTGTATATGCAATTCCATGCCCATAGCTATAGTGGTTACTGAGATATAAGACCATGAAAAAACTGTGACAACCAACTGCACATACCAACTGCACATAAAAGCATGACGGACGGATGGACAGACGGACAGGTGCAAAACATAATGCCCCCTGACTATCGTCAACGGAGGCATAAAAAAAACCCCACAAAACTCAAGAAGCTCTGCCAAAAGTGTGCCTGCAGGTGTTCAACCCACTGTTTAACCCTTTCACATTGAAAATGTATTTTAGATGACATTAATACTAATTGAACTAGACTACTGTCGTGGAAGGGCCCCGTCCGTGTAGGAGGTATCGCATATGACTGCATATTGTAAGCCTGATTTTCTAATAACTTTCTAATCAGATTGCAGCATCCTTAGTGGAAATGCCCGTAATTTACCAAAAAATGAGCGGAAATTGATGAACACAGAACCCATGCGAGGCTCTTGGATATCAAGTACACTGAGCAAGTTTGAAAATTGGACCATTCCTTGAGGAGATATTGTGTGGAAACCATAAACGGACAGAGGGACATGCCGAAGTATAGAATGGACAACCTGATTCCAGTAACTAAGAGCTAATAGTAGAGCTAACTTGCCTGATGTGATGTCTCCAGACATTTTCACACATACCTTTGACAATTCTCTCTGCCACCTGTCGTACATCTGCAGAGTTGTGTTGTAGAGCCACAGCACAGAAGTTCATCATGTTGTCAACAGTAAGGCCTCTGTGAGATAAAAACAAATAGGCTGAATTCACACATATAAACTATACTGGAAAACTTTAAATGATTGCTTTCAGCCTTTACTTGAGGAATATTAATGTAAGAAATAATAACCAGAAATACTAATTAGCTGCTATATAAGGGTGAAACGATTAATCGCGATGTGAATTGAACCGCGATCTTTTGCCCTCGATTCGGTTCGGTTCAATTCGGTTCAATAGATCTAATTTTCGATTCGATTTTTATTATAAAAGGCTAGTTTCTTAATAATTGGTAGCGAAATGAAACTAACCTATGAAAATTCGCCGTGAAAAGTCGAAATATTTGTTTTCCCGCATTAGAGCTGTCAAAACAAACATACTCATCAAATTCTGATAGACCCAAATCGATTGGATGAAGGCCAACTGTTTTAGCCAATCAAATAACACGTTGCAATCGTTCCACTTAGTCTGATCGTCTGGGCGCTTTATTCAAGCGTCTTTGTGTTCTCTCAAAATGTCGGATGCTGAAGCTGTCAATCTACGTGCTACCCCGAAAACTATCGCTCCAAAATCATTTTAAATGTGGAGATTTCAAATTTCGCGAGAGCAACAACACAAACCAACATGTAAGATTATTTTACAAATATTCTCTGCAACACAGGAAATACGACAAATCTGTCAAATCGTATGGAACGGAAACACGGTATTGCAATTTACATTTCGTCTTCTTCCAGTAAACTTGGTTTCAAATTTGTGTATGCTTAAAATTTATGAAGCTGTGTATTGATAACTGGCTAAAATATACTCGCAGCAATTTCTAGTGCTTTTTGCTCAGAGACAGGGAGATGTCATATCTCTCTTAAACTGATAGCTATCTGTATCAGATGAAGAGAGACATAACATCTCCTTCAAGTGCTCAAATTCTTTTTTCAGAAAAAAACTCTACAGAGTTGGGCTGTTTAGTCAATTAGACAATTATCCAAGACTGATTATATTAGTGTTACCATTCTGTTTGGTTTTAGTGACCAGTTATAAAAAAAGAACTTCCAAAAACAAACTGCAGAAAGGTTTGGCTGTTAAAGTCAGATCTATCTGTGACTAGGCTATTATGATTTTTTCCACCTGTATATGTCCAAGCAGTCTGTTTTCAGAGTTTTTAATACAAAGGATTTATTCTACATAGTGCATTCTTTTTATTACAATCTTAAATCGAATCGAATCGAAAATAATCGAATCGTGTTGTAAAAAATCGAAATCGAATCGAATCGAATTTTTTTGAATCGTTTCACCCCTACTGCTATATATTAACAGCAATATTCATCAATAAGGAGGTTTTTCACCAAGGCAGAATCTGTAGAATCTGAGTCTTTATTATTCCATAAGCAAACAGAGCAAAAACCCTGATCTACAGGAGCAGTCTGATATGGGCCTACTGTTTGTAAATGCATAACAATGACCAGGGAAGTAAATGTACAGTCGGCTGAGCGGTCGTTCTGACTGAAAGTAGACTATAACTAGATACTTTACTTTTTTATAACAAGAGCTGTGTGTAGCGCCAATGCTCATCTGATTTGGTGTTTGTCCAGCTAAATTCAAACTTTTTGAGAGAAAAAAGGACCATAACTCCAAAATTTTGAAATCAAGAGTTATGGTTCTTATATAGGGGCCTTCTCGTCAATGAGATCTACCCATCTATGAAGTTTCATGTTGATACCTCTTACACTTTTCGAGTAATGAGCTACATTAAAGTTTTTGCACACTGCTGCCACCGCCGCCGTCGACTACGACCCAGTGATCACAATAGCTCGACTTTTCTTCGAAACAGATGAGCTAAACATCTTTTGGGTAAAGAGATAATGGTTTTTCCAACATGTATGCAAAAATTTACTAGAGGGACGAAAGACTTAGTTCTCAAAATTGCCAGATAAGGATGGAATACATTCCTTTTCTAACTGTCAGAAGTGATTGTAACATCTACCAGCTGCAGATGCAGCTGAGTTTAGATATGAGAGCTCTCTGGACCACTTACTCCATGAATATTCATAATCTAGGTTTATTCAGTTTTCTAATGTGTTAACCAATTTCCTCATCGGCTACTTTTAGATCCAACCTCTTTGAATAAATCTATTGAAAAGGAGCATTTACAAGAGAAAAGTGTGTAGTTTTGTAACCACTGTGATAAATGGAGCAAATGCTATATTAATCACAAAGGTTTCAAAAAGTGACTTTTACAGAGGCGTAGAAAGGTGTATTTATGGAGGAAAGGGTTAAAAGGTGCCTCAATCAGGTTAAAGATACCTTTTATCCTTGAGTCCTATCTGTTCATACAGAGCTTCCACTATCTCGGCCCGGCTCTGGGCTAGTCTTGGGGCTATGGGTACATTGACCTTCCAGGGTTTCACACATTCATGGGGTACCACCATGGTCGGCTATACAAGGAGAGACACGAGACATGAATATTCATGTAAGAAATAATGACATCAAGAATATCAATCAGATGAATGTTATAATGGCATCCTACAGGAGCCCTCTGATCAGGATCTGCACTGTTTGTCATTCAAAATCCCCTTAAAATTTACTCCTTTTACACTAAATGGACTTTACTGTTAAAAACGGATAGACCATTCCACTTTGAAAATTCAGAATTCAAAAGGCTAATATACATGCAGCATATTTAGAGACAATTTTCTATAAAACTGACAGCTTACTGCTAGCAGATATCATTGGCTTACCTTTACTTCTGGGAAGCGAGCCATCTCATACACAAAATTCTTGGCCTCCTCTCTGTTCCTCATGGCCTGCAATAAAAATATGGACTTTTAACCTAAAGAATATTCATGTAAGAAATAATGGATTTATGAATAATCATTGGCTGATTTTTTTACAATGGCATATGGAAAGGGGAATGTTCGCCCTTATCAGAAATTGTTGAATAATGATCTGTATTATTTCATAAGTTAAACAAGAGGGCCAGAATGGCCCTGAAGCGCTCACCAGACAATCAGAGGAGAAGATATTCAAAGTTTTCACTATATGTTTCTGTTGAAAACTGGCTACCCCTGGGGCGGGGCCAATTTTGACCCCAGGGCTATAATTTATATAACTTTTGTAGAGGACCTGAACATGATGCTATGTGCAAAATATGAAAGCTGAGAACCACCCAGTTTCAGAGAAGAAGATATTCAAAGATTTCACTATTTGTTTCTATTGAAAACTGCCCACCCCTGAGGCGGGGCCAATTTTGACCCCAGGGCCATAATTTATATCACTTTTGTAGAGGACCTGAACATGATGCTCTGTGCCAAATATGAAAGCTGAGAGCCTTCCAGTTTAAGAGGAGAAGATTTTCAAAGATTTCACTATTTGTTTCTATTGAAAACTGCCCAACCCCTGGGGCGGGCCAATTTTGACCCCAGGGCCATAATTTATATAACTTTTGTAGAGGACCTGAACATGATGCTCTGTGCCAAATATGAAAGTTGAGAGCCTTCCAGTTTCAGAGAAGAAGATTTTCAAAGATTTCATTATTTGTTTCTATTGGAAACTGCCCACCCCTGGGGCGGGGTTAATTTTGACCCCAGGGCCATAATTTATATAACTTTTGTAGAGGACCTAAACAAGATGCTATGTGCCAAATATGAAAGCTGAAAGCCTTCCAGTTTTAGAGAAGAAGATTTTCAAAGATTACACTATTTTTTTCTATTGAAAACTGCCCAACCCCTGGGGCAGGGCCAATTTTGACCCCAGGGCCATAATTTATATCACTTTTGTAGAGGACCTGAACATGATGCTCTGTGCCAAATATGAAAGCTGAGAGCCTTCCAGTTTCAGAGGAGAAGATTTTCAAAGATTTCACTATTTGTTTCTATTGAAAACTGCCCAACCCCTGGGGCGGGGCCAATTTTGACTCCAGGGCCATAATTTATATAACTTTTGTAGAGGACCTGAACATGATGCTCTGTGCCAGATATGAAAGTTGAGAGACTTCCAGTTTCAGAGAAGAAGATTTTCAAAGATTCCACTATTTGTTTCTATTGAAAACTGCCCACCCCTGGGGCGGGGTTAATTTTGACCCCAGGGACATAATTTATAAAACTTTTGTAGAGGACCTGAACAGGATGCTATGTGCCAAATATGAAAGCTGAGAGCCTTCCAGTTTCAGAGGAGAAGATTTTCAAAGATTTCACTATTTGTTTCTATTGAAAACTGCCCACCCCTGGGGCAGGGCCAATTTTGACCCCAGGGCCATAATTTATACAACTTTTGTAGAGGACCTGAACATGATGCTCTGTGCCAAATATGAAAGTTGAGAGCCTTCCAGTTTCAGAGGAGAAGATTTTCAAAGTTTTACTATATGTTTCTATTGAAAACAAGGAATCCTTGGGGCGGGGCCAATTTTGACCCCAGGGCCATAATTTATACAACTTTTGTAGAGGACCTAAAGATGATACTATGTGCCAAAGGTCAAAGCTGAGAACCCTGTAGATTCAGAGGAGAAGATTTTTAAAGGTTCAAATTGTTGACGACTGACGACGCACGACTGACGACGGACGACGCACGCCGACGGACGCCGGACATCAGGCAATCACAAAAGCTCACCCTGAGCACTTTGTGCTCTGGTGAGCTAAAAAGCAGACCCTGATCAGACAGTTCGAACAGGAGCTGTCTTATCTGGGTCTTCTCTGCTTGCGAGTGCATCAAAATTTGAATAAAAGTTAATACCTTTAATAAGATGATGTCCAAAAATGTAGTTTGGATCAATTCCCAATTCACAACATAGATACCCCGTATCATTAATGGCATATAGTCCCATACCCATGAAAACCCTGTATCAATAATGGCATACAGTCCCATATCCATGAAAACCAGCACACTAAAAGTATCACTGAATCTGATTAATACTTTTACACTAGCACTTGTCAGAGTATACAAATTATTTTGAACACTCAATAGACTTTAACCCTTTCCCTGTTGAATATTCATGTAAGAAATATTAAATGACATCATGAATATTTGATGACTGAATTTTTATAATGGCACATGTACACAGGGTGCTTTAGAATTGATTATAATTTCATGTTTAAAGCAAACAAGAGTAGACCCATATCATATGGCTTCTACAGGAGCTGCTTGATCTGGGTCTATTCTGTAGATGAAGATCAGACAGCTCCTATAGGAGATGTCAAATCAGGGTCTGCTGTTTTTGCTTATACTATAGATCTGGTTCTACCATGGCTAGTATGGATATGACCCTGAAATTTCCTAATGTTTGTAGATAACATCATAAACTTACATTTATGGCTGATACTCATGTGTCCTTACTTTTCAAACTTCCCATGCTCATTGACATTTGCCATTAGAAAGTCTCAGCTAATTAATATTCATGATGCAAGCATTTGTTACATGAATATTCAACATGTAATGGGGTTCAAAAATGTTAGGAATTTTAAGTATACAAAGATAGTATTATTCAGTTTATTTCTTCTAGAAACACATTCCTGAGAGTCTTTTGTTCATAAAAATTTCTGATTATGTTCAATATTACCGGTATATGAACCAATGTACGGTATATCACATAATTTTACATGACATTTTAGTTACTGAGTGAGATGGATCTCCGACCTTCCAACACCAATTATGGGGGAAATAAAATACTGAACGCATACACACAAAAGATAAGGGACAGGTTAATGTAAGTGACTCAATACATACAGTGTCTCCACTTTTATGGAACAAGTTGGGTAGAGTTCTCTCCACACAGTTGATAGTGTCTGGCTTAGGTATTCTGCCAAAACAACAGAAAGTAAAATGGGTTTAACAAATCAGCATTATTATATACATCTCAAACAATCAACTGTATTCTAAAGATTAATAGAATCAAGCACGGATTTTGTTAAAGACGGGGGCTTCTATACCCAAGGTTGGTCTGTTCCCAGTCGGAAACGGACTAAAGAAGCTCCCGGCTTTAACAAAACCCATGCTTGATTATTTTTCAAGCTTAAATACACCCTAAAAACAAGTAAATTAATGGATTTGTAAAGTACTACATTCCCTTGTGTAGTACTACTTCCGTATCCAACAGCAAACAAGAGGGCCATGAGGCCCTGAAGCGCTCACCTGAGCCTGGGGTGGGGCCATTTTTTACCTAGAAGTCATCATTTGTACAATCTTGATATAGAACCACAAGGCAAAGCAGCATGCCATTAATTAAAGGTTTAAGCCTTAAGTTTTCAGAGAAAAATAACATTTAATAATTTCCCCATGAAAAACTGATAAGCCCCAGGGCTGCCAAGTTTTGCCCAGAGATCGGAGGTCATAAGTTGAACATTCACAAGGCAAAGCTACACACCAAATGTGGGAGGCATGGGTCTTATGGCTTCAGGGACGAAGACTTTTTAAGGTTTTTCTAAAGTAATGGGTGGGGCCATTTTTGCCCCGGTGTCATAATTTGAACAAAATTTGTAGGATCATAAATCATGTTACATACCAAACATCAAAGCTCTAGGCCCTAGTTTCAGGGAGGAAGATTTTTTAAGATTTTCCTATGAAAACATGATTAGCCCCGGGGCGGGGCCATTTTTGGTCTGGGGGTCATAATTTGAACAATATTTGTAAAGGGCCACTAGATCATTCTACATACCAAATATAAAATCTCTAGGCCTTACAGTTTTGGAGAAGAAGAATTTTAAAGATTTTCTATTTTTGGCCCGGGGATATGATTAATAAGAGGACCATTAGATGATACTACATACCAAACATCAAAGGTCTAGGCCTTACAGTTTCAGAGAAGAAGATTTTTAAAGATTTTCCAATGAAAAACTAAGCCCCGGGCGGGGCCATTTTGGGTCCGGGGGTAATAATTTGAACAATCTTTGTAGAGGACCATTAGATCATGCTACATATTAATTATCAAAGGTATTTATCAAAGAATATTTTTAAAGATTTTCCTATGAAAAACTGATAATCCCCGGGGTGGGGTCATTTATGGCCCGAGGGTCATAATTTGAACAATCTTTGTAGAGGACCATTAGATAATACTACAAACCAAATAACAAAGGTCTAGGCCTTACAGTTTCATCAGAAGATGATTTTTAAGGATTTTCCTATGAAATACTGATAAGCCCCCGGGCGGGGCCATTTTTGGTCCGGGGGTCATGATTTGAACAATATTTTGTTCGCCCTAGCCACTGATGCTTCTGACAAAGTTTGGTAAAAATCCAGTCAGCGATTTCAGAGGAGATGTCATTTGAAAATGTGGCCGGACGACAGACGCCGGACGACAGACACATCGCAGTCACAATAGCTCATCCTGAGCCTTTAGCTCAGGTGAGCTAAACAAAGCTGCATGAAGCGGGATGCCAAAAGTCGTCATTTGTGATGACATTACCATAAACGTTACGTTTTTAAGTAAAATATAAACGGCGGAGGGACTACAAAACTACATCGTCAGTTAATTAAATAGATTTTAAAATGTTTATAATTATGATAAATAGAATCTCACATTCATGTTAATTACTTATAAACTCGGTGACTGTAGAAATATTGGAATAATTCTGTAAGAGTTACTTCCATTGTATTGATTTTGCCTAATCGCACATATGAATACACGAGACAAGGCGTGTTCCAGACAAGGATTTCTAGTACTTCTATTTTTAGTAACTCAGGTTATGTAGCACATGTACTGTACACCTAAGAAGCGGGAAAAAACTTGCCAATATATTAAAATTCCAATAATCTGAATAATAAAACAAGTACCATTATCAGTCTCTAAGACTCTTGGAAGCTTAATGCAGGGTAAAAGTCATGCTCCAGGAGTTTTCTGCATGACTTTCACTCTGCATTAAGCAAACCATCTGCCTAAAACATTCTTAATTTTTCATTACTAAAACTTTCAAGTGTTTACTACATATATTTTGTAACAAGATTTAGATGAAATTAAGACCTCTAATTACCCCTTACCCCACTGTGAGAAAAATAGTATCTGCTCAAACTGGGACCTGACGCAAATTTGACCACTTCCAATACAACCAGGTGTCAAACAGTCTGATTCTTGATGAGACACTGACTTTGTTTGTGTCTGATCTAAATCCAAGCCGTTTGCAAATGTAAGTCTGGTCCAACTAGTGGGAAAAGAGTTAAGTACTGCTGGTACATCTCGGCTGTTTATACTTCGCAAACCATAAGAGAAAACAGTTTAGATACAGATACCTTTTCAATGTTACTTATCACTGTGTACCCTGACAGTCAAAAGCATTGGCAGAATTTTGTATCAAATTTGACAATTTGACAAACAGTATACAGTACATTAAGACTTTCAAAATTAAAGCCACAAAGAAAGAAACAACAGGGCCATGATGGCCCTGATATCGCTCACCAGAAGTTTTCACTATGTTTCTATTGAAAACTGGCCACCCCAGGGACATAATTTATATAACTTTTGTAGAGGACCTGACGTGATGTTATGTAACAAATATGAAAGCTGAGAACCTTCCGGTTTCAGGAGAAGATTTTCGAATTTTTCGCTATATGTTTCTATAGAAAACTGGCCACCCCTGGGGTAGAGCCAATTTTGACCCAAGGGGCATAATTTATACAACTTTTGTAGAGAACCTATAAGTGATGCTATGTGCCAAAGATGAAAGCTGAGAACCCTGTAGATTCGGAGGAGAAGATTTTTAAAGTTTCAAATTGTTGACTCACGACGGACATCAGGCGATCACAAATGCTCACCCTGAGCACTTTGTGCTCTGGTGAGCTAAAAAGTAAAGTGATCCATGATCATTACCCTCATCTCATTAGAGATGTTTGTAAAACATGTATACCCCCACCCCCATGGTAGCCAGTCTATCATTTTGATCTTTGAATTTGAAGTGGGACCTTGACCGTGACATGGTGCCCTCCAAAAGTTGCAATTTCATGAGATAAGTATACATACATGCCAAGCATAAAGTCTCTACTTGCAATAGTTCAAAAGTTTGGTCAAGATTTAGTATTAGGAACTTGACCTCGAAGTTTGACCATGACAATTATCCGTTCAAAGTTGTGACAGAAATTTGACCGTAACCCTCAAAGTTAACTCTACCAACTGACTGACCAACATGTGCAATGCAATAGGAAAGAGGTCATAAAATATTTCCCTCTAAACAATGTACTCACTTGTGTTTTGGCACATACTCTGTCAACACCATCTTCAGTAACATTAGACCAGCTTTGAACACCTGCAACAGACATGCTATGTAGTGAGACTATAAGAAGATAAAGAACAAGTAATGGGAGCACTGAAAGCAATGCAATAGTCCCCTACTGGCTGAAATGTAAGTCCAATTGCTGTTATTCCATGAAAAAGCAATGTAGCATGACAAAATTCAAACTTGATCTGTAACTTATTATAATAAAGCTTAATACAAAACTATCACTTCAATATCTGCAGGTGTTTAAAAAAAAGTTCTGAGAACCTAACTTTCCAGAAATTTTCTAGGACCAACTGCTGTAATTCTGTGAAAAATCAACAGAGCGTGACAATATTTAACTAGACCTGCAACTTAATATAATAAAGCTTCATATCCAATATCACTTCAATATACATGTATATTATTTTTTTTATCTTTATTTTTTTCAATATCTGCAGGCATTTAGAAAAAAATTCTGAGAAATGAAGTATGACTGATGGACGGACAGACTAACAGAAAGACGGCAATTTTGGCAGGGAACTAATTACATGGCACACTTTAGAGGAAATTATCAGATTGTATTTATCCTGTCCCTAAAAGAAACTCCTTTTCATGTCTTTGTAAACAGAGCAGGCCCAAAAAGATGGCTTCTGTAAGTGGTTCTGTAGGATGGTTCTATCAGGGTTTGATCTATTTGCTTTTGGACATGGCAAAAACTGTAGTATCCATAAACATGCAGAGAAAACCCTAATCAGACAGCTCCAACAGGAGCTACCTGATCTGGGTCTGCTCTGTTATCAAAGGCGTATTTATGGTGTTAATCCCTTCATTACAAATATATATTCAATGGACTTACAGCGTAGACTTTGTCCTCTATTGCTCTCTTAATGAGAAAGATGGAGGCCCTCATCATGCTCTTTGCTTCGTCTCTGGATGTGGATGACTGCAGCTCCTGCATTTGTTTGTACACGGCCAGCAGAGCATCCTCTCTGTATGACCACGTCTTGGAGTACGCTTTAGATACCTGGGCAACAGATGTAAAGGCTCAATTGTGAACAAAAAATACATACCACAGAAAGTCTCAGAGAAATATCTTTAACATGAACAATAACCCTTTCCTTCTAGAAGAACTCCTATGGAAGCCGTCTGATCAGGGTCTGCTCAAGGAATTTGAAAGATGCTTCTTTAGTTTCTAAAATGGTTACAATGCTTCATTACCCATTTTACCCATGAATATTCAGTAGGTATTGAAATTTGGAATAAACATAGAACTGGTAAAGGGTTAATACCACAAAAAGTCTGACAAAATTATCTTTAACTCTTTCCCTCATAAAAACACCTTTTCACGCCTTTGAAAACAAAGTACACCCAGATCAGACAGATCCAGTAGGAGCTGTCTGTTCAGGGTCTGCTCTGTTTGTGTGTATGTGCCATTATAACAATTAACAAAATTACCTAATTAATATTCATGATGTCATTATTTTTTATTATTGCTTGTAGAATTACAATAATGTAGATCTGATTCAACATTTTCTTCTTTGGCAAAAATTTCATATGTTAATATGCCATTTAACAAGAACCGGTGCGGCCCAAACGCTCATCTGATTTGTGCTTGTCCAGCTAAATTCAAACATTTGGAAAAAAATAAAGGACTATAAATCCGAAATTTTGAAATCAAGAGTTATGGTTCTTATGTAGGGGCCTTCTCCTCAATGAGATGTACCAAATTATGAAGTTTCATGTTGATACCTTTTATACTTTTCGAGTAATGAGCTACATTAAAGTTTTTGCATGCCGAAACGATGCCTACGACAACTACGACCCAGTGATCACAATAGCTTGATGTTTCTTCGAAACAGACGAACTAAAAATTAAATTAATTAGCATTCAGGATTTTTTTCATAAAAATTCATGGAGTAAAGTGTTAATGTAGAATGGAAGCAGATTTCTGCATAACTACAGTAGAACTCCTCTAATGCGACCACTTAATGAACTAGAACTATCACTAAAGGTGATTGATACCGCCACCCACCATCTTGTCAAAAGATCCAATGACTTCAATACAAAAAGCAATAGCTCAATAATCCTTTCATCCACATTTGTGGAAAGAAAAAGTTTAAAGTCCAATCAAGGAATGACTCACATCAAAATTATGTCACACACATCTACACATCATTATAAATGCATATGCAAAATTTTAGGATCAGTGCTGAAGAAATGTAGAAGTAATACTTTAGAAGTTATGCTCTGGACAAAACAATTCTTATGAAAAGTAATAAAGGGGAATAAATCCCTCAAAAATGAATTTAGAGTCACAGTCCTTGTTGACTGCATATCCTCTCATCACCCTCTATCCATATATAAAGTTTCACAGTTGTACCTACAATACTTGAGAAGTTATGCTCCGGACAAAATACTGCCTCTGAAAAGTAAGTAAGGGGAATAACTTCCTCAAAAATGAATTTAGAGTTACAACCCTTGTTGACTGCACATCCTTTCATTACCCTCTATCCATATATAAAGCTTAATAGTTGTGCCTACAATACTTGAGAAGTTACTCTCCGGACACAAAATTGCTTCTGAAGAGTAACTAAGGGGAATAACTCCCCTCAAAAAAAGAATTTAGAGTTACCACCCTTATTGACTGCACATCCTCTCATCACTATCATAATGTGTACCAAGTTTGAAGACAATATCATAAAAAGGTTTAAAGAAAATGGCATGTCTCAAAAATATGTCCCAAAAGAGACAAAATATGAAGTTAAAAAGGCGCATAATTCTGTCTAATTTTGTGCAAAATGTTATGAAACATGGAGAAGGCTGTCCCCACATAACACTTATAACATAAGTTTGAAGATGGTATGAAAAATAGTTTTCAAGAAAAAAGCAAATGTCCCGGAAAAAACGCGAGTGATGGACAGACAACGGACGGAAAAGGTGATTCCTATATAGCCCCCACCACAGGTGGTGGGGGTATAATAAACATGGGTGTCTTTATAAGCAAGTGGTTGTTTAATGCAGGACAAAAGTAATGCAGAAAGCTCCTCCAGAAATGCTTCTGCATTACTTTTGTCCTGCATTAATCTACCACCTGCATCTAGCACACAGAATTATACCTCTTATAGGTGGTCGCATTAGCGGGGTTTTACTGCAATACATTCACTGATTACTCCATGAATACTCATTTAAGAAATAAATCATGAATATTAATAAGTAGAAGTCTTATAATGGCCAATGAACAATAGAATTTATGGCAATTTCAGAAACTGTAGAATTAAATATGTATATTTGATTACGTAAGCAGAGCAGATCCTACAGGAGCCACCTGATCTGGATCTCTAACCCCCCCCATACCCAAACACACACTGATTTAACTTACCAATGGCTCGCCAAAAACGTCTATGGCAGATGAAGCTTCCCTCATGTCCTTCTCTGACATGGGCTCGGGCTCACCAGTAATTCCTCCTGCTGAGTCTGGTGGAGGTGGTTCAGACTCCTCCTCAAGCACTGACACCCTAGCAACACAATTACATCAATAAATAGCAGATCTATAGATATGGTGTGGGTTTAGGAAAGCTAAGAAAAATATATTTTATATTCCACCACCAAACCCAATCTTGCTGCTTCTCATTAGAATCGCTGCTCAAGTCGATTCTGAGTTGCAGCATTTTAGGGCTTTGCTGAGCAGTCTATGTTCACAGGACCTCTGACAAATCCAGTTAAATTTTGTCCGGTCTGGTAAAAATTGCTAAAGCACCGGTCCTCGTGACCGGTGAATTTTTGCTCAGTTCAGACTGTTTGTGAAAATTTACCTGTATTCTTTCCAAATTTAAATAGCAATTTGGAAAGTGATGACTGAACTTATATAATGACTATTTATCTTAATTATAAAGAATGTATTAAATAACAAAATGTATCAGAAACAGCACATTTTTTACTCTCTGTTTTGTAGGTCTTGTGAAATTCTGTCCGGTCCTGTAAAATTACACTTTACACTGGACCTCCCGTCCTGTAGAATCTAAACAACTTTCACATAGACTGTTGCTGAGAAATATGAAATTTTGATAGATAGGTACGAATCCTACCTACAGCTTTGAACAGTACTAGGAAAACAACTTTACAAACTTTTTTCTTGCAGATATGGTCTTTGTATCCTTTGCTTATGGAATCATACAGGTCAGATCCTTAATTTTTTGTCAAAGCAAAAATTTCATATAAGACAGTTTATGCTCACATTAATTCACCCTTTCCTTCATACAAATGCCTTTTCATGACTTTACAAACAGAAAATCTAGATCAGACAGCTCCGAAAGGAACCAACTGATCAGAACATTCTCTGCTTGGTTATGAAATCATAATAACAACACCATTATACCATTATAAAAAATGAGCTAATAAATATTCATGATGACATAATTTCATACATGAATATTGAACAGGAAAAGGGTTAAGTGAATGTTTAGTATTGCACATGAAAAATGGCAAATTTTTGACAATGCAAACAGTGTTGAATTAAATCCATTATATAACAATATTTAAGCAAACATAGCAGATCCTAATCCGACAGTGTTCCTACTGGAGTTTTCTGATCTGGGTCTACTCTGTTGCAAATATGTATAAGATAAAGGGTTAAATTGAATGATAATATTGGTACATAAGCATGCAGTAGGTCTACTACTACTACAACTACACTCTCTATCTTTTCTGCTTATTAAGATATTCTCTTTTATCTTCACATGCTCCATAATACAAGCAAATCTATAAAATGCATAAATAATTAACAAAATCATGAAACTAACAAATGCTGAAATAAAGATGGTTTTTACAAGACCAAAATTATCTTTTGTGAACTAGATAATGCATCTTCAATCTCCCATGACAAAAAAATCTGTTACTAAACAATTTATGGCAATAACTTTTTCCCTCATGAATATTTATACAAGAATTAGTGAATTCATGAATATTCATTACTTGAATTTGTCAATGAAAACTGGATTACAGATGCCTTTTCATGCCTTTGCAAACAGAGTAGACCCAGATCAGATGGCTCCAGTAGAAGCCATCTGTGCATGGTCTGCTCTGTTTGCTTATGGAATTATATAGATACAATGCTACAGTTTCTGCCATGGCCAAACAATTCTGTGTTTATATACCATTATAAACACAAGGGCTGCGTGCGGCCCCAACGCTCATCTGATTTGGTGCTTGTCCAGCTAAATTAATAAAACATGAAATCAAGAGTTATGGTTCTTATGTAGGGGCCTTCCCTTCAATGAGATATACTAACCTATGAAGTTTCATGTTGATACCTCTTATACTTTTCGAGTAATGAGCTATTTTAAAGTGTTTTTTTTGCACGACAACGACAACGCTTACGACCCAGTGATCACAATAGCTCAACTTTTCCTTGAAACAGACAAGCTAATAAGCTCATATAAATGTATCATTTCTGACATAAATGTTCATAAACTAAATGGTTAAGTCGACAGATTTCACTTACTTATTCTTTCCGGCTGGTAACGGTCTCTCATCATACGTAGGTTTAGGTGACGCTGGGGCATTGTCTATAGGTGCAAGCTGCTCTTTACTGCAGGTGAATATGAATGTGGCAAATGATACAAGTTACACTATGTTAGAAATGCGTAATGATAAAATGATATGACACACCCATACACACCTCACAATGTCATCATTTACAAAAGCAAAACAAAACATTTCAGTCCAAATTAAGAAAGTGGATATTATTCAGTATTTTGAATGAAAAATATAAATTACTGATTTTTGGAACTCTACATTTTTAATAAAGCCAGCGACCGAATTATAAATATAACATTTTTGTCCAAATAATACTAGCTCTAGCAGCTGTCTGATCAGTCTACACTGTTTGTCCATTAGTGTTTATCAGTAGAGTACATTCACTAAGAAATGCTTAAATTTGCTTGAGAATATTGAACAACAAACAGTGCAGACTATGGTAACATGGCTCCATCTGATCACAACCTGCACTGTATGCAAATGTCAGTACACTTGTTTCCTGCATTCACAGAGTTACATCTTTACAATGTACCGTTTGCATTGTGAGGCAAGTACGAGCGAAGCAAAGCTAAGTACAGGACTATAAAACTATTTGTCTCAATCTGAATTCATCCCTAAACCATTACCTCATATTGACACCTTTTGAATCCTCTGTAAAAATCACATTTTGACAGTATTGTGATAAAAAGAGCATTTGTTCCATAGGAGCAAGTGCTCTATTTATCACAATGGTTTCGAAACAACACAATTCTAAACGTTTCCTTTAATCTAGTGAATGCTCCTTTTCAGTAGATTTATTCAAAGAGGTTTGGTCCGAATGCAGCCTATGAGGTAAAGGGTTAAAAGCATCTGATTGGTCAAAATCTGACCAAGCAGATACTTGTGCATGATCTCAGATTCAAACTCAGAGGTCTTATATCCTGTGGGTCCAGTGTCTTCGGATATATGTAAACAATGCAGATGAAGACAAAGCAAACTGGTGTAGGTCAGCCTCTAAGATACCTTGTGTGGCATATACAGTAAAAACTCTCTAGAGTGACCACTAGATGAATAAACATCATGGCAGGCTTAATTTAACCCTTTCCCTGTTGAATATTCATGTAGGAAATACTGGTATCATGAATATTTATTAGCTGATTTTTTTAGTGTTAACTTTTCAAGGAAACATTTTGCTTTGATAAAAACTGTAGAATCAGATCCTTATCATGTCAAAAGCAAACAGAGTAGACTCTGATGGCTCCTATAGGAGCCATCTGATCTGGCTCTACACTGTTTGAAAATGAGTGAAAAGGCGTTTATATGAAGGAAAGGTTTAACAAGAGGGCCAGAATGGCCCTGAAGCGCTCACCAGACAATCAGAGGAGAAGATTTTCAAAGTTTTCACAATATGTTTCTATAGAAAACTAGCCGGCCCTGGGGCGGGCCAATTTTGACCCCAGGGGAATAATTTAGAAAAACTTGTAGGGGACCTGAACATAATGCTATGAGCCAAATATGAAAGCTGAGATTAACGTTCTAGTTTCAGAGAAGAAGATTTTCAAAGTTTCTCAATATGTTTCTATTGAAAACTACCCATCCCTGTGGCAGGGCCAATTTTAACCCTGAGACCATTATTTATATAACTTTTGTAGAGGACCTGAACATGATGCTCTGTGCCAAATATGAAAGCTGAGAGCCTTCCAGTTTCAGAGAAGAAGATTTTCAAAGATTTCACTATTTGTTTCTATTGAAAACTGTCCACCCCTGGGGTGGGGCCAATTTTGACCCCGGGGCCATAATTTATATAACTTTTGTAGAGGACCTGAACATGATGCTATGTGCAAAATATGAAAGCTGAGAGCCTTCCAGTTTCAGAGAAGAAGATTTTCAAAGATTTCACTATTTGTTTCTATCGAAAACTGTCCACCCCTGGGGCGGGGCCAATTTTGACCCCGGGGCCATAATTTATATAACTTTTGTAGAAGACCTGAACATGGTGTTATGTGCCAAATATGAAAGCTGAGAACCTTCCAGTTTCAGAGAAGAAGATTTTCAAAGATTTCACTATTTGTTTCTTTTGTAAACTGCCCACCCCTGGGGCGGGGCCAATTTTGACCCCAGGGCCATAAATAATATATCTGATGTAGAGGACCTGAACATGATGCTATGTGCCAAATATGAAAGCTGAGAACCTTCCAGTTTCCGAGGAGAAGATTTTCAAAGATTTCACTATTTGTTTCTATTGAAAACTGCCCACCCCTGGGGCGTGGCCAATTTTGACCCCGGGGCCATAATTTATATAACTTTTGTAGAGGACCTGAACATGATGCTATGTGCTAAATATGAAAGCTGAGAACCTTCCAGTTTCAGAGGAGAAGATTTTCAAAGTTTGCACTATATGATTCTATTGAAAACTGCCCACCCCAGGGCCATAATTTATATAACTTTTGTAGAGGACCTGAACATGATGCTATGTGCCAATTATGAAAGCTGAGAACATTCTGGTTTCAGAGGAGAAGATTTTCAAAGTTTTACTATATGTTTCTATTGAAAACAAGGCACCCCTGGGGCGGGGTCAATTTTGACCCCAGGGGCATAATTTATATAACTTTTGTAGAGGACCTGAATATGATGCTATGTGCCAAAGATGAAAGTTGAGATCCCTGTAGATTCAGAGGAGAAGATTTTTAAAGGTTCAAATTGTTGACGACGGACGACGAACGACGCACGACGCACGCCGACGGACAACGGGCGATCACAAAAGCTCACCCTGAGCACTTTGTGCTCTGTTGAGCTAAAAAGTGGGAGGCTACTAAACGCATGGCAAAATAATGCAGAAAGCTCCCAAAGGAACTTTGTTGCTTTCCTTTTGCCCTGCTTCAATCTTTACTTCATATATAAGCGTTTGATCACCTTTGCAAACAAAGTAGACCCACAACAAATCAGATCCACCTGACCAGGGTCTATTCTGTTTGTTTATGAAATAATGTAGATCTGATTCTACAGTAAAGTTTCTGCTATGGCCAAAAAGTAATATGACCATATACTATTATAAAAAATTCAGTTAATACATATTCATGATGGGAAGATTCAATAGATAAAGGGTTAAGCCGCCACCTAACTTAAAGACCAGAAATTTGACCTTACAATTGTCATTTAAGACAGGTTTTACTGATCATGACATGAGGATATCTGTTATCTCAAGCTCTAGAGTAAGACATGCCTGGTAGTATACTATTATTAGTTAACATCTAATAGTGATCCAGCTATATGCAGCTATACCAATATATATCAATTGATAGCGGTGATTATTCAAATACTAAAATCATTGTTTCTCTACCAAACCCTATGTTGTTACCACTTCTCTTAATTTGTCTTTTCCAGACGATTCTAAGAGTGGTCACAACATAGGGTTTGGTCGAGAAATAATGGGGATGATTCGTAAAAAAAGGTTTTCCCACGTTATCTATGCCTCTGTCATATAACTAATTCTCCACAAAATGAATCATATCTACATTTGACTGACACCACTGGAAGAGTACATTTTGCAAACAGTGAAGATCAAGATCAGTCATTACACTGACACATGTTTTCTGAACAGGGTGTGCACTGACTGGACTATTTTTCCTGCCACCTGTCAGAACCAATATTACGAACAAACAGGAGCACCATATGTGAATACCAACACTCATCTGTTACTGCAAAATCAATAGTTTTAACCCTTTACTCCATGAATATTCATTTAAGAAATAATGAGATCATGAATATAAAGTAGATTATTTTTACTATGGCACATGTACACAGGAATATTAGGCCATATTAGAAATTGTAGAATCATGTCTATACTATTTCATAAGCAAGCAGAGCAGACCCTGATCAGATGGCTCCTATAGGAGCTAACTGATCTGGGTCTACTCTGTAAAGGTGTAGAAAAGCGTATTTATGGAGTAAAGGGTTAACTCTTTCCCTGTTATATGTTTATTTCAAGTTTGAATATCGACTGAATATTAATAGACAAAGTAGTTATACTGAAATATGAAATTCCATTGGCAAACAGAGCAGACCCTAATCGGACGGCTTCTATAAGAGCCATCTGTTTGTGTCTTCTCTGTTTGCAAATGCATGAAAAAGCATTTTATAAAAGAAAGGGTTAAGTGCATATTTAGTCTGATTTCTCCTTAACTGCAGTCAGTGGCTGATCCCTTTCCTACAAAATATTATCACCGGTTTATCAACTTTATCACAGAATGATAATTAAACCATAATTAAACAAAATGTAGAAATTTGAATAAAAAAGAAAATAAAATGAGTAAAGCAAATGAAAAGTAAGCCATTAGATTTATATTTATTTTTAATTCTTATTGTTTATACAAAGAGAGTAAATCCGCCAAAAAGACGTGTGTGTACGTGTATAAAGTAAAAAACTTAAATAAATATTGATGCTTAAAAAAAAAGACCAATAATGTTGAAAAGTTAAATAAAATAAAATAAATAAAATGTAATAGAGAAAATAAAATCTAGCACTAAAACTATATAATGTGACCTGCACAACTTCCATTCTATCCTTAACATTTTCCTCCATACAAACGTCTTTTCACACATTTGCAAACAGAGTTGACCCACATCAGACAGCTCCAGTAGGAGCCGTCTGATTGGGGTCAGCTCTGTTTGCCAATGGAATTTGATAGATCTGTACCTTTAGCTTCTAAAATGGCTATAATGTTCCACTTTCCACATTTCATTACAACCATTTTATCCATGAATATTAAGTAGGTATTGACAATTGGGCTAAATATAGAACAGGGACAGGGTTTACCCATTTCCTGATTAAAATGCCTGTTTACCCTTGCAAACATAGTAGACCCTTGGCCAAGACTTCCTTTTATCATTATACCATTATAAATATTCAGCTAATTAATAGTCATACATTCATTATATCCTACATGAATATATATGATGTAAAGGGCTACATATATTAAAACTAGAACTACCACTAAAGGTGACTAATACCCCCACTAGCACATCTGACACAGAGATGGCGTTATAGAAATAAAGCTCCCGACCACTAAATTTTGATTTGTTAAATTACAAAAAAAAAAAATCATTTATTAAAACAAGCCAGATTTTGACAAAAATAACAAAGAGCAATAACTCCAAAAATACTGAAGACAGAGTTATAGACCTTGTGCACTGTACATGTGGTCAATGTGATCTATCTGTATATGAAGTTTGAAGTTAACAGCTTTTGTACGTTTGAAGTTATGATCCGGACAAACTAGATTTTGAAGAAAATAACAAAGGGCAATAACTCCAAAAATACTGAAAACAGAGTTATGAACCTTATGCAATGCACTTGCAGTCAATGTGATCTATCTATATATGAAGTTTGAAGTCAATAGCTTTTATACTTTGGAAGTTATGATCCAGACAAGCCGGCCGGACGAACGAACGAACGAACAAACGACATGGTGACCCCAGTATACACCCCCCCCCCAAAAAAACTTTGTTTGTGGGAATATAATTACTTGCTTACAGCCATACGATTTGGCATCACTGACCAGCTAATCACTCAGATTACTTAAGTACATGCCAATACATCTGCTTTGCTTGGGTAAAAAAAATCACACACTGAATGACGAAAATCACATAAAAAGTTCAAACCTCATCTCTGTGAATGAAGTTTGAAAACAGTTTAAAAGCATTGAAGTTATGCTCCATAAAATATTTTTGCATGGCTAATAATGAATTAGCCCCTAACCCTATCCTCCATAAATATGCCTTTCTACGCCTCTGAAAAAGTCACCTGTTAGGAGCAAATCCTCTATTTATCACAATGGTTTCAAACTACAAAATTCTAAAATTTTCCTTTTCTCTAGTGAATGCTCCTTTATGGTAGATTTATTCAAAGTGGTTGGATCTAAAAATAGCCTATGAGGGAATGGGTTAAAACACCGAAAATGTCTGCTCAAATTTGGATCTGGTGCAAACCTCTCTATAACGGCCACTAAATTACATCAAGTATTTTGTGTTAAAGGCAGGTGGCTGCTTAGGAGCGTTCTGTTTTACTTTCACCTTGCTTTAAGCAGCCACCTGCCCTAATATACCTACTAATTAACACAATTTATAGAGAGGTTTTATTGTACTTCTGATTTGATCAAGTTCTTGAGAAACTATTGACCAGGTGTCAAACAGCTTGCATCCTGATGAGATGCCAAGTTACTCGTTGATGTCTCATCTGGATCCATGTTGATCACAAATGCGAGCCAGGTCACAGTCAGCCGGATAAGGGCTGATAATTGGCCTGATGGACTCTGACTAATAGGAATTTTAATTGAATATAGTATTAAATATTATCAATTCATGTAAGAAATAATGACTTCATGGATATTAATTAGCTGATAAAAGTATATCAATTAACACAGGATATTTTGGCCATGGCCGAAACTGAAGAATGAGAATTACATAATTCAATTTATAAGCAAACAGAGCAGACCTTGATCAGACAGCTCTTACAAGAGGCATCTGATAGTGGTTCACTAAGTCTCAAACGCATCAAAAGGCATCTCTATAAGGTAAAAAGTTAACCCTTTCCCTATCCTGTTTATTCCAAATTTCAAAACCTACTGAATACTCATGAACAAAATAGTTACAATGAAAGATTGAAAGTGGAACATTCTAGCCATTTAAGAAACTAAAGAAACTGATCTATCAAATTCCATTAGCAAACAGAGCAGACCCTGATCAGACGGCTGATGGTCTGATTAATCAACAATATCTATGTTCACAGTATACAATCCAAATACCAGGGCATTTGCATAACCTAATTACATCCTTTGGTGTCTTCAGATCTAATGTCCTTATTGAGTGCATTCAAGTCTTTTTTCCAAAAGTTTCTTAACAATTAGTACAAAGCTCACACACATCAAAATCAAATTTCTTATTATACAACTAAAACGTTTTAGCATGAGATTGCAAGCAAAGAGCAAAATATCAAATCTAATTTTGGAAAGGAAAGGCCCACAAAAATATGCTCATATCCACAAAAGAGTTAACCCTTTACCCCATAAACATGCCTTTCTATGCATTTGCAAACAGAGTATACCAAGATCAGATGGCTCCTATAGGAGCTGTCTGATCAGGGTCTGCTCTGTTTGCTTATGATATAATATAGACACAATTCTATAGTTACTGCCTAAGCTATAATTTCCTGTATGCATGTGCTATTATAACAAATTAATCTAATTAATATTCATGATGTCACTATTTCTTTGCATGAATATTCATGGAGGAAAGGGTTACGACCCTTCATCATAGCATGTTCTTGTAAATGTGAAATGTGTTAAGTTTGATACAGCTACATGTTATGGTGTTATAGCCAAAGTTAACCCTAAATTACCTGTCCACTATTCATGTAAGAATTAATGACATCATAAATATTCATTAGCTGAAATTTTATAATAGCATAATGCACATAAGAGTTTTTAGTAAGGTAAGAAACTGAAGAATTAGTTCTATTATAATGTCATAAGCAAACAGAGCAGACCCTGATCAGATGGCTCCTACAGGAGCCGTCTGATCTTTGTCTACAGTTTGCAAATGCATGCAAAGGCGTTCATATGAAGGAAAGGGTTAACCCTTTACCTGATAGAGACACCTTTTGTAAACAGAGTAAACCCAGAAAAGATAGATTCTGTAGGAGCTGTAAGATCAGGTTCTGCTCTGTTTGTTTAAAAATAGCATACATCTGATTCTACAGGTTCTGTTATACCCAACTATTCTTGTGTTAACATTTATCTAGTTAATAGTCATGATCTCATTATTTCTTTCATGAATAGTCATAGTGCAATGGGTTACATTTGATTGCTAGGGGCAAATTTGTAACTACCTATGCAAACAGTATGATACTACAACTCCGCATTAAAAAATATGGAGAAAAATTAAATTTTGGAAATAGTAGCATAACAAAAAATTTTGCGAACGACAATCACAAGAGTTAAATGTTTCACATTGTATAGAAATAAACGACCTTAATTATAATACCAAGGTTATGGCATTATCTTGACTGTTTCATCTTTGGAGGAAAAAATGGCTTAAAGTATCATATAACAGAAATAATTAACATTATTAAATGTTATGAAAACAATCTTGTTAAGATCTTTCACTTACTTACAATAAAGAATTAGCTGAAGAAAACTATGTACTGTATTATGTTAAACCCTTTTATACATTGTACTTGACTTTTCAAAGTGGAATGATCCATCATTGTTTAACAATAGAGTCAGTCCAGTGAGAAAGGGGTGAATGATCCATCATTGTTTAACAATATAGAGTCAGTCCAGTGAGAAAGGGTACATGTATAACTTGCTCTAGGATAATGAATGACAAACAGTGCTGACTCTGATCAAAGGACTCCTCTAATCTGGGTCTACATCTATGCTTTTGCAAATACCAGTATACATGTTTATCAAATTCAAAGGTTTAATTATATAGAAATTTTGTCATTCTTAATTTTTTAAAAAAAAATTTGTATATGATTGTTTTTGTTATATTAGTTCCACCTTTAACACAAAAACAAACCTGGGAACAAACACAGCAAAATTAATATAACTCCATCAGAATGGTGACATTTTAGACTGGGAAAGGGTGTTAAAAATAAGAATGTGCTTTTTAGCTCATCATTTTCTTGCTTTTAACCCATTCCCTCATATTATGCCTTTTGACACCTCTGTAAATGTAACCTTTTGAAACTACATGTATTGTGATAAATAGAGCATTTGCTCCATAGCTACAAATCAAATCACAATCAAAAATCCCTTTTTGTAGTAAATGGATCTTTTCAGTATATTTATTCAGAGAGATTGGATCTTGAAATAGCCTTGGAGGGAATAGGTTAACCCGTTACTCCATAAATATGCCTTTCTACACCATTGCAAACAGAGAGGCCCCAGATCAGACAGCTCCTATAGGAGCCATCTGATCAGGGTCTGCTCTGTTTGCTTTTGATATAACATAGGACTAATTTTACAGTTTCTTTCATTATTGTACATGAACACTCAAGGAGTAAAGGGTTAACTTATTTACTCCCATATTATTAACCCTTTCCTCCATAAATACGCCTTTCTACGCCTCTGTAAAAGTCACCTGTTGAAACCATTGCGATAAATAGAGTATTTGCTCCTATAGCAGCAAATGCTCTATTATCACAATCATCAGGTTTCAAACTACAAAATTCTAAAATGTTCCTTTTCTCTACTTAATGCTTCTTTTCGGTAGATTTATTCAAAGTGGTTGGATCTAAAAATATCCTATGGAGGTAAGGATTAATAGTTTGGTTGGTTTTTTTTATCAGGTTTTACGTTGCTTAAACAGTATTTCAGTCATATTACAACATCCAGCTAATTGCAGGTGGAGGAAGACCCCAGAGGTTCATCCGTGCACAAACAAATTACATCGTTTCGTGCACAGAAGAACATCCGGGTAGAACCATCGACCTACCACAAGCAAGCTGGATGATAAACTCATCAACATTGAATTCTGCTACCCATTCACTTTTAGTGCTGAAAGAGGGGATGGTGGGGGGAGGGGGGGGGGGGGGGAATCCCAAGCAAAATGTATGCGCATAAAAATCATTTACATTGATTTGTTCAGCAAACAATGCAGACCCTGACTGACCAGACTCTTTCATGAGCCCTCGGATCTGAGTCTACACTGTCTGCCTATATCCCATTTATGAGATTGTGGGCGTAAATCATCCATCCTCATATTGTATACAGTTTCAGATTAAATGGTGCATTTCACTCTGCAGAAATGAAATGAAATTACTTACAGTACAGATCCTGACACAAAGCTCCTAAAAAGCATCTGTAATCTCAGTATGCATTGTTTGTAAATGACAGGTCATTAATTTTACTGCCCTTAATTCAAGCACATTTTAATTACATAAAAAATTGGTAGGTGATTTGTCTTGTGCCTGGTGAGCTTAAAATATGTATTAATCTGTTGCAACTCTTAAATATTGCATGCTCTAACACAAGGGCTTTTGCATAACCTAATTATACGTGTATCCTAATAGAGTTCGCAGACGTTCCTATCAAGTGCATCTAACCCTCTTGGTCAATAGTTTTTCAAGAATGAGTACAACGCTCACACACATCAAACTAAGAATTTATTATTACACATATTATTGCAACATGAGATTACAAGTAAAGAGCAAACTGTCCAACTTTTAATTTCTGAAAGGGAAAGAGCCACAAATATATGTTCATAATGACAAGAGTTGTGGTCCTTCATCATACCATGATCCATATAAAGGTCAACAAATGAGAATGAAGTTTTATAACCGTGGAACCTGTGTATGTGAAAACCTTTTATTGTTGAAGTCTCAAAGTGGAATGGTCCATTACTGTTTAACAATAAAGTCCATTCAGTGAGAAAGAGTATAATATACTAGTGGATAAAAAGAGCTGTCCGCACACAGCGCGTTCCACTTTCTTTAGTGCTGGATAGTGTAGTCGAAGTCTAAGTCAGAAAGGGGAGATAACAATAGCAAAAATATTTTTAGGTTACCTGCCCTTGTGAAATGGGTCACCATTGTAATAGCTAACATGTTTACCAAAGTTGAACCAAATATCTTGGGCAGTTTCTGAGACATGGACCTGAACATAAAACTTAACCAACAAAGAAAAATCTAAGTCGAAAAAGGGGCATAACTATGGCAAAATTAATTTTAGGGTTACCTACCCTTGTGAAATGGGTTCACCTTGTTATAGTAAACATACATACCAAATATGAACCAAATATCTTTGATGGTTTCTGAGAAAAGGACCTTAACAAAAAGGTTAACCAACGTCGACGCCGACAAGAGGGTCATGACAGTAGCACTTTTAAACAAGAGCACCGCAAGACGGGGCAATATACGCCCGAATGCTGTTCTATAAAATTATGTTGAAAAATAAAGGAGCAGTTAGTTGCACAAGAAATTGCTACCCGAAACTATCAAAGGGCAATAACTCCAGAATGAAAAATATCCAAGATATGAGCATGGTAAGAACAGTGTACATAGCAATCATTTTCAGACTTTCAGACTTTTTTGAACTTTGGAAAAAAAGTCGAGAAAGTTTAAACCGAACGTGACATAAGTGCGTTTAACCTTTCACCTTCAAATATGACTGACCTTAAAGGTAATGATGTAGGTCTAGTTAGCTACAGCCAGGACACAAAATTTGCTAACGCTCTATTTGTGACCTTGACCTTGAAAGTTCACAATTGGGTTTTGTATGCAACACACCTTCAAGTGATACTGAAGCCCTATTTGTGACCTTGACCTTGAAAGTTCACAATTGGGTTTTGTACGCGACACACCTTCAAGTGATACTGAACATATGTGTGAAAGAATTTTGAAAATCGGAGAAAAAATGAGTAAGTTATAGCCAGGACACGAATTTGCTAACGGACGGACAGAATTGCTAACGCCATATTTGTGACCTTGACCTTGAAAGTTCACCATTGGGTTTTGTACGCGACACACCTTCAAGTGATACTGAACATATGTGTGAAAGAATTTTGAAAATTGGTGAAAAGATGAGTAAGTTTTACCAAGGACACGAAAATTGCTAACGCCCTATTTGTGACCTTGACCTTGAAAGTTCACAATTGGGTTTTGTACGCGACACACCTTCAAGTGATACTGAACATTTGTGTGAAAGAATTTTGAAAATCGGAGAAAAAATGAGTAAGTTATAGCCAGGACACGAATTTGCTAACGGACGGACGGACAGAATTGCTAACGCCCTATTTGTGACCTTGACCTTGAAAGTTCACCATTGGGTTTTGTACGCGACACACCTTCAAGTGATACTGAACATACGTGTGAAAGAATTTTGAAAATTGGTGAAAAGATGAGTAAGTTTTAGCAAGGACACGAAAATTGCTAACGCCCTATTTGTGACCTTGACCTTGAAAGTTCACAATTGGGTTTTGTACGCGACACACCTTCAAGTGATACTGAACATTTGTGTGAAAGAATTTTGAAAATCGGAGAAAAAATGAGTAAGTTATAGCCAGGACACGAATTTGCTAACGGACGGACGGACAGAATTGCTAACGCCCTATTTGTGACCTTGACCTTGAAAGTTCACCATTGGGTTTTGTACGCGACACACCTTCAAGTGATACTGAACATACGTGTGAAAGAATTTTGAAAATTGGTGAAAAGATGAGTAAGTTTTAGCAAGGACACGAAAATTGCTAACGCCCTATTTGTGACCTTGACCTTGAAAGTTCACAATTGGGTTTTGTACGCGACACACCTTCAAGTGATACTGAACATTTGTGTGAAAGAATTTTGAAAATCGGAGAAAAAATGAGTAAGTTATAGCCAGGACACGAATTTGCTAACGGACGGACGGATGGACAGAAAATTGCTAACGCCCTATTTGTGACCTTGACCTTGAAAGTTCACAATTGGGTTTTGTACGCGACACACCTTCAAGTGATACTGAACATTTGTGTGAAAGAATTTTGAAAATCGGAGAAAAAATGAGTAAGTTATAGCCAGGACACGAATTTGCTAACGGACGGACGGACAGACAGACACCCAGCCAGACGGCCAGACGATGGAGACCATAACATAATACGACCCTTCGGGCGTATAAAAATGACAAAAAGTGCTAACCTGATCAGAGGACTCTTCTAATCTTGGTCTATGCCGTTTGTAAATACAAGTACACATGTTTATCGCATTCAAAAGTTTAACCCTTTCCTCCATGAATACGCCTTTCTATGCCTCTGTAATAGTCACTTCTTGAAACCATTGGAATGGAATGAAATCACAATGGTTTCAATACTACACAATTCTAACATTTTTCTATTCTCTTCTAAATAATCCTTATGGGTAGACTCATTCAAAAAGGTTGGGTCTAAAAATAGCCTGTGGAGGAAAGAGTTAAACATATAGAAGTACTGTCATTCTTTAAAGGTTTTTTTGCTTTTATTTCTGTAGCTGTTATTTTAATTCAACATTCTACACAAAAAACAAACCTGGGAACAAACACAGTAAATATAACTCCATCAGAATGTTGACATTTTAGACTGGGAAAAGGTGTTGAATATGTGAATGTGCTTTTTAGCTCATCGTTTTCTTGTTTTAACCCATTCTCTCATATTGATGCCTTTTGACACCTCTGTAAAAATATTTATGATACCATTGTGATAAATAGAGAATTTGCTCCATAGAATTAAATGCTCTATTTATCACAATGGTTTCAAAACTACATAATTATAAAAACCAATCCTTTTTGTAGTAAATGGTTCTTTTCAGTAGATTTATTCAAAGAGATTGGATCTTAAAATAGTCTAGGAGGGAATGAGTTAACCCTTTACTCCATAAATATGCATTCCTATGCCTTTGCAAACAGAGGAGACCAAGAAAAGACAGCTCCTATAGGAGCCATCTGATCAGGGTCTGTTCTGTTTGCTTATGTGATAAAATAGATATGATTTTGCCATTTCTGACATTATTATTTCTTACATAAATACTCATGGAGTAAAGGGCTATTTATTTACTCCCATATTGTTTAATGATAACATTGAATTTTGCTACCCATCCAGCTTTCATGTTGAAGGGGGGTGGGGGGAAGACCACAAACAAAATGTATGCTCATAGAAATCATTTACATTGATTGGTTCAGCAAACAGTGCAGACCCTGACTGACCAGACTCTTTCATGAGCCCTCGGATCTGAGTCTACACTGTCTGCCTATATCCCATTTATGAGATTGTGGGCGTAAATCATCCATCCTCATATTGTATACAGTTTCAGATTAAATGGTGCATTTTACTCTGCAGAAATGAAATGAAATTCCTTACTGTGCAGATCCTGACACAAAGCTCCTTAAAAGGATCTGTAATCTCAGTATACATTGTTTGTAATGACAGACTTTCAATAAGTTAATTGTCTTTTTCAATAATTCAAGAACATTTTTCTTATGTCAATAATTGGTAGGTGATTATTCTTGATATTCAGTGACAATGACAAAAGAGCGAAACAGTGGTGTCAATATTACAAGAGAATGAAACAGTGAACAGAGGCCACCTGTACAATATGTTGTCTGGCAGTTTAATCAATCTAGCAAACAAGATAATAAAAGTTAACTAGAGGTTTTTGTCACAAAAACGGATGTCTCCCCTCTAATAAAAACAATATGTAAAGGGAAATCACTAAAAATGTTATGGTCTTGATGAATGATACTTCCCCTCATTATGCGTTTTCCACACTACATTTTTCAAGAAGAAAATGATAACAGCTAATAACTCCAAAAATACTGATACCAGATTTATGGCCCTTGTGCATGACACTTACTTTCAACATGCTCTTTCCAAAAATAAAATGTCATTCCAATAGCATCAGTCGAACAGGAGTTATTGATCGGCCAAAAAATGTAACAAAGGGCAATAACTCCAAAAGTATTGAAGCCAGAATTATGGCCCTTGTTCATGACACTTTCTCTCATCATGCTCTTTCCATGCATGAAGTTTCAATACGATGGCAAGAGCCATGTAGGAGTTATCGTCCGGACAAGAAAGAATTAAACAAATGTACAAGGGGCAATAACTCTAAATTTATTGAAGCTCGAGTTATAGATCTTATGCATGACACTTTCTCTTATCATGATCGTTCCATGTATGAAGTTTCACTCCAATGGCATGTGTCATATAGGAGTAATCATCCGGACAAAAAATTGTGATTTTTTTACAAAGGGCAATAACTCCAATATTAGTAAAGCCAGAGTTATGGACCTTGTGCATGACACTTCCTCTCATTATGATCTTTCCATATATGAAGTTTTAATCCAATGGCATGAGCCATATAGAAGTTATCGTCCGGACAAAAAAGTGTGATTTTTTTTACAAAGGGCAATAACTCCTATATTAGTGAAGCCAGAGTTATGTACCTTCTGCATGACACTTCCTCTCATCATGCTCTTTCCATATATGAAGTTTCAATCAACTGGCATCAGGCATATTGAAGTTATTGTCCGGACAAAAAATTATGATATTTTTTACAAAGGGCAATAACTCCAATATTAGTGAAGCCAGAGTTATGGACCTTGTGCATGACACTTCCTCTCGTCCTGATCTTTCCATATATTAAGTTTCAATCCACTGGCATGAGCCATATAGGAGTTATCGTCCGGACAAAAAAGTGTGATTTTTTTTACAAAGGGCAATAACTCCAATATTAGTGAAGCCAGAGTTATGGACCTTGTGCATGACACTTTCTCTCATTATGCTCTTTCCATATATGAAGTTTCAATCAACTGGCATCAGGCATATTGAAGTTATCGTCCGGACAAAAAGTGTGACAGACAGACGGACAGACGGACAGACAGACAACTCTCACAAAAACAATATGTCTCCCCCATATAAATATGGGGGGAGACATAATTACACAAAATATAGATAAGTGATTACAACTCACTCAGCTGATACTTTCAATATGGGATGTATTCATAATTGATTACTTTTGATAATGTAGACCTAAGAGGAGTAAAATATTTTTGAAATTTCTCTGCAAAACCCTATGTTGCTGAGAGACCTGGCGTCCTACATTTAAATAAGTAAAGATGTAACAATTCCTCACAGAAAATATCAGCGAAGTTTGACATTTTACAGACTGTGATCTGGATATGTTAATGACTGTTTACTCATGCTACCAATTCTGTGAAACATGTGTTTATGCAGTGACAAGTGTTAAAACAAACACCTCCAGCACACACTAACATGCAATAGCCACACACGGCCTACTCACTTATGTATAGGTAATCGTCGTTCATCATACGGTGTTCTTGGTGGAGGACTCGTTGGTGATTGTGTTCTATGACTAAGCAACAAGGACAACAGTTATTTAAATTTTTGTTAACTCATTTTATATTTTCTCTAAACCTGAAAGTATGTTTTACTAATGCTATGCATGTTTTCTGTCAACCTGAAATATACATTCCCTTCAAACCCTAAGTACAGTGAATGCTTTATGTATGGTATGTTTTCCTTAAAAAAATAAATATACCTTATCCATAACATGTTTTCTTTCAATCACATAATTATACCTTATTCATGACATGTTATTTTAAACCTTTAATACATTTTATTTATTTACAGGTTTTCTTTCAACCTCAAACATACCTAATTTATGTCATGTTTTCTTTCAACCTGAAATACATATATACCTTATTCATGACAGGTTTCTTTCAACCTTAAATATATCTTACTCATGTTTCTTCCAACCTTTCTTTCGACCTTAAATATACCTTATTCTATTTCATGTTTCTTTCAACCTTTATTAACCCTTTCCTGCATAAATACGCCTTTCTACACCTCTGTAAAAGTCACTTTTTGAAACCATTGTGATAAATAGAGCATCTGTTCCATAGGAGCAAATGCTCGATTTATCAATGTTTTCAAAACTACATGTACACAATTCTTTCATTTTCATTTTCTCTAGTAAGCTCCATTTCGATAGATTTATTCAAAGAGGTTATGTCTATAGATAGCCTATGAAGGAATGGGTTAATGACCTGTTTCTTACAATATCAAATATACCTTATCAATGTTTCTTTCAACCCTAAATATACCTTATCAATGACATGTTTTCTTCAACCTAAAATATACTTTAACCCTATCCCTCATATAAACACTTTTACACACATGCAAACAGATTAGACCCAGATAAGATGACTCCTGTAGGAGCCATCTGATCAGGACCTGCTCTGTTTGCTTATGAAATTACACAGATCGGATGCTACAGTTTTTGTCTAAGTGAAAAATTTCATTGAAAATTTAACTGTATAACTATGAAGTTGATGAATATTCATGAAGCTATTATGCAAAAGTACCTTATTATTTATAGTATAGGTTACTCATTTAACATCAATGTTTTTACACCTTAGTAAAACAACGCATATTTTTTTTCACCCTTAAAGAACGGCTTTTATTCTATTATTCATTCTTCCCATCTTAATATTTAGCTCTCTAATATCACTTGTCCAACAAAATTAATCTAAAACGCTGTCAACTAATATCAGTTGTTTTTTCAACATTAAAATTTGGCTTATACATGTAAACGTTCTCCTTCAAACTTAAAGATATAGCTTATTAATGTCATGTCTTCATAAAAGTTTTAAGAACATGTCATTTTGTATATACCTTAAAATGTGACATAAAATTCAAGTCATTCATTTTTTAAACAATAAAGTATGACTTGCCCATATTTCAGTAACAGTTTTCCTCTTAACCTGAAAGTATTCCTTTTTCTCTCAATCTTAAGATATATTTAACATATTCAACACCAGTTTTCTCTCAAAGCTAAACTAGAAAACATATACTTGATTGAAACTAAAGCAATTATGATAAATGTACATATATTATATCATTTTAAGCTTCTATAAGCAAATAGACATCTTGCTCTGATCAAACTACAAGTAAACACTAATCAACTGGAAAAAGGTACAATTACAATGATTTGTTTCAGTGTCAAGCAATGTAGAGTCAGACTACAAACCTCTACATCTCTGATATCAGTATTTAGCCCTTTATTCCATTAATACTCATGTAAGAAATAATGATATCATGAATATTAATTAGATTATTTGAATATAATAGCACACATGGACCCAGGAAGTTTGACCAATGCAGAAACTGTAGAACCATATCTATATTAAATCATAAGCAAACAGAACAGACCCTGATTAGATGGGCCCTATAGGAGCCATCTGATCTGGGTCTACACTGTTTGCAAAGGGGTAGAAAGGCATACCGTACTTTGGGAATAATTGGCTTCGTGATATTTTCGCCACTTTGTCTCAAAATGCCAGTGTTTTATTTTGGTCAGTTTAATTTTCGCCATTCCGGGATTAAAGGGGCCAAATATAAACACATGTATGGATCGAACGTGGAAAAGATAATTCTACCTTTGGTTGATTTCGAGTCTTCCAAGTTTTTATTGTTAAAACAGAAATACAAGGAGTACTTAGGAGATGTTGTTTCCGGCCATGTCTAATTCCAGGGATAAAACGATGAGTACCGGTATACGGTATATCAGTTAAGCTGATAATTTGGTTTGTTTCTGAGTCACGTGTTCAAACTATATGAATGTAAACTATTTGAATAAAATTAGAAAACTTAGAAACAATCAATTTTATTTTCTATGCCTTAAAAACCAGTAATAAAAGAAAGAGAGACGAGAGTTGTGTACATGTTTTATATTATTCAAACAAAATGTGGTCCCGTATTCCGCCGCATATTTTCAAACTTTTGCCCTTACGTCCGGTGACAATACATTATATTTCCCACGTTTAGAAGTTGATTTGTCAGAGTACACCTTGTCAAGTTTTTCGTTGCACAATGCCTCCAAATGGCAATCACTGTCACCAGAATTATAAATAAAATGAAACATCATTTTCTTTCGGTTTAAATAAGATAAAATAGATTTGTTTTGGTTCGTCATTGTACTTCTGTGGTGGTTCGACGTGTGTAAGCAAATGATTGGATTACACATTAAAAATACAATAAGTATACAAGAAACGCTCAAACACTTTAATCGCTGTTGGTGTATGCCACGCATTACGGTAGTGTTTGGGGTAGGTGTTAATCTGTGTGTATACAATAGAGAAGTTACATATCGCCGACGATAAAATGTTATTTGTTTGTCACGGATATATTTTGGTATGTTAAATTTTCGCCCTTTCACACCTGGTGGCGAATTAGGCCAATTATTAACCACGGCCAATTATTCCCAAAGTACGGTATTTATGATCACCTTGAGCTCTCATGGGAAGTCAAATTGTCTTTGCCGACAGTTTGGATCCAAGAGATCTAAAAAAACCCCTGAATATCACAAGTTTCAATCGTGTCTGACACTGTAGTTTGTGTAATTCAAGATAACTATAACGTTAACCTCAGACAATAGATTAGATCGCTAAATATTACAGTAGCTTTCTGCTGCATGAAAGGAAAATTGTAGCAAAAGCTTCTTGCCCTTAGTAAAACTAAGTCCTTGTAGAGTTCTTTTCATCAAGATTAACCCTTACTTAATACAGACATCATACTGATGCCTTTTGATGCCTAAAAGTCACTTTTTGAAACTATTGTGATAAGCAAATGCTCTATTTATCAAAATGGTTTCAAAACTACATAATTCAAAAAAAATACTTTTCTCTTGTAAATGCTCCTCTTCTGTAGATATATTCAAAGAGTGAGTGAGTGAGTTGGGTTTTATGTCCGACCAACAGTATTTCAGTTATTTGCAGACGGCACCCGCATGAGACAAGTTATAGTGCTGCTACACTGGAATTCCCCTGCCGCAGGCACATTGCAAGGGCACCCCACAAAGTCACATTATCCTGACACCAGGCCAACCAGTCCTAGAACTACCCCTTTAATGTTGATTTTAGACAAGGGAGCTACTAGTACCAACTTTTAACGAGTTTTGGTCTGTCGCGGCCAGGGATCGAACCAACGACCGTCCGTACCGCATGCGGACGCTCTACCACTGAGCCATGCGGCCAGTCCGATATATTCAAAGAGGTTGGGTCTAAAAATAGCCTATGAGGAAAGGGGTTAAATGCCTTTGTAAGTGTAGTAGACCGTAGGATCTGCTCTGTTAGCTTATGGAATAATACAGATCTGATTTTACAGCTGCTATGATGGTACAAGCTTCCTTTTTGTGATGCAATTATAAAAATTCATCTTGTAAACCCTTTCCCTTAAAACACATCTTCACACCTTTGCAAACAGAGAAGACCCAAACAAGAGCACTCCTATAGGAGCCGTCTGATCAGGGTCTGCTCTGTTTGCTTATGAAATAATATACATCTGGTTCAGAAAATCTTAATGTGCACATTTATTTAGCATCATTGAATATCCTGTAACTATGTTCTATACACTGTATGTAGGTTATTTGGTGCAGGTTTTGCAAGTAACTTACACTGGTTCCGTATATGTTCTTAATTAGAGAACACAAACACACATCAAATTATATACAAAACAAAGAAACTGAAACATATATCTTTTTGCATACCTAAAAGAAATTTGACTGAATGATATGTACAATATGGCTATCATTCCAACTACAGTAAAATCTCGCTAATCTAAACACTGAAACAAGAGTGTTCGGAGGAACACATGTGTCACCTGCTCGCAGCTGACACAAAAACTTATTGTTAATATGAAAACGGTAAATAACTCAAAAAATATTGATGCTAGAGTTGTGGCCCTTGTGCATGACACTTCCTTTCATCATGCTTGTTCTATGTGTGAAATTTGAAAGCTCTATGATGATTAGTTTAGAAATGACAGCCAAAAAAAGAAAGTGTGATGGACAGACAGACGGACGGACGGACAGACGACAGAAAAGTGATCCCTAAGTGACACACTGCCTCTCGGCAGGTGACACAAAAAGTATTATTATCGGTCTTTAACCTTTTAATCCATGAATATTTTTGTAAGAAATAATGACATCATGAATATTAATTAACTGATTTTTTATGGTTACATATGAATAAAAGAATTCTTGGCCCTGACAAAAACCGTGGAATCAAACCCATAGCATGCCATTTGCAAACAGAACAGGCCCTTATCAGACGGTTCCTACAGGAGCCATCTGATCTAGGTCTACTCTGTTTGTTTTTGTAATATTGCTCTGATTCCAGGTTCTGTTTTAGCAAAATTGCATGTGTAAATATGCCACTTTAAAACTTAATCTAATTAATATTTATGATTTCATCATTTCTTTAATAAATATTCATGGAGTAAAGGGTTACAAGGTGTAAACAGACAGAGCAGACACGGATCAGACAGCTCCTACAGGAGCCTTCTGATTTGGGTCCACTCTGTTTGCTTATGCAATCATAATACATTATTAAAAATTGAGTTTATAAATATTCATAATGTCAGTATTTCTTAAATGAAATACTCAACAGGGACAGGGTCAAAAAAAGGGGGGAAGGGGTTAAAGAAAAACCTTAAGAAGAAGCAGACAACAAATATAATAGAGACATTACAAGGTTCTGAGCTTAACATGACAGTTACAGGTCATGATAAATCTTGATGTATTAGAATGAACTGTTTTACTTATCATTGCAATATGTCTATATCACTCCCAATCAAAGGATGTCATTCAACATTATTTCTATGCACAACATTATCACACATTGCCTTTTACCTCTTAATGGCTGGCAGGGGGCGCTCATCATAGGGAGTTCTAGGGCTTGGGGACGGTGGACTTCTTGGTATTTCCAGTAGTCTGGGAGGTGTGTGCTGTCTAGTTTGTTCTGAAAAACATCATTGCAAAAGACACTGTAAAACAAAATGGTAGCTCCATGCAGTAATGCTTTTCATTACAATTTTAACTATTACTTGTAGTTTATATTTTGAAAATTATGGAATTCTAAAGCGAAGTATCTGTGGGGTGCAGGGTTAAGTTCCATAACTGGCAAAATAAAAACTACTATCGATTTACCATCTCCCCATGTTGGGAAAATATATTCCCTTCTGACAGGGTTATGTGAGAAAATATGTCACCTACAGTACACCATTCAGGATCAGGATCTGTGGGTGAAGTTTACGGTTACTCAGACCTACAGATAAGGGCCGTACCCAAAATGGACAAGTTCATGATGGAAGAAAAGGAAGAAGAATAAGAGCAAGAATCCGAAGAAAGAATAATAATAAGAAGAAGGAACAGAGTAAACACAATACGTCCCCCAACTTCATTGGAATGACATAATTAATGAAGCTCTCCTATTGGACCCAAAAGTAGGGTAAAGCAGTAAGCAAAAATCTATCACTTCATGCATATTCCTTGACTGAAGTTTTGTAATGGTACCAAAATGACAGAACTCTGATTTTAGGAAGGGTTCTATACAGTACCATAAACAAACAGGACAGACGCTGATCTGACAGTTCTCACAAATGCTATCTAATCTTGGTCTACTCTGTTTGCATAGGCGTGAAAAGGTGTTACTGTGTAGTAAATGGTGAACTACATGAAATGGCTCCTGCTACAAAATTGTTACCATATGTGTGAAACTACTGACCAGCAGATCAGTTCTGTTGCTTGTTTGTATGACACTTAATGACTGTATATTATACAGTTTAATTTCAATTGCTAATCAAATTGAGTTCTATATGTTACTGTCCTCACAAATAAAAATTCATCATTTCTTACATAAATTAAAGAATACCCCACGCTGCCACATTGTCAGAAAAAAAAGTGGTTCCCCATGACAGATTCCTCTGCAAATCAAACTCATCCAAGCTTTTATTCATGGCAATTTTTAAAGCAAAGTTGAGAAAAATTGGTCAAGAAATGAACATGCTAGATGAGCAACAACATATTAGCTACATGGATGGAGTGACTGACTGACTGACTGACTGAATGACAGATCGGGTCAAATACAGTAAAACCTCTCTATACCGGCCACTAAATAACACCAAGTACTTTGTGTCAAAGGCAGGTGGCTGCTTAAAGCAAGGTGAAAGTAAAACAGAACGCTCCTATAGGAGCATTCTGTTTTACTTTCACCTTGCTTTAAGCAGCCACCTGCCCTACATACCAACTAATTAACACAATTTAGTGGCCACTATAGAAAGGTTTTTCTGTACTATATTAAATACCCCGTGCATGGGGTATAATAAGCATGCAGTAAAGGTTATGGACAACTGCTGTACTCACCAAAATTAATCTGTGGATGTCTTGACTGAAATGAAATCAAAATATATGTTTTTACTAAGAATCCAGTATGCATTTCACCCATTCCAGCTTATAAATGCCTTTTGGCACTTCTGCAAACAGAGTAGACCCAGATCAGAAAGCTCCTGTAGGAGGTATCTGATCAGGATCTGCTCTGTTTGATAATGGTGCCCAACGGATATGTTTCGACAGTTCCTTCTTTGGCAAAAAAAAAAAAAAATCCTGTCCATATTGTTCTGTCAATAACAATTCATAAGGACATAAAATCTTCAATGATGTTCAAGTAGGAATGGGTTTAGGACTATAAACTTCAATTTTGACCAAATAATCTTCTAACAAAATCATCTTGATTGTATTTGATTTTTCAAAGCATAATTCCACAGCCGATTAACCCTTTCCCTCATACAAACGTGTTTTCACGCATTTGCCAACAGAGTAGACCCAGATCAGACGGCTCCTCTAGGAGCCGTCTGATCAGGGTCTGCTCTGTTTGCTAATAGAATTTAATAAATCTGTTTCTTTGCTTTCTAAAATGTCAACAATGTTCCAAGTTCCATATTTCTTTGTAACTATTTTTTTAATGAATATTCAGTAGGTATTGAAACTTGGACTAAACTTAGAACAAGGAATGGGTTAACTTGTGTTTATTTGCTATAGTGTAGGCTATCATCTTTTATAAGTATATCAGAGCTACAGATAAATGTGCATACTCCAATACTAAAATCGTCCTTTCTCCACCAAACCCTATACTGTGACCACTCTTTAGAATCGTCTCTTCAAGACGATTCTAAAGAGTGGTCACAGCATAGGGTTAGGTGTAGAAATAAAGAATTCATACTTGAAAATATTTTAATTTATGCATCTTATCTGGAGCTCTGGTATATGGTTTTAAACTATAAAATCAATGAGAAAAATGCATACGGTTATAAGCTTTCAGAGTATTAATTTTTGGGTTGATTTGCGATTAACCGTTGCAAACTCTCTGGACCCAAATGTTACCCTAATTCTCACCATGACTGCAGCAGTTTGACTGTCTGATAATCTTAACACTTTCCTTCATACACATGCTTTTTCACACTTCTGCACACAGAATAGACCAGATTAATGGACTCCTGTAGGAGTTGTCTGATCAAGGTCTGCTCTGTTTGCTTATGAAATCATAGTATACCTGACTCTACAGTTTCTACCAATATCAAACAATCTCGTGTACATATGCCATTATAAAAATTCAGCTGATAAATATTCATGATGTCATTATTTTTTACAAGAATATTCAACAAGGAAAGGGGTTAATGGAAGAAAGGTTAATCTTAACTCTCAAGCTTTCCATATTTTTTCAACCCTTTCCCTAGTGCATATTCATGTAAGAAATAATACCATCATGAATATCCCTTAGATTATTTTGTTATAACGGCGAATGAATACAGGACATTTTTGCTCAGACAGAAACTTCAGAATCATATCTATATCAAACTACAGTAAAATCTCGATTATTCAAATTTTTTGTACAGAAGAATCTAGACCCTTTTAGGCAGTTGGCTGCTTAATGCTGTGAAAGTCATGCAGAAAGCTTTCTGCATGACTTTCACCATGCATTAAGCTGCTACCTGTCTTAAAAACCGATAATGATACGTATTTTAGTGTTCGAATAATCAAGATTTTACTGTATAAGCAAACAGGGCAGACCCTCATCAGACGGCTCCTATAGGAGCCGTCTGATCTGGGTCTGCTCTGTTTGCAAAGGCATGAAAAGGCATTTATATGCGGGAAAGGGTTAGATAAAAAAGACTTGCTGCAGATTGAAGTGTGTAGTCTTCTCTAATACATCATATGCTTACCCCTGTTGTCTCTAGCAGATCTTTCAACCCCAGTTCCTTATAAACCTGCAATCTGTACTCATCCATTTGTACTTTCTTTAGTTTAGCTTTGTCATAGTCTTCATCCTCCACTGCTTGTCTCTTCTCTACCTCATACTTTCCGAGCTTCTCCCCAACCTACAATAAAGTGCAACTTCATAAATGTTTCATTGTGAAACAAGATCACCACAAGGGAATGCCAATGAGTGTCTGTTTCATCTTTAACCCATTAACTCATAGGCTATTTTTAGATCCAACCTCTTTGAATAAATCTACCGAAAAGGATCATAAACTAGAGAAAAGGAAATTTTTAGAACTTTGTAGTTTGAAACCATTGTGATAAATAGAGCATTTGCTCCTATAAGAGCAAATGCTCTATTTATCACAACGGTTTCAATAGATAACTTTTGCAGAGGCGTCAAAAGGCGTCAATATGAGGGAATGGGTTAAATATGCATGATAGTGATATGACCCCCAAACAAAACTGTAGCCATTGTTATGGTGAACAAGTGTGGAGTTCAATTTGGAAATATGTCCTGATGTTGAAACTACAGTAAAACATCTTTATAACGGGCACTAAATTGTGTTAATTAGTAGGTATTTAGGGCAAGTGACTGCTTAAAGTAAGGTGAAAGTAAAACAGAACGCTCCTATAGAAAGCAATGCCATGTCCCCTATAGGGTGAACTCTTTGTAATAATTTAATGAACAAGAAACCGCCAATGTCGGTATGGCCTGATTGCCAATTAAAGTGATATAGATGAACAGTCAATCATTATACATTTCTGCATCAGCAGATGCTGAAGGCATAATAAATAGTTAAACATATTCCAATTGCATGCAATGAGGTCCTCATTATGACTCCACATGTTTAAAAGGTCAATCTAGAAATTCATTGAAGCATAAAAAACAAGAGATATTTGTAAAGCATGTATACCCCCAGACCCCCTGACCTTTGATCTAGTGACCTCAACTATAGAGGTCATGACTAATCACCACAGCAACTTTGACGATCCTAAGCCAAACCACTAATCATTTATTGATCTGAAACATTTCACAAGTTAAGGTAATGGTGACCTTGACCTTTGACCTAGTGACCTCAACACCTATAGGGGTCATCTAGTGGTTACGATCAACCACCACAGCAAGTTTGAAGATCCCCAACCAAACCATTGAGCAGTTATTAATCGGAAACCATTTCATCAGTTAAGGTCATGGTGACCTTAATCTTTGACCTAGTGACCTCAAAAACGTTAGGAGTCATCCAGTGGTCATGACCAACTACCACAGCAAGTTTGAAGATTTTAAGCCAAACCCTTGAGCAGTTATTGATCGGAACCCATTTCACCAGTTAAGGTCATGGTGACCTTGGCCTTTGACCTAGTGACCTCAAAAACATTAGGGGTCATCTATTGGTCATGACCAACCACCACAGCAAGTTTGAAGATCCTAAGCCAAACCCTTGAGCAGTTATTGATCGGAAACTATTTCACTAGTTAAGGTCATGGTGACCTTGACCTTTGACCTAGTGACCTCAAAAACAAGAGGGTTCATCTGGTTGTCATGACCAACAACCACAGCAAATTTGAAGATCCTAAGCCAAACCCTTGAGCAGTTATTGATCAAAAACCATTTTACTAGTTAAGGTCATGGTGACCTTGACCTTTGACCTCAAAAACAATAGGGGTCATCTAGTGGTCATGACCAACTACCACAGCAAGTTTGAAGATTCTAAGCCAAACCCTTGTGCAGTTATTGATCGGAAACTATTTCACCAGTAAAGGTCATGGTGACCTTGGTCTTTGACCTAGTGACCTCAAAAACATTAGGGGTCATCTATTGGTCATGACCAACCACCACAGCAAGTTTGAAGATCCTAAGCCAAACCCTTGAGCAGTTATTGATCGGAAACTATTTCACTAGTTAAGGTCATGGTGACCTTGACCTAGTGACCTCAAAAACAAGAGGGTTCATCTAGTTGTCATGACCAACCACCACAGCAAATTTGAAGATCCTAAGCCAAACCCTTGAGCAGTTATTGATCAAAAACCATTTTACTAGTTAAGGTCATGGTGACCTTGACCTTTGACCTCAAAAACAATAGGGGTCATCTAGTGGTCATGACGAAGCATCAAAGCAAGTTTGAAGATCCCAAGCCAAACCCTTGAGCAGTTATTGATCGGAAACTATTTCATCAGTTAAGGTCATTGTGACCTTGACCTTTGACCTAGTGACCTAAAAAACAATAGGGGTCATCCAGTTGTCATGACCAACCACCACAGCAAGTTTGAAGATTCTAGGCCAAGTCGTTTATTAGTTATCGATCGGAAACAAAAAGGTCAACCTGGAAATTCTCTAAGTCAATGAAGCGTAAAAACTAGGTCAAAAAAGGGTCATAATAACCTACTAACCTATGACATGTAATGTGACCCTCATTATGAACCCACATGCCAAGTTTGGTTACTGTAGGTGTTATACTTTGGCTATAACTAACACAAACAAAAAGGTCAACCTGGAAATTCTCTAAGTCAATGAAACATAAAAACCAGGTCAACAAGAGCACCGCAAGACGGGGCAATATACGCCCGAAGGCTGTTCTATAAAATTATGTTGAAAAATAAAGGAGGAGTTAGTTACACAAGAAATTGCTACCCGAAACTATCAAAGGGCAATAACTCCAGAATGAACAAGTTTGAAATAAGTGAATAAATATCCAAGATATGAGCATGGTAAGAACAGTGTACATAGCAATCATTTTCAGACTTTCAGACTTTTTTGAACTTTGGAAAAAAAGTCGAGAAAGTTTAAACCGAACGTGACATAAGTGCGTTTAACCTTTCACCTTCAAATATGACTGACCTTAAAGGTAATGATGTAGGTCTAGTTAGCTACAGCCAGGACACAAAATTTGCTAACGCTCTATTTGTGACCTTGACCTTGAAAGTTCACAATTGGGTTTTGTATGCAACACACCTTCAAGTGATACTGAAGCCCTATTTGTGACCTTGACCTTGAAAGTTCACAATTGGGTTTTGTACGCGACACACCTTCAAGTGATACTGAACATATGTGTGAAAGAATTTTGAAAATCGGAGAAAAAATGAGTAAGTTATAGCCAGGACACGAATTTGCTAACGGATGGACAGAATTGCTAACGCCCTATTTGTGACCTTGACCTTGAAAGTTCACCATTGGGTTTTGTACGCGACACACCTTCAAGTGATACTGAACATATGTGTGAAAGAATTTTGAAAATTGGTGAAAAGATGAGTAAGTTTTAGCAAGGACACGAAAATTGCTAACGCCCTATTTGTGACCTTGACCTTGAAAGTTCACAATTGGGTTTTGTACGCGACACACCTTCAAGTGATACTGAACATTTGTGTGAAAGAATTTTGAAAATCGGAGAAAAAATGAGTAAGTTATAGCCAGGACACGAATTTGCTAACGGACGGACGGACAGAATTGCTAACGCCCTATTTGTGACCTTGACCTTGAAAGTTCACCATTGGGTTTTGTACGCGACACACCTTCAAGTGATACTGAACATACGTGTGAAAGAATTTTGAAAATTGGTGAAAAGATGAGTAAGTTTTAGCAAGGACACGAAAATTGCTAACGCCCTATTTGTGACCTTGACCTTGAAAGTTCACAATTGGGTTTTGTACGCGACACACCTTCAAGTGATACTGAACATTTGTGTGAAAGAATTTTGAAAATCGGAGAAAAAATGAGTAAGTTATAGCCAGGACACGAATTTGCTAACGGACGGACGGACGGACAGAATTGCTAACGCCCTATTTGTGACCTTGACCTTGAAAGTTCACCATTGGGTTTTGTACGCGACACACCTTCAAGTGATACTGAACATACGTGTGAAAGAATTTTGAAAATTGGTGAAAAGATGAGTAAGTTTTAGCAAGGACACGAAAATTGCTAACGCCCTATTTGTGACCTTGACCTTGAAAGTTCACAATTGGGTTTTGTACGCGACACACCTTCAAGTGATACTGAACATTTGTGTGAAAGAATTTTGAAAATCGGAGAAAAAATGAGTAAGTTATAGCCAGGACACGAATTTGCTAACGGACGGACGGACGGACAGACAGACAGACGGACACCCAGCCAGACGGCCAGACGATGGAGACCATAACATAATACGACCCTTCGGGCGTATAAAAAGGGGTCATAGTAACCTGCTAACCTATGACATGTAATGGGACCCTCATTCTGAACCCACATGCCAAGTTTGGTTACCGTAGGTATTATACTTTGGCTATAACTAACTCAAACAAAAAGGTCAACCGGACGGACGGCCGGACATACTAACAAATGGGTAGTTGTGTGACTTTTTCCTTTGATCTTTTCTTGTGTGACTAGTCCCACAAGAAAAACTATTTTTGGCTCTAACTTTGGAAAAGAATGATCTGGAAGCTAACCCTAACCCTAACCCTATGTCCCACAACTGGCCAGGTTAATGTCACAAGAAATGGCCAGGTTAATGTCACAAGAGATGGCCAGGTTAATGATTTTACTTGTGGGACTAGTTAGAAAAAGTCACACAACTACCCTTTGGTGAGTGCGGACGGCCGGACAGACGGACGGACGGACGGCATTCGCCAATCTATAAGCCTGGATTGCGAGCAATCCGGCCAAAAATGTGCTGCACATTCATACAAGAATCTGTATACCATACTTATTGAATCAAATACATGAATATCACTTCTAACAAATATAAATTCAATCAAAGATCACAAACATGAGTTATAAGTTTCATGACAATATTCCTTGTAGATTTATTTTTTAACAAGAGTACCGCATACGGTACATAATACGCCCACTTGCAAACTTTCTCTGATTCAACATGCCTTATAAGTGTTGACATTTTCTAATCTGTGCTTCAGATCTTGATTTCCATATTAAGGTGATACTATTTTTAAAAAAATGAAGTGAATATCTTATTAAATAAAAAAGTTACAGCTAATCCTCATTTTTGCAGATTTTTGTAAAGTGCAACGGCCATAACTCTGTAAAGACAAACTGAATGAACCTCAAAATAAACTCAGCTTCAAATTTTGTTGCTTAAAACATTTGTGTTACGTTTCATTTATATCATTTTAATAGTTTTCCCAGAAAACAACAAACAAACTAAAAGTTGACCGACAAACAAAGCAACGAACACACAAAGTTCACTGACCATAACTTTAGAATAAAATGACATATCAAAACCCCCGCAATATATGTGAAAATTCACATTAAGGTTTATATCACCTTTAGTGATAGTTCTAGTTTTTAGACTGAATAAATGCACAAATTAAATTGCATTAATAAATAAATTGAAGTAAATATCATTTCAAATGAAAAAGTTATGGCCATCCTCATATTTGCATAGATTTGCATTATTATTTTAAGTGCAAGGGCCATAACTCCGAAACAACAAATCAAATGATCCTCAGAATCCACTTAGCTTCAGGTCTTGATGCATTGAACATGTGTATGAAGTTTCATTAATATCTGTCAAACAGTTTTGCCAGAAAACAGCGGACAAACTATATGCATATATTTGCATTATTTTTTAAGTAAAAGGGCCATAACTCCGAAACAACAAATCAAATGATCCTCAGAATCCACTTAGCTTCAGGTCTTGATGCATTAAACATGTGTGTGAAGTTTCATTAATATCTGTCAAACAGTTTTGCCAGAAAACAGCGGACAAACTATATGCATATATTTGCATTATTTTTTAAGTAAAAGGGCCATAACTCCGAAACGACAAATCAAATAAACCTCAAAATCGACTCAGCATCAGATCTTGATGCATTAAACATTTTTGTGAAGTTTCATTAATATCTCTCAAACAGTTTTTTCAGAAAACAGCGGACAAACTATTTGCATGTACAGTAAACTCCCTGAAAACCGGACCCCTTCCGGACTTGGCCAAAAGTCCGGTTTTCTGAGAGTTCCGGTTTTCAGGGAGTTGACTAAAACTATTAAGTTAACATATCCATAACCTTCCCTCCAAAGTGTAATAGTCTAATCATAAGGCCTTAAAGGGATATCTGTTATTTATGTCTCTTTGAATATTATCTTATAAAGGTTCTCTATTCAAAATGATTTTATTTTCATTGGTTCATTATAATCTATCCATTAAATTAGATCATTATAATCACATTTTAACAAAGTATCAGATGAAATGGTTGTCATAATTTTCACTGTCATTATACGATATTAATTTCAAACTGATAATTGGTAGAATCATGTACATGTACTACTGCACTGATTAATGTTTTTCACACCTAGATAGGTAATATGAATTACCACGTTTATGAAAACAATGACTCTGCAAAGCACCTGTGATTTTCACACCAATCGAACATAGCCCTCAAGCTAAGTTTACAATACACACAACTCTGACATGTTGTTTGCATAACTCCTGTCCGGTATTCAGAGAACTAATATAGAAGAAAACCGGTCCGGAGCTATCGAAAAGCGTCCGGTATCCGGAATTCAGAGTCCGGTTTTCAGGGAGTTTTTTTAATTGAACTAATAGGAGAAAAATACGGGACTTCGATGACCGTCCGGTATTCAGAGAAATCCGGTTTTTAGAGAGTCCGGTTTTCAGGGAGTATACTGTATTTGCATTATTTTTTAAGGACAAGGGCCATAACTCTGAAATGAAAAATCAAATGATCCTCAGAATCAATTCAGTTTCAGATCTTGATGCATTAAACATTTTTGTGAAGTTTCATTAATATCTCTCAAATCGTTTTCCCAGAAAACAGCGGACAAACTATTTGCATGTATTTGCATTATTTTTTAAGGACAAGGGCCATAACTCTGAAAAGAAAAATCAAATGATCCTCAGAATCAATTCAGTTTCAGATCATGATGCATTTAACATTTGTGTGAAGTTATATTAATATCTCTCAAATAGTTTTCTCAGAAAACGGCAGACAAACTATTTGCATTATTTTTTAAATACAAGGGCCATAACTCCGAAACGACAAATCAAATGAACCTTAGAATTGACTCAGCTTCAGATCTTGATGCATTAAACATTTGTATGAAGTTTCATTAATATCTCTCAAATAGTTTTTCCAGAAAACAGCGGACAAGCTATTTGATATTTTTTAAGGACAAGGGCCATAACTCTGAAATGAAAAATCAAATGAACCTCAGAATCAACTCAGCTTCAGATCTTGATGCATTAAACATTTGTGTGAAGTTTCATTAATATCTGTCAAATAGTTTTCCCAGAAAACAGCTGACAAACTATTTGCATGTATTTGCACTATTTTTTAAGTAAAAGGGCCATAACTCCGAAACGACAAATCAAATGAACCTCAGAATCAACTCAGCTTCAGATCTTGATGCATTAAACATTTGTGTGAAGTTTCATTAATATCTCTTTAATAGTTTTCCCAAATAAAACAGCGGACAAACTATTTGCATATTTTTTAGGACAAGGGCCATAACTCTGAAATGAAAAATCAAATGAACCTCACAATCAACTCAGCTTGAGATCTTGATGCATTAAACATTTGCGTGAAGTTTCATTAATATCTGTCAAATAGTTTTCCCAGAAAACGGCGGACAAACAAAATGTTGACGGACGAACGAACGAACGAACAAACGAACGAACGAACGAACGAACGTACGAACGAACGAACGAACGAACGGACGGACGGACAGGGCCACGACAATATACGACCACCTTTATTAGGTGGGCGTATAAAAAAGCAACTTTTAACAAAAATTGTAAGTCAAAAACTGCTGCCAGACAATGTCATCTAATAAGGCCAAGCACTTTTTTATGTCTCCACTCCAAAGTTCAAAACCTAGGTACTTATTCAGAAAAAAAAGTCCAAGGTCCATTACTCTGGCAAAAAATATTCAGCCAGACTGACAATCAAACTTAAGCTGTAACTCATTTAGATTAAGCTTTAAGAAAAATATAAAGTAAATACATGTATCTCAAACCATTTACAAAAATTCCTGATACATGTAATTGAAAATTTGACAAAAAAATTTCAAGTTCAAGAGCCATAAACATGGCAAAGATTATTGAACCGCATAGAGATTTGAACTTAGCTATAAATCATCTAGATATATAAAGGTGCATACTCAAATAATAAAATCGTTATTCCTCCACCAAACCCAATGTTGTGATCATCTTTTCTACCAGGGAAAAGGTTTATAATCCATATAAGCCTCCGCATTTTCTGACAAGCACTATTTAGAATGGCAGTATAAAAAACATTGTAGCCACTTATGACTGACAAACAGTGTAGACTCAAATCAAAAAGTTAAATGTTTAGGTCTACACCCTTTATAAATGCCAAAGTGTCTCTTTTTCCCTGATGTTAGTTAATGCATGTGTGTAGACCTTACCTTCTGTAATTCTTGTACAGTATGTTTCAGTTTCTTGGCATTCTCAAATCTCTCCTCTGAAAGGTCAAACAAGTATGAAAGTAAAATTATTTTACATACATGTATATCAAAATGATCTAGTAAGAACTGTTTCCTATTTAAGGTATATAAATTTGACCTCTAGGTCACAGGTCAAGGCCACATGAAGGTCCCCATGGTACCTGACACTTGGGTTCATGATGATACATCTTCATGTCAAATATCTAGTATCCTGTTTAAGGTACATATGTTTGACATCGATGTCATAGATATGAGACACTGGGCCTTATCATGATACATTCACATGTCAAATATCTAAGGCTTATGTCAAAGAAAAAAAACAGTTCTGTCATGGACTAATTACCTATTTAAGGTACATAAATTTGACCTTGAGGTCAAAGGTCAAGGTCACATGAAATTCAGCATGGTAAACGACATTTCGTCTCATAATGATATGTCCACATGTAAAATATCTAAACCCTTGATCAAAAGACAAACAAGCAAAATATGCGGAAACCACATTGAAGCCGGATTTTTAAACTGAAAGACCTTCACCCAAGCTATCTCCATACCAAATATAAATTGTCCAGCATATGAAGTCCAGCAGTTATAACAAAATTTTAATGACAGCCAAGTTTTCAAAATAGTGACCTTGACTTCAGGTATCTTTATGCCATCTGTAAGGTCCTTACCAAAGCTATCTGAATACCAAAGGTGAATTGCCTAGCGTTCATGGATTAGAAGTTATAGCAAAATGTTTGTTGAAAACAGCCAAGTTTTCAAAATAGTGACCTTGACCTTATTTCATGTATCCTTATATCAATTGAAAGGCCTTCACCAAAGCTATCTTCATACCATATATGAATTGCCTAGCATGTGGTTCAGAAGGTAAGACAAAATGTTGAAGTTTTTCAATGATGGCAACTTGTCAAAATAGTGACCTTGAACTAATTTCAAATATCTTTATATCAACTGGAAGGCCTTTACCAAAGTCATCTGTATACCAAAGATGAATTGCCTAGCATTTGAAGTTATAGCAATATTAAAGTTTGTTAAAAACGGCAAAGTTTTTGAAAATAGTGACCTTGACCTTGACCTGATTTCATGTATCCTTGTATCAAGTGGAAGGCCTTCACCTAAGCTATCTGCAAACCATATATGAATTGTCTAGCTTAAGTAATTCAGAGGTTATAAGCAATGTTAAAGTTTTGTTAACAACAGCACGCCGCCCGCCCGCTCGCCTGTCCCACCACCTGCACGGTTTTCGCCGAACTATAAGCCGAGATTTTTCTAAAACTAGAAAATTGTGTCTGTAAGACACAGCGACGCCCCTGTGGTAGTGCTTGCCTAGCTGCACGCCATTTGACCTTGACCTTGGGCTTGCGGGCAGCATGGGCTGGGTACGCAATGAAAATATGGATGGTGGTTTAAGTGTATATGCAATTCCATGCCAATAGCTATAGTGGTTAGTGAGATATAAGACAATGAAAAAACTATGACAACCAATTGCACGTAAAAGTGTGACAGACGGACGGACAGACTGACAAACAGACGGACGGACGGACAGGTGCAAAACATAATGCCCCCTGACTATTGTCAACGGGGCATAAAAATCTGGCTAAGAAGTGCATCAATATACCTTCAGAAGTGAGGGCATATAAAAACAGCACTAATTATCCCTTTACTCCACGATTTTCATATAAGAAATGACGATATTATGAATATAAACTAGAATTTTTTTTATACAAAAACTGATGTCTCCCCCTCACACACACACACCCCACTCCACCAACATCCCGCCCCAACACGTACAAAATTTTCCAGGTGAAACTTTCAAAGTCCCATAACTCTGCAGAAAATCATCGAACCGGAACAGGAATGAAACATGCACAACTAGGCATGATGCTGATCAATCCTATGAAGTTTCATGAAAATGCTACCAACGGTTTTAAAGAAACCGAGCGGACAAAAATTTCCATGTAAAAAAATCGAAGTCCAATAACTCTGCAGAAAAACATTGAACCAGAACAGGAAAAAAATATGCACAACTTGGCATAGTGCTGATCAATCCTATGAAGTTTCATGAAAATCTAATCAGAGATTTGGAGAAACTGTGTGGACAAAAATTTCCATGCAAAATTCAGTCCCATAACTCTGCAGAAAATCATCGACTAAGGAATAAGATATGCACATCTAGGCATGGTGCTGATCACTCCAATGAAGTTTCATAATAATCTGATCAAAGGTGTTCAAGAAACTGTGTGGACAAAATTTTCCATGTAAAGTCCCATAACTCTACAGAAAATCACTGACCCGGAACAGGAGTAAGATATGCACAACTAGGCATGGTGCTGATCAATCCTATGAAGTTTCATGAAAATCCAACTAAAGCTTTTGGAGAAAGCATGCGGACAAATAGAAATCGGACAGACGGATGGACAGATGGACGCCACACACAAAAACAAAATGTATCCCCAGTATTAGTATACTTGGGGAGACATAATAACTTATCATATAAGCTGATCTTTTTTATTATAGTAAATAAATAAGATTTTGGCCATGATAGAAATTGTCAAATCAGATCTATACTGTTCTATAAGCATACAGAGCAGACCCCGATTAGATGGCTCATACAGGAGCTATCTGAGCTGGGTCTATTCTATTTGCAAAGGTGCTCCAATGTGTATAATACACAGTAAATGAGTTATCTGAATAATTTCTGAAATAAAACAAGAGCTGTCACAGTCACATGACAAATGCTCCCAAAAAATTGTACCCTGTGACCTTGACCTTTGACCCATGGACCAGGGAGTTGAACACGACACATCGTCTTTGTGTGGTGAACATAATTTATGTGCTAGGTTATTTTGAAATCCATTCACAGATAAAAAAAAAGTTATAGAAAGGACATGAAATTTTGGACGGACGGACGGACAGAAAGACGGATGGAAGGTCGGACGGAAGGACCGACGATGCGATTACTATATGCCTGCCGATGGGGGCATAAAAAACATAAAAGAGTACAGTAGAACCGGTCCTAAGTGGTCACTCATTTATTGAACATAGGCTTGAACATTGAACATTGACTCCTTAATCCAGGGCAGGTTGCTTAATACAGACAAAAGTAATGCTTTTGACCTGCATTAAGCTACAATCTACCTTACATACCCATAATAAGACCTCTTTTTGATGGTTGCTTAAGACAGATTCTATTGCAATTGGGACACTGGTAACTGTGTTTCAAACATTACAGTAAAACCTCTCTATTACAATGAAAAACTTTGAAACAGCTACAAAAATTAATAATTTATTCCAAGAATATTCAATTAATAACCCTTTCCCTCCTAGACTAGTTTTAGACCCAACCTGTTTGAATAAATCTACTGAAAGAACATTTACTGGAGAAAGGGAAAAGTTAGAATTCCGTAGTTTTGAAACCATCGCACTGGGTTCTCCAACAATGACATTTACAGAGGCGACATAGGGTGTCAGTAGGAGGGAATGGGTTAAGAAATAAACACCTCATGAGTATTAATTAAATTTGTTATACTAGTTCATGGACACAGGAATGGTTGGCCAAGGCAGAAACTGTAGAATCATATCCATATTACATCATAAGCCAACAGAGCAGACCCTCATCAGACTGCTCCTTCTGGAGTTGATCTGATCTGGATCTACTCTGTTTGCAAAGGCATAGAAAGAGGTATTTATGGAGTAAAGGTTTAATAAAAATGAGGGTCATAAGAAGGTGGTTGCTTAATGCAGGATTAAAATAATGCAGTATGCTCTTTTATCCTGCAACAAGATACCACCTGTCTCCCATATCAATAAACTACTGTTGAGTGTTTATTTTAGACACTGTATATCTATGCCGACTGAGTTCTATCTTTCCATATATCTGTCAAACTGGATATTGACATCAATCAATATTTTTGACAGATCTTATTAATACATTGACCTTATTTTGCTTTTGTAAATGTACACGAGTAAAAGTCACTTACGAAAAACTGCGTCTTGCTTTTTGTGTTCCAGTTTCCTTATAATTTGGGCAATTTCAGGATCTTGGTACATGTCAAAGGCTAGGTCATCCAGCGGAGAGATATAGTCTGGTCTGAAAAAAAGGTTGTCAAAGTGAAACAAGCATATGGTAAGCATTTACACATTTAGTTACCCATCGAATTTGGAAACTAGCCATCTGGCATTTTGCAGACAGGGTAAGGGAAATTCTGGAACCCTTTGTAAGTTGCATGTGCATGCCAACTTTAAAGTATTTACAGTATAACCTTGGTTATCCGACATACCTTCGGACCGCCTGAAATTGTTGGATGCATCGGGTGTCGGTTGTTCAAAATTGGAAGAGAAATATACGACGACGATAAACACTGACTGTTGATATTTATTTATATTTGGCATGAAACCCGTTAGAATCAAATGCTAACATTCTGCACGCTACGTAAATGTCGTAGGCAAAATGAGTGCAGCAATTCTGAAAGTTTATGAAAATAAATGCACACTGGAGCTCTGTTATACCGAGGACCGTTTTACTGAGGTATCCGATATAATGCCGGTGGTCTGTGTCGCCGAATTTTTTTTTTTTTGTAAATACCTTAGGGCCTATGATATGATTGAATATCGCAGTGAAACATACGCCATATTTCACCCCAAACCCTATATTTCAACCCCATTGGACGGCCAGCAGACAGCCTGGCGGCCCGATTGAAAAGTGTGAAAGCCCAATACACACTTTCAGCTGACTCTACTGTCAAAATGGAGGCTGCGCATCGTAACTTTCCGACATTACGGAAATCGTCGATCGAAATATCGTGACCACTTCGGAAACTTCTGTTATGTTGGGAAAGTGCATAGATAGGCCGCGTCGGTGTATTTTGTTATGTTGGAAGTGAACGAAATAAACCAAGCGTTGACATTGACCTATGGGGAAGATTATAATTGATGGCCTGATAATCCTTTCAACTGTTTTACCTGTTAAATGTGCCAATATGGGGTGTTGAGGAGTTTATGTGCACGTTACTTTAATTGCATGGCGTCGGGTGTTTATGAAAAACAAACATCATTAGAAATCTAAACCCTGACTCAGAGCGGGGTTGGAGGTTATATGCTAATGTAGGAAAGGCTGTGTACTCTTTGACCAATCAAATGAAATTTAAAACCCCAATAAATCACACGCGACATCACATGTGACCTTTCATTTTCTGAAAACGGTGACCTGTCATTTTTTGTAAACAGGGACAGCCATATTTATTGTTTTAACACAGCAAGTTTTAATCGGATTAGGGGTTTGTGACAGGCCCAGAGGCAATTAAAAAATTTCCCTTACGCAAAATTTGACATCCTGTCAACAAGTCAGTTTCGTTCGAAATTTCTTTATTTTAGGATGAGGGGGTTTGTGTAAGTTTATGTAAGTACCCAGATAAATATCAGTGTGTTTAACAATTTGGATCCAGATGAGACGCCGCGCAACTCTGCATCTCATCTCTATGCAAATTGTTTGCAACAGTACATTTTATTTCAGATCGAGTTTACACCTAAAATTATTCAAGCAACTATACCTGTTTTCTATTACATGGATTAAGTGGGTGATCACAACGATAATAACCTGTAATTATGGATTTAGCCTGTACCCAAAATGTCGTGGAAGCGATAATCGCTCAGTTATAGGTGGTCCCAATTCAATACCACGTCGGATACGCAGGTGTGATAAATGCAGCTATTATCACATTGGGACTTCCAAACAGTGTCGGATAACGGTTACGCGAGGATCCGTAAAACCAAGGTTTTAATTACATAGAACAAAGAAGGAAATGTTCGGGACCAAATATTGCTGTCGGATAGATTAGTTTGTCGGATGCAATAGGTTCCGGATAACCAAGGTTATACTGTATCAAATTATGGGGCAAAAGTAATGCAGAAAGCTCCTTTGGGAGTTCAACTCCAAGGTTTATTTGGGTTGCCCCATTCACCTGTCAGCTTGTTTTGCCAAGATTTCTAACCAAACTTTTTATTTAAGATGCCACAGTATGTTAGAATCACAAAAAAAATCATTTTTTATATTTTTGCATTAATGAATAGACACTGGTCTCTTTTATCCATTGCATTAACGAAATACCATAAAATATACCACAAAACAAAAGCTGTATAAACCCCTTTTACTTTATTACCATCGAGCTTTTCTCCGACTTAGCCAGTCAGCCATTTACGGGGAAGGCCTATCAGGGTGACCTAAGGGGGACTAATAATTAGGGCACATACGTGATAAAGCAACAGGCGGCTATTTATCAGCGTTTCCCTCTCCGTAGCCTGAAACTATGTAGCCCATATGACTAGATAATCTTTCTGATGGGTGATTTATGGGAAACCGGCAATTAAATCAGCTTTTTTAATTGATCGGATGGAAGAAAAGGGGAGGAGTTTTGTGGAAAATATAACACATATCATAAGCTCTCCATTGGATATAAATGTGATTGAAAGCTATAGATATTTATAAGATTGCACAACACAATGGGGGGTCTTTCTATTCTTTTTCATGTTTTTGACAGATGCAAATTTAAAGGAGCCGGCTTTTTCAAACAAGCATAACTTCTGTAATTTGTGTCCGAATTATACATGGTTTGCGGCATATCAAAAAGCATTGTCTCAGTAAGGGATCCATGTCACAATATTTCGATATCTTGTTACGATTGTCCAAAATCAAAAGAAACGTAGCGGAAGGCAGAATTTTAGGGGTCTTAAAACTAAAATATTGCATAACTCCCAGACGGAGTTTTATCAAAAATCCGTGACACGGTTCCCTTGACACGCTAATGACTTACATATTGGCCAATCATAATAAGTTTAGTCCAAAAGATAACTTTGTAATCGCGGTTTGAAAAGAAATCAAACTGGCACCTTTAAATGTCGGCACCTTTGAATTTCAAATCTCGGTTTTGATTGGATTATCGATATTTCTGTTAAATAAAGTAATCAAATAAATTAATATAACTAACCAACTAGGCTCTGACAGAAAAAAATGGATCCGGGTAGTTTTAAATATGATTTTTCGATATCTAGGGCTAAATTATCTTGCCACCTTAAATTTGTTTTTGTTGCTATGTTGAAAAAAACATGCATTTAAAACAACACACATGTAAGTTTTTTGTTTGTAAATACATCCAAACATGGGTGAAACTATGCAAGGATTGTGATTTTAGGTGGCATATTTCAGAGCCATTTTCATGCCTATGACCAATATGCCAACTGTAAATAAACAAAATCACATAACTTCATGAAGAAAGTATCCAATAACCTGTAACGGAGGGGAAGGTTGTGAGCTAGGGTGTAAAATATTTACAAAGCATGCTAAAAATGAAGACTATGGAACTACTTACCTATGGTACAGACCCTCTAGACTAGGATCCTCATCCATCTTCCTCCGCTGCTCCCCAAATATATCCTACAGAAACAAAGTGTCTTCAATAAGCCTCATATAAATACCTTTTCATGCATTTGCAAACAGAGAAGACCCAGATCAGATGGCTCCTAAGGAGCCATCTGATCTGGGTCTACTCTGTTTGTATATACGTGAAAATGCATTTATATGAAGGAAAGGGTTAACAAGGGCACCGCATGCGGATGTCAACGCTCATTTGTCATGATATTTTAAGGTTTTATCTCCATAAAGGTGCATAATTTTGTAAAAACGCCTTACAGAGTTATGGTCCTTGGTCAGATTATAGCCCTTGTGATGGTAAACAAGTTTGTGAAGTTTCATAAACTTTGAATGATTAGTAAAGAAGTAACAGCCAACGTTAAAGTTTCCAGGTGACAACAATAACAACAATGGATTTACGACAATAGGTAGAATTTTTCTTTTTAAAAACAGACAAGCTAAAAATAATGATATTCATAATAAGTGAAGGCAAGCATGAATATTCTTCAGGTGAATGTAAGAAAATTATGCTGTTACCTTCTGGCACTGCAAATTTGAATATCACTAAATTTTCTCATTCATGTTTTACAATAAAAAAAACAGACTAAAATTAAGACTGGATCCTAAAGACTTGGAAGTTGCCAAAGTTATCATCCATTCACTACATGCATAAACCATTTGTATGCAAATGCTGATCATTCTTTTACAGGGAGAATCCATTCAGTCAAAAATGAATAAATTTACTTTAAAAAATGTTTAAATTTAACTAGAGCATTTTGGATGACATGTGCAGACCCAGATCAGAGGGCTCCTGATCTGGCTCTACACAGTTTGGAAATCCCAATTCACCCATTTCCCACATACAAGAATTCATTAGTCTAGCATACATTACCAAATCATCTAGATCGTCTAGACTCTTCTTCACCCTGTCCCCAATCACATTCACAGCCACTATGGCCACTTGGTTATACAAGTTGTGCTTGTTGATGTGGTTCTTGTGGATATTTAGCTTCAGGAAAAGTCCCATGGCGTCTACCTGTACTGACTTGAGCTCTCGGGCCTTAAATCCAGTCTTCTCATTATCCGATAATGAAACGTAGCTTAAATGAACAATGGATAGAATAATCATGGAGCCATAAATATATATATATAAAAAGTAGAATTACTACTGATTGTGATTAACCTGTGGAGCCATTAATATATATATATATAAAGTAGAATTACTACTGAATGTGATTAACCCTGTACTTCATTAACCCTTCGCTTGCTATTCACGTCAATATATCTACCTGTAAATAGTGAAGACCCAGATGAGACAGCTCCTGCAGGAGCTGTCTCATCAGGGTCTGCACTATTTACAAGTTGATTGTGCAACCAGTGCACTCCACAGCAGTGATTGCACAGCGAAATACTTGTACACAGTGAAGATATATGTAATTATACAACTGGGCATGGGTAAAGAAAGAGAAATGTATTTTAAAATCAGCAAGAGAAGGGTTAATTAAGCCTTTCTATGCCTTTGCAAAAAGAGGAGACCCAGATCAGACAGCTCCTTTAGGACGAGAGTCTGCTGTGTTTGCTTATGATACAATATAGATAGGATTCTTCAGTTTTTGCCTTGGCATCATGGGGGTCATCTAAAAGTCTGACTCAATAGGCCCAATTGAAAATCTTTAACCCTTTCCCTCATATAAACGTGTTTTCACGCATTTGCAAACAGAGTAGACCCAGATCAGACAGCTCCTAGAGGAGCCGTCTGATCAGGGTCTGCTCTGTTTGCTATTAGAATTTGATAGATCTGTTTCTTAACTTCCTAAAATTGCTACAATATTTCAACTTCCATATTTCATTATAACTATTTTTTCCATGACTACTCAGTAGGTATTGAAATTTGTAATAAACATAGAACAGGGAAAGGGTTAAGAAGCAGTTACAGCTGGGTCTGCACTATTTGCCTAAGTTAGTCTGTCCACATACTAAGAGTATTATGGATATGATATTTCTACTTACCCCAAACGTGTGTATTTAACATTTTGCAGTTCTTCTGAGTTTCCATCTTCAACATTCCCCACATAAATCTCAATCTTCGTTGCTGTAAAACAATCAAACAGCATACTAATGTTCTGAGGAAAATATCTTATCATCTGATCACTGAATTAATTGCTTAAAAAGATAGTCTCTACTTGCAACAAGTTTGAAAAATTCCTAAAAGTTACATAAATCATTTGTTTATACATGTATGATGATAAGAACTTAAGAAGTATATTGCAAGACAAGAGGGCCAGAATGGCCCTGAAGCGCTCACCAGACAATCAGAGGAGAAGATTTTCAAAGTTTTAACTATATGTTTCTATAGAAAACTAGCCTGCCCTGGGGCTGGGCTCATTTTGACCCAAGAGGCACAATCTATATAACTTTTGTAGAGGACCTGAACATGATGCTATGTGCCAAATATGAAAGCTGATAACCTTCCAGTTTCAGAGAAAAAGATTTTCAAAGTTTTCACTATATGTTTCTGTTGAAAACTGGCTACCCCTGGGGCGGAGCAAATTTTTACCCCAGGGGCATAATTTATATAACTTTTGTAGAGGACCTGAACATGATGCTATGTGCAAAGTATGAAAGCTGAGAACCTCTCAGTTTCAGAGAAGAAGACATTCAAAGATTTCACTATTTGTTTCTATTGAAAACTGCCCACCCCTGGGGCTGGTCCAATTTTGACCCCGGGGCCATTATTTATACAAGTTTTGAAGAGAACCTGAACATGATGCTCTGTGCCAAATACCAAAGCTGAGAGCCTTCCAGTTTCAGAGAAGAAGATTTTCAAAGATTTCACTATTTGTTTCTATTGAAAACTGCCCACCCCTGGGGGGGGGCAATTTTGACCCCAGGGCCATAATTTATATAACTTTTGTAGAGGACCTGAACATAATGCTCTATGCCAAATATGAAAGCTGAGAGCCTTCCAGTTTCAGACAAGAAGATTTTCAAAGACTTCACTATTTGTTTCTATTGAAAACTGCCTACCCCTGGGGCGGGGCCAATTCTGACCCTGGGGCCATAATTTATACACCTTTTGTAGAGGACCTGAACATGATGCTCTGTGTCAAATATGAAAGCTGAGAGCCTTCCAGTTTCAGAGGAGAAGATATTCAAAGATTTCACTATTTGTTTCTATTGAAAACTGCCCACCCCTGGGGCGGGGCCAATTTTGACCCCGGGGTCATAATTTATATAACTTTTGTAGAGGACCTGAACATGATGCTATGTGCCAAATATGAAAGCTGAGAGCCTTCCAGTTTCAGAGAAGAAGATTTTCAAAGATTTCACTATTTGTTTCTATTGAAAACTGCCCACCCCTGGGGTGGGGTCAATTTTGACCCCGGGGCCATAATTTATATAGCTTTAGTAGAGGACCTGAACATGATGCTATGTGCCAAATATGAAAGCTTAGAGCCTTTCAGTTTCAGAGAAGAAGATTTTCAAAGATTTCACTATTTGTTTCTATTGAAAACTGCCCACCCCTGGGGCGGGCCAATTTTGACCCCAGGGCCATAATTTATATAACTTTTGTAGAGGACCTGAACATGATGCTATGTGCCAAATATGAAAGCTGAGAACCTTCTGGTTTCAGAGGAGAAGATTTTCAAAGTTTTACTATATGTTTCTATTGAAAACAAGGCACCCCTTGGGCGGGGCCAATTTTGACCCCAGGGCCATAATTTATACAACTTTTGTAGAGGACCTAAAGATGATACTATGTGCCAAAGATGAAAGCTGAGAACCCTGTAGATTCAGAGGAGAAGATTTTTAAAGGTTCAAATTGTTGACGACTGACGACTGACGACGCACGACAGACGACGGACGACGGACGCCGACGGACATCAGGCAATCACAAAAGCTCACCCTGAGCACTTTGTGCTCTGGTGAGCTAAAAACCAATCAAATAAACGCTGAAGAAAACTTTCATGTGTTTGGTATCGATGAACCGATGTTATTTGGCAAATGTATTAGCATTTATTCAGGCTGCATTTTAGTTACAACTTGGAGAACAAAGTTATAAGCATCCATGACAACCGTTTACTTTGTATCACACGTGCATTTTTCGAAATAAGTTCAAATTGACAATCTCCATAATAATGATTTCAAGAACATAACAATACCAAGTATTATGTTACTGAAAATATGCGTCTATTGTGTGAAAACACATTTATATGAAGGAAAGGAATAACTGCTGGCGTCACTTTCAAACACGTCCCTGTCAAATTAACCCTTTACTTGCAAATAGAGTAGACCTTGATGATACAGGAGCCATCTGATTTGGGAATGTTCTGTTTGCTGACATAGATCTGATATTACAATTTCTGCCATGTCCAAAAACTGCAGCATTCATACAGTAAAACTTATTTATAACGAACTCTGATAAAGCGAATTTCCGCTTATAGCGAACTAAATTTCGTTCCCCGGCCGATATCTTCATTAATTCTATACAGACTATACTGTTTAGTGCGAAGTTGGTTAGAGCGAATTTTCGCTTATGGCGAACTGATTTTCCAGTACCGTTATTCACAAAACACTTTAAAATTCCTTCATTAAAGCGAAGTTTCACCTTCCTACTTTCTTCAGTCTCAGATGTATTTCGAACGATTAACACCATGTCGCATAGGTGTTAAAACACATAATAGTGTTGGGCCGAACTGTGAAGCGATCCGTAAACATTATTCTTCACGGTGGTATGGTATAATTAAACACCGCTAGCCGCGGGTCATATATGCACTTAAAAGTACGGGTTATAGCTAAACATTGTTAAGATATGATGCTCGTTTTTTATTTTCAAAATAAAATACTTTAAGTCTTTTGGTTTTGTTATAACCTCCCCGTTCGCATATTATTTCAGCATTTTCCGCTAAAAATAGAATCCACCTCTGACTCCGATGACAACACAGATCTATAAGGAATATTTGCCCCTGCCCACATACGCAGAGTCTTTGTCCGCTATACCCAATTTGCATCGGACATTGGAGCAACAACCAAATACTCCTGATATTTCTTTTTATACACTGACATTTATGAAACAATTATTTGGCAAGTGTCAAGCATCTACGGGTGTTCAAAAGCAAACGACCGATTTCTTCCACCAAGAGTAAGCTATACGATGCGTGATGTGCATTTTGGGGGTTTGATCGCTATGCATACATGTCTGAATTACGATTTAATAAATATTGAACAGTCGTGTGTCAAAGTCATGACTTATAGCGAACTTCGTATTATCAATATAGCGAATAATGTTTATAGCGAAGTAAATCCTTCAGTCCCTTGGAATTCGTTATAACCGAGTTTTACTGTATACCACTATTAAAATTCAGCTAATAAAATCTATGATGTCATTGTCTCATGTGGCAAAAGAATAACTTACCAATATTAGTCTGGTGTGATAGCACTTGTATCTTCTTAAGCCTGGTCCTTCTTTCCAACTTAATCACGATGTCTTGTGGGTAGAGACAGAACCTGAAAAAAAATCATACAGCTCAGACTAAAAATTTACACTTTACTCCATAAATTTACCTTTTAACTTCTTTGCAAACAGAGTAGACCCAGATCAGATGGCTCCTGTAGTCCTGTAGTTCTCCATCTTTAAATACAATGTAAAACTTGACCATATATCTCATCATAGACATGATGTTTGATCTGGATCTACACTGTTTTCAATGCAGTAAGCCCCTGTTCTCAGATAATGTCAGGATAATCAGTTAAAAGTTCTAAAACGCATTTATTTCAGAAGACAATTTTAAAAAAATACATGTACTGCAAAAATATTGATGGATGTCTTTGTAAATAATGTAATGACTTTGCAACAAAAGACCCTTTACACGCTAAGTAAATTATTCAACTGTAACAATTGTCATCTGCTTCAATTCTCTAAAAGAAATCCCTCAATTCTTTGATAAAATAGGGTCAAAGTGCCAAACAGTTCGGATCCTGATGAAGCACAGCATTATGGAAAACTATTTGCATACTTAATCACGGTTTCACTGCTAGCATAACAAGAGTGCCAGTGGACACAATATACGCCCGTCGAGGTTTTGTTCAACATAAACTGGGGTTAACGTATTTGCTAAATTCATATTCTAAGTCCAATTTTGCGACCAAGTTTCAAGGTTGTAAATAGGCTAACTTTAACAAAAAACCTTAACCAAAAATTCTAAATTAAAAAGGGCCATAATTGTGTCTAAATGCTTGACAGAGTTACATTGTATTTACTCTTGCCTACAGATGAAGCTTCTGATGGTGAACAAATGTTTCAAGTTTAAAAGCTTTATCTGAAAGGATTATGTAAATAAGTGGACTTTAACCAAAACCTTAACCAAAAATTCCAAGCTAAAAAGCATCATAATTATGTCAAAATGTTAGACAGAGTTATGTACTCTTGCCTACAGGTGAAGCTTGTGATGGTGAACAAGTGTTCCAAGTTTAAAAGCTTAATCTCAAAGGGTTATGTAAATAAGTGGACTTTAACCAAAATCTTAACCAAAAATTCTAAGTTAAAAAGGGGAATAATTCTGTCAAAATGCTTGACAGAGTTATGCACTCTTGTCTACAGGTGAAGATTGTGATGGTGAACAAGTGTTCCAAGTTTAAAAGCTTTATCTCAAAGGGTTATGTAAATAAATGGACTTTAACAAAGCCTTAACCAAAAATTCTAAGTTAAAAAGGGGCATAATTCGGTCAAAATGCTTGACAGAGTTATTTTCTTTTGCCTACAGATGAAGGTTATGATGGTGAACAAGTGTTCCAAGTTTAAAAGCTTTATCTCAAAGGGTTATGTAAATAAATGGACTTTAACAAAGCCTTAACCAAAAAGTCTAAGTTAAAAAGGGGCATCATTCGGTCAAAATGCTTGACAGAGTTATTCACTCTTGCCTACAGGTTAAGGTTGTGACGGTGAAGAAGTGTTCCAAGTTTCAAAGCTTTATCACAAAGGGTTATGTAAATAAGTGGACTTGTTCCACATAAATTGAGGTTAACATTTTTGCTTAACGCAAATGCTAAGTCCAATTGTGTGACCTTGACCTTGGAAAAACAAACCGGGACTTGACAGGCTACTGTAGAATGTCTAGATAAACATTGTGTTAAAATTTGAGAAGGATCCACCAAGTGGAACTTGAGTTAGAGATGTTACAGACGGACAGACACACAGACAGCGCCATTCCATAATACGTCCCGTTTTTTCAAACGGCGTATAAAAAGAGTTTAAAAACAATGGTGTAAACCCAATGCGCAACAAGAGATGTTTGTAAAACATGTATACCCCCCAGACCCCTGACCTTTGATCTAGTGACCTCAACTATAGAGGTCATCTAGTGGTCATGACCAACCACCACAGCAAATTTGAAGATCCTAAGCCAAACCCTTGAGCAGTTATTGATCAGAAACCATTTTACCAGTTAAGGTCATGGTGACCTTGACCTTTGACCTAATGACCTCAAAAACAATAGGGTCATCCAGTGGTCATGACCAACTACTGCAGCAAGTTTGAAGATTCTAAGCCAAACCCTTGAGCAGTTATTGATCAGAAACCATTTAACCAGTTAAGGTCATGGTGACTTTGACCTTTGACCTAGTGACCTCAAAAACAATACGGGTCATCTAGTGGTCATGACCAACCACCACAGCAAGTTTGAAGATCCTAAGCCAAACCCTTGAGCAGTTATTGATCGGAAACTATTTCACCAGTTAAGGTCATGGTGACCTTGACCTTTGACCTAGTGACCTCAAAAACAATAGGGGTCATATAGTGGTCATGACCAACCACAACAGCAAGTTTGAAGATCCCAAGCCAAACCCTTGAGCAGTTATTGATCGGGAACTATTTCACCATTTTAGGTCATTGTGACCTTGACCTTTGACCTAGTGACCTCAAAAACAATAGGGGTCATCTACTTGTCATGACCAACCACCACAGCAAGTTTGAAGATTCTATGCCAAGTCGTTTATTAGTTATCGTTCGGAAACCATCGATCTACCGACCGACATGTGCAAAGCAATATACCCCAATTTTTTCAAAAGGGGGGGTATAAAAACAGCATATCAATAAATGCAGAAAACCTTGAGGGAGAAGAGGAAAGAGAGACTTTTTCATTCCTTTTCTAGCATGTTGAGCTATATGGCAAGATATTCTGTAAAATTTCAATCCTGCCAAGTCACATTATTCTGGCACTATCTAACATCTCAAAATTCAATTCTAATTATACTAAGTACAGAGCCATACATTATAACAGTTTTTTTTCAAATACATGTACTTAACCATTTACTCCATAAGCAAACAGAGCAGACCTTGATCACAAAGCTCCTATCTGGTTCTACTCTGTGTTGCAAATGCGTGAAAAGGCATTTATATAAGGGAAAGGGTTAAAATCATCTCACAATATTAACGCTTCATACTGAATGGACTTTAAGGACTTCAGACATAAGGAAATACATTGTACTCCCTTTAGCTGGAGTTCTGGGCCACTCTACTGATAAACAATTAGGTATGTAGGATTAAGGCTTTCAAAATGAATCCTTTGGAATTTCAAAGTAGATCATCCTCCCATTGTAAACAGTTCAACTCTTTATTACATCAATACACCTTTCTTCGCTTTTGCAGAGTAAACCCTGATCGGACGGCTCCAATAGGAGCCCTCTGATCAGGGTCTGCTCTGTTTGCTTATGAAATAATATAGATACGATTCTACAGTTTCTGCCATGTCCAAAATGTTATGTGTTCATGTATTATTATAACAATAATATTCATGATATCATTTTTCTTACATATTCATGGAGTAAGGGGTTAAATAAGCTTAAACTAAACAGTCTTGTACAGTAAGTTTTAAATAATAATAAAGTCAAAGCAATAGCAATGGTGTAGTACAGAGCAATCATCATTCTCCACCAAACCCTGCACGTATGTTGTCACTTGTGACCATATGGTGGTCACAGCATTGGGTTTGATGGAGAAATAAACAAGCTATTCTGGAAAATGTATTAACCCTTTCTTTCATAAATACGCTCTTTCAGGCCTTTGAAAAACAGAGTAGACCCAGATCAGACGGCTCCTGTAGGAGCTGTCTGATCAGGGTCTGCTCTGTTTGCTTATGAAATAATATAGATCCGATTCTGCAGTTTCTACCATCACAAAATATCCTGATATATAAACTCTATATATAACAAAATATAAATCAATAAATCAATATTCTTGGTGTCAGTATGTCTTATATGAATATTCAACAGGAAAAGGGTTAATTTACATACAGTTGAACTTTGATATCTCGAACATCAAGGGACTATGCAAATTAGAAGTTCGAGTTATCGCTTTATAATCTGAACAAGTTCACAGCTTAATACAGGTCTAAAGTAATGCAGAAAGCTCCTGTAGGAGCTTTCAGCATCACTTTAGACCTGTATTAAGCTGGCATGTGTATTTCTAGATATCTGTAGAGATATTTTTAGAGCTATTCTGTATTGTAAGTTTTGAAAGGACTGAACTTTTTGTTAGAGTTACACCAAAGTTCGAGTTATCTGAGTTCGAGATATCGAAATTCAACTATATACCTAATTGTGGCTTCTGAAAGTTTACAGAAAATACTGTGAAATGATAATTAGTTCAGACTCTGGCCAGAGCTATGTCGTCTGGTCTTGGTCTATACTTTTTATAAATGACAATTCAAAGGTTTTTCATATTAATCCTTTTAATTCTGAATTTTCAAAATGGTCTGACCCATCAGTGTGTAATCATAAGGTCCATATACAATGTAGTATGATAAACAGTGCATACCCTGATTACACAGTTCCTAGAAGAGGCCTCTGACCTGGGTCTTCACTGTTAGCAATGACAGTCATTCACAGAGTCAAAAGAGTTATGACTAATTATTCGAACTTAAAAAGAATTTAAAGGAACTAAATATTGAAACATTCTCGTCTTTCTCCTATATATCACATAATGTTACTCTCGCTGTTTACATTAGTATGAAATATTCAAATTATATAACTTAGTATTGACAGTTCATAAATAATGAAGGTGAATTTCTTTTAACCCTTTAAATGCATTAAAACAAATGTATCTGTCATTTGCAAATAGTATAGACCCAGATTAAAGAGCTCCTGTAGAGTCTGCACAGTTAACTCTTCAAGGTTTTTTGGTTGTTTTGCTTCATAAATATTCATAAACAGAGGAGTCAAATATTATAATTCAGTATATACAAAGAGTGAATACTGGCATGTTGATATATAAATACAAAATATCTGAATGATATATGAGTCAAGATCATTGGAGGGCATAACTCACCTAGCGGCAAATAAATATTGATCTTGTCAATGTACTTATGTGAAACTGTTTGAACAAGGATATCCCATATTAACCCTCCACCTGTCATTAAACCTTGACTGCTAAATTTTCAAATATCAAATGTTAACCCTTTATCTGTTCAATATTCATATATCAAAGAAATAATGATGACATGAATATTTATTAGCTGAATTTTCATAATGTAAAATTTTCAATGGAATTTTTTCCTCTGACAAAAACTATCAGATCTATATCATGTTAAAAGCAAACAGAGCAGACCTTGGTCAGACGGCTCCTATAGGAGCCATGTGATTTGGATCTACCCTGTTTGCAAATGCTTGAAAAGGGGTTTATAAGAAGGACAGGGTTAAGAGGTAAATTCCAATAACTATGAAGGGATTAAAATTGCTAAGGATTTTGAATGACAAATAGTGCAGACCCAGATCAGGGGGTTCCATCAAGAGTCCTCTGTTCTTGGTCTACACTGTTTGAAATGCTAGTTGACTGGTGTCCCATATCAACACCACTTCTAACCTGAATTACATGGTAATGTTTTCTGTATAAGAAGAATATTCCTGAAGAAGAGCCTGAAGAATCCACAGTATGGCTCAAGATGAAATGTGTTGAATGTATAAGATGTTACCCTAATTTACCTTAGTACACATAGTTATGCTTTCATTTCTCTTTCAGTTTGCACAGCTGAATAAGTCAGTTTTGGGACCATTTTTGCAAATTTAAATTAGACTGGCATAGTGGCAAGTAGTGAACACCCTGATCAATTGGCTCCACCAAGAGCCACTTGACCATGTTTCGGCACTATTTGTGTAAATATGTCTTAACCCATTCCCTCATAGGCTATTTTTAGATCCAACCTCTTTGAATAGATCCATTGAAATGCTCTATTTATCACAATGGTTTCAAAAGGCGTCAATATGCAGGAATGGGTTAAAGAGGCATCAAAATGAATCAATATACAGGAATGGGTTATCAAATACTTAGAATAATTAGGGTATGTTATAAATATAAATCTTTTTAATTCATAGCGCACTGGTAATTTATTCATAATTTAACTCCAGTCAAGCTACAAGTTGTATTATCAAGTTTAATTATGGACTTTATGATGAAATGTGCTGGATAACCATTCAACAAAGTAACATTTTTTCTTTTTTTCTTTGGGCTCTTATAGGGGCTGTCTACATCACCTTTTCCCAGCATTAAGCTACCTAAAGTCTAAAAGACTTCAATTTTGAACAGTCACTTAACCCTTTCCTTCACATGTATACCTTTCCTGCCTTTGCAAACAGTGTAGACCCAAATCAAAGGAGCCGTCTGATCAGGGTCAGCACTTATGAAATTATACAGATCCAATCATTCAGTGTTTGCCTAGGCCAACACTTTCCTTTTAAAGTGCATATATTCGGCTTAGTCGGTTATAAAAGCTCTTGAGAGCTTATGTTATTTGTATATGTCTTGCCGACTCAAAATAAAGCTTATCTTATCTTATCTTATCTTATATAATTGATATATAATTTGTACATACACTGTTGATGGATATTATGTATGCCATATATTAATTCATTAACTTTCGAATTAAAAAAGGAGTTGGAGGAGTTTGTTACACCAACTAACTAAATGTTCAAATGCAAACAGAAGGGACCAACAAACCAACCGCCAAGACAGAGCGATTCCAGTATACCCCTTAAACTATGTTTGAGGGGGTATAAAAAAGCCTGTGTCCATATATCATTTAAAAGTTCAGCTAATAAATATTCAGTATGTCATTATTTCTTACATGAATATTCATTAGTTAAAGGGTTAAATTCAAGTTAAATCATTCCATGGTGATAAATATTTTTGCTTTTAAAGTCTCCATTGTAAGAATCAACAGACCTCTCTAAACCACTTATACAAATTTCAGTGCTGATTGAAATGCCATGTTGATCTGATTAGCACAATTTTTAGGATATTAGATGATAAAACATATGAATAAATATGCCATTATTTACACCATAAATGTCAACACTATTCAATTTTGGTAAGTTCTGAACACTTTACATGGCAGCAATGAATTTGTGATGACCTCTGAACACAATCTGGTTCCAGATGAGCCAATTTTCCAAACTGCAATGGTCCTCCATTGTTTAAACAATAGAGTGCAGTCAGTATGAAATGGTGTAACTTGTGAGTTTAAACGATAACAGTGCAGACCCTAATCAAAGGGCTCCCGTAGAGTTTTCTGATCTGGGTCTACTCTCTTTGCAAGTGCCAGTTCACTTGCTTTCCCACATTCAAAGAGTTAATAGGTTATATATTGATTTTCTCTTTAACCCTTTCCTTCATATAAACGACTTTTCATCCGTTTGCAAACAAGAGTAGACCCAGATCAGACGGCTCCTATAGAAGCAATCTGATCAGGGTCTGCTCTGATTGCTTTTGACATGATATAGATTTGATTTTACAGTTTTTGTCAAAGCAAATCATTCTCTTGAAAATTTTACATGGTAAAAATTCAGCTAGTAGATATCAATTATGTCATTATTTCTTACATGAATACTGAACAGGGAAACGGTTAATGAATAAGATTGATTCAAATGAGAGACCTAACAAATGCATTAGACCCACTCAGTGTGTTTCTAATGGCATTATGCATTTGTGATTTTTCACTAGACCTCAAGTAGCAGAATTAAACATTCCCCTCATATAAACACTTTTACATGCATTTGCAAACAGAGAGACCAATATCAGACAGCCCCTGTAACAGCGGTCTGATCAGGGTCTGCTATGTGTGCTTATGGAATCATAATTACAATTATATAGATCTGATTTTACTGTTTCTACCAAAACATCCTGTTATGCTAATATAATTAAATATTCAGTGATATTATTATTTCTTACATGAATATGAAACAGGGAACGGATTAAATGCTGAAGTGCTGGTAAAAACTAATGTAAAAGCAATGAAAAGCTAGATAATCTGTTTAGTAAAGGACAACATCCACATTTACTAGAAACTGCTCACAGCTAGAGAAATACTAGTCTGTATACTACACTTGTATGTACTATGTTTTATACACATGAAGACAGTGTGTAAGATTATGACGTGCCTATTAACCCTTTCCTTTATATAAACGTGTTTTCACACATTTGCAAACAGAGTAGACCCAGATCAGACAGTTCCTATAGGAGCTGTCTGATCAAAGTCTGCTCTGTTAGCTCAAGTGGAATTTGAAAGATCTGTTTCTTTCTAAAATGGCTAAGTACATTGTTCCATCTTCTAAATTTCATTATAACTATTTTGATCATGAATAATCAATAGGTTTTGAAATCAGAAATAAATATAGAACAGGGAAAGAATTAACACTTTCCCTAATGAACATTTATGCAAAGTCAAAAGTGAATAGTTGGTTTAACCCTTTCCTCCATAAATACACCTTTCTACGCCTCTATAAAAGTCACTTTTTGAAACCATTGTGATAAATAGAGCATTCGCTCCTTTGGAGCAAATGCTCTATTTATCACAATGGTTCCAGAACTTCAAAATTCTAAAAAAAACAACTTTTCTCTAGTTAATGCTCCTTTTCAGTAGATTTATTCAAAGAGGTTGGATCTAAAAATAGTCTATGAGGGAATGGGTTAAACAAAAACTGTAGGATCAGATGTATATAAATCCATAAGCAAACAAAGCAGATCCAGATCAGACACTCACAGGAACTGTCTGATCTGGATCTACTCTGTAAAGGCGTGAAAAAGCATTTCTATGAGGGAAAGGGTTAAGCCTACAGACATTGAGTCCCAAATGGTCCTCAGTTTTCTTACCCTTTACTCCATGAATATTCATTAAAAAAAAAAATAACTGAGTGACTGGCTGAATTGTTATTAAGGCTCCTACAGAAGTCGATCTGATCTGGGTCTACTCTGTTTGCTAATGTGCCAATTTTCATATAGATGCTTCTCTATCATATATGAACTAAATGTTTAACCCTTTCCCTCATATAAACATGTTTTCATGCATTTGCAAGCAGAGTAGACCCAGATCAGACGGCTCCTAGAGGAGCCGTCTGATCAGGCCTGAGGGTCTGCTCTGTTTGCTAATAGAATTTGATAAATCTGTTTATTTGCTTTCTAAAATGTCTACAATATTCCACCTTCCATATTTCTTTATAACTATTTTGTTAATGAATATTCAGTAGGTATTAAAATTTGGCCTAAATACAGAACAGGGAAAAGGTTAAAGGTTCTGAACAGCTTGCTGGTGCCAATAAAACAGAATTTGTATTCTGTGTCTTTAACCCTTTCCTTCCTATAAACGCTTTTTCATGTGTTTGCAAACAGAGTAGACCCAGATCAGACGGCTCCTATAGGAAGTTAGGAACCGTCTGATCAGGGTTTTGCTCTCTTTGCTTATCATATTGAAGAGACTTGACTCTACAATTTCTACCAATACCAAAACAGCCTATGTACATAATATTATGCTATTATAACACTTCAGCTTATAAATATTCATGATGTTATTATTTCATACAGAAATATTGAACAGGAAAAGGGTTATTACATATATAAAGAAAGTATCTTTGGCATATTGATCCATCCAAATACATTATAAATGTTTTTATTACTGTGGACATTATTCTATATTGCAAAGTGAGTTGAACGGGAAAGCTCCATTCTATATTTAGTCAATGTACATGTATTTACAGCAGTATTCTTATTATTATTATGCACAGTATCAGTATCGGTATTACCCTAGGCCAGCATCTCAACGTATGCTTTCTCTACATGTGACACATTGTTGCAGTGACAGAAAACAGAAGAATAACAGTTTAACCCTTTACTCCATAAATATGCATTTTGAAACCTAAATACAAACAGAGCAGACTCAGGTCAGATGGCTTCTGTAGTAGATGTCAGATCAGGGTCTGCTCTGTTTTGCTTATAAAATAATACCAATCTGATACTACAGTTTCTGCCATAGTCATGTTTTTGTGTTCAATCAACAAGACACTAACTAGCTGCTCTTCATGCCAAACATGAAACGCACAGGTCACATGACTAATGAAGCGATGAAACAACCAATCAACGACTGTTGTTCAACATCGGGGAAAACAGAAGAAACCTTACATACACATAGACCAGGGCTAAACCGGTTATTGTAACTAAATTTAATCAGAAGTCTCCTAGCTGTCAACACATGAAGCAACTCGTAACATTGCATTGGTATTTGCGGTTCATTGGTTCATCACTTCACTTCTGTATTTGCCATCACTCTACAGACTGAGCTACCAAGCCACCCAGTAAAGCCTATCAACTTATTTCACCACAATATCTACCTGGCTACATGTGCAACTATTAAATATTAATCTAAATGATAGTCATGATGTTATCATTTCTTGCATGTACATTCATGGAGTAAGGAGTTATGAGGGAAAGGGTTAAAGTAAGATACTACAACTGGTGGGAAAATACAAATATCAATTGTATTGATCTGGAAAATAACTAAAAACATGCACATGTACACAACTACAAATTACAAGTTGTTGCAAAGGGTTTTGTCTCTTCACAATATCATCATAGGTATTTTGAACAATGATCATGGCCTGGTCCATTCCAGTTTGAAAATTAGCATTCAAAGAGTTGTTCTATATAAATGCACATTAGAACCCCTCTAAACCGGAATTTTAATAAAGAAGAATTTATGTCTCTTTAGATAGGAGGCTGCTTAATGCAGGGTGAAAGTCATGCAGTAAGCTCCTCTATGAGCTTTCTGCATTGACTTTCAACCTGCAGTAAGCTGCCACATGTCTGAAAGACTAGTTTCATGCCTTTTTCAGTTTCTGGCATCTACATGGGTCGGTCCGTTAAAAGGACCCATTCCGAATGCAAAATAGGTAACATTTTTCCCAATTTGAAAAAAAATCTCACTAGAAACCAAATTTTCTTGTAAAATATTTCCTAAAAGATGCAAACTAAGTTAATATGGAACCAAAAACGTTTTCCAAATCATTGAGCTTTTGCACGAAATAATTCCCAGTTATTAAAATCATCGGTTCCTTTATTATTAACATGCAGTGTCAGGGGCACTTTTGATGCATTTTTGATGATTTTTCCCAAAATTGCCAGAACAGGCCTTGTTTTGATACTAATTTTAACGTCCTGTTTAGATGGGTTTTAATGTATGTTAGTACCTTGAGGACATCCATCCTCGGGTCGTAGGACTGTGGTAGTTGAGTTCCTGCGCTTTGAATACATCATCCTCACCTGATACATGGATCACTTTAAAACCAACTTTGTGAGGCATCTGAAATAAAGATTTTGCTGATCAATGTTGTTCAGACTAGTGACCTCACACTTCTGGCTGAGTAAGTATCTAATGTCAGAAAACTATCTTTCAGCTACATCAGGCACATACCCCCCAGCTGGCTGCCAAGACACCATTTTTATTAATGAGCCCTATTTAGTTTTCAGCTAAATCTACCGTTTGAAATTTTACCAAGGCAAGTTTTTAGTGACTGATATTTTCCTCCCTGGGGGAGATTATCTGTTAGTTCTCTACACAGACAGGCCACCTTTAGCATGTTGTCACGCTGTGAGCCACGCTTAGCCTATTTTGGTATGGACCAATCAGGGGAATCTCCCGCGGAGAACACCTGAATTATGTAATATGACAGTTGGTTCCGGTTTTCGCTATATTGGAGTTTAGCAAATAAATTGTTCAGGAACCAGTTGTGTCAAAATGCAAATTGCTACATTGTCCACAAATTCCACATGTGGCACATATATTACCCAAGCAAGGAGACAATAGTCACAAAATTAAGACAAGGGGTGACGTATCAAGACACTATAGCATATCTACAAAAAGCAGTATGCACTTCGACTGATAAGCGTTTTACTGACATTGATCAATAACTACTAATGAAAGAATAACTCCGAACATTACGAATGATAAAAAAGTATGAATGATTCGTCCAGAGACCGATTGTACTGAATAAACCTTTTTTTCTTGGATTTGTTTTGTAACTTGAGATTAGGAATTTTCCTCCAAAAAATGGGTGAAAAACACACCTTTTAAAATCATCCAGAAACTGTTATTGTAAAATAAGATAAAATGGAATATCTTTTCCATTGTATACATAAATCTGTTATAACCAGGTGAGCGATTTAGGGCAAACATGGCCCTCTTGTTAAACTGTAACATTTGATGTTTGTAGTTTTGATCAGGGTTGTTTTCACAATTAGAAGAAAGAACTATCGTTATGCTATGGTTAGTTGAGTGTATATTTACTTGGATATTTTGCTTTTTTATATAATTTCAAATTTTGGTAATGCTAAGAAAAAAATCTATGTATTTGCATTTCAGTTTTTTATACTTTTACTGAAAATCTTTTTTTTTTCTTCCTTTAGCCAATCTTGAAAATAATAGTTTTTAGTCATATTGCATAAAGTCAATTAATTTTGAAAATTCAAAAGGATTTTCATTTGAGATCAATGATTGAAAGAATGATCATTTTCTTTTAAAAGTAAATATATTTATATAGACAACTGATATACTTATGTTTCTTATTTAAATAAATAAATGAAGATGATTTGAAAAAAACCTGTTTTCTTTATTACTTTTAATTGTGTTCTTGCCAATCTTGGTAGATCAACATGCATGTCCTTAAATACAGACATAAGCAGATGCTAGTTCTGAGATGAATAATGCAGAGTCTGTCCATGGTAAAAAAAAAATTAATCATGATCAAATGTCTGTCTGTCTGTCAATGGCAAACAACTTAAATCATGGTCATATGTCTGTCTGCCTGTCTGTCAATGGCAAAAATATTTAGTCATGATCACATGTCTGTCAATGGCAAAAAACTTAAATCATGGTCATATGTCTGTCTGCCTGTCTGTCAATGGCAAAAATATTTAGTCATGATCACATGTCTGTCAATGGCAAAAAAACTTTAACCAAGATCATGTCTGTCTGTCAATGGAAAAAAATCATGATCACATGCCCGTCTGTTTGTCTGTCTGTCAATGGCAAAAAACTTTAGCCTTGATCACAACTTTTGTGCTTGGATAATTTGTATGAAGTCCATACATTTGAAACATTTGTGGTCATTCATCATGCTTTAGGTCTATACACTGAAACCCAGGTGTAAGGAGCTGATATCGTAACATGTATATTATAACATAAAAATTATATCTTGATAGAGTGATTCAGATAGCAGGAAAATGCATCATTCAATGCGGCATACCAAAAACATTTCTGCTACCAGGAGGGAACACCCCTCCCCAACTCCCCCCACCCCCCAGCAAGAATTTTCTGGGTACAGCCCTGTTCATTTATATATTCCTCCTGCCCCATCGTGGATAATTCAAAAGTAAATAAGAGCATAAAAAGAGGACTGAATTGATATAAAACCATTCCAAGAATGTTATTTTACTTTAGAGGTATTACTTTAACTATTTAGCCTTTTTAACATTTGCTTGATGTCTGTAATAATTTAGTACAGATCCCAGCTGAACCTTTTACCTCATGAACATTCCTAAAGAGGAAAGGATCTGAATGTAGGAGTATTCATAACAGCATATTATAATCTATATACAGTCGAGACTGCCTTAGCGACCCCCTGAATTCAGCGACTCCCTCTCATATGCGACTGTATTTCATCCCGCCCAACGTATTTTCCTATAATTTTGGTCTGAATTAAGCGACTCCCTGTCTTACGTGACAAGCGACCCTGATTTTGCGAACCAAACATAGACTTCGGTCTGTATTAAACGACATTCAATTATCGCAGTTTCTTTTGTTTGTTTACATAGCCCGTCGGTTTTTCACACCATATTAATTAGGGAAAACCCGGGATTGTAATCACGCATGAACTAGCTGGTTCCCGACTTCCGCTCTACAGGTACATGATATTCGGGAAACCAGTCGTGTCAAACATGGCTACGTACGTCGTATACAAGATTCGCCGGAGGAGATTTCGAGCGACAAAAACGTTAAAGAACTACAAACAAGGCAATTCAATCTGGCTTGCGATTATTACGGGCTCTTTAGGTCTCTATCAACATTACTCAAAAGTATGCTTGGTAATCTGCACCTGGTTTATATATATCATTAAGTGTTTAATTTAGTGCATTCACTTACATTTATAGCATATGTGTACATTGTATCTTACATGCACTGATGTTCTGGAATCCCTTCAATCTTTTTTTTAAATAAAACTTTCAGTTAAATGAATGTTTTATTAATTTATTAAACATTTAAATTAGCATTTATTTGTGATAATAAATGTTATACAAATGCATTAAAATACATAGATTTATCAGACTGGATTAGTACACAGCTTTATTTTTCCCTTATGTAGATTTCTTACTTGTACAGTTTTGGTATACATCATGTATTATATCCTCGGTCTGTATTAAGAGACTCCCTGTCATATGTGACCTTTTTCATGAAGTCCCTTGGAAGGTCACATTATGACAGTCTCGACTGTAATTGTATTATAACAAGGGAATTTTTTACAAGGACAAAATTGTAGAGATACATGTATTCATCAATTCATTAGCAAACCTACAACAGAAGTTTAACCCTTTACTCCATAAATACTAAAATACGTGGGTGCTGGTGAATTCGCCTAATGACCAACTCGCCTACAATTAGATATATAGTAACCCAAATGGTGAATTCTCCTAGAAAGCAATTATATAGCGATTGTATTTCGCACCTTTTATTACAGGTAGATCTACCAGTAACATTTGTAACAAGATCAACTTGCCTCGTCTTACATTATGACAGTCTCGACTGTAATTGTATTATAACAAGGGAATTTTTTACAAGGACAAAATTTTAGAGATACATGTATTCATCAATTCATTAGCAAACCTACAACAGAAGTTTAACCCTTTACTCCATAAATACTAAAATACGTGGGTGCTGGTGAATTCGCCTAATGACCAACTCGCCTACAATTAGATATATAGTAACCCAAATGGTGAATTCTCCTAGAAAGCAATTATATAGCGATTGTATTTCGCACCTTTTATTACAGGTAGATCTACCAGTAACATTTGTAACAAGATCAACTTGCCTCGTCTTTTTCTTATCCAGTTGTTGTTTTTTGTTAACTAAAACGAAAGATCAGTGTAACTTTATTGATTGCTACAAGCATAACTAATGTCAAACACTGTATAGATAGTACACAGATCTGACAAAAATCAATCAAATTGTTCAACATTTCATTCCGAATCATTTAAAGATTTACACAAAGTGAATAAGTATTAATTATTTAACCCCCCCCCCCCCCCCCCAAAAAAAAACAACAACCAAAAAACACACACACAAGCTCTTCCATGATGTGCTTTCAAATGCATATGACAATCAGGAGCTACACTCAAAGTTCAATCCTGGTCAACACTACCTAAAAACAAGTTATCGATACCTTACAATAGTAGGGGTGAAACGGTACACTACCCCCACGGTTCGGTAATCTTAACCACGGTTATCTTGTTAACATAATTTTGAAGCTTACCTACATAAAAAACCCTTTTGAATTAACTTGTTTTGACTAGAATCAGTAACTGCCACAGCTAGCAGTGATGATGATTAATCTCTTAAAATTATATACATTCAAGTATTTAAGGGAAAACACTTAAAATAATGTAATACTGAACACCATGTCATAGGCTATTGATTTATACAAATCTCCTTCTATGAAAATTTGGAAAATATCACTATCTAATAATCTCTTCAACTGGAACTTCAAAATAACCAACAGTATGCTGGAAACAAGTAAACAACGCATTGCAAACAGTGTAGATATGATTAGAAGTTTTCTAATCTTGAACTGCAGTTTGCCTATAAATTTTATACAAGTTTAAACAGTGTGACATGTAGGATGATAATTGAAATTGAGCCTTACTATAAGATTTCCAACCAAAGTGCATTGCAAACAGTGTAAACCCAGGGCAGCTGTCACATTCAAATGTCACATTTTAACAAGACAGCTTATCTGGGTCTACACAGTTTTCAATGGACTATGGTTGAAAATCTCAGAGCAGAGTTTAAGTCTATTATATAATAATACCCAGCACAGTAAGGATTAATAACAATAACTCACTTGTCTATCATCAGTAATTTCTACAACAGTCAGTTTGCGATCAACATGCTTTATATGGCATGTTCGCGAAACAACGCTAACATGTTGGCATTCTGCTCTCAAACTGGCCTTCCCGAAAGCCAAAAGACTTCCAAACTTTCAACCTGTAGCTTGTCGGTGCATCCTTCAATTTGGGAACAGTTTGACCAAATTGAAATGTGTTATCTAATTGGATATTATTTATAGAATGAACCAATCAGAGTATGGCTTTTATATTATTACGGCAGATTCATCCCTAGACATTATTAACTTTTCGGTACATACCGTAAAGTGGAAATAAATACCGAAAACCAAACCGTAAGTGAAAAAACCGTGGTACATGTGTACCGTAAGATACCATTTCACCCTTATACAATAGGTGTGTAATTTAATCATTATATAATTGCTTTCCCGGTGAATTCACCATTCGGGTTACTATATATCTAGTCTCATTAATGACCTGTAAGACAGCATGCTAATTTTGTGACATTTGCCGTCTAACAACCGTTAGCGTTAAAACCGAAAAAACCGAAGCCTTTAAAACCGTTTAGCATTAAAACCGAAAGTAGCTCGATATCACCATTTAGAGTACACAGATGTGAACTACCATATATCTAATTGTAGGCTAGTTGTTCATTAGGCAAATTCACCACAAACCAATACGCCTTTCTACGCCTTTGCAAACAGAGTAGACCCAGATCAGATGGTTCCTATAGGAGCCGTTTGATCAGGGTCTGCTCTATTTACTTATGATATAATGTAGATATATGGTCCTATACAGGTTCTGTCATGGCCAAAAGTTATTGTGTCCATTTGTAGTTATAACAATTTAAACTACTTAGTATTCATGATGTCATTAGCTCAAGGCAAACAGAGTAGACCCAGATCAAACGGCTTCTATATGAATTAAATCGATCTGATTCTACACCCTCTGCCACTGTCAAATATTACTTTGTTAACAATGATTTAACATAATTTAGTTTTAATTAATACTCATGTCATCATTATTTCTTTCAAGAATGTTGAACAGGGAAAGGGTTAAACTGCTCCTGTGTGAGTAATTTACCCCGGGTATACACTGTTTGCATGGGTTGGTCTGACCGAATATACGTACGGTATCGTATGACGGTACGTACATTCCACATAATCTTATGTGGGTGGGGTAAGAATTTAAACCGATAGCACACATTTCTCTACCTTTGTTTACACTATTTCACTACAGATGTATGCAGCTTTAAAAAATGATACTTTAGTTGATGTTCCTTCACTGCTGTCATTTTACCTTATTTTCATCTATAATCTATCCTAATTTAAAGTCCACATTATTTTCCAACTCAACTTGACAACGGGATAGTTTGTGTTCATTATTTGTGAGCTATGTGCGAGAGTTCACGAGACTTATGGCTTCGCCCCAGAGATCGCACGTGTGTTTTATATGGTAGCTTTACCGCTCAAACTGAGATTTCAGGATGACAGAAATATACAGAACACTTGCTTTTAATGAGAAAATAATTCTTAAATAAATTTAATATTATAAATTATTTTTATTAAAGTAAACGTTACCAGCGATGAAGGCGAATGGAGTCCGGTCCGTTTTACAAGCACTGCAAAGTACTGCAAGCACTGTATTTGGACAACCTCAAAACTGAAATTCAGTGAATGAATAACCTCCTCCAACTTCTTGCATTAGTTGACTAATTAGATATATCTATATGTAGATCATTATCCTCTCCACTCCCCTCCTCCTCTTCTTGTTCTTGTTGTTGCTGTTGATGACGATCTTGTTCTTCTTCAACTCATAGTTTTTGCTGTTGATGGTATTCTTCTTCTTCTTTCTGCTTCTCTTCTTCTTCTTTTTCTTCCTGATTTCTTCTTCTTCTTCAGATGCAGAGGTGAAGAAACACTAACTTTTGACTAATTACTTATAAAGGCATTTCGAAAGGAATGTTGACCCATTAACCCCATGCTGTGTATTTTGGGTACTGACTCTCTGGCATCTATAATACACAAATTGATAAGACGGGCTACTATCACAGAGGATCAAGGTATAATTGCATAACTTTATCTTTAACTTATGGCCATGGGCCCTGACTGGACATTGCAGGGGCACTCCAGGGAATCAATAATCAGCACAGCTGGACACTGTGTATTGGGGGGGGGGGGGTTCACTTATGAAGGAGCTTTGAGATGCCTTCAATGTACAAACACATGCATGTAGAATCTATCTACAGTGGCTACTGTACAAATAAGTATGGGTTACTTTAAAGTTATAGTCTAGGCGTGAATTTAGAGGGTCCGGAGCCGGCGTACACCCCACCCCCTAAAATTGCCCAAACAAACCTTTTTGAGTAAATTTATTAGATCTACATGTACATATAATAAAAATCAATAAATCTTGAGTTTTTTTTTTATTTCCCTCACTCAATAACGCTCATTCTCAAAATGCATTACAAAGACATCAGTGAGTGATATCATCATCCAACTTTTAAAAATCTACGCCCCCTAAAATTCTACGCCCCCCCCCCCCCCCCCCCACACACACACACACACTGAACCCTGGATCCGCACAAGTAATCTGTCCATTTTTCGTGTAAATCAACCAACATTAGGAGTTGTACACATATTCGTGATATGTATGGCGGTGGACGTGTTTTGTTTAGTGAAGGGAGATATTTTGGAAAATTGTGAATTGTAAATATATATGGATTAGATCGGGAGCTGTCTTATTGATTAGTAAAGGACGATGAAGTGGAATGTTACCAATGGGGAGAAAGCGTAAAAGTAGACAGAGTAGTGGAAATGACTGTAACAGTGAGAATGACAGCAAGTGTTTAAAATCCAGAGGTCCGTCGTCGGAGGAGACAGAGAATACATATCCAATAATAGTGAGTGAAATTGTAAGTCAGACTAATGGTGTACTGTACGGTGCTGATGGCAAACATGACATTGATTCTGTTTTTAGTGAAAAGTGCTCTGAAATAAATATGTCACAGGGAACTGAGAGTCAGACAAAGGAGGGACCTACAAACGCTGACCTGTTAGTTTGTTTAGAGAAAATTAATGAAAGACTAGGAAATGTTGAGAAACGTCTAGACTCGATAACTGCTTTAGAGAAAAAGGTAGATGAATTTGAAAAAGAAATGAAGAAGTTGTGGGTGGCGATGGACGATGGGAATAAAAAGCTAGAAGAGAGGGTTTCAAACGTAGAGGAAAAGACAGAATATGTTGGTTTCAATGTTGCGGAGTTATATCGGGTAAGGTAGATGAGTTACAGAAGGAGAGGTCTGAGCTGAAGAATGAGATTGTGTATCTCACGTCCCAATCCATGAGAAACACTCTTATATTCACGAACATTACGGAGGAGGTCGACGAAGAGCCCCAGATAACTGAGAGAAAACTTAGGGATTTTCTAGCTAGCAAGCTAATGATAGCCCAAGATATTGCAGATAATATGGGGTTCGAGCGTGAACACAGAACGGGGGAGAAGAAACGAGGTAAAATCAGACATATAGTGGCAAAGTTTGTTTTATTCAAGGACAGCGAATTTGTTAGAAAACAATGGAAATCTTTAGAGGGTACACGTTTTTACATATTTGAACAATTTCCAAAGGAAGTTATTGAGAAAAGGCTGAAATTTGTACCGAAAATGAAAGCCTATCGAGAGAAGGTTGATAAGCGGTAGGTCTAAAACACGCCATGGAAGAAATGGAACACAAAACACGCAATGGAAATTTTTAGGCATTTCTGGGTCGATTTTAATGATTTTTTCAACAAATATAGGTACAATAAAGTAATTTCGATTGATTACGTTTACTTAAAAACCTGTGTTTCCATTTCGTATGTTTAGATTATATTTCAGGAGGATCCTTTAGCCTGATGCCCATATAGGGATATGTAAATCGCTATAACATCGATCATTATTTTTTAATTTATATATCCCAAAAGTTATGCAGGTGACCAAACTAATGTTAAGCATGCATATATAAATTAATAGTGTTGATTAAATGCCTCTCTTTGAAGATATGGTTCCATTTCGTGTGTTCAGATTCCATTTCAGTTCAGGCTGTTATAATGCGTGGAATATATAAAGTCGCTGTAAAATCTCTATTTTTCACATTTTCTTGCTGAAATTTTGTACAAGAGTCTGTATTTATATTAGGTATACGTACATCAATTCACTTTTACCCCAAAACATCTAGTTAAAGATCTGTGTTTCCATTTCGTATGTTTAGATTATATTTCAGGAGGATCCTTAAGCCTGATGCCCATATAGGGATATGTAAATCGCTATAAAATCATTATTTTTTAATTTATATATCCCAAAAGTTATGCAGGTGACCAAAATAATGTTAGGCATGCATATATAAATAAATAGTGTTGATAAAATGCCTCTCTTTGAAGATATGGTTCCATTTCGTATGTTCAGATTCCATTTCAGTTCAGATTGTTAATGCGTGGAATATATAAATCGCTGTAAAATCTCTATTTTTCACATTTTCTTGCTGAAATTTTGTACAAGAGTCTGTATTTATATTAGGTATACGTACATCAATTCACTTTCCCCAAAACACATCTAGTTAAAAATCTGTGTTTCAATTTCGTATGTTTAGATTCCATTTCGTTCCATTTCGTACTTTGATTCCATTTCGTATATTAGTCATACCCATTTAGACCATATAAAACAAGACTGGTCAATAGATAACCATAAAATCACGTAATTACTGAAAACTTTTCCATTTCGCCAGTGCAGAAATGGAGAAATGGAGATGAAATATGCATTTTTATGTTGATTTTGTTCATTTTTTCAGGCATTATGACTACCCTTACACGAATTCTATCGATCTAGATCAAGCTAAGCATCTGTTGTCTATTAATATTTGTGCAATCGTGTACATTGTATTTACTTTAAAAAGGTCCATTGCGCCACAAGAGAAATGGAGAGAAAACACGCAATGGAAATGTTAAAGTCCTTTCTGGGTTGATTTTTACATTTTTTTCAAGCAATATAGGTAATTTCGATTTAATTAGATCAACTAAAACGAGAATTATCAATAGATATCCATAAAAGCGCGTAATTAATGAAAATTACCATTTCGCCAGTGGAGAAATGGAAATTTATAGAAGAAATGGAAATGAAATAGACATTTATATGCTGTTGTTTTTTCAGGCCTTAAGCTTATGATTAACTGTACATGAATTATATCGAATATGACCAAGCTAAGATTCATTTGTCCATTAATAATTGAAGGGGTCAGTGCAAGATGGTACCCAACACGACGGCTCCAACCTAAAGGAGAATAAAACCTGTTGCCGACAGGTTGTCTGCTAACTCCTTACTTATACGTGTTGTCGACACGTTGTAAGGGTCAACAGAAAGACGATAGCTCCTCACCAGAAAGCTCCATCCATAAACACTTTATGTGCAGAGACAATTTAATTTGAGGCTAGCTTCATTAAATAAAAGATTAACTGTTAGTTTTCTTGCTTGACAATTTGAATCCCTCAGGTCTTAAGGAAAACCAGAGTCGAACCGACGGGAGACAAGCCGCTTCCTCGGGCCTACCACTCAATTCGGTTACAATATCATGTATATGTCGGATGGGCGATATACTCGCACCAAAAATAGTCAAAAGGTTTTCATACCGTAACTATACCATAACTCCCTAAATAACCTAAATATATGTGTTTAGGTTGGTTTATGTATATAATGTTAAAAATTTACACATTTATTTAGGCTGTACATACAAAGCAGAGCAAACCGAACAGACCCTGATCAATTGGCTTCTACAGGAGCAACACGCGTTTGATCTGTGAGCGGTTAGGTGTGCGGGACTGTCGCTAAAAGGTGTGATAATCCAGCCATGCTATAACCGCTGATTGGATTAAACATCAACTTAATTCGTTCAGGACTTTCACGGGTGCTGAAATCAAATCCGACTGATCAGGATATCTGCTCTGTTATATACTTCTTTAATACTTAATTAGACTTGACATTTTCTGCAATGACCAAAACGTTATGTAATGAATAAAATCTAATAAATGGTGACATATCAGATCCAGATCAAACGGCTTCTGTAGAAGCCGTCTGATCAGGATCTGCTCTGCTTGCTTCCGAGTTTGTATAATGTATATTAGACTTGACATTTTCTGCAATGACCAAAACGTTATGTAATGAATAACATCTAATAAATGGTGACATATCAGATACAGAGTCATGCAGGAAACACCACATACAGAACAAAGTCGCCCGAACAGCAACACAAGGAAACAGCAAATGTACATAACTATAAAAACATCAAGAGACGCACAAAGACAAAACAAACATACAATAGGGGGAAGATGGAAGTACCGCCTTGGAACGGTCAGTGACAAAAGTCACTGGGGGGTTAAACCGGTTTATGGGCGCCCAACCTCACACTTATTCCATCCCCACCCTAAAAGACAAACAGTGTAAATAAACGTATCCCCTCTCCTACTAAACTACAACAACCGCGATGGCAAATACAGTGCATGTATAACGAAAACATTTAAGTGAACAAACTGTATCCACCTATCGCTAGTGTACTCAATGATTGAGCTGCAAACAGAGTAACTGTAGAAAAGTAATAAAGGGTACGACAAAAACGAAATAGTACAGATATCCGACGTTCTCCTTCCGTTTCTGGATTTAAGAGGTAGCTTTCATAAAGTACTAAACCTTTCTTGTCGGCGTACATGCAAAGAGGCCAGCGTGATTGCCAACTGTAAAAGGGTTGACAACCAAACATGCAGTATATTGTAATACTATAGGATCATATCCCTTTTTAATGAATTTTTTAACATATTTGATGAACAAAGTGAGAAAATGGGTATGTCCAATAATTTTACGAAGTTTGTAAATCACATCACCATAAAATTCAGGATGTGAAATACCGTGTCGCAGAAGTGCCTTGAGGTTACATTGGTACTTGCCAATAAGTGAGAGATTTCGATAGTAAAATTAAGAGAAAGTTTTTCTTAGTTTATGGTATCTATATCCTTGCTTCACAGCTTTTCAGTTAAAATGAATCGTCAAGAGATGTACAAGCTCTAGCAAAACGAATAAGTTGAGATATATAAACCCCGTAAGATGGGGCACGGGGAACATCTCTGTCAAGATGAGGGAAATTTACAATATTAAAATCAAAATCATCTCTTTTGTCATATATTTTAGAAGAAATAATTCCATTATCAATTTTAAGGTCTATATCAAGAAAAGCTGCATAATTGTCGGACGGGTTAGCTTTATTCAATTTGAGTTCTTTAGGATAAATTGTAGGAATCAGAGCATCAAAGAAAGGGTTATCTAAGTTAAAAATATCAGTTTCATTGAAAGCTTTTATAACATCTACTTGTGATTGTGGATTCAAACGTAACATGAAATCTCTCTCATAGCAGTACAAAAACAAATCTGCAACAAGTGGTGCACAATTCGTACCCATACGAATACCAATTACCTGACGGTATATAGCATTCCCATAACGTACAAATATGTTATCCAAAAGAAAGGTAAGCGATTCGCAAACTTCTGAGCAAGTCCAATTGATGTAATATTTCATTTGCTCGTCAGTAATGAAAGCTTTTTCAGCATTACATGCCAGAAATGATGTTTTTTCCCGGGCAAATATTTTCTGGATTAAGTTACGTCAATTTATCTTTAATTAAAATATAAGGAAGAGTTGTGTACAAAGTAGAAAAATCGTACGTGCTTACAGTGGATGCAAGATACCTTTTGTTCCTAAGTTTGTTTAAGACTTCTGAAGAGTTCTCAATAGACCAGAAGAGATTTATTCCAGAATTTTCATGTCTTATCACAGTAGAATTTAACATGTTCTTTTACCCTCGTTAAACAAGAAGTCAAAAGTATAGACAATTTAGTAGTAGCACAGGAGCTAGAATTTGCAATAAAACGCGCTTTATATGTTTTTATGTAGTTTTGGTAACCAATACATTGTAGGAAATTTACGTTGAGTAATTTTAATATCGGTTCAAAGTTGCTCACACTTTTTGACATGGTCTGAAACGATGGTTATAAATTATAAATGCTTACATGAATATACAAGTAGTAAAGGGTTAAAGATTAGTCATGAATAGAAGACTAAATTAATAAAACACTTTAAGTAGATCTAGTTGCAAACTTTAATTTAAAGCAGAGGCATATATCTATACATCATACATGCAGCTCAATATGTCTCTATTTCAAGAAACTTGGAAAGTAATCTTGAACTACCGATGCCGTCGTTTCGCAGAAACTGCTACGTGAGTATTTGAGATAAAGTAGCAAAGTTTATCTCCTCGAATTCATCTTCTATTATTATATAGAATACCACCGCGGTCGAAATCGCCAGCCGTTTTGTACTGTTGTTTAGGAATGGAAAAATCAGTGACGTCACACTTGGTGCGTGAAGTCCTGTGGGCGCGCGACGTTTGTTTACTAGAACCGTGGGAACGACTTATGCTGGGCCAATCAAAATATAGGTTATATTCTAAGTAAGTTAGAACATATTAAGTGAAATCTTAGTGGCTAAGAAGAGGCTCGCTCGCTCCGCCACTAAGATTTCACTTAATATCTATACTACTAAAAGAACGAGCTCGATTTTGTGTCGGATGTGCCGTAAATACGGCACAACGTACATATTGGGTAATGTTATATGCGGACAGCTTACACACTGAAGTTGTGCTATTTAACATCGAAAAAGCATTAATATCAGCAGTTTGGATACATACAGAAAAATTCCCCTACCTACAGAAATAGTCCATCTAAATATAGACGGGAAATGGCCTTCCAATGTGAGTGACGATTGGCGACTTTTCCGATACGGACACAAACGTATTATTTATTTGTTTGTTTTGTTTCTCTTTTATTGTTTGTTGACAAAGCACTAGACGGTTAGTGACTGTTTATACGGAACGGATAGACCAACTTCATCCGCAGTGTTGTTATACCTTCTAATCCTTCGAGATCATGAATTTCAGTACTTCTTGCTCTGAAAATTGAATACCGCTTAAGCTGGTGCTAAGGGCGTGAGCAGTGTTGCACTTTCAATTATTGCTCATGAACAGACTCAATAAAACCGAGTCTGCAATTTTTATGCCCCCGTTGACGATAGTCAGGGGGCATTATGTTTTGCACATGTCCGTCTGTCCGTCCGTCCGTCCGTCTGTCTGTCCGTGTGTCACGCTTTTAGGTGCAGTTGGATGTCACAGTTTTTCAAGTGTTATAAGTCAGTAATTTCTACATTTATACACATGAAACTTCACATACACATCAATTACCCTCTGTGCTATCATTTGGCACCCCTCCCATGCTGCCGGCAAGTCCAAGGTCGAGGTCAACTGACTTGGAAATTTTACGTGCAGTTGGTTGTCACATTTACGTGCAGCTTCTTGTCACAGTTTTTTCATTGTCTTATATCTCCCTAACCACTGTAGCTATTGCCATGGAATTGCATATACACATTAAACACCATCCATACTTTCATTGCACACCAAGCCCATGCTGCCCGCACGCCCAAGTTCAATGTCAAATGACTTAGGAATTTTACGTGCAGTTGGTTGTCACAGTTTTTTCATAGTCTTATATCTCCCTAACTACTGTAGCTATTTGCATGGAATTGCGTGTACATATTAAATACCATCCATACTTTCATTACGCACCCGGCCCATGTTGCCGGCAAGCCCAATGTCAAGGTCAAATGACTTACGAATTTTACATGCAGTTGGTTGTCACAGTTTTTTCGTAGTCTCATATCTCACTAACCGCTATAGCTATTGGCATGTAATTGCATATACAGATTCAACACCATCCATACTTTCATTACCCACCCGGCCCATGGTGCCAGCAAGCCCAAGGTCAAGTTCAAATGACTTAGGAATTTTAAGTGCATTTTTTGTTGTCAGTTTTTTCATCATCTTATATCTCACTAGCCGCTAAAGCTATTGGCATAGAATTGCATATACACATTCAACACCATCCATACTTTTGTCACTGACCGTTCCAATGCGGTACTTCCATCTTCCCCCTATTGTATGTTTGTTTTGTCTTTGTGCGTCTCTTGTTGTTTTTATAGTTATGTACATTTGCTGTTTCCTTGTGTTGCTGTTCGGGCGACTGTTTGTTCTGTATGTGGTGTTTCCTACATGACTCATTTTTGTACTTTCATTATGCACCTGGCCCATGCTGCCTACAAGCCCAAGGTCAAGGTCAAATGACATAGGAATTTTTTGTACACCTAGGCAAGCACCCACACGGGGGCATCACTGTGTCTTACATACACAATTTTCTAGTCTCTTTTTGTGTTGCAATTTTTGCTTTCGGGGGATCATCTCCCTTCAGAATTTATTATTTTGGAACAAAAAATGACCGACTCTAATGTAAACAAAACGAAGCGACTACGGCGATTCTTTATTTTTAAAAGCCTTAGCAAGCTGCAATGTTTTCAACATAGTTGTCTTGGTACAGTGGATATGTATCCGGGCTTGCATGTGCGGCATGTTCGATTCTAACCAGTGACCAATATTTTTTTATATATAGATACTGTCCGTACAAAACAACAATAAATATTAACTAGAGGTTTTTGTCACAAAAACGGATGTCTCCCCTCTAATAAAAACAATATGTAAAGGGAAATCACTAAAAATGAATGATACTTCCCCTCATTATGCGTTTTCCACACTACATTTTTCAAGAAGAAAATGATAACAGCTAATAACTCCAAAAATACTGATACCAGATTTATGGCCCTTGTGCATGACACTTACTTTCATCATGCTCTTTCCAAAAATAAAATGTCATTCCAATAGCATCAGTCGAACAGGAGTTATTGCTCGGCCAAAAAATGTAACAAAGGGCAATAACTTCAAAAGTATTGAAGCCAGAATTATGGCCCTTGTTCATGACACTTTCTCTCATCATGCTCTTTCCATGTATGAAGTTTCAATACGATGGCAAGATCCATGTAGGAGTTATCGTCCGGACAAGAAAGAATTAAACAAATGTACAAGGGGCAATAACTCTAAATTTATTGAAGGATCTTATGCATGACACTTTCTCTTATCATGATCGTTCCATGTTTGAAGTTTCACTCCAATGGCATGTGTCACATAGGAGTAATCATCCGGACACAAAAATTGTGGTTTTTTACAAAGGGCAATAACTCCAATATTAGTGAAGCCAGAGTTATGGACCTTGTGCATGACACGTCCTCTCATTATGATCTTTCCATATATGAAGTTTCAATCCAATGGCATGAGCCATATAGAAGTTATCGTCCGGACAAAAAAGTGTGATTTTTTTTACAAAGGGCAATAACTCCTATATTAGTGAAGCCGGAGTTATGTACCTTCTGCATGACACTTCCTCTCATTATGCTCTTTCCATATATGAAGTTTCAATCAACTGGCATCAGGCATATTGAAGTTATTGTCCGGACAAAAAATTATGATATTTTTTACAAAGGGCAATAACTCCAATATTAGTGAAGCCAGAGTTACGGACCTTGTGCATGACACTTCCTCTCGTCATGATCTTTCCTTATATGAAGTTTCAATCCAATGGCATGAGCCATATAGGAGTTATCGTCCGGACAAAAAAGTGTGATTTTTTTACAAAGGGCAATAACTCCCATATTAGTGAAGCCAGAGTTATGGACCTTGTGCATGACACTTCCTCTCATTATGCTCTTTCCATATATAAAGTTTCAATCAACTGGCATCAGGCATATTGAAGTTATCGTCCGGACAAAAAGTGTGACGGACAGACGGACGGACGGACGGACAGACGGACGGACAGACAACTCTCACGAAAACAATATGTCTCCCCCATATAAATATGGGGGGGGGGACATAATAAAAGCATGTAATAATTAATAACAAAATATTAACACATAATTGAAAAAGAATAAAAATTTAAAAAAAAAGAAGATTAGGAACGCATATGGAGAAACTGCTTGCGCAGAAATACATGTACTAATAACAAATAACGTAGGTAATATATACAATGCAAAAAAGGTTGCTTTTTCAACAGTTACCAGCGTTATAGTTATATTGTTTTGTTTACAAACGAGTAGGAAATAAATTGACAAAAGAAGACCAAAACAGCTGATGCGTCCTCGGCCAAATCGGCACAAGGCCTAAATACGCGTGCAGTTCTCGCGGACTGGAATTGTACCATTTGTTTGCATACCCCATATGCATATGTTACCGTAATTGTTTTAACTGTTTTTTTAATGCAACCGATTCTGTTGTTTTCCCAAAAAATGTGTACTAAAGAGAATGACAGACGGAGAGCAGAATTTACTGAAACGCTACTCGGCCAAATCACTCCTGCACCTAACTGGTCATAATGTTGTCTGTTTTCACAGACATTTCACAGACAGCGAGGATGAGAATGGCACAGTACCATTTTTAACATGCATACAATACTGTCCGTTTCTTCATTTAGACGGATTTTACTCTTTAGCTCTTTAGATGGATTTCGTCGTGTTTGCATATTATATACTTTACAGAGTAACTGATAAAAGTGCATGACTGTCGAATGCTATTTGAAGCATTTATTATAATCTGGAAAATGTGGTATAAGGGGCATGCTTGGTGATTAAACGCTTTTTTGTTGAAATAAGATCGTTACTTGCCTACAAAACTGTTTTTAAATTCATTCATTTTCACAGTATCATAATATCAATTACATTTATAAGGAACTAAATTTGCTGAAACGACGACGTTTAAAATGTAAAGAGAAATAAGGTTGATAGAACAGAACAGAGTATTTATTTGGTTTAAGCATTACAGCTCATCACCATAAATACAAAAATACAAATACAGATAATACATGCGTTACATTGTCACATTCAATATCAGATTGGTGTTGTGTATATCTTTATCTTGTTTTAGCCAAGATCTATTTTGTGAGATTGTTATTAATCAAGATTTTCATAGACATTGTTTTGTAATAATCCTTGTATGGCTTAAGGCCTTATATGAGTACACATTGTATAAATGCGTGTATATACACAAAATACACAATTGTTCAGACCTGTACATAAAAATGCATTATTATTCAAAACATTACATAATGTATTGTACATAATTACATAATGTAATGCGACTAAGAGATTAATTCATCATCTCTACATTTAAAACTTTTTATGCAGTATGTAGCTAAATTATTTAAAACAGTTTTCTTTGTTCTGTTCAACAATTCAATAAGTTTGAACATGCTCGGTCTTCGCCAGAAATAATTTGGTATATATTGTTTTCTAGTGTTATCATATTTAGGACATAATAGTATACAATGGTATTCGTCTTCTATGTCATTTAATTCACAAATTTGACACCATTTTTCATTCCTCGATATCTTCCTATGTCGACCTACTTCTATCAAAAGTTTATGAGAAGAAAATCTAATTTGAGATATCACATTTCTGCGTTTGGTCTTATCCAATAAGCTTAAATATGTAGACACACTAAACGGTGCCTTGAGTTCTTTAAACAAAACCAAAGATGTACAGTTATCGGCGCTCTCATGCCATTCATGAAATTTGACACAATCTTTCATTCCTCGGTATCTTCCTATATCGAAGATGTGCAATTATTTGCGCTCTCATGCCATTGAGAAATGTAAATATCTTTTAAACGAAACTTAACAACAGGTAATAATACTTCGAAGCGGACATGCAGATTCTGGGAATGCCCAGACATCTGAAAACTGCGAACTACATAACAGATTTCTTACCTTAGTTGACCAGTTATTAGTAAATGTTGTTAATATCCCTTCTCTGATTATCGAGAACAGCTTGAAGAATACAAGTGTCATATTTATGCGCATAAAACTTTAACCAGAATTTAATGATTTGCCTATTATTTTACTCGTACTACATATTTGTAACGGGTAACGCACTAATTCGGCATATAGTGCCAGTGAGTTTGTTTATTTTTTTTTACATTTAGCAGCCATTTACAAAACGTTCTATGCATTATTTCTATGTTATCAGCCTTAACAAACCCCCAAACGTCACAGCTATAATTTAAGATTGGTGAAACGTAAGAATCGATAAGATTGGTGAAACGTAAGAATCGAACAAATTACACGAATACTATAATTGGGACTTCAATCTCATTTGTTATTCTAAAGAGTGCGTTTAACGCTCTGAGTCCTTTACCGGATAGAGTGTTTGTTGCTGGCATAAATGACCCGCCACTCGATAACACTAACCCTAAATAGTTGAAGCTGTTAACTATGGCCTTTTCTAAAAACAACATTTTTGTTTTATCTACATTTATCTACATTTCTTACATTAATATAATATTGAACAAAGGTGCCCGACGCATGCTTGGACTCACTCATGGAACCCCCCCCCCCCCCCCAAAAAAAAAAAAAATAATAATAATAATAATAAAAAATAAATAAATAAATAATAATAAATGTGATCGAAGTATGTTCAACTAGCCTAAAACTATCTATTTGAACCTTAAACCACTCCGAAAAACAAGAAACACACGACCCGGATATTGAACAGGTAGAGGGTTAACCACAATAGTAATGATAGTTAACACACTGACTTAATTCATATAAATAGATCTATAGATCTATTCATCCAAGATGCGGATCCAGGATTTCAAATAGGGGGGGGGGGGGGGGGGGGGCGTACATAATCCGATTAAATCGTTGTTTTATTGATTTTATTAGATCTAGAGATCTAAAAAATACTCAAAAAAATTGTTTTGAAAATTTTAGCCAGCTTCGCCCCTCTAAATCCACGCCTGTATCCGTTATTCTAAGCACCCAGTTAAAACAAAATTAGTAAGTAGATCTAGATCTAGATCTAAATGTAAGTTTTAAAATTACAATGTCTTATACTTCTACTACATAGTGACCACCTTCAGAAAATTGAAGTTTATGTCACTGGTGATGAGGTGCGCCACGACTGGACGATCATGGAAAAGGAAAAGTTAAAACTATTTACATTTAACATCATTTAGTGTGCGTGACTTTTGACTGCAGTTCTGAACGACTCGATAAAATCGCTCAGAACCACATTCAGTGGGAGGCTGTTCCAATCTCTTATTGCCCGCGGAAAGAAGGGGAGTTGTCTAACTTGACTTCTGCATGATGGGACCTGGTGGGCTAAGGAATGCATATTACGCGTGCTGCAGCCCTCCTCTGAACTTTTCTAAATTCATGATATCTTCGTTTAGGTATGGATCCCAGACAGAGCAGGCATAATGATATTCTAATGACGGGCGTACTAGTGATTTGTATGCCTTCTCTTTAATAGAGAATGAACTGATGTTTAGGTTCCTTTTTAAAAAGCCAAGTGTTCTATTTGCCTTGTTACAGACATTGTTTACATGTCTCTGCCATTTGAGATCAGACTGTATGGTAACTCCTAAATAAGCCCCTACTTTGCTTTATCTGTGTGTTCTAGGACTTGACCATGCAGTGTGTAGACTCTAGTTGTGTCTAATGGGGTGCTTGTTTCTTGTGATGAACAGGACGTTGCATTTGTCTGGATGGAATGCCATTTTCCAGGTGTGTTCCCATATGCTGAGTTTGTCGAGGTCATTCTGGAGAGTTTGCAGTCTCTGTTGGATTGATAGTGAGATATAAGGATGTGTATCGTCTGCAAATAGGCGTACAGTTGAGTTTAAGCCACAAGGTATGTCATTTATATAAAATAGAAACGGACTAGGCCCCAGTACAGATCCTTGGGGAACCTCGGACCGCACCGGGACATTGTCTGATTTCTCACCTTCCAGAACGACTGCCTGTGTGCGAATTGTGAGAAAACTGAGTATCAACCTGTTGGTGTTTCCCTGTATGCCATAGTGCGAAAGTTTATGAATTAGAAGGTTGTGTTTGTCAAATGCTTTAGAGAAATCCATTACTAAAATATCGGTTTGTCTAGATTTTCCATGTTTTTTGTCTAGATCTAGATCTAGATCTAAAAAGGTTTCTCTATCCCTAGCTAAACAATATACAAAACAATACTAGATCTAGATTAGATCTACAACACTTAGATCTAGATATAAACTAGAGCTACAATTTATTTCATTTGAAAGTTAGGCCTAAAACTTTGGATCTAAATCAGACTCCGAATGCACCTCATCAATAGATCTATCAACACTGTTTGCGACACCAGAGACATAGGCCTATAGGCAACATATGTATGTATTGCGACACCAGACATATAGGCTACATGTATGTATGTCTCTGGCGACACACATGGATCTGTTGTATCGACACACATGGATCTGTTGTATCTTAGTCTGGTATGGAATACCGCCGCGATACTTGTGCGGCAAACTGTATCTTTAAAAAAAAATGAAACTAGAAAAATGTTTTTTATAGCAGACGACGACTTTTGCAGACGACCATTACACGTGGATACAAAGGGAAGTAACACACGAGTGACACTCTGCTTCGAGTTCTTCCCCTTGCAATTTGACAAGATGGCCGGTGTCGATTATGAGAGTGTGTTGTGTGTTAAACCAATGGTTCACGTCTTCAGAATACCCCCGAGAGCCTCTAACAGAGGCTACAGGTAATACATGTATATTTTACAAGAAGTAGAAGTTGACAGTTTCTGGATTGGCCATCGTTTCTCACATCTTTCTTGCAACGGAAGGGGCGGATCAATGGTAAAATTGTGGGTGGGGTAGAACAATGTTCAGTTATTAGCATTTTCAACGTATAAGTTGTGTTCTTGTTAACTTTTGGCCAGTGAAAAATGATTAATGAATTGAAATGATGGAATATCGGTTTGTGCCAATTTTTGATGACCTGCTTACAGCAAAAAATGGAATGGCCAGCGAAGAGAAGTCTTCATTTCAAATAACCTAAAAAATAAGGTTTTTTGGGGTTGGGTGGGGGGAAGCTTAACCCTTAACATGATTCATTACGCCTTTTGATGCCTTGGCAAACAAAGTGGACCCAAATGAGATGGATCCTGTAGACTCGGCTTATATAGATCACAGGCGTTAGGCTCATGAAATATGTCTAAAATAAGTTAAAATGTCCCTAAATTGACATTTTGTAACATTTGGAGCCGAAAAATTAAAGCTTAGGGTGTTTTGAGATAAAGCTGAAATTTTGTATATTCTATATAAGAGAAAGGCAAATAACTTACTCTCGGGTTATCCGCTTTGTGGAGCTATGATGCTATTTTAGAAAGTATAGAAATATATGTATCAGATTCCATTAGCAAACAGAGCAAACCCTGATCAGACAGCTCCTATAGGAGCCGTCTGATGACTCTGATCTGGGTCTACTCTCTTTGCAGATGCGTGAAAGCACGTTTGTATGAGGGGAAAGGTTTAAATATATAAAGCAACTGAACTTTCTGTACTTCAGTCCTGCATTAAGCATGCAGCTTCTTTTCAAGTACTTTAGGGTATTTTCATAAAATGAGTGACCACTGTGGACAATGATATTCAAAACATAATTTTGTTTTCTAAAATAGGCCCAGTTCATATAAGATCCTGTCCGATCCAGTCTGATCCAGTCTGATTTGATGGTTTGAGACACCAGAGTAGATCCTGATAAGAAGTCTGATCAGGGTCTGCTGTGTTTACCTATAAAAGAATTTATATATATCTGGTTTTACAAGTTTTCACCAAACCAAAACTTTTCTGGTTCATATGCCATTGTGAATACACTGAATTAGAATAGTTTGCATCACTACATACATGTACATTTCTGATTATTTTTTACATGAGTATACATTGAGTAAAGGGTTAAGTACACACACTACTATGTTAGCCACTCAGTAGAAAATCTACTGTAATCTACTGTTGTTTGAAGCATAACTGCTGTTGTTTAATGACAAATATTCAATATTGACTTGTTTTAGAGCTGCAGACTGGAAATTAGACCAGCCTGATTGGACTGGTAGACTGAGAGTTGTGGCCAAAGGAAAGGAATTGGCCATAAAGTTGGAAGACAAAAATTCAGGTATACATACCGTGTAGTTGTAGTTAAGAGACGGTATCTCTAAATTCAAGAGACCATACAAATTGCTTCAAGATAACAATTTCTAATCTAGTAAAATTCTCAAGTTTACAGCTTAATGCAGGTAGGAGCTTTCAGCATTACTTTCAACCTGCATTAAGCTATCACATGTGTTTCTAGAAGTACATGTATGTGTAGTCAGTGATATGTGCTAGGACAATACTGAATTTTAAATTTTGGAAGGACCGAACTTTTAGTTCGAGTTATCAGTTTGAGATATCAGTGTTCTGCTGTAATTAAAAAAATCTAAGTAAAATATGTTTTACATTTCTCCCATCATGCTGCTACCGGTACTTGTTATAATCTTACAGAGAGAACCAACAGCTTGACTTCTTTTGGTGATCCTTTAGAAATGCTTATTTTCATGTCCCAAAACCATAATTGTTCAAGCTACTATGAGTTACAAGATCAAAAGTAATGTCGAGAATTTGGATACAGTCCCCATATGTGACAAGCTATGATAGCCACAGGAGTGCTATTCAGATCTTTATACACATGTGGCTGCTGAATGCAAGGTAAAAGTCGTGTGGAAAGCTCCTTTGGGAGCTTTCTGCATGACTTTCAAGTTTCATCCTGCATTCTTTAGGAGCTTTTTGTATGACTTTCACCCTGCAATAAGCTGCCACTAGGAGCAAATGCTCTATTTATCACAATGGTTTCAATAGATGATTTTTAGAAAGGCGTATTTATAGAGGAAAGGGTTAATGTAAATGGGCATATTCTTTTTCACTCATTAATTCACTTGACCTATTGAACCAGGTATATACAATACAGCTTCTATAAAGCAGCCATCAAAAAGAGGTTTAGTTCTACGTTTTGAACACAGATTGTAGCTTAATTCACATTGAGCTTTCTGCATTACATCTGTTGTGCATTAAGCAAGCACCTGCTTTTAACTTTTAACCCTTCACTCCATATATCAGCCTTTGTACACCTTTGCAAACAGAGTAGACTGAGTAAATGGCTCCTGATCAGGGTCTGCTCTGTTTGCTTATAATATAATTAAGATCTGAGTGTGCATTTTCTGCCATGGCCAAAATTGCTTGTGTTTCATGTGTCATTGTAAAAGTTTATCTAATTAATATTCGTTGTGTTGTATACCATACTGATGTGAGGCCTATTATGTATGTATATGTATACTGCACCCCTGGGAATTATAATTGATTCTATATCCGTTTCTAGGCTAGGAATTAAACAATGATACAAATTATGATACAATTAAACAAATCTCCCGAATATATATAGAAGGATATAACACATTGTGTCATTATTTCTTACATGAATATTCATGTCAGAAATAAAGGCATCATGAATATTAATCAGATTAATTGTTATTATAGCACACAAACACAGGAAGTTTTCGTCCTGGCAGAAATGTACAATCATATCTATATTATTTTCATAAGCAAACTGAGCAGACCCTGATCAGACGACTCCTACAGGAGCCGTCTGATCTGCGTCTACTCTGTTTGCAAAGGCGTAGAAAGGTGTATTTATGGAGTAAAGGGTTAACATCCAGGTTTATTTATTCAGTGGTAGCTTTAGAAGGGTCTACTTTCTGTATGTGGGTAACATGTACTATTTATTCTGATTGCAGGAGAGTTGTTTGCGAAATGTCCTGTGGAACAGTATCCTGGTATAGCAGTAGAGTCAGTGACAGACTCAAGCAGATACTTTGTCCTGCGAATAATGGATGACAATGGTACAGGTTTTTCTTCTTTAACCCTTTCCCTGTTCTATATTTATACGAAATTTCGATACCTACTGAATATCCATGGGCATAATAGTTATAATGACAAATTGAAGGAGGAAAATTGTATCAATTTTAGAAACTAAAGAAATAGATCCATCAAATTCCATCAGCAAACAGAGCAGTCCCTGATGAGACAGCTTCTACAGGAGCCTTCTGATCTAGGTCTACTCTGTTTGCAAATGCATGAAAAGGCATTTATTTGAAGAAAGGGTTAACTCTATTAACCCCCTCATATAAACACCTTTCCACACTTTTGCAATCGGAGTAGACCCAGATTAGACAGTTCCTGCAGGAGCGGGAGATAGACTGTGCAGACCCTCACCAGAGGGCTCCCCTGTAAGGGTCTAGGCCAGTACTCATTTTGCATATACGTCATATATGTTCATTATTTTCATTGTGAAACAGTCCATTTAGTAGTATAAAATGAATCCATTATCTAGATTTGGAGCATATTCTATTTGGTCTGACTGTTTGCCTGTCTGTCTGTCTGTCTGTCTGAAACTTTAATCATAACCTTTGAATTACATTGAGATAGAGATTTCATACTTGGCATGCATACTCATCATAAAACTGCAACTTTTGCCCGGTCAAAGTTAAAGATGTATGCTGCGCAAATTTTGCGTTTCAAACTGACTTCAGAATCAGAATCTATGTACCTTAACACTTATGTACCTTAACACTTATTTAACCCTTTCCCTGTTCTACGTTTATTTCAAATTTCCCTACCTACTGAATATTCATGGGCAAAATAGTGAAATATTGAAGGTTGGATATTACAGCCATTTTAGAAACTAAAGAAACAGATCTATCAAATTTTATTAGCAAACAGAGCAGACCCTGATCAGACGGCTCCTCTAGGAGCCGTCTGATCTGGGTCTACTCTGTTTGCAAATGCGTGAAAACCCGTTTATATGAGGGAAAGGGTTAACACTAAACAGTATGGTTAGTAAATGGTTGTTTATGTCAAAAAATTAGAAAAATGGATTGTAACAGAAACCAACAGAACAGCATTTGCCATTGGCCAGAATCTGTCATGAGATTCAAATTTACATACCAGAAATAATCATTCGATGTATATGTAGGTCAATAACCAGTGTCAGCCATTGCACATGTGATAACAACCTAATTAATATTCAAAGCCTTGTTCCGAAATAGAATCGGAGTCATTCAGAACTTGGCCGAAGATGTCCACTGATTTCCATACAAATTCCACATTTCTAAAAAGAAGGCTCCTTTTAAAGAATTTAACAGTATTCGGATAGCGATAATACTATATACACTGTATGTGTACAGCTTCTGGTGTTGATTGATTAATAAGAAAAATGCGCAAAATACATCTTGAAGGCAAAAGGTTAAAGTCAAAACAGCTGTTTTCTCTCATATAAACACCTTTTTATGCATTTGCAAACAGAGTAGACCCCAATCAGATGCCTCCTGTAGGAGCCGTCTGATCAGAGTCTACTCTGTTTTCTTTTGACATGATAAATATCTGATTTTACAGTTGTTGCCAAAGCACAGAATTCCCTTAAAAAATTACATTATAAACATTCAGCTATTAAATATTCATGATATTGGACAGGTATAGTGTTAATGATGTAGTATTTTCATAACACATCTTGTTTAGCGTGATTTCTAACTTTACAGGCAGGACAGCATTTATTGGCATTGGGTTTGAAGACAGAGGGGACTCATTTGATCTGAATGTAGCGCTACAGGACCATTTCAAGTGAGTTATCATCCCTGACTTAACCTCCAGCACACTATCCAGCATATTATCATTACTCTAGCAAACAGTTTTGATCCAGATGATATCCCAAATAACTACTAGAAGTCCCTGTAGGATTAACCTTTTCCCTGTTCTCTGTTTATTCAAAATTTCAGTACATGTATAGCTGGGACAAACTGACCTGGACCCTCACCTACTTAATTTGCATAAATCAAAATTCGTAACATTTCTATAATCGGCATTGCATGGGTTTATCCTTAGCACGTGTCCCGGTAAAAAGCAACTATGCATGGGCACACTCGTGATTGTATGGTTTACAGTGCATGGGTTATCGCTCTCACGTAATTTCAGCGATAATAGACTTCACGATTTACCAGTGGAGTTTTATTTATACTGTGTTATCTCTCCCATTATGTATTCTGCATATGGGTCAGGGTCCATGTCAAATTTTCCGAGCTATACCTACTGAATTTTCATGAACAAAATAGTTATAACGAAATATTGAAGGTGGAAAATTGTAGCCATTTCAGAAAGTAAAGAAAAAGATCTTTGAAATTCCATATGCCATCAGAGGAAACCCTGATCAGACGGCCCCTATAGGAGCCATCTGATCTGGGTCTACTCTGTTTGGCGATGCATGAAAACATGTTTATATGAGGGAAAGGGTTTAAACTGTCGAGTTACTTTATATTTTGGTTGAAAAAAATCGGTACATTATTTGTATCATAAGTTGATAACCCTTGACTACACAGAGATGCCTTTTTATACATTAGCAAATAGAGTAGACCTAGACCAGATGGCTTCATAGGAGCTGTCTGACCAGGGTCTGCTCTGTTTGCTTATATAATAATATAGATCTGATTATACAATTTGTCTTGTTAAGGAGGTTTTTTATGCCCCCGCCTTTTGGCGACGGGGGCATTAAGTTTTACCCGTACTTCCATCCTGTAAAGTTTTCGTCAAAGATTTCTTGACTTGTGTATGTTGGAATGATTTGATATTTGGTCTAAAGCATGATCCTAGTGAGTTGTACCGTGTCTCCCCTTTACAGGTGTGTTTTCCATCTACTTCCTGTTTGCCGACAAGTTTTACCCTTGTCCGTCCGTGTGTCGGTCCTGTAAAGTTTTCGTCAAAGATTTCTTGGCTTGTGTATGTTGGAATGATTTGATATTTGGTCTGAAGCATGATCCTAGTGAGTTGTACCGTGTCTCTCCCCTTTTCAGGTGTGTTTTCCATCTACTTCCTGTTTGCCGACAAGTTTTACCCTTGTCCGTCCGTACGTCCATCCTGTAAAGTTTTCATCAAAGATTTCTTCGCTTGTGTATGTTAGAATGATTTGATATTTGGTCTGAAGCATGATCCTAGACACTTTGATTGAATTTGGGTGATTGTTTAATGACAAAAATTTTCGTCAAAGATTTCTTGGATTTAGTATGCTGAAATGATTTGATATTTAATCTGAAGCATAATCTCACTATGTTGTACCGTGTCTCCCTTTTTCAGGTCTGTCGTTCATCTACTTCCTGTTTGCCAAGACTGGTTGAATTTTAATGATAAAAATATTCGTCAAAGATTTATTCGCTTGTGTATGCTGGAATGATTTGATATTTGATAGGAAGCATTATTATTATTATTATACCACATTTATATAGCGCTCTTTTCACACAGGATGTGTGCGTTCAAAAGCGCTTCACATGATTAAATTTCATGTACAGAATTGAATATATATTATGCGTATAGAATGTTTAAAACAAATGAAATTTAAGATAGAGATATCAATAAAACTATCAAAAATTGAATTAATTTAAGAACTATAGATAAAAACATAATCATAGTGAGTTGTACTGTGTCTCCCCTTTTCAGGTCTGTCGTTCATCTACTTCCTGTTTGCAGACACTTTCATTGAATATTAATGATTGTTTAATGACAAAATTTTCATCAAAGATTTCTTGGCTTGTTTATGCTGGAATGATTTGATATTTATTCTGAAGCAAAATCATAGTGAGTTGTTCTGTGTCTCCCCTTTTCAGGTCTGTCGTTCATCTACTTCCTGTTTTCTGACACTTTGATTGAATTTTAATGATTGTTTAATGACAAAATTTTCAATGTAGAAAATATTCCAAAATAGGGAATTACCCGGTAATATAATACATAAATACTTGAATTGCTCTGATCTAATATTTCGACGACTAAGGGCCTTTTTCAAAGATTATGATAATCTTTGAAAAAGGCCCTTAGTGGTCGAAATATTAGATCAGAGCAATTTCAAGTATTTATGGACAAAAATTTCGTCAAGCATTTCTTGGCTTGTTTATGTTGGAATCAATTTTAATGCAATTTAGAAAATTCTGGCGGGGGCATCCGTGTCCCATGGACACATTTTCTTTTATTTGTTCTTATGCCATTGTAAAAATTATGCAATTAATATTTTATACAATTAATACAATCATTATTTTTCACCTGATTATTCATAAGGGAAAGGATCATTATCTCTTACAGAAATGAGAACAAAACCCAATTTTACATGCTATCGTATTGGTAATAACCCTGCCAATAGTTTGGATTCAGGTGAAAGGTCAAATAACGGCTAACCATTCCTTCATATACATGTGTTTTTACGCATTTGCAAATAGAGTAGACCCAGATCAGATGACTCCTATTGGGGTCTGCTCTGTTTGCTAATGGAATTGGAAAGAACTGTTTCTTTACTTTCTAGAATGACTACAGTGTTCCACTCCGTAATAAAACTATTTGTCTGTATTTTCAGTAGGTATTGAAATTTGGAATAAATATGGAACAGGGAAAGGGATGAGGTTGATATCTCACCAGGATCCAAGTTAATTCACATTCTGATCATGGTGTTTGAAAAGAAAATTGAGAAAAAAATCAAGTTTTAAGAATTTGCACTGGAGCACATTTTTTTCGCAAATGATTTGCAAACAGTTTGTGTACTGCAGGATAACCCTTTAATCCAGGAATATTTATATAAGAAATGATGACATCATGAATATACATAGTTAGATTAATTCTTAAAATGGCATATTAACACATGATGTTTTTGCCAAAGCAAAAACTGTAGAATCTGATCTACATTATTCAATAAGCAAACAGGGCAGACAGAGCATACCCTGATCAAACAGCTCCTATAGGAGCTGTCTGATCTTGGTCTACTGTTTGCAAAGGTGCTAAAAAGGTGTATTTATGGAGTAAAGGGTTAATCCTTTACTTCATCAATATTCATGTAAGAATTAATGACATTTCGAATATTACTTAGATGATTTTTATGCCCCCCAATGGCGGGCATATAGTAATCGCATTGTCCGTTGGCCCGTCTATCCTTCCATCCGTCAGTCTGTCCCAAATTTCGTGTCCCTTCTATAACTTTTTTATCTGTGAATGGATTTCAAAGACAATGTGTCGTGTTCAACACCCTGATCCATGGGTCAAAGGACAAGGTCATCCTTCAGGGTCAAAGGTCGGGAGCATAAGTGTTTCACAAGCACACTTATAGTGAACACAGGAAATTTTTGGTCACAGCAGAAACTGTAGAATAACATCAGTATTATTCCATAAGCAAACAAGGCAGACCGTGATCAGACAGCTCGTACTGTAACTGTCTGATCTAGGTCAGGTCTATTTGCAATGGCTTTAAAAGGTGTATCTCAGGTGTGAAGGGCTAATGACTTTTGTTATATAGCTGAATATAGGCAATGATATCAGAACACAGGCTCAGTGCATAACTTGTGACTATATTTAACATTTATTTGCATAAAATTTTATACAATAACTATCCTCATTAAATTTTCAGTTTAATTTTCTGTAGATATGTTCTATGTTAATTCATTAACCCTTTCCTCCATGAATGTAAGAAATAATTATGTGATAAATATTAATCCTTTCCTCCATAAATACACCTTTCTACTCCTCTGTAAAAGTCACTTTTTGTGTAGTACTGAAACCATTATGATATTTATCACAATGGTTTCAGTACTACACAATTCTAGCATTTGCCTTTTCTCTAGTAAATGCTCCTTTTTATGCCCCCATTGACGATAGTCAGGGGGCATATTGTTTTTGCCCTGTCTGTTTGTCTGTCTGTCCGTTTGTCAGCAACTTTAACATTTGTCATAACTTTTGAGCCAGTACAGATAGAGACTTGATATTTGGCATGCATATGTATCTCATAAAGACGCACATTTTGAGGGGTGACATGTCAAGGTCAAAGGCCATCCTTCAATTTCAGAGGTCAAATATATGGGTCAAATCACCGACTTTAACATTGGCCATAACTTTTGGACCAGTAGAGATAGAGACTTGATATTTGGCATGCTTGTGTATCTCACGAGACTGCACATTTTGAGGGGTGACATGTCAAGGTCAATGTCATCCTTCAGGGTCAAGGGTCAAATTGTCTTTTTCTTTGTCTGTAACTTTAATGCAACCTTAACATTGGTCTTAACTTTTGAGCCAGTACAGATAGGGACTTGATATTTGGCATGCATATGTATCTTATAAAGCCGCACATTTTGAGGAGTGACATGTCAAGGTCAAGGTCATCCTTCAGTTGCAAACATAGTAGACCCAGATCAGATGTCTCCAATAGGTGCCGTCTGATCAGGGTCTGCTCTGTTTGCTGATGGAATTCAATAGGTCTGTTCCTTTACTTTCTAAAATGGCTACAGCGTTCCACCGTGCCACCTTCCATATTTCGTTATAACTGGATGTGTATTTTATCCATGAATATTCAGTAAGTATCGAAATTTTGAACAAACATAGAACAGGGAAAGGGTTTTAACTGTAGTCATTGTTAAGAACAATACTGATAAATTCTGTTACTTATTGTTGTCGTCTACAGACTTTGTCTTCTACTTCAATTTTCATTTTTCTTCAAGTTTGTTTTAAAATACATAATCACAGTATCAACAGTTTGCTTCCTGACCACAATAATGAATAATACATGAAATACCACATTTATATAGCTATTTTTTATACTATGTAATTGTATGTTCAAAAAAGTTTCACAGCAACAATTACAAGATGATGAGATGAGTCTGCATCTCATCTGGATCTAAACTGTTTGTAAAAGTTATTGCAAATTCAACCTTGGCAGCAAGATATTATCACTCAAAATTGGCTGTTTTAGCCTTGTCCGTTCTCTTACTCAAATAGTTTACATCTTATATTCACCAAACTTACAGAGAGTGTTAATAGGTGCAAAATCTTGTCCAAGTTCGATTATCAGTCAAATCGCATCAAACACCTCTGAGTTATGGTCCTTGATTCAGTCAAAATTTGCCATTTCAGCCTTGTCTGCTCTCTAACTCAAATAGCTTTCATCTGATCTTCACCAAACCTGCAGAGAATGTTCATAGCTATAACATCTTGGCCAGGTTGGATTACCAGCTAAATTGCATGTGACACCTGAGTTATGGCCCTTGAATTAGTATGGCCCTTGAATTAGTCAAAATTTGCCATTTCAGCCTTGTCTGCTTTTTAACTCAAACATTTCTCATCTGTTATACACCATACGTGCTGAGAATGTTTATAGGTAAACAGTCTTGGCCAAGTTTGATCACTGTGTGGAGCCCTTTCTAACTTGGTCAGTCTTCTAGTTGAAATTTTGTCTCTCTATGAATTTTGTACCTTGGATTAATTTTTGAATATTTCAGACATTTAAAGCAAGAAAAAGATGCAGAGAAGGCAGTAGAGGAGCTTCAGAAGGGACCAAAACTAGACCTGGGCTTCAAGGAAGGCCAAACCATTCGAATAAACATAGCAGTAAGTGAACTCCTATAGGTACTGTCTGATCAGAGTCTACTCTTTTTGCAAAAGTGTGAAAAAGCATTTATATGAGGGAAGGGGTTAACATTTTATCATAGTTTCAACATACTTCACAGTTGTCAGAGGCCCAGATAAGATGCATAAATTAAAACATTTTCAAGAATAACTTTTTGTTTCTTCACGAAATCCTATGTTGTGTTCACTCTTTAGAATCATGTCTCAAAAAAGACAATTCTAAAGAGTGGTCCCAACATTCTAAGGATTTGGTGGAGAAATGTCGATTTTAGTATTTGAGTTTGCACGTTTATCTATTGCTCTGATTGTTTACCGTCACAGAGGTTGCCATCTGTTAACACTTTACTCCAGGAATATTCATGTAAGAAATAATGACCTCTTTATCATTAATTGGATTAAATTTTCCAATAGCACATGGACATGGGAATGTGTTGCCATGGCAGAAACTGTTGAATCGTATCTATATTATATCATAAGGCGTAGAAAGGCATATTTATGGAGGAAAGGGTTAAGGGGCTGTTTACTCAATCCTACATATTCAAAGAGCTGTGGCCCTTTAAAAATATTGATTTTCGATCCTCTTATACCATCAATAGTAGACCTGTTATTAAATGCCATGGTAATAGTGACAGACAATGATTTAGTTCATCCTTATTCTGTTATTTATCTGCTGTTTAATTTGTCTACTTTTGAAAACAGTTGATATGTTTTCGTCGCAGATTTAAATTTTAGTGTTGCACTTACTAACATGAACCCCTTTTCAAACAGAGTAAACCCTGATCAGATGGCTCCGGTTAGAGCCATCTGACTAAGGTCTGGTCTGTTTGCTTAATATAACATGATATAGATCTGATTTTACAGTTTTCGTCAAAGCAAAAAATCTGTATTTATGTGGCATTACAAAACTTAATCTAAGTAATATTCATGATGTCATTATTTCTTACATGAATATTCATTGAGATAGGAAGTGTAAATCCATCAATTTTCCATCAGAGCTTGTGTTGTGACCATTTTTTAGAATCAGCTCTTCAAGACTCCATTTGGTGGAGATATAAAAAAGTACTTAGTTATAGTCTACTTTCATTCCTAAGGATCGCTCAGCCTACTGTACATTTACTCCCCTGGTCATTGAGTCATTCACCTACAATATTGAGCACTGCTAACATATATAAAGGAGGTATTCTAATTAAAATATGGATTTATTCATCTTACATATGACTCATAATGTACTAATTAAAATATTGATTTATTCATCTTACATATGACTCATAATGTACTAATTAAAATATGGATTTATTCATCTTACATATGACTCATAATGTAGCAAGTTGGTTTGATCACACTTTACAGACAAAGAGGAATTCTGGCGGTGAGAATGGCACACCAAAGAAGGACAAACCCAAAGCTGCAACTGGAGGGATGGGATTCTTACCTCCACCCCCAGGAGGCATCAAACTTCCGCCACCAGGTGGGGACAGCATGGCTCTTGCATTTGGGAGCTCAAAACAAGAGTCTCCATCCCATCAAAGTGTGCAAAACTCAACCCCAGTTCAGAGTAGTAATGTTACTTCCAGTAGTGGATCCAATGTAGATATGTTATTAGACTTGGGCTTTGGTGGCTCTGCGTCTCAGAGCCAACCACAGACCTTCAACCAGACTCAAGTATCAAGTGACTTTGGCACAAATTTTGATCTATTGTCTAGTTCAAGTGAAATTAGCGGGTCTGTTCCACCGGCTGGAGGGCCCAGTGATCCATGGGGCGAATTTACAAGTGCAAGGTATATGTGTTGTAGCAGATAGAAATGTGTATTATTCAATGTTGTTTGAAATGCTAGAGGTATACATAAGATGATATAATCTGACGGTGTCCAATGAACATTTTGAATTTGATAGGCAGTAGGTGCATTAAAAATTGTATATCTGGGTTTGTTGATATTCTGTGAAAAAAAATTATCCTAGTATTCGACAGGACAAACTTAGAATAGGTAAATGGTATAAGTCCAGATAAAATTGTTCCTGAAGGAAAAGGGTCGACTACAGTAGAACCTGTCATATGAACTTTGAATTGATTGAATGCAGACATCTTAAAAAACAGGTAGTTGCTTAATGCAGGGCCAAAGTAACACAAAAAGCTCCTATCGGATGGTCACTTAAGAAAGGTTCTACTGTATATCTGATACTCCATTAGTATCATGAAAAGTTATTATTATACCAGCTAAACTGACTTAATGATCTTTACAAACTGGTGGAGATGGGAGCTTGAATTAGTTGATTACTATTCACAATGGGTTGAGCATGCCATGAATATTCATCAGGTTAAGGGTCATATCTAAATTTAGAATGAGTTGTTGCATGAAGTGTGTGTAAGAAGTGTTTATGAAGAGCTAGTTTGAGTTGTATTTGGGGTTATATGAGAAAAGATTTGCCTAAGAGAATCTCTTATGTTTTCCTCTAGCATTTTAAAAAGATTTGTTGTATAACAATGTACATGTACCTCATTTACTCTTTCTATTAATCCTTTACCTCATGAATATTCATGTAAGCAATAATGACATCATGAATATTAATTAGAAGAATTTCATAATAGGGAATTTTGGCGGTGACATAAATTGTAGAATTAAATCTATATTATTCCATAAGAACCCTGATTAGATGGATCATACAGGAGCCATCTTGGTTGGGTCTACTCTGTTTGCGTAAGGCATTAAAAGGCATATCTATGGAGTAAAGGATTAAACTCTATTGTCATATTTGTTGGTTTATGGTCAGACCAGAGCTACAGATAAAGGTGCGTACGCATATGCTAAATTCCTCATTTCTCCACCAAACCCTATACTGTGACCACTCTTTAGAATCGTCTCTTCGAGACGATTCTAAAGAGTGGTCAAAGTATAGGGTTTGGTGGAGAAATAAAGGAGATATTCCTAAAAATGTTTAAATTTACGTATCTTATCTGGACCTCTGATCAGATACAAAACGCTTAACAATGTCGATGTTTAGAACAAAGTTGTTAACAAAAATTAGTTTGCCTCCTTGCTTATTGAAGAAATTTTTCTGACATTACCTTTGGACATTATCTTAGTAAAGAAACGTTTCTGACGTCAGTGTGCATTCAGATTAACTATTGCTTTCAAAACTTCTAATCAGCATTGACTCAGGCGCCTGTGAAAGTCTATAGCATTTTTTTCTCAAAATTGTTACAGATGGTGCAAACACCAAACAAGATGATTCTAAAGAGTGGTCACAACACAGGGTTTGGTTGAGAAATAATGATAGTAGTATTTCAGTTTCTCCAGATAAAGGTCTATACTGTATGCAGTGTCTCATTGGCTTCTCTGTTTTAAAGCAGCTAGTAATATAGTTTCTATGAAGAAAAAGCAGGACATTCAAGTTTACGTTTTGTAGATGAACCAACAGGTGTGATGATATCTCTCTGTGCTATTGAAGTCTTTGTCTTTCCATCTCCTCTATTGTTATGTGCTGAATTTGAGCTCCTTGCTATGTGATGTTTTGCTATTTATCTGCAGGGAAGAAATGATCCAGGCTTGAGGGTAGAGGTAACATATCCCAACCATTCCATTCCACACTCATATTAAATCTCCCCAAATTATAAACAGAAGCCACAAAACCTTGACCTATTACCTCATGAATATTCATGTAAGAAAAACTGACACCATGAGTATTAATGAATTTTGTTAATGGCATACGAACACAGGAAAAGTGTGAAATTTGATGGAAAAATATAGGAATTATTCTTGAAAAAAATTTGTTTAATTTTGTTTGATTGCACGTCTTATCTATGCCCTTGTATTAAATCTATCAAAATTCATCCATAATGTTGTAAAAGTTACACAAATGTTACTCTTGATCCCCATCCTCCTGTCCTACCTTGTCCCTTGCCAAGTGGAGTCATAGATTTAGGGGTGTATTTTCCCATCAGACCCTATGGTGTGACCACCCATTTTAATCATACTTTTGAGATGATTGTAAAGAGTGGTCACAGATAGGGTTTGGTGCAGAAATAAGAGAGTTACCATATTATCCCTAATAAAAGCCTCAAAAAATAAACCTAGATCAATAAAACAATTGGAACACTATAATAACCTTTCAATAAAGATTGAGGTTTTTCAAAATACAGGTAGTAGTAGCTAAATGCAGATTTAACACAATGCAGAAAGCTCCCCTAGGAGCTTTCTGCATCGCTTTCATTCTTCATTAACCACCTGTGTACAGAATACAAGAAGCTCCTTTTAAAAAAATGTAACACCCTTGTGGCGTTTATTAGAACCTTTTTTGAAAACATGTTTAATTTATGAATCATGAATATTGTTCTTCAGTTCTTGAAGGACTAGGTTTTGCATTTGTTTGCAGGTTAATATTAAAATTTGTTAAACCAACTAATTTGTATTCCCTCAGATCACTTTCAAATGTATTTCATCATTGAACAATATGGTACATGTATTCCAAAACCCTCTCTTTTCCCTCCCACCTTACATTTTGTATGAAATATAATATTTACTAAAAGAGTCTATCTTATGAAAGATTATGGTAATATTTTCTAAATTATGGCAACTTCCAGTTGCAATTATCATGTGTAGAACTTGGATAATTTCTGTCATATGACACTAGATTTTTGTGTCACCTGCCGAGAGGCAGTGTATCACTTAGGGATCACTTTTCCGTTGTCTGTCCGTCCGCATGTCTGTCTGTCCGTCACACTTTCTTTTTTTGGCTGTCATTTCTCAACTAATCGTAGAGCTTTCAAATTTCACACATGGAACAAGCATGATGAGAGGAAGTGTCATGCACAAGGGCCACAAGTGACAACTCTAGCATCAATATTTTTTGAGTTATTCCCCTTTTTAATATTAACAATAATTTCTTGTGTCAGCTGTGAGCACTCTTGTTCATAAATTTCTGCCAAACTATATCTGTACATTCTCATTAACCCATTCCCTCATATAAACACATTTTCTCACATAACTGCCGTTATCTCAAGGTTAGAACAACATGTTAAGATTCTCTGATCAGTAACACGTGTAAGAACACTTTAGAACATATATGACGTCAAACCATGAAAACCGATGCTTACATGTCATTAAAACGGTGAAGATACACTGTTTTGGTTATGTGAGAAAAAGAATCTGATGCTCTCTAGAAAACATTTTCTAAGGCTCATTTAGGAACATGTGATCTTAAAAGACAACTCGCAACATATCCTCTATTTCTCACATTTGCACACAGAGTAGACCCAGATCAGATGGCTCCTATAGGAGCTATCTGATCAGGGTTTACTCTGTTTGCTAACGGAAAGGAAAGATCTGTTTCTTTAGTTACTAAAATGGCTACAATGTTCCACCTTCCATATTTCATTATAACTATTTTGTTCATGAATCTTCAGTAGGTATTAAAATTTGGAATAAACACAGAACAAGGAATGGGTTAATAAAAGCATGACTCTTATGAATAGCTGCAAGATACAGTGTTGCATGAGAAATAAGAGATTTACATAGATCAGTTTGCCTCAAATCAGCAGTTCTGCCATGTTTTTTTCACAATTTATTATTTTATTTTATTTAGCAACAGTGACAAGGAAGACTGGGTACAGTTCTGATGGGGGAAATCATGTTTTAGTATCATACTCACCTGGATGACAGCAAACACGATGATATGGGTAACCATGGCAACAGGCCACACACCCAGATGTATATGCAGTAGCAGTCAGCAGCATTCCACGACAGTGTGTCATAGATTGGTAGTTTTTAAAATTCTATACAGTATAGTGGTATTGTGAATTATGTACAACTATCCTCTGTTCTCTGTATCCAACATATTAGTTGATCCCTTTCCCTCGTACAGACTCTTTTGTAAATAGAGTAGACCTGGATCAGACAGCTCCTGTAGGAGCCATCTCTCAGGTCTACTGGTTTGCCTAGAAAATATATAGATCTGATTCTACAGTTTCTGCCATATCAAAAATCTCCTTGTTCATTATTCATACATTTACTGTCTCTGACATTATTTCTCATACATGTATTAATATTTATGAGGGAAAGAGTTAACCCTTTACCTGATGAATATTTATGTAAGACATTGTGATTGTTCGAATATTAATAAGCTGAAATGTTATAATGGGCTTGTTCCGAATATTAATCAGCTGAAATGTTATAATGGGCTTATGAACTAGGACTTCATCAGTGGTACAAACTGGAATCAGATCTGTAGTATTGCATAAGCAGACAGAGCAGATCCTTATCAGAAGCTGTCTGATCTGGGTCTACTCTCTTTGAAAGTGCACATTTGGAAATGCACAAAAATATGTTTAACGGTTTAACCCATTCCCTCATATTGACACCTTTGTAAACGTCACTTTCTGAAACCATTGTGATAAATAGAGCATTTGCTCCATAGGAGCAAATGCTCTATTTATTATACTGGTTTCAGCACTACACAATTCTAAAAAAATTCCTTTCCTCCTGTTAATGCACCTTTTCGGTTGATATACTCAAAGAGGTAGGATGTAAAATTAGCCTATGAGGTAATGGGTTATTGCATATGATAAAAAGAAAAAGAGTGTGAGATTGTGTTTATCATTTGAACAGGAAACATTGTAGAATAAGAATAACTCATTAACCCTTTCCTTCATATTCAACACTTTTTACACCTTTGCAAACAGAGTAGACCAAGATCAGATGATTCCTGTAAGTGTCTGAGTGGGGTCTGCTCTGTTTGCTTATGAATAGATAGATTTCCTAGACACTGTTTGCGATGGACTTTAGTGACTTGTGTCCCACACTGTAAGGGTTAATGTTAATGGCGTCATCTATTATCCTGTTACATCAGGCGTGTTAAAAACTGTTTCTGATACAGTTAATACCTACTTTATTATTCATATAAAAGTCAGAGCGTTTGTAAGTTGTAGTATTGAATACTATGGTATAATTATGTTTTGTGAAAAAATATCTTTGTCATTCTCATAATTTTTTTAGCTGTTCTGTAAGAAACTTAGCTAACGGATATATTACAAACTGTGCTAATCTTAATCAGCCTACATTCTTCAGAGAAACAGATACAGGTGCGTACTTAAATGCTTAAATCGTCATTTCTCCATCAAACCCTATGTTGTGACCACTTTTTAGAATCTTCTCTATGATAACAACATAGGGTTTGGTGGAGAAATAAAGGAGTTATTCTTGAAAATGTTTAGATTTACGCATCTTATCTAGAATTCTTTTTCCTGTTCTTCCCTTCAACTTCCAAACCTTGAAGAGTCAGCACATGGGAATAAGGATTAAGCATCTATCCAGATTATTTCTCGGTAAACTATCTTGTTGGTACTTATTAGAATTGCCTCAGAGAGACAAATCAGTTCTAATGAGTACCAACATGAAGGATTTGATGAAATAGTGAACCGAAATTTCTTAAATACAAGTTTACGCCTCATGTCTACATTTCTGAAGCATCTCTGCTATGGAAACTGATCTTGGTCAACACTGTTTGCAAATATCCAAGCACTGTTTTCTGTGATGCAGCTCTTTTCATCAACTCTTGGAGCTATTCAAGACTTGAATGTTTTATTATCCGGTCAGCGTGCAGTATTTTTGATGTTATTTTTCACTTGTGAACTTGTCTACTGTGTAATTCACTGAATTAGTACATGTACATAGAGTATCTATTTTGAAGGGCTTAGTGCAAATCTAATGATAACCCTTTACTCCATGAATATTAATGCGGGAACATTCATCAGGTAAAGTGTTAAACCTTTACTCCATAATTACATCTTTCAGAGTAGATCCAGATCAGATGGGATCAGAAGAAGCCATCTGATCAGGGTCTGTACTGTTTGCTTATGTTATAATACAGACCTGATTCTTAAATTTCTGCAATGGCCAAAAATGCCTGTGTTTATTACGCTATTGTAAGAATTCAACTCATTAATATTCATGACATCATTATTTCCTGCATGAATGTTCATGAGGTAAAGGGTTAATATTCATTAATAATTATAAAGAAATATAGAAGGTGGAACATTGTACACAATTTAGAAAGCGAAGAAACAGGTCTATCAAATTCTATTAGCAAACAGAGCAGACCCAGATCAGACGGCTCCTCTAGGAGCCATCTGATCTGGGTCTACTATGTTTGCAAATGCGTGAAAACACATTTATATGAGGGAAAGGGTTAAAAAAGGTGAATACAATTGGTCTGGACTAAGCCTTTATCATTGACCTACATGTATTTGTAAATATATGTAATAGAAGTAGATTTTCAAAAAAGACTAAAAAAAATACTTGTGTTCGAAACATTGACAATGTTGTCCTTACTTAACCCTTTTTTCCATAGATACGCATTTCTACACCTTTGCAAACAGAGTAGGCACAGATCAGAAGGCTCCTGTAAGGATCCATTTTATCAGGGTCTGCTCTGTTTGCTCATAGAATACAATTGTAATTGTAATATTGATCTGATTGAACAGTTTCTGCTTTTGCAAATGATTCATGTGTTAAAATGCCATTTTAAAAATTATTAAATATTCATGATGTCATTTCTTTCATGAATATTTATGGAGTAATAGGTCAACCTAAATATCTATGTCAGAAATTATGACTTATGATGTTGATGAGGTAAATTCTTATGGCATCATGAACAAGGGAATTTTTAATAAGGCAGAAAATGTAGAAATAAATCTGTTATTTTGTATGCAAACGGAGCAGACTCTGATCAGAGCAGCTCCTGTTGCAAATAGATGTCTAAGGGGTTATGGTTAAACCTTTCGTCCATGAATATTCATGTGAGATATAATGACATCATTAATATTGATTAGATTAATTTCTACAATGCCACATGAATTTGGAATTTTTTGGCCATGACAGAAACTGTAGAGGCATATCCATATTATATCATAAGCAAACAGGGCAGACCCTCATCAGACGACTCCTATAGGAGCCATCTGATCTGGGTCTACTCTGTTTGCAAAGGCGTAGAAAGGCGTATTTATGGAGTAAAGAGTTAGATAATTGCTAAACATAATAGCTTTATAAGTTGAATTTGAAAAGAATAGGACCATGTATGAGACCTGTCTGCTGTTCCATAAAGATACTTTTTTATTGCATTTTAATCTGTTATTAGCAAATCTGTTAATCGTCGATCAGGGTCTGCTATTTTATTAATCCTTTGAATGCAGAATCTTCACAGTGGACTGGTCAATGACAATAGAAGAATTCATTCAGTATGAAAGGGTATAATTTGTCAGAGGATTTTGAGTGACACCCAGTGCAGATCTTGATCAGAAGACTCCTCTGATCTGGATTTGCGTTGTTTGCTAGTGCCAGAGCACTAGCTTCTTGCATTCAAAAGGTTAAATACTTAGCCTTTTCAGGTGCATAGCAAAAGTGATTGACAGTATATTCTGGGCAACTGCATAAATTTATTGTTCTTGAAATCAAGTGGAAGCAAATTTTGATCTGTACTTGTACATGTATATAATGTCTATCATGTATCTGCTATTAAAGGCTTAACCCTCTACTCCATAAATATTCCCTTTCTACGTCTTTGCAAACAGAGTAGACCCAGATCAGACGGCTCCTATAGGAGCCGTCTGATCAGGGTCTGCTCTGTTTGCTTATGAATATAATATAGATATGATTCTCTAGATTCTGCTTTGGCAACAATTTCATGTGTTAATATGCCTTTTTAAAAATTAATCTAATTAATATTCATGATGTCATTATTACTTACATAAATATTCATGGAGTAAAGGGTTAAGTCTAAGTGTTCATGTATAATACCGTATTTGCCCAAATTTTAGGAAACCAAAATTTACTTTTTAACCCTTTCCTCCATAAATACGCCTTTCAACACCTTTGCAAACAGAGTAGACCCAGATCAGACGGCTCCTATAGGAGCAGTCTGATCAGGGCAGGGCTTTCCCCAGGCCCTTTTCGCATGACGGGCCCGACATTCGATCTTTGTCGGTGGCGAAAATACGACACCCCTTAATTTCTCCGACATGTGAAAAATCTCGAGCCGACGCCCTTTCAAACGTGTTTGTTTATATGCCATTTTAAGTGACAAGTATACACACAGACTTTCCCTGGTGTTGCAGTGTCTCAAGTTATCAGCTAACACCCGCAGCGCGTGCCGTACGCATGGATGATTGCATGTCGCGTGTAAACAATTCACCGCTGAAGCAGTACAAAGGTGCGATACGGTTAAACGAACAAACAATTCAGGCCATTGAGAAGAAGGTTCCTGAAAGTCAAACCAACAAAAACAACGAATGTCGGGAGCGGACACGAAAGCGGGGAAAAACATTCGCTGGCTCACTGAAAGTTCAAAGCGTAAGTTTGTCTTATAAAAAAATATAGGCTACCGATTTTAATAACTGTAATTGGACTATTTACGTGGACTCCACTCGAATTTGTTCTGCATACTCGATTTATATCGGAACAAAGAACTTCCATTCCTTGTACGAGTATGATTAAATCAAGTTCCTTCTTGATTTGTAAAGGCCGAATGTACGTAAGCATGATGTTTGAAACAACTATGACCTGGACTGGCAAAACTACCGATAATTTGACAAGATTCATCAATATTTAGAAAACATTTCACCATCTGTTTAATTTGTCAAATAATATTGATAACAATACTTGAATATTTAATAATGACTGTTGGAACTGAAGTTCGATGCGAGCGTCCCAGGGACACGTCGTCCCGGCCGATTTCAATGTCAATTAAATTTGTTACACGATGTTATGCGCATACCGAGTGAATATTGACTACATGTATTCAGTACAAATCTCCATAGATACATCTTTGCAAACAGAGTAGATCCAGATTAGACGACTTCTATAGGAACAGACTGATAAGTATCTACACTCTTTCTACCAAACAGTAGTTTAGATCCTGGTTTTAAGCTTCTGACCATATATTATGCAAAATTGTCTAGAAGTCTAAAGGTATTGAATTTGGTTTTTTGGTGTTTTATTAAATTTATTTTTTTATTGGGGGGGGGGGGGGGGTGTTCATAGATCTTTATCTAATATTGGTTTTGATGGTAGATCTTTATTTAATATTGGTTTTGATGGTAGTCTCATGTTACTTCCATGGCACATAGACTCTGTTCACAAGCTTCACTTTTTTTCAGACTTTGAGAGATGATTCTCTGAACTGAAACGTTAAAGGACCAGTGTCACATACATCAACCTCCAATCCCTTCTGATGACTTTCACACAAGGTCCTCTAACATTGGAATTTCCATACCAAGAGGCTGTGAAAATGTGGACAGCAACCAAGCACAGGCCTTTCAGTGTGATGAGTGAATTTTCCAAATATTGAAACTACATGTAGTTCAGACCAGAAGTTTTAAGCAATTAAGACTTAAGTATACAGTGTCTGATCTACTTGCAATTTATTTTTATCTTTGTGAATTTGCAAAAGAACACATTTAAAGTTTCGTGCAAGGAAGGTGGTGCTGTGGTTGTAGTTATGCTTAATGTATATTCTGTTTTTTTGTACAAACATGTGCAATAAAAAAGTTATAACTTTCAAGAGCCCTACTTATTTATATAATAGCTTTTACTTTATATCAGAAAATGCATAATATTCACCATGATAACCTCATTTTTTTCAAAATTTTCGCCGCGGCGCTAGGCAGGAGGGGAAACCCTCCCGCACCCACCCCCTAAGATTTTAAAACGCCATGCCTTCCTAAGATCCTGGGGAAAGCCCTGCAGGGTCTGCTCTGTTTGCATATGATATAATATAGATATGATTTCTACAGTTTCTGCCATGGCCAAAAAATCATGTTTCCATTATAAAGATAATATAATTAATATTCATGATGTCATGATTATTTCTTTTCATGAATATTCATGGAGTAAAGGGTTAATTCAGTTTGGCACCATTTTGTTAACTTTAAAGGGAACAAATGGAGTGGCCAATAGGGTAGACCCTGATCCTTATGATTCCTTAGACAGCTTGATCTGGGTCTACACTGTTGGCTTAAGTTTATTTGGTCAAATAGTATAATTTAGGGTAGTTACGATATTGCGTTTATGTTTTCCAATACTATGATATGTATACGTGTAGTTTTGATTGGTTATCGTTACTTGAATTATGTAAAGAGAAATGGGGTTAGAGTACTGTGATATTTTTGTTTTGCATTTATTGTATATTTTGATTGTGACTGTTCTTAACCCTTTCCCTCATATAAATGCCTTTTCACGCATCTGCAAACAGAGTAGACCCAGATCAGATGGCTCCTATAGGAACTGTCTGATCAGGGTCTGCTCTGTTTGCTAATGGAATTTGATAGATCTGTTTGTTTATATTCTAAAATGGCTACAATGTTCCACCTTCCATATTTTGTTATAATTATTTTGTCCATGAATATGCAGTAGGTATGGAAATTTGGAATAAACATAGAACAGGGAAAGGGTTAAATCAACTATAACAGAAAGAACATTGCTAAATAGAAAGATATATTTCTCCTGTGCAGTCTAGCAATACTGAAAAGGGTTGGTATAGTTTGAAGGATCACACAATCTTTAACCCTTTACCTTATAAATATGCATAAAGAAATAATGACATGAATATACAGAGATGGATTTTTATAATGGTATATGAACATATGTATTTTTGGTCTTGACTGTTGGATCATCTATATGATTGCATAAGCAAACAGATAAGGCAAGGATTAGATGGCTCCTACAGGAGCTGTCTGATCTGGGTCTACTCTGTTTGCAAAGGCATGATAAAGGTGTCTATGAGGTAAAGGGTTAAATTAAATATATTAAACACAAAGTACTTGACTGTATGGACACATCTTTTTTGTCCTGTGCACAACAGTCATATTGTTTCGGAACAATTTAGCAGAGCTACAGATAACGGGGCGTACCCAACTACAAAAATCGTTATTTATCCACGAAATCCTATGTTGTGACTCTTCGAGAGAAATAAAGAAGTTATACTTGAAAATAGTTTAGTTTAAGCGTCTTATCTGGAGCTCTGAATTTAGTATATGTTGGGATCACACAACTCGATCTATTATAAGAAAACCAGATGATAGATATAAATTAAATTAATTTAACTATTAATTATTGTTATTAATTGAATCAATAAGTTAGACAGATGATAAATTAAATGTTTGTATGGGCAGTGTGAAAAATTATCACATCTAGAGTTGTTAGACATCTGTACTTATGGCATGTACCGGTAGTCATTTACATAATTTACCCCAAAAACTTTGCTACTATTTGTTTTAATTACATGATAGATGTTACTGTTGTTTTAAACAGTAGAATCTCTGTAAAATGATGTTTTAGTGGATAAACCTTTGGGTCTGTTAACCCTTTCTTTCATATAAATGCATTTTCACACATTTGCAAACAGAGTAGATCCAGATCTGATGGTTCCTATAAGAGCCATCTGATCAGGATCTCCTCTGTTTGCTTATGATATAACATAGATCTGATTCTACAGTTTCTATGGATACCAACAAATCCTGTGTATATATGCCATTACAAAAATACTGCTAATTAATATTAATGATGTCATCATGTCTGCCATGAATATTCAACAGGGAAAGGGTTAAAGCAATTATCTGCAGTAACCCATATTGACGACTCTGTAAAAGTCACTTTGTGAAACCATTGTGATAAATAGAGCATTTGCTCCTATAGGAGCAAATGCTCTATTTATCACAATAGTTTCAAACTACAAAATTCTAGAATTTTCCTTTTCTCTAGTTAATGCTCCTTTTCGGTTGATTTATTCAAAGAGGTTGTGTCTAAAAATAGCCTATGAGGGAATGGGTTAACTCTTTGAATGCAGAAAACATCTTAGTTCACTGGCATATGCAAACAGTGTAGATTTATATCAAATGAGCCTTATGATCAAGGTCTGCAGAGTTTTCAATCAAAATCAAAGTTTAACTCTTTATTCCATTCATATGCCTTTTAGCACCTTTGCAAACAGAGTAGACCCAGATCAGACAAATCCTATAGGAGCTGTATGACCAGGGTCAGTTCTGTTCTTGCCTGAATATTCATGGAGTAAAGGGTTAAGTCTTTAATTGACTCTAACTTAAGCACTTATGGGTCATGCTGCTTTGAATACCGTACTTTGGGAATAACTGGCTGTGGTAAATAATTGGCCTTTTTTGCCACCAGGTACGAAATGGCAAAAATTTAACACACCAAAATATATTCATGACAAACAAATAACACTTTCTCGCCAATATGTAACTGATCCATTGTACACACGCACATTAATTCTTGGCAGATACGCAAACGGCGATAACAGCGGTATTCCTTGAGCGTTTAATCACTGCTTTCTTGTATAGTTAGTGTGCAATTCAATCATTTACACACATGTCGGAAACAAATTATTTATGCTTAGCTGATATACCTTATACTCACCGTTTTATCCCAGGAATTAGATATGACAAGAAATAGCATTTTCTACTTCTAGTATTTCCGTTTTAACAACTTGAAATTAATAATCTTTTCTACTTTCGATTCATGGATGTATTTATTTTTTGCCCCTTTATTCCCGGAATGGCAAAAATTAAACTGACCAAAATAAAACACGGGCATTTTGAAGCAAAGTGGAGAAAATATCACGATGCCAATTATTCCCAAAGTACGGTATTCAGAGAGTTACCCCTTTACTCCATGAATATTCTTTTAGAATGTATGACATCATGAATACTAATTAGATTATGCTACATGAACATATGAATGTTTGGCCATGGCAGAATCTGTAGAATCATAATCTATACTATTTCATAAGCAAAGAGAACAGACCTTGATCAGACAGCTGATCTGAGTCTACTCTGTATGCAAAGGGGTAGAAAGGTGTATTTATGGAGTAACAGGTTAAATACTGGTGTGACACTAGTTCATAACCTTTTATCTAATGAATATTCATGGCAGAATCCACCTATTATGAATATTAATGAGGTAATTTTCTTACATTGTTATAGAAAAGAAATGAATATATGTACATTGCCATGACAAGTACCTGTAGTATGGAATCAGATTTAAGATCTCTTTGACAAACAGCTCAGACTGGATCAGATAGCTTCTAACGAAGCCGTCTGATCTGGATCTGCTCTATTTGAAAAGACTTCAAAAGGTGTTTGTATGATCTAAAGGGATAAATGAGATTTTCCAGCTGTAAGCAGATAAGATGCGACCCATTGTAGTGTCCTCACAGGTTTCTAGTCAGGGCTGTTCCAGGAAAAAAGGCCAGGGGGGGTCGGAACGGCGATGAATTAAAATTTTGTGGGTGGGGGGTAATAAAGAGTTAAATTTGTGTTGGTTGGGGCGATTTTTTCAATTGTAATTGTGTTTTATCGGGGGTTATTGAATATTTCAATTCGGAGGGGGGGGGGGGCATTAAGCACGGTAATTCTGTTTAAAATTTCCCAAATAAGAAAAAATCTTCGCCGATATTCTTTCCCGTTTTCAAGTAAATCCACGTTAATAACGTTTATCACGTCAACAGCGAGATTTCGGTTCGGCTAACGAGACTCTTGTCCTACAGCCAATCAAAACGCTCGTATTATCGAATGTTCGTTCAACAAATCCAATATGGCGTCCGTTTATGAAATTCGGTATCTGTACCTGCCAATTAATGTGAATATAAGACAAAAATGAAAAGCACAGACCGAGATTACGACCTGAGTGTGAAAAATAAGTTCAGCCCAATATGGCTAGAGTAAGAAATGACGTTGACATTTAGTAAAGAAACAAGAAAAGTGATAGTTGGCGATTTCGTGAAAGTAAACCTTCCCGGGAGAAAGTTCCTTGTTTAATACTGTAAACAAACAAATTAATTACGGAAAACGCGGCTGTGTAGACTTTGGGAACCATCTGAAAACCGCTAGACATGTCCAGTTATTGAAACAGCGTGTTCAAGTCACAGGTAAAACCCTGTAATATTGAGTATTCACCAGAAATTTGTGTCTGTCAATATAGCTTTGTTAAAGGAACTAGTCAACATGTATCGATTCAGAAAAATTATAAACCAGTTTAATGAATTAGAACTGAAGATGGTTTATAATGACATAAAGAGTTTGGGTTTGAATGTAAATATGATTAGAAATTGTGACTATAATTGTGTATAAAAAGGTGAACTATCATCTATGTCTAGTAAGTTAACTAATTGTTTAGTGTTATAATACCATACTGACTTTTAGATCAAATTTCATATCTTTAACATGTGAGTTTTAATTGCTTGTGTTTTACAAGAAATTAATCTGGCAATATTGAATAGATCCAGGATAAACTGAATGTAAATTGTATGGACATGCACTGCAACCAGTTTGTTTGAAATACAGCTAACGTATGATATGCAACCGGAGTATAATTGTAAAATCCATTCAATGAAAGACCCAAGTGAAAATGCAGGAGAAGACTCCTGAACTCAGGAAAGCTATACTGGTATTTCATGTGTCGGGGGGGGGGGGGGGGGGGGGGCCTTAACCCCCATACAAGCAGGCTCCCTTTGACCCCATCAAATTTTCCTGTTTTTTTTTTTCACAAACAGCTATTCTCAACCATTTTACTGGTGTTTTGTAATATTTGCCTCCCTTATATAAGACCTGCTAAGGGATATCCAACCAGAGGGCTGTGCAAACAGTGTAGACACAGATTAGCTGTTGCATGTTTATGTTAGATATAAAGTTATCAACAGTCATGGCTCATATTTGCATAATTAATGTCTGCTATGTTCTTACACCTTAGAAAGGGTTAAATTTAATGATCATATAATTGAACGTCTTGTGTCAAGGTAAAAGATGTTTATATACTAGGAATGGGGAAAAAAGCATTCCACACTAGAAACAAGATGGCATATAGTTTATTGTTTCAGCATGCCAATGTAATGTGTAAAAACTCAACAAAAAGCAGATGATTTCAATATTTAGCCTATGGCCAATCAGACGCCTCAAATAGTGTCGACTATATCGTTTAGTTCGACGCTTTTTGAAAAAAACATGGACTAACTAACAAACTGTTTATTTAGTAAATGGTTCCTGTCGACCAATCATAATGTTTTTTTGACGTCACATCCTAGGCTTTCACGTGATATTTCAACCCAATGCATCGTAGCCTTGATCAGCTGGTTACACTGAAATACAGTAAAACTTAGGTTAATCGACAATTAAGGGAAATGAATATGCAATTTTAAATACAGTTGACAGTTTAATGCATCACTAAAGGTATGCAGAAAGCTCCTATTTTGAGCATTATTTGTTACTTTTAACCTGCATTCAAGCATAAAAAGTTGTCTTTAAAAAGCAGCACAATGCATAGCGTATTTTATTGACCATTGTACATAGGTTTTACTGTATACAATCTAATCAATACATGAAAAGTTGAAAACAATCTTTATTAAAAAAAATAAAAAAAATAAGATAATAAAAATCTTAATAAAATGATCTAGATCTAGATCGAATTAATTAAATATTTAAAAGTAACTTTTATTTCAAATGCATCATATTGAAATTGAAATTATCGTTGAATATTTAATTGTACACAATTTTAAAATCTTGCCGTTAAATTTCCAGCTTTGTCGTTTTTCCTTCCTCTTCTTCCAAAATATTAATGGATTCAGGTGCAATCATGGTTTTCAATCTTGTGCGATAAGAAGTGAGGGAAAATCAGCACGCGCCCGATGACGTGAAATTGCGACTTTGATGACGTTTATTTCTTGTTTTTCCTCGAGCCCAAGCCAGTGCTAAATAGGTTAGCCAATGGTTGAGCGCGACTAAACGAAATAGTTCTCGGGGGGCTATGCCCCCTTGAACTATATCGTTTAGTCACGCTCAACCATGGTCTAACCTATACATAAACAAAATATGCTGTCAATATGATTTGCATTCAGAAAACAGCACATTCACAGTAAAACTTGTCAAGCTTTGAGTGGTAAAGAAATCTAGAAAGTACTCTTGAATCGGAAATTTCAGTTTTCTTGGTTGTGGGTGGCAAGTTAAATATAAATCTAGTGGTTGTGGGTATCGGACTTATTTTAATTCTCTTGTTTGGGGGGGTAAAAAAAATAAAATTGTGTTGGTGGTACCCCTATTTTTGGCTGGCGTTCCTACCCCCCCAGGCCTTTTTTCCTGGAACAGCCCTCATATGAAACTTGTAACCTTTTTTTTGTGTTTCATTAGTAGAACCTCCCTATAATGACCACTAAATGATTTATTTTTTCTTTAAAAAATCAGGTGGTTGCTTAACCCTTTCCCTCGTATAAACGTGTTTTCACGCATTTGCAAACAGAGTAGACCCAGATCAGACGGCTCCTAGAGGAGGTCTACTTTGTTTGCTAATAGAATTTCAAAGATCTGTGTCTTTACTTTCTAAAATGGCTACAATTTTCCATCTTCCATATTTCGTTATAATCATTTTATCTATGAATATTCAGTAGGTATTGAAATTTCGAATGAACACAGAACAGGGAAAGGGTTAATACAGGATGAAAACTATGCAGAAAGCTCCTGTGGGGAATTTTCTGCATGACTTTCATCCTGCATTAAGCTGCCACCTGTCTTAACCCCAGGGCTCAAGCTACAGAGTGATTTAGGAGAACGAAATCTCCCTTATCATGTTTCCCTGTTTTGAGATTAGATAGAAGTTTAAGACATAAACTCTTTAATTGATCGAGACGCCTTTGTAGACAGAATAGAGCAGAATCTTACAGCTCCTTTAGGAGGAGTCATCGGATCATTTTCTGGTGTGATTTGCATATGGACCTATATATGAAGATCTGATTCTACAGTTTCTGTTATGACCAAATATGATTAAATTTAAAAGAATTAAAAAATAATCTTCTTTCAAAAGGATAGGGCCCAAGGTAATAAAACTTCTGAGTCTGAGATCATTCTCAAGTATCTGATTGGTCAGATTCTGAGTGAGCTCATAATATGACCAATCATATACATGTACTTGAGAAGTTGAGAATGATCTCAGACTCGAGTGAAAAGTTTTATAACCTCCGGACATAAAATGTACTTGAATCCTTTACTTCATAATGCGTCTTTGGCTCCTTTGCAAACAGAGTAGATTAAAATCGGACGGCTCATATAGGAACCATCGGATCAGGGCTTTCTCCGTTTGCTTATGAAATAAGATTTATTTCTACAGTTTCTGATATTGAAACATCTTGTTCATGACGCTATTATAAACATTCAGTTATCTAACCCATTACCTAATAGGCTATTTTTAGATCCAACCTCTTTGAATAAATCTACTGAAAAGGACCATTAACTAGAGAAAAGGAAAATTTCAGATTTGTGTAGTTTTGAAACTTTTGTGATAAATAGAGCATCTGCTCCTATGGAGCAAATTCTCTTTATCACAATGATTTCAAAAAGTAACTTTTACAGAGGCGTATTTATGGATGAAAGGGTTAATATTAGTAGTCATTATTTTTGGCCGGATTGCTCGCAATCCAGGCTTATAGATTGGCGAATGCCGTCCGTCCTTCCGGTTGACCTTTTTGTTTACATGTATTTGAATATTTATCGAGTAAAGGGCTAAGAAGTATAGCAGACATTGTTTTTGCAGATGAAAGTCACTTATTGTTGAAAGGATTAAAATTGGTGATACATGTACACCTACCAAAAGTTACATGTTGGCAAAAACTTGTATATGACATGTTCTTTACAGGACCACAGTAGAACTATTCTCGTCATCATTGATTGTTGAATCTTACTTCAGTTCAAGGGAATCTACTAATTTTTTCATTAATCATTTTTTAAATTCTCTGAACTATTTTGTCTCAATCATATATTCTGTATCAGTAAACTCGTGTAGAAGACACAATTTGTATTGTTTTATAATTAATAGCCTTACATGCCACGGTTTTCCAAATATTTATACCCTGCGAGTCAGCTTGTCGAGCATTATGTCCCCCCCAGTATACTGGGGAGACTTTTTGTTTTTGTGTGTGGTGTCTGTTTGTCCGATTTTAATTTGTGTGCGCGGTTTCTCCAATTTCCCAAATGCTTTGGTCGGATTTTCATGAAACTTCATAGGGTTGATCAGCACCATGCCTAGTTGCGCAGTTTTTATTCCTGTTCTGGTCTGGTCATTTTCTGCAGAGTTATGGGACTGAATATTTTTTAATGGAAAATTTTATCCGCGCGGTTTCTCCAAATGCTTTGGTTGGATGTTCATGAAACATAGGATTGATCAGCACCATACCTAGTTGTGCATAGCTTATTCCTGTTACCGTCCGATAATTTTCTGCAGAGTTATGGGACTTTGAAGTTTTTTTTCATTGAAAATTTTTTCCGCGTGGTTTCTCCAAAAGCTTTGGTTGCATTTTCATGAAACTTCATAGGATTGATCAGACCCATAAACAAACAGAGCAGACCCTGATCAGACAGCTCCTACAGAAGCTGTCTGATCTGGGTCTACCCTGTTTGCAAATGTGTTTCTATATGGTAAAAGATTAAAAGCGTTGGAATTTCTTTGCTAATTATTTTTGGGTTTTTTTGGTCAGAGTCGTGTCAACATGTGGTTGTATATACAAATCTTCTAAATGCTGAACTTTCACAGTGGAATTGTCCATCATCATTCAACAATAGAGTCCATTCAGCATTGAGAGTCCATTCAGTATGAATGGGTACGGTATCATGACAAGATTCTGAATGACTCCAGGAGCCCACTGGTTTGGGTCTTCACTGATTGCAGATACCAGTTGTTTCCCACATCCATAGAAAGTAATACAGAGGGACAGAAACTGATAAATAAAGAACAAAATACATTTTTTTTATATTTTATATATAATCAGAGACGTACAGCTTCAATTGACATACAGCAAATACACACTATATGACCAGCTGCTTTACAAAACCGTTAAAAAAAGTTTCATACATCATAATTTTCAGTGCTTTGGCTACTCTGACCTACAGCATTCTTTGTACAGATTAACCCTTCCAATGCACGAAATGAATGCTACTGGTATCTGCAAACAATGTAGACCCAAATTGGAGATCTAGAGGAGTCCTCTGAACTGGATCTACACGGTTAGTCATTGAAAATCACCTAGCAGTTTTTGCCTTTCATACTGAATGGACTTTATCGTTAACCATTACCTCATGAATATTTATATAAGAAATTATGAATATTAACTAGCTAATTTATTATCATGGCATTTGAACACAGAAATGTTTGGCCATGGCAGAAACTAGAATCAGTTTAATATTGTTCTTTTCGCAAACGGAGCAAACCATGATTAGACAGCTCAAACAGGAGCCATCTGATCTGGGTTAACTGTGTTTTCGAAGGTGTCTAATGGTGTATGATGGAGGTAAGGGTTAAACAATGATTGACCATTCCTCTTTGAATACTCGACATTCAAAGGATTAACTGTCAAGATTACAGGCATGTGCAAACTCGGCTAATATGTTTATTACATCTATTCTATATATTCATAGAGTGACATAACTTTAACAAATTGTTGATACAGTAGAACATGCCTATAGTAACCATACAATGAATACATCTGGGTGTCTATAGCAGCAGGTGGTTGCTTAATACACATAGAAAGTCATACAGAAAGCTCTATCGGAGCATGGAGCATAATTTTTGTCTCACCTGAACCCTTTCCTTCATATAAACTCACTAACAGGCATTTGCAAACAGAGAAGACCCAGATCAGATGGCTCCTATAGGAGCTGTCTGATCAGGGTCAGCTGTGTTTGCTAATGGAATTTGATAGATCTGTTTTTTTAGTTTCTAAAATAGCTACAATGATCCACTTTCAATATTTCATGATAACTATTTTGTCCAATATAGAACAGGAAAAGGGTCAAGCTACCATCTGTCTCAAAAAATCAGAATTAAGACTTAATTTGGGTGGTTGCTGTAGACAAGTTTTACTGAAGTTTAAAGTTAGTATGGTAGATAACATGGGTATATTTTAACAACAGGCTGAACAGACTATTGTGACCTGAGATTTGTAAACAAAGAAAGAGGACCTTAACCCGTTATCTGATAAACATTTAACCCATTCCCTCATAGGCTATTTTTAGACCCAACCTCTTTGAATAAATCTACCAAAAAGGAGCTGTTATTAGAGAAAATGATTTTTTTTAGAATTGTATAGTTTTGAAACCATTGTGATAAATAGAGCATTTGCTCCTATGGAGCAAATTCTCTATTTATCACAATGGTTTCAAGAAATGACTATTACAGAGGCACAGAAAGACGTATTTATGGAGGAAAGGGTTAAACATGAATTCATAACTTCATGAATATTCATCAACTACATTTTATAATGGCCAATGTACAAAGGAATCGTTGGCCCTGGCAGAATCAGATCTATATAATTTTATACGCAAAAAGAGCTGACCTTGGTTTAGTAGCCATCTGATCTGGCTCAATTCTGTTTGCGAATGTGTGAAAAGGTGTTAATAGTTACTATCAAGTAAAGGGTTAACTCGATAACTAGCGCCACATTACAGGGAAATGACCTCTTTGATATTGTTAACAGAGCAAACCCAGATCAGGCTTTGAGGTTGAAATCTTAATAGTTTCTGATAAGGGTTAAATTTGGAAAATGAGATCTGACGGCCTTGCAAATGGTGTAGGGCCAGAAAATGAGATGTGACAGCCTTGCAAACGGTGTAGAGCCAGATCAGCCATTAAGCTGCACTGTTTGTTAGTGGTTTATACGAATATAGCAGTATTCAGATATCGCTAATACAGTAGGACCCCTCTAATGCGACCTCTTAATGAACAAACATGGGTGTCTTTATAAACAGGTGGTTGCTTTCTGCATTGCTTTTGTCCTGTATTAAGTTACTAACTGCATGTAGCACCCAGAATTATACCTCTTTTAGGTGGTCGCATTAGCAGGGTTTTACTGTACATGTATTAGGTAAGTATATATACCATGGGAAAATGGACTGTAAATATTATTTTAATAATATGAACATGTGAACAACTGGAGTTTAGGAGTTGTCTGATTTGGGTCAGCTCTGTTTACTTAAGGAATAGTATAGATCTGACTATACACTGTCATGGCAAACATTCTAATGTTTCATGCCTAATAACAATTTTCACTTAATACTCATTAAGTCATAAATTCTTACATGAATATCCCTTTGGTAAAAGTTAACCGTATAATTGAATGAATATTCATGTAAGAAAATACTGACACCATGAATATCAGTTACATGAATTTTATAATGGCTTAACACAAGAATATTTAGTCATGGCAGAAACTGAAGAATCTACATTACATGTATTTCAAAATCAAGCAGAGCTAACACTGATCAGAAGGCTCCAGTAGGAACTGTCTAACCTGGGTTTACTCTGTTTGCAAGTACACAGTTCATCAATGTGAACACATCCTGTTTTTGGCAGTGCTAAAGACAACAGTGTGTTGTAAAGGGTTGCACAACTCCTTAGCACATCAGACAAAAATGATGGTACAGTAAAACCTCTCTATAACGGCCACTTAATTGTGTTAATTAGTTGGTATTTAGGGCAGGTGTCTGCTTAAAGCAAGGTGAAAGTAAAACAGAACGCTCCCATAGGAGCGTTCTGTTTTACTTTCACCTTGCTTTAAGCAGACACCTGCTTTTAACACAAAATACTTGATGTAACTTAGTGGCCATTATAGAGAGGCTTTACTGTACCATTCAACGCTCAAGCAGACCACAGATAAGATGCATAAATTGAAAAACATTTTGCTGCTTTATTTCTCTGCCAAACCCAATGCTCAAGACTATTCTGATGTGTGGTCATAATACAGCATTTGGTGGAGAAATGTGTACAGTAAAAAGTGTTTTTTTTTTAAAAAAAAAACTGTTTAAACCAGACGGGATATAGGTCTTGAAGACAGGTGGCAGCTTAATGCAGGGTGAAAGTCATGCAGAAAGCTCCTCTTTCATCCTGAATTAAGCAGCCACCTGCCTCAACAAGAATTATGGTTTAGAGGCCCTTTACTGTATTTTAGTTCTTCAAGAAGATTCTAAGAGTGGTCATAAAATAGGCTTTGATAAAGATGTACCTATTTTCGAATTTGAAATACATGTACATGCATCTTATCTTTGGCTCTAATCAAGCCTGACTGTTAACAATGGCTATGTTTGAGAAATAACATTTTCCTTGAAATAATAAAGGAAAGTCACAGAGGTACAGTTTAGATGTGTAAATTAAAACATTCTCAAGAATAGCTCCTTTATTTCTCCACCAAAACCTATTTGTGACCAATCTTTAGAATCATCTCAAGACGATTCTAATGAGTAGTCACCGTCACAACATAGGATTTGGTGGAGAAATAACAGTTTCTGTTTTTGAAAACTCACTTTTATTCATTACTTTGGCCATAAGAACATTTCAGTTTTAGATTTTGTCACATTAATTCACCAAACAACAGAACATCTAACCCTGTAAAAAATAAAAATAAACCAAAACCAACTACTGAACACAAAGTTTTGGCCATTTGTTAGTTGAATAAAAAAGCTCATGTATACCTGTATTTCTTTCTACAATTTTGGCAGATTTGTTCCTTCCTTGGAAGACATATTGTTAGTCACCAAAAAGCTACTAGAGATCATTATAAAATTATCTGCATCGCAAGTAAAAGCTAAAAGAAGCTGAACATTTTAATATCATTATGATGAAACAATTTATTTTTTTAACCTATTTAAATGCCATTTAATTTTCTCATCCTAATTATGCGGGGATTTATTCCCAGCTTCATTGAACGCATGGCCATTGCACGGTTAAAATGTCGCTGAGGTTTTCCTTCTGCTCCTTCTTCGTAGTTTGCTTCCATTGAGGTAATAACTCCAAACACCACTCCCATGACTAGAAACAGTATAATAAACAGGGTGTACTGGGTAACAGAGGGTGTTGGTGTGCCTTCCATGTCTCGTAAATGAGCCTCAGCCCGCTGGAATCCAGGATTTATCTTAAGAGCTTGCTGAAAATGAAGACTAGCTTCTTGGTAATGGCCGTAAGCTTTCAGAATTTCGCCGAGAGTAAAGTGCTGATGCCATGTATTCTCTTCTGCTGACTGCATCGCTAGAGATCTACGCGTCAGGAATATGGCATCATCTAGATACTGAAGGTTAAACAAAATCCTCGCCAGGTATAACAAAATGTCAGGACTGTTGGGGGATACAGCCAAGGCTTTTCGAAAACATTCAATTGACAGCTGTGTGTTTCCTTTAATTCGCCAAAAGTTCCCTATCTGACTGTAAGTGAAGGCTGCTTTAGGACTCTGTAAGAAGAAAGAGAAACAGGATAACATGTTTCAGAAGTCCAGATAAGATGCGTAAATTAAATCATTTTCAAGAATAACTCCTTTATTTCTCCACCAAAATATATGTTGTGACACCACTCTTTAGAATTGTCTCAAAAAGACAATTCTAAAGAGAGGTCACAACAGGGTTTGGTGGAGAAATTATCACTCAAATAGAGATTTTAGTATCTGAGTACGCACAATTATCTGTTGCTCTGATTTCTTGAGTAAACTCATACATGTAAATAAAGCAGTGTAGAGAAAATCTCCTACAATTTCTGTCATTTGTTGCATTATTCCTTTAACTGAAAGACACTTTTTGATGCCTTGGCAAACAGAGAAGACCTACATCAGACAACTCCTGAATGAGTTGTTTGATCAGGGTCTGCAATGTTTGCTAAAAAGTTAAAATTGATTTGATTCTCTAGTTTATGCCATGGCCAAACTTTTCATAAACTTTGTTCATACGCCATAATAAAAATCCAGCTAATTAACCATTCGCTTGCTATTCACGTCAATATATGTACCTGTAAATAGTGAAGACCCAGATGAGACAGCTCCTGCGGGAGCTGTCTCATCAGGGTCTGCACTATTTACAAGTTTATTGTGCAACCAAAGCACTCCGCAGCAGTGATTGCACAGCGAAATACTTGTACACAGTGAAGATATATGTAATTATACAACAAGACATCATCATGGGTAAAGAAGGAGAAATGTATTTTAAAATTCAGCAAGCGAAGGGTTAAAATTCACTCATTATTTCTTACATAAATATTCATCAGGTAAAGGGGTTAACAACAACAAACTCATGGATCTTCATTACATGTACCAGAGATCCGGATAAGACACGAAAATTGAAACATTTCAAGAATAACTCCTTCATTTCTCCAACAAACCCTATGTTGTTACCACTCTTTAGAATCGTCTTGAAGTAATGATTCTAAAGAGTGGTCACAGCATAGGGTTTGGTGGAGAAATGACAATTTTAATATCTGAGTACACACATTTATCTGTTGCTCTGATGTACTATAACTAGCCTTGAATTTGGACAGGGAAAAAATGTAATGCCAGATCAAGTTTTATCTTTCAGGACTCGGGAGTAGTCTGATCTGTCTACACCATCTGCTTCTACATTAGTTTCATTTAACTCTTCCCTGTTCTGTATGTAGGCCAAATTCTAATACCTACTGAATATTCATTGACAAAATAGTTATAAAGAAATAAGGAAGGTGGAATCAGGCCTGGAAATTTCCACTTGTCCGCTCGCCATGACGAGTAACTTTCTTTGCAGGACGAGTAGAATTTGAGATAATTTAACAATGAATTTAAGTAAAATAAGACACAAGCAGCTGGTAGGACAAGTAAAAGTTTTAGGATTTTTCCAGCCCTGGGAACATTGTAGACATTTTAGAAAGTAAAGAAACAGATCTATCAAATTTTATTAGCAAACAGAGCAGACCCTGATCAGACGGCTCCTCCAGGAGCCGTCTGATCTGGGTCTACTCTGTTTGTAAATGTGTGAAAACACGTCAACTTTATATGAGGGAATGGTTTAACTCTGAAAGTCTCTTCCCTGTTCTGTATTCATGTAAGAAATAATGACAACATAAGTGTCTATTAGCTCAAGTTTTATAATATAAACTTTTCAAGATTTGTTTAGCTTTGACAAAAACTGTACAATCAGATCTATATCATGTCAAAAGCAAACAGGGCAGACCCTAATCAGAGGGCTCCTATAGGAGCTGTCTGATCTGGACCTACTCTGTTTGTAAATGCATATATGGTATAAAAAGGCGTTTATATCAGGGAAAGTGTTAAATATATCAAAACATAGCCAAATTGACTTATTTAGTGGTGGAGAGATTAGATGCCCATATTTTTTGTGTAAATATGGTACTTGACCCATTCCAAACAATAATTAACTATTTATTTTATTGTTCATATTGTTATTGAATACATAGCTATGCTAAATACATGTAGTACATACATGTAATCAGATCTTAACATATTCTAGATCTATAAGCAAACAGGAGCTACATGTATCTGATCTGGGTCAGCAGATGTTAAAGTGCTGAAAGGGGTATTAATGTGTTAACCCATTCTCTCATAGGCTATTTTTTGACTCAACCTCTTTCTAAATCTACCAAAAAGGAGCATTTACTAGCAAAAAGATTTTTTTTAGAATTGTGTAGTTTTGAAACCAATGTGATAAATGGAGCATTTGCTCCTATGGAGTAAATGCTCTATAATTTATCACAATTATTTCAAAAAGTGACTTTTACAGAGCTTCTAGAATACACAGCTCAAGCTAAAGGGCGATTTGGGAACTTCTCCTGCACCAGACCTTATTCTTCCACTATTGGGGAAAAATGCATCTTAATAATTGGGAATTTTTCAAGCTAAAACTCAATGATTTGGAAAACTTTTTTGGTCCCATTTTAACTTATTTTGCATTGTTTGGCATTTTAATCAAAAGTTGGTCTCTATTGTGACTTTTTCCCAAACTTAGCAAAATTGTGACTTTTTTTTGCATTGGGAATGGGTCCTTTTGACAGACCTGTGTAGATGCCAGAAACAGGCTTATGCTCAGTTCTATTATGCACTGTCAGAGGAAGAGGTTTGAGCACCTAGAAAATATAGGGAGGCACAAAATCAAGACCAAATCTTCTCCTGGAATCCCACTGAACTTCTCCCTGATGGAGAGCTCCAGTGTGAACCCTGGAAAACATTTGTGTTTAGCAATTAAAGGTGAAGCTTTCCTGTCCTACCTGTTTCTTGGTCTTCCTAAGCCTTGTTTCTAATTCAGTCATGTCCACCTCTGAATTTCTGGCCCCTTTCTTCCTGAACATTACTGCTACCTCAGGTTCTGGTATATGAGGATGTTCGTTCCTGTTGGTAATTCCACGTAGATGATCATACTGGGTGTAATTAGCTATCTTTCCACATGTTAACTGCTTTTTGATTGTTTTGCTCTCCTTTAGATCTGGTTTGGCTTCTTTCGTATCAGGTTCTCTGAAGAAAATAATGGAACAGTTGTGAATGAATTTCTGCTCTCAATTAGCCCTCAAATGGCTACACATGAGGTTTTGTATAGAAATTTTACATTTTATTTGCTCTAAATTTCCCGGAACAAGCATAAAATCTAAATTTAGCTCATATAATGTCAGTTAATCACACAAACATGAACTGTAATTTATATAGAAATTCTGTTCTATTTTAAACAAGAGTGTTCAAAGGAACACATGTGTCACTTGCTGGGAAAAGTTTTAGAATAAAACAAGAGGGCCATGATGACCCTGATATCGATCACCAGACTATCAGAGGAGAAGATTTTCAAAGTTTTCAAAATATGTTTCTATAGAAAACTGGCCACCCCTGGGTCGTGGCCAATTTTGACCACAGGGGCATAATTTATATAACTTTTGTAGAGTAGCTGAACATGATGCATTGTGCAAAATATAAAAGCTAAGAACCTTCCAGTTTCAAGAGAAGACTTTCAAAGTTATCACTATGTTTCTATTGAAAACTGGCCATCCCTGGGGCAGGGCCAATTTTGACCCCAGGGGCATAATTTATATAACTTTTGTAGAGGACCTGAACATGATGCTCTGTGCCAATTATGAAAGCTGAGTATGTTCCAGTTTCAGGAGAAGATTTTCAAAGCTTTACTGTATGTTTCTAAAGAAAACAAGGCACCCCTGGGGCGGGGGCAATTTTGACCCCCCTAGGGGCATAATTTAGAAAACTTTTGTAGAGGGCCTGCAGTTGATGCTATGTCCCAAAGATGAAAGCTGAGAACCCTGTAGATTCAGGAGAAGATTTTTAAAGGTTCAAATTGCTGATGCGGCACAACGATGGACATCAGGCGATCACAAAAGCCCATCCTGAGCACTTTGTGCTCTAGTGCACAGGTGCTCTTCGCATGTTGTCTGAACAACAACGACTCCACCACAAATACGTTATTTTTCAATTACATGTCGTAAGTATCTAAAACATATCAAAAGATAGCTTTCTGACCCCCCCCCCCCCCCCCCCAATAAATTTTTTTTAAAGTTTTTCGTGAAGACTCTATATAATAAGTAAAAGGTATGCAACTCCGGCAGAAATCTGCTAAAAACCTGATGGGTTCTTCACTGCGATCGTCCTTGAAAGCTCATTTGACCACTGATTTCCATAAACTGTGTCTCATTTATCACAAAGGTGCCCGACGCATGCTTGGACTCACCCATGGACCCCCCCCCCCCCCAAAAAAAAAGTGATCGAAGTATGTAAACTAGCCTAAAACTATCTATTTGAACCTTAAACCACTCCGAAAAACAAGAAAAATACGACCCTGAAAAAAAATTCTTTCGGGTCTATATATGTATTGAAAGGTACCTAACTACGTCAGATCAGCGGCGGAAAATACAACAGTCATGTTTTTCAAAATCTTACAGCAAAGTCAATTCAACATCGATTTCAATTATTTTGGTCTTGATCTGTTCCAAATTCCATATGCTAAGCAGTTAGTACTTTCCTTAAACATTGCTCCGTCTTGTCGCTGCAAGACCGCGAATTTGAAAATACGCTAGAGCGAAACGATGTGACTCCCGCCAGGATGCATAGAAGTATATAGGGGGATCTGTATTCGTTAAACTTTTGAACAAAAACGCGAATTATGCTGAAACACATTCGAAAAATATTCAACTCACCGCAGTTAAAACGGTGATGGATATTTCCAGTCTGCTACGAGACGCCAGTTTTCTTTCTCCTACTTTCGTTTTGAATGGAGGTGGCTATTTCGCTGTGGCCCGGAACTAGTAGTCAATTTGCATATCAAATTGCTTATGAGCCGGGTCACAGCAAAATGGTCGCATCCGTTCAAAAGGAAAGTTGGAGAAAGAAAACTGGCGCCTCGTAGCAGACTGGAAATAGTAAGCGCCATTTTAATTGCGGTGAGTTTAATGTTTTTCGATAGTGTTTCACCATAATTTGTAGTTTTTGTTGAAAAGATTAACAAATACAGAGCTCCCTATATAGGTCTATGCATCCTGACGGGAGTCACATCGTTTCGCTCTAGCGTTTTTTCAAATTCGCAGTCTTGCAGCGACAGGACGGAGCAATATTTAAGTAAAGCACTAATTGTGCCGCTTAGCATATGGAGTTTGAAACGGATCAAGACCAAAATGATTGAAATCGGTGTTGAATTGGCTTTGCTGTAAGACTTTGCAAACATGACTGCTGTATTTTCCACCGCTGATCTGACGTAGTTAAATACCTTTCAATACATATACCGGTATAGACCCGATAGGATTTTTTTTTCCGGATCGTGTTTTTCTTGTTTTTCTGAGTGGTCTAAGGTTCAAATAGATAGTTTTAGGCTAATTTTACAGACTTCGATCACTTTTTTTTTTTTGGGGGGGGGGGGGGGGGGGGGAGGTTCCATGGGTGAGTCCAAGCATGCGACGGGCACCTTTGATTTATCAAAGAAATCATCACTCTTGATGAGCAATCATCTATTTTTTCTCAGAATATTAACAAGCTTTCACGAGTCGTCAAAGTGACAACCAATCCCTCTAGGACACAGGTTGACTCTGGTGTTCGAAATAGAAATACGCTATAAATCAAGTCGAAACACCATATAACTGGTCTATAAGCCCTTAAAGGCATTGTCCAGGTCTGATTGCATGAACTGATATCGTGTATTCACAATTTCTTCAAATTGTTTTTCTAAAAATCTGTACAAGCTTGATACTGATATCGGCGAAAGTCACTACTTTCGGTTTTAAACTGAAAGTAACGACTTACAAACCAAACACAGGTTGTTAGGTTGACGGATGTCTGCAATATGATAATGTTCATGCGTGTTTCGGTTCCAGCAATCTTTTTAGAATTAACTGCCCCTATGAATACTCTCCGCCATTACATGTTACTGTCGATTACGAAGTTTTGCTGATTAAATAAAGATTTTGAATTGTGTAGATTTGTTTTATAAACGCTATTTTAGGAATTTGTAATGTATACAGAGAAATAAGTCATAATGCCATACAAAAGAAGTTCAGTGAAGCAGTGTGCTGCTTTTCACTGCAATAACCGCCAGAAGAAACTGTATCGCGAAACGTTTGGTGAGGAACACAACATTCTGCATAAAGACTTAAGTTTGTCCTTGTTTGAGCCTAATAAAGTGTTACTCGCATTGAAGAAATGGGATTGCTGTGGAAATTTGGGACTGTTATATATACCAGTACATTGAATAGAAGACAAAAGCCGCAAAACACTGTAAGTAGAGGTTAAAATCAATGAGTAACTATAAAACATCTACCTTCAAACCAGTTTATTGTTTGTCTAGCCTCACTACATTGTTATCCCCAGTTTTTCATTTTGTGCCCCCCAGTTTTCAAGAGCTGGGAGTAAAAATACCCCCAGTCCAAAAAAGTAGTGGGAACACTGACTGTGCTACCGACTGTTTCTACCTGAATTAATGACTTTCAGTACAGGCTGCAGACGGCTTCGTTTATCAAGGCTAAAAATATTTATTAAATGAAAATCTATTTTTGTTTCTCCATCATCTGTCGATTTTCTTTTGAAGCCTTGGTTTGGTTTTACAAAAAAAAATCACTTACCCGGTATTTGTTTTGACATTGTTGCGTCTGGTTTCCATCAGCTAAAATGGTCACATACAGTTGCTAAGCAATACTGGTACCCCATTTTGATATGCTATTTATGACATATACACCATGTAAACCAGGCTAAAGTAATGGGGCCCATGCCGCTTCACTGGGGTTTTTCCACACGCCTACTATAAACAGTAACGGTAGGATGGAGAAAAAGAAAGAGACAATTCGGATATTTCAGTCTTATTTACTGTTGTTTCCATCGGTAACTGGTTGAGACAATCACTGTTTATGATATAAATCTTTAGATTTCAGTAATATCGTATTTTAATGTTCGAAAAAGCACTCACATATTTTGCAGTACTTGAAATTTCAACTCGCAATTTTCATTTTCTACTGGCATTTTGCGAGTATGCGAGCGTTAAGTTCAAACACTGGTTGTTCAGTTAATAGCAAATATAGGAAGCGTGATATAGTTAAACACCACGAAAATATGATTACGAACATGCGGCGCAAAGTGTAAAAGTACAAATATGAGTCATGCAGGAAACACTTCATACAGAACAAACAGCCACTCGAACAGCAACACAAGAAGATTACAAATAACTTTGGGTATTTCAGTGATTCTCCGTATTACGATTAATCAATCAAAATGTCCAAGTGACTAGTCGCGCTCGAGCGATTGGTTTGTGGCTGAACTCGACTGATTTTCGATTATAATCAATTATCGGGACACTACTACATGATGATGTCACTATTTCTTACATGAATATTCATGGAGTAAAAGGTCAATTTGCTTGTTTCATATTTTGCGTTTCAAACTGACTTCAGAATCGGAATATATGTACCTTAACACTTATTTAACACTAAACAGTATTGTTAGTAAATGGTTGTTTGTGTCGAAAAAATAGAAAAATGTATTGCTACGGAAATCAACGGAACAGCATTTGCCATTTTGTCGTAAGATTCAAATTTACATACCGGAAATAATGAGTCGATGTATATGTGGTCAACAACCAGTGTCAACCATTGTATATGTGAAAGCAACCTAATTAATATTCAAAGCATTGTTCCGAAATAGAATCGGAGTCATTCAGAACTTGGCCGAAGATGTCCGCCGCTTTCCGTACAAATCTCCGTTTCTAAAAAGGTGCCTCCTTTTTAATAATTTAGCAGTATTAGGATAGGGATAATATTTAGCTGAACAAATATATCCTGTCGGAAAATGGGTTGTAAGCATTATTTTCATTGTATGTATACGTGTACAGCTTCTGGTGTTAATTGATTAATACATACATGTGATAACTACCGGATTGTGCGGGAGACTACCGGATTTGAGCCCAACTCCCGCAAGTCCCGATTTCTGAATAAAAATGATTTTTATTTTTTCCCACCCCATTTTCTATCATTTTTTGACATAAGCGCTTGCCAGACGCCTCAAAGAACCAGTGTTGTTGACTTATTTACTGCCCTGTTTATCATGGCAGTCACAGCGCCGTGTCCCTTTTGTAGTACGTACCTCGCCATGTTGCCCCTTATCAAAGACCACCGCAACATGCCCTAAATACCATGCTGAGTAATTGTGACCCCCAGTAAAAGGGATTAAATGGTCAGCATGGTGTGTTATTTACCTTGGCACGTGTGTATTCCGTAACAGAAACAATCGTGTATGAATATGTCTCTGGTGTATTACACTGTCGTCATTACATGTATGCTTTTTTCTTCACGGTCAGATTCTACTAAATTTCTGTTGAAGAAAATCTTATTTTCTCAAATTCTGAGACTAAACATCTAAATAGTTACTTTATTAAATTAATTTAGGTTATAAGTTTATTTATAAATGTCCACATAGCATAGCTGTAATAAAAATGTGCTTTTATCAGAAAAAATGGAACTCGAAATTGGTTGCCTCAAACCACGGATTTTTCGAACGGTGAAATGTGTCATTTCATAGAGGCAAACACAAACATTGTTTTCCACAGACATTTGGTAATATATTCAAATAAAATTGTGTATGTATTGAGTATAGCATATAAGGATGTCAAATACACAAAAAATGAGAAGATGGGAAGCATTTTTCCAACAGAAAATGAAACTATAAAATGCAAAGACAGTGTACTAGTGTTTGGATAGTACCATATTTCGGACAGAAAGTGACAAATGTATTGTGTTTATTTCAGAATATAAATTTCTGGATATATTGCATTACAAAAATAAATGAAAATAATAAAAACAATAATGTCAATAAATTATAATAATATAATATAAGAATGAGAATAATATAAATAATGATAGTAAAAATAATAATAATAATAATAAACACAAGTCTATCCATTGGCCAGTAAAAAGAATAATTATTTAATAATAAATACATGTACAAGTCTATCCATTGGCCAGAATGGAATGGAATAGAAAGAAATAGTAATTAGAAGAGAGTATATGGTAATATATAATAGCATACAAAAGATAGAATAGAAAGGAATATTAATTAGAATAGATTATTATTTATATGGGCACAGAATAGATAATAGAATGGAATGAAACACAAAGGAACTAGAATAGACAAGAGGATGGGATGGAATGGATTAGAAAGGAATGGGAAATATAGTAGATGTGGATGGATATAGAACAGAGAATAGTACAGACTATAATAAGGAATAGGATATAAATAGAATTAATACAAACTTAATTACACAGTTGTAATGTGCTAGATAGGCAAAAAAGTTCCAATGCTCTAGTAAATAAGATGGTTTGTCGCGCATAAAAGTGCCTTTATCATACCTCCCTTTCAACCAGGGGTAAAGGGGGGAGGGAGTTTTCTTTTCATATTTGCCCATTCAGAGACATATAAATATAGGTCTCTGACCTATTATACTAACAAATAACTCTAAAAATTTCCATCCGCGTAAATCTCCCTCTTTGACACCCAATCTCCCTCATTTGAAAAGCTAATCTCCCTCTTTGCCTCGAAAAAATTATCACATGTATGTTAATACGAAAAATGTGCATAATACATCTTTAACTGAAGAACTTCATTATTTAAACTAAAGTTTTTTTTAAAAAAATAATTATGAGTAACTTTGAAAAAATATTAACTATCCCAAACAATTTCCCCAAGATATTACAAGATGGAATCAATAAAAAGAACATAATTTTCTAGTCATCACCAATACAAGCATCATGTCTTGTGTCTATCGATATATGAGTCTAATAATGACCAATTCTCTGAAAATCAAATACTTTGGGGTGTTTTGGTAGAAAATGATTCGCAACTCTGCAATGTTGCTACATACCATATTTTGATACGATATTTGCATAGGTCTAGATATTTGAATTTCACTTATACATTTGCACAGATTATGTGACCGCGACCGCTATTCTGTGTATCCTTTATGATTATCTATGTCTTAGATAAATTAATTAAATACCCATGTAAGAAATAATGACATCATGCATATTTTTATAATGGCATAATTATGAACACAGATTTGTTGGTATTGGTAGAAACTCTTAAGTAAAATCTAATTAATTTTCACAAGTAAACAGAGCAGACCTTGACCCTCCTATATGCACCATCTGACATGGGTTTATTCTGTTTGCAAAAGCTTAAACAAGCATTTGTATTTAGGACATGGGGCCATGGTTAATTCATACTCCGTGTTTTAGCTGATTCAAAGATAAGATAAGTTTTATTTAACGTCGGCAAGATATATAACAAGCAACATAAGCCCTAATTGGGCTTTTGAACCGACAAGATAACAGTACATACATAGTGACAGCACATAGTCATAATCAACATAATATTAAAACATAAATCTAATTTAAAGACAGGCTAAAAAAGTAAGTTACTTAGCACATGCCATGCTTACTTCATTTCGTGTTCAATTTGTTTGCAGGAAAAACAATCAGTATTGCTATCCACAAGCCACTGGCCATTTTCTATTCTCTTATTCGTAAGAATTTTCAGCATTGGGTCACTATCAGGTCCTCCGTCATTTCCCGCCATGTTGTCATTTTCTGCTTGTAACACTTTCCCTTCTTCGATATTCAGTCTCCAGTGGTTGGCCCCCACCGAACTCCTAGAATTACTGTTCACTATGTGGATAGATATAATGTACATTGCCATGTACGACATGCATGGCAAATCATACGTCATTTTCCTGTCTTTGTCCACACTTATCAAAGTAATTTTGTTAACTTTTACTTTTGACAGATGGAAAAATTTACAAATATGGCGTTTCGCAGGATTTCCTGTGTAGTGTTTTTTTCACATTATCGTAAGATTCTCCTTATCACGCTACTAAGAGCATGCCCGATCATGCAAATGTAGCAACAAAATGTTAGTTTTACTATAATATCTGTGGCCAAAAAAAAAAAAAATTCAAGGGAAGTGGGAAATGGGTTTCAAATAAAACATTTGATTTCAAGAGAGGTTAAAACAGATCTACTGCGTTGTCCGTATTTATGAATGTGAAGACTTGTTGACAGTCAGGAGGCGTCTGATCTGGGCGTTACTATGGTGGAAAGTGTTATTGATGATTGATGGCGTATGTTGAAATGAGCGGAACATCGTTAAGCATTAACTCCATAGATTCACCTTTATGACACATTTGCAAACAGAGTAGATCCCAGATGAGCCGCCCGGTCAAGGCCTGCTTTGTTTGCTTACGAAAGATCTATTTCTACAGTTACTGAAGTGGTAACATTGGCCATTAAAAACACACACACACTAACTTATATCCATACAGGGATTATTTCTGAAATGGATGTTCATGGAGTAAATGGTTAGATGGTTTCATGTTTTAGTTTCTACTAGAGAATTATATATCTAATGCACCTTTTGAATGCTCGTGATAGAGAGTTTTTCTCTGTATTATAATACAAAACTTCTGCCTTATGCAAATATGCCCACTGTAACGATACCAAACAGTACACGCGCCAATCTGTCATCCATAGACATACTTTATCTGATGGTCATGATAGATATTAGAAAATAAAATGCAAAACCATTGGACGATGTACACGCTGATCTGATTAGCCATTTACTCAATTAATATATATGTAAGAAATAATGAAACTATATATTAAATAGATTAATTGTTATAATAGCACATGAAAACAGCCATTTTGGCCATGGCAGAAACTGTAAAATCATATCTATATTAAATCATTAGCAATTAATGCTGTTTGCTTATGATATAATATAGATCTGATTCTACAGTTTTTGCCCGAACCAAATAACCCTGTGTATATATGCCATCATAAAATTTCAGCTGACAAAATATTCATGTTTATTCATGAATATTCATGGGGTATTTAAAGGGTTAAGCAGACATTATTTTTTATAACAGGTTAACCCTTTCGGCGCCAAAATTCTAATTGTCGTCTGCAATCTAAGTTTAATTGTTAAAACATTCAGTAAAATAAGGAAACGAGATAAATAAATGCAACTTTCAAAGAAATAAAGCACAGATATAGCAATAGAGATTGAGACAAAAAGTGAAGTCCTTGAAAAGGCGGCGTCTGATCAGGGACCGCACTATTGGACGTGGTGCATTTATGCGACATTGGCGGTGACAGGGTCAAAGGTTGACGTATAAATCACTGAACATTACTAAATTGACAGACCGAATAATGCTTCATATACAGTAAAACCTCTCTATAACGGCCACTAAATAAGAAACAGTACAGCCCACTGAGGGCCTTATTGCATTATAGTGACCTACCAGTCAGCCCGAAACTAGTTTAAGGCCCTCAGCCTTCGGCTTCGGGCCTTAAACTAGTTTCGGGCTGACTGGTAGGTCACTATAATGCAATTAGGCCCGAAGTGGGCTGTGCTATTTCTTATAGTAGAATCTATACCGCATTTCTGTGACTAATGCGCGCAATGTTAATTGAACTCACACATTTTGTAGAAAGGAGATCACTTTTTCTGAATATCAACCCCGGTCAGTATTTTTTAAAAAATAGTGACCCCCGGTCATATTGCTTTGACCAACGTTCGTGATATTTTGAACAACACCAGAAATTTTAATCTACCTCAAGTATATTGTTTTGAAAACGTGTTTCACATGAACTGAACAATATTTAACCTCGGTCATAATTGTTACAGATTTAGTGACACCCGGTCTATCATTTTGAGCCCTGTTTAATATATCATGACCAATGCGCGCAATGTTAATTTAACCCCGGTAATTTTATAGAAATAGGGTCACTTTTTCTGAAGAATATCGACCCGAGTTAGTATTTAAAAAATGCTGACCCTATTTCATGATATTTGGAACCATGGACGCCAAGTAATACGACTTACAATCATTGTTCGTACAGAATAACACACGCACAAGCACACACAAGCACGCACAAGCACGTACCAATGCATTCACACAACCCTACACAACATCTTCCCAAATCTTTCCAAAATATAATTTCGTTTAGAGCGAATTGTGTCAATTATTGTCGAAGAGATGCTGTTGATTTTCTTATATAAAAGGTCAAGCACATGTGACATGTACCATGGCAATATAGTGTGTGCATTTGCAATAGGCCATTTGACTCTGCAGGAAATAAACATCAGATAAGTTGTTCATAATTGTTTTTACTTTTTATTTTAAACGAGCCTTGTAAAAAACAACAACATTTGTTGCGTGTTTATTTTTGTCTAAAAGGACGAGTTAAGGGAAACCATGAAAACCCAACCCGGTGTTCTAATCGGGGACATAGTGTTTCTCAAACACATTTTGTTAATGCTGAATTTTGCAAGTGCTTAAAATGGAATTTGTTTCAATTTTTGTAGTCTTACCGCATACAAATAATCACGATAATATGTGGATCCAAACAAACGCATATCTCTGCGTAGCCTCGAGTTTAGTTTTAAACATATGGAAGAATACGTGTTTTTTACCCGGCACCACCATAGATTAAACTGCTCGATAAAAAGTCAACTCTAAACTAATTCTGCTTAGTGGTTTAGTGTACCATTTACTCCATGTTTTATGTTATGGTACATAAACATGTAGTAAAAGCTCGGTACTACGAAATGTTAGCAATGAAAAGGGTATGTCTTTGTAGGCACCTGTGTTAAACATCAATAATGGTGCGTATTTGAGTGTTCGTAGTATCGAGTTTTTACTGTAAATATTTGGACATGGCAGAAACGATAGAATTTCAATTAGTATTTACTTTGATCAGACGGCTTCTACAGGAGCCATCTCACCTGTTTCAACCCTGTTTGCAAGGGCGTTAGAAGGTGTCGCTATGGAGTAAAAGGTGAAGGTCACAGTTTGGATGTAATGGCATTATGGGAATTAATTAGTATCATTAGTTTGCTTTCTGGATTACTTTTGACCTGTATAAAGCTACCACCTGCTTTTTAACCCATTCCCTCATAGGCTATTTTTAGACCCAACCTCTTTGACTAAATCTACCGAAAAGGAGCATTTACTAGAGAAAAGGAACATGTTTAGAATTGTGTAGTTTTAAAACCATTGTGATAAGTAGAGCATTTGCTTCTATGGAGCAAATGCTCTTTTTAATACAATGGTTTCATAAAATGACTTTTACAGAGGCGTCAAAATGCGTCAGTATGAGGGAAAGGGTTAAGACTCTTCTGTTCAATAAATGAATTGCCGTCTAGGACAGGTTCTAATGTGAACCTATCTTGCTGTTTTACTGTTACTGAACTGTTTTGTTACAAGGTCATCCTCTGGAAAAAGCTTGTTTCTAAATAATGAAGTATCATGTATGAGCGATTAGCAGACGACAAATTTAAACGAAGAAGCAAAACTGCGCAAAATATGCAAAATCATGCATAAGTTAAACAAGAAATATCTTTTAAAAAGATATTCAGCGGCATTCAAATATTGACATAATGTACAAAACAATAATGATATTAAATCTCTGCCAACTTAATTTCAATGTTTCGAGATTCTGTTAGTACAGGGAACTAGATCTATGAAGGGTTGCTTGTAATTATACTAGCAGAGAAGCATGCAATGGAAATGACTTGGAGTAGAATAAGCAATTATGGAAAAAATCAAGTTACTTTTATAGGAAATCACTATGAAAATGTACAATGTCAAAGTATTTTTTTTAAAACTATCTGAAGTTAGTTCTTCATTTTACCTATTATGAAAAATTACTTGAAAGCATGTATATTGATATGAAGATAACTAATTGAATACACTTTAAATAAAGCATACAGAATTTAGTTTTTGTTTGAGCAGAGGCTGTAATTACTTAAAGAAAGGTATTTATCTATAGCCTGGATCAACACATTAATTGACGTGTGTGCATCTTCATTAGTGACACCATTAACTGAATATACATGTATTTTTAAAACAATATAAAGTTAGCTATCTCAACCTACTACTTGATCCAAAGCGCCAGGTGATAGAGCCGTAACAATAGCCTTCAGTAAGTAGCTTTATATCACAGAGAGCGAATAACCAGAGCCTTAATTGGTGCTGTGGTCGGGGATAGTAATTAATACTATTAATGCCACTACTCTAATATACTAAACAACATTTCTTCTTTATTTCCTATAGCATTGCCTGTGGATTATGGTGGTTTCGGCAAACTACCTGTTCGTCAAAGTGGATGTGATCAAATGTGGTATTAAATTGATAGCAAAATGATAATAAATGTTTAAAAGTTTAATAGTGTTTTTTGGCAAACTGGCAATAATGCTCAGCAATCATTACCATGAGGTGATAAGTACGATAATGGGTTAGGAACTGATATAAAGTATGACACACCAAAAATTGAATAGTCAAAATTGATCCACACCTTTTGAGGATAATAGATCTATATAGTTTTATTCAGTAATATTGTTTATGTATTATATACTCTAGTTTTGATAATGACCAAAGTAACAAATAATTCATATTGTTTTACCGGTCATGGTAATAAACAACTATGTGACTACAGTATTGTACATGTATTTGAATCCACCAAAAGTTGAACTAAACAACATTTTGACTGAAAACAAAAAGCATAAAGTGAGTGGCAAACAGTTTGGACCAAGACTAAAATCAAAACTGAATGGGATAATAAATCATTAGTAATGTGTTATGTGGTCTGGGGCTGTTTTAATGACTAAACAATGTGACTATATTATTTGAAAGCACCTCTTAATCACTCATTGTACCCAATGTTGAGTAAGTGTGAATATGTCACCTGCTTAGCTAATATCCTGATCTGTATAAACCCAAAAAAATGGACCACATATCAATATTTAACATATAGATAGTTATTTAATGATTTTGATTATTCAATTTTCGCTTTTTAATTCAAATTTTCAATTTTTGCCGAAACGTCCTTGGCCGAATAAATAGATTGCCAAAACGTCCTGGGTCGAAACATCGGGGGCGAAACTTCCTATGCCGAAATGTCCTACATTCAGTTTGGCCATGTGTAGAGGCATTATAAAAAGACTGTATGCCAGTCAAGGGATTGACTAATGAAAATACGGTTTACTAGAAAATACTAATGGGTCATATGCAAATTACAATGTAACATAGTTTCTGATTGGTGGAAAACTAGAACAAAAGTGAAAATAGACAGCTAACCGCTGAATAACATGAGGACTTGTAGCAGACGATACATTGTGCAGAAGACACACGTTTTACGTGTAAAGCGCTAACTGTCCTATTTTCTGAAATTCCGTCTGCTGCATGTTTTCACATTATTCTATTCCATCGATATTTTTAAACCAACCGAGTAACAGTCATGACCCATATGACTGATGATATAAGACAACTTTTTACTCAACGTCTAATCTGGATCCAATATGTTTACAAATACCAGCTTCAGCATGATTAGCGACTTAAGGATAACCTTTTTTATGCCCCCTCCCCTCATCAAAGCGGGAGGGAGGGGTGCATATTGTCGTTGACCTGTCTGTTGGTTGGTTGGTTGGTTTGTGGACAACTTTAACGATGGCGATACTTTTGTAGCCATTGTACATACATACTTCAAACTTGGCATGCATGTGCAACTTATGGAGGCGAACATGTTTTAGTTAATGTCAATGTCATACATCAAGGTCAAAGGTCAAATTACGGGTCAAATTTATATTGGTGATAATCGGGGGCATAGTGTTTCTCAATCACATCTTGTTAATGCTGAATTTTGCAAGTGCTTAAAATGGAGTTTGTTTCAATTTTGGTACAGTCTTATTTACCGCATACAAATAATCACGATAATCTGTGGATCCAAACATACGCATATCTCTGCGTAGATTCGAGATTTTGTTTTGAATATAAGAAGAATACGTGTTTTTACCCGACACCACCATGGATTAAACATTAAAATGCGTTCAAGGGACTAATTTTATGGTTAATGGTTATTAATTTCGTTGCTCTCCCGGTTTCCCAAGGTATTGTGCAGGGTTAACCCTTTCCCTCATATAAATGCTTTTCACGCATTTGCAAACAGAGTAGACCCAAATCAGACAGCTCCTACAGGAGCCGTCTGATCTGGATCTGTTCTGTTTACTTACGAACTTACTGAAATTCTGACTATAGTTTCTACTAATACCAAACAAGCCTTCTATAAAGGCCATTATAAACATTCGGCTAATTAATATTTATGATGTCCTTCTTTCTTATTGAATAGCGTATGCTATGAGAAATAAAGAAACTTAAAATTCAACTCAAAGTTAAATATGAATAAATAACTTTTATTTTGGCCATTCCGAGAATGCACAATATGACTAACGAAAAACTGTCAAAATATACATGGCAATACTAGCCCTAGAGTTATAAACTTTTGTTGTTGTTGTTTTTAGTTCATTAAGTAAAACCTATACAAAAAAGTATCAACGAATATAAAAATGTTCACAACTGGTCCACAAATGGTGTCCTGGCAAATCCATATGAGAGAGCTTGGGGATCTGCATCTGATTCGAGTTGTGGATATATTTGTATCAGTTTACGCGTTGTTGTTGTTTTTTGTATAAATCGTGGATGGTTTTAGTCCTTTACTCCATAAATTTGCTCATCTATGCCTTTGCAAAAAGAGTAAACCCAGATGAGAGGGCTCCTATTGGAGCCGTCTGGTCAGGGTCTGCTCTGATTGCTTATGAAATTATAATAGACATGACCCTTCAGTTTCTACCTGTACCCAAACATCCTGTGTACATATGCCATTAAAAATCAGCTAATTAACATTCATATCATTATTTCTTACATGAATATTCATGAAGTAAAGGGTTAATCAAATGATAGCGTTATTAGTTTAACGCCAGTGGTCTATAATTTAGCCATACTGTGCATCGGAGACATCGTGGAACATTCCGCAATATGTCGATGCTTGGATTCTTTATTATCCACTTCCCTCATATAAACGTGATTTTACGCATTTGCAAACAAAGAAGACCCAGATCAGACGGCTCCTATAGGAGCCGTCTGATCAGGGTCTGCTCTGTTTGCTAGTGGGATTTGATAGATCTGTCTTTACTTTCTAAAATGGCTACACTGTTCTACCTTCCATATTTAACTATACCTGTTGTGTTCATGAATATTCAGTAGGTATTGAAATTTGTAATAAACATATCACAGGGAAAGGGCTGTACATATATATAGGATATGAAAGTTATATTCTCCTCATATTTCGTATAACTCAATTAACACCAAACGTTGTACACATATTCATATCATGAACATAATGCGTACGGACCATTTTCCACGGAATGTATGTGTGGAAATCAATGGATATGTTCGAAGAAACTCCGAATCAACTTCGGAACAACGCTTATAATATGAAACAAAAACTGACACAAAACGTCAGTCGAAAGTTAACCCATTTGCTCCCACGATCCCATATATGGGACGTAGGCAAACAGTGTAGACTCTGATCAGACGCCGCATCATGCGGCGTCTGGCCAGAGTCTACACTGTTTGCTGATAGGAAATTCAATATAAAAGAAAACAGAACATGAAAATTTAGACCAGACATCCCTTAGATAAAAGATAGACTAATCCAATATATAAGTATGGAAGAATCCACTGGGAGCAAATGGGTTAATGAACCACGAAACAGAATACCTACATGCACATCGAAACGAGCATGTCCGGTACACATAATTGATTTTATGACCGATTCCAATGAATGGTGGATTTCAAATTTTCTAATTTGTATTCGATACAAACAACTCTTTCCTTACTATGTTAGTTTAAAGTCACATAGATTTCAAAGTCATTTTTTTTCGGGTTTTTTTTTTCGAAAATATGAACAAAGTACATGTACATCTTTAAATCCAGTATCCCTCGCATGACAAGCATGCAAAAGAAGGCACATCCAGCCATTACATACAACAACATCTGTAGACCTCCATTTTGAGGATTCATGCAACATATTGTTATACACGTTTATCAGATATGTTATTTAGTGTAAACTGATGAATGACGAATCTAGACATAATTTGCTTGGGACAATGCTTTGTGTTAATGGGGTAATTGTCAAATGTCAGCTTCGTTGGGATTAAAGTTTATCTTGAGTCACCCCTTACACGGGCAAGAGCTGTGAAGAACTTTGTGTCGTCACGAACGCGCCTAAGTCCCGTATTCGGTCTTTTGCCCTTGTCCTCGTCGGGAACCAGCATGATACTGTCGTCATCTCCGCCCGTCTGTTTAAAAGGAACCACACGGTTGGACGAGACAGCCTTCATTTCTCGATTCTCCTCGCGCCTCTGCGGTTCAGTGTCTTTGTCTGTTACAGGATTCACCACTCGCAATGGTATCTCAGGAATTTCCGGAATTTCTTGAATATGTTCGTCAACCCGTACAAAGGTTTGGGCTTCTGGCGTTGGAGCTGGTTCGGGACCCGGTTTATTGACTTCTGCCTGTTCGATTTTTTCCGGTGTCTCGGGCTTTTTAAAATCTGGAAGATCCACTGGTGACTCTCGTATACTCTCCGTTGCATGTGAGCTGGAGTCCATTAATACGTTGGAGGCACTTACCACTGACTCAGTTGTCTCTATTTTATTCTCCTTGATAGGTTCAGGCAAATTGGGTGCAGGGGCGGGTTGATCATCAAATATCTCCGTCTTTTCAGTGAGCACACCGAGAGGAGTTTCACGCTGTGGTATGTCACTGATCAGGAGGTAGTTACAAATGTTAACCTCCCGTCTCTGACTGAGGGGAACATTGCCGCGGACATTTCGAGCGAACATCTTCAGCGTGTACTCGCCGAAAGGCGGCGCCTCTATGAAGAACGTCATGATGTTCATATCCACTTCAAACCTGTCACTCACTGTGCTGACATTGTAATCATTGTCGTATGTTGACAACATTTTGAAAAAGAATTTCATGTTTTGTACCTCGTGAGTATCTACAATTTTAAACCTCACTTTGGTGTTAGTGCTTTTAGCAACAATTACGCCACTGGTATAGTTGAAAGGCGCCAGACCAATTTTTAAAATCTCTTTTCCTGGTCCCCAGCCGATAGGATCCATAGGTGGAAATCCTCTATTGGCTGATTCTTCAACGAGTACTTTATAAATAGCCACCCAGTCATATTCTTTGAACATCGCTCCTTTTCCGACTTGTTTAGCGACGACCTCAAGCCGGAACACCCCTCGTTCTGGAAAACGTACTTTCACGGCTATGGAACTGTCCGTTACCCTGTGTATGAAAATTGGAACACTCGAATTGGAACCCTTCGAGAGATAACGTTTCGTTTCTGGTCTGTCAAAATGAGAAATGTAACAATTATATGTTTCTTCTACTTCAGCTTTTGGCTGACAACCAAACAGTAGATCTACTTCACCGTCAGCCGATTGTATTTCACAAACTGGATGCGACAAGACCTGCATACCAAGATCGAAAAACCGATTCTTCAGACATGCAGATTCTTCAAAGGCTTCGATGTGCCTGGGGGAATCTAGAAGTTGCCAACGTTTTGCCTCTGCATAATGCGTATATATAAGGTCCTTTGGGTCAGTGAAGAAGAACCTTTCGTCACAAACAAATCGGCCTCTTCCATCTCCTAGATCCTTTGTATCACATGAACCCCACAATGCATCAACGAATCGCCACTCGCTGTCCACTAGAACTGCGTTCCACTCGCCATAATGTTTAGTAATGTCTATTTTCTCTCCTATCTGATAATGGACTCCTTTAACAGCCCCGTGGATTATTACACAGTGAAGACCTGCATACCTGAAATCAATGCAGGCGTTAACCCATTACTCAATGAATATTCATGCAAGAAATATTGACATCACTCATATCAATTAGCTGGTTTTGACATATGAACATAACATGTTTTAGCTGCGACAGACATTGTAGAATCAGATTTATTAATAGTTCATAAGCAAACAATAGCATATCATGAGCAGATGGCTTCAACAGGAGCCGTCTGATCTGGGTCTACTCAGTTTACAAAGTCGTTAAAAAGCACAGTGATAGAGTTCAGAGTTAATATACATGTAGATGTATATCCAAAGGTGTAGCCTATAATAACTACTAGTGTTTCAATGGCTACAGGAAAGTCTTACTTTATATTTTGAATTCTCAGTGCAGAACATTAAAAAACGTTGTATCCCATTCCCTCATATTGACACCTTTTGACTCCTCTGTAAAAGTCATCTTTTGAAATCATTATGATAAACAGAGTTTTCACAGTGGTTTCGAAATTACATCAATCTACATTTCCCCTTTTCCCTAGTTAATGCGCCTTTCCAGTAGATTAATTCAAACAGGTTGGGTCTAAAAGTAGCCTATGAGTGAATAAGTTAATATGCACTGGAAGTATGTGAGGTGGGTAGGGGGTACAGAAAGATAAGCACAGCATACATGCATTTAGTTTATGAGACGCTCTCTTAGAAAACGTATATTAATGCTATTCCAAAAAGTGTTGAACCAGATTAGATATCTCGTCTATCCCATTCATTCCCATATCGACGCCTTTGACGCCTCTGTAAAAGTCATTGTGATAAACCATTGTGATAAATAGAGCATTTGTTCCTTGAGAGCAAATGCTCTATTTATCACAATGGTTCCAAACTATACAATTCAAAAAAATTCCATTTTCCAGTAAATACTCCATTTATAGTATATCTATTTATAATAGATTCATTCAAAGAGGTTGGACCTAAAATAGCCTATAAGGTAATGTGTTAATGAACAGCTGGTTACGTTTAACACTGAATAACACATTAGCATTTAATTTGACTGACAAGTGGAAAGACCCTGATCAGAGGCCACATCTCCGATGCGGCGACCAGTCCAAGTCTACACAGCTTTCAATGCAATAAGAACGTTTACCCAAGAAGGCAGCTCATATATAGAAAAAATATTTTGTTCGGATTCGGAAAATTGCCAGGGCTCGTTAAAGCTCACCCATGCCTGTCATGTTCCGCGTCTTCACCATTTGAAATACCGTATTGTCTCTAATAAGCGCCCACGGGCGTAACACTTTTTCAAAAGGGGTGTCTAGCATATTTGTACATAGGTGGTTGCTTAATACAAAATGAATGCAAAGCAGAAAGTTCCTAGAAGATTTTTCTGCATTGCTTTCAGTATGCATCAAGGTACCATCTATGGTTTGATAAAGACATATACATGTATTTCTTTACTTAATGGTAATTATAAAGAGGTTTCGTTGTTTTATTGATCATTAGTAAGGGGCGTTTATTAGAGTGGGTACATTTATTAGGGAGAATATGGTATGTATTCGTAACTCTTTGCCCATGGTCACAGCTGGCAGTGAAATAAATGGCCATGGTTTTGCTTTAAATTGGATTAGATTGAATAAAAGAAATTTAAACTTTTCAGGTTAATTCGACCTACCGACAAAGGGTGCTGAACACTGTAGTGTATCTCTGTTTCTTCATTTTCAACATCCAAAGATGAAGGAGCGCAGAATCGGATTCCTTTGGTTTATGATCCAAGACTTTCATTTTGTTGATTGGTTGGTTTGTGAGCCATCTGTATAAAACACGAGCCTTAGAAATATCGTCATTGTATCCATCTATCAGATACTGGACAAGCGCGTCTACCGGTTTGTTTAAGATGGTCAGTGGAACCTGGAGCATATAATACTTTGTTATAAACTTTGGTTTAAACATATTTTATTACTGGGATATACAACATGCATCAATTTACATAGATTCTAAGAAGGATTGGAATGAAAGCTAAGAGCTTATGAAATTCCTCTCCTAGGCATATAATGCTTCACAAAAGCAGTTGTTCATAAGAATTAAAAACTTTTCAAGATATAATGAAATGCTGAAAAACATAATATTCATGTAAGAAATAATATACGGATGAATATTAAGTAGCTTAACCCATTTCATCATAGGCTATTTTTAGATACAACTTGTTTGAATAAATCTACCGAAAAGGAGCATTAACTATAGACAATGACTTTTTTTATTTTTTTAGTTTGAAACCATTGTGATAAATAGAGCAGTTGCTCCTATAGGAGCAAATGCTCTATTTATCACATTGGTTTCACAAAGTGACTTTTACAGAGTCGTCAAAAGTCGTCAATATGAGGGAATGGGTTAATATGAACAATGAAAAAATAACCCTGGTAAACACTGTAGAATCAGATATACATGTATATAGTTTCATAACCAAACATAGCAGATCCTCATTTGAGGGCTCCTACAAGAGCCGTCCGATCTGGGTCTACTCTGTTTGCAAATACGTTAATTGCAAAAGCGTCAATGCACGTCTGTATGGAGTACATGTATATGGTTAAAGGACACTACAGTAGAATATATCTATTTAATGCGATAACCTAGCGAAAAATAAAGTGGATGTCCGTAAAGGCAAGTGGTAGCTTAATGCAGGGTGAAAGTCGTGCAGAAAGCTCCTTTCGCTCCCAAAGAAGCTTTCTGCACGACTTTCATCCTGCACTAAGCAGCTACTTGCATAAAAAGATGTAAATTATTTTTTTTATTAAATATCCTTTTAGGGTAACTCGGCCTGTCAGTGGGACCCATGTTGTTGACAAATCGGCTGAACGTAAAAGTTGTAACAGACCAGGACTTAACCCTTTCCTTCATATAAACACCATTTTCACGCATTAACAAACAGAGTAGACCAAGAACAGAGGAGAGGGCTCCTATTAGAGCCGTCTGATCAGGGTCTGCTCTGTTTGCTAATGAAATTTGATAGATCTGTTTCTTTAGTTTCTAACATGGCTACAAGGTTACACCTTCTTTACTTTAGTTTAACTATTTCGTCCATGAATATTCAGTAGGTATTGAAAATTGTACTACACATAGAACAGGGAAAGGGATCAATCGTATTTTGGACAGGTTTAAATGAAATACAGTTTAACCTCGATATCTCGAACTGTGGAGCCGTGGACATGAAAAATGAAAAAAGTGGTCATACCAGAAATCGGTTGACTCGAACTTCTGTTATCTCGAAGTAAATTGTATGGTAAATTGAAGTTCGAGATATCGAAGTTAAATTGTATATGAACTATTTCGTTTGCTGTACACAACTTTCCAGTAAAAAAGCACCAGATCGGTGTTTAAGCAGACATCATTTTCACACCGGAATAATAGCCAATCAAATACCCTTATTGCTCTTTCGTCGACCATAGTATATTCGGATATGTCGAAGCACTCCGATTTCATTTTTTGTGGCGGGCGCGGCATCTGAAGTCGATCGGGAAGTTTCGTAATGTCCTTGGCATACACATCGTACTTGTCCGAGTACTTGAACGAGCTGGTTGGCGGCTTGGTATAAAGGGCGGGAATGTCCGGACCTCCTCGGATTTTCTTATTTGACAAAATGGAAGAAACGAAATATGTCAATGGCTTTCTGCACACAATATACTGACACTTTAAAGATTAACATAGGAACTAAAGCACGTGAAAAATGCCGTGGATTGTATAGTGCAACCCTTTTCATGTCCCCTCTTGCTTCTGCAACGGGACGAATGGTTTACATTCCGTAAAATGGCAGGAGGTAGCTTAATACACATCAAAAGTAGTGCAGAAAACTCCTATAGGAACTTTCTGCATTACTTTTATCCTGCATTAAGCAACCATCTGGTTTTTTAAGACTCCTGTGTTCAATAAATGAATGGCCACTTATGAGAGGTTCTACTGTATTTATAGTGGCGCACCTACATTTGTATATATATTTAAAGATTTATCTGCCATTCTGGAGCATCTGAAATAGTTTATATTTTGAAGCATATTAATTATGTGATAAAACATTAACCCATTTCCTCCTACTGACGCTTTTTGATGCCCCTGTCAGTGTCACTTTTTGAAACCATTGTGATAAATGAAGCATTTGCTGCATAGGAGCAAATGCTCTATTTATCACAACGGTTTCAAAACTACGTAATTTTACAGGCCTCCTTTTCTATAATTAGTGCTCCTTTTCGGTAGGTTTATTCAGAGAGGTAGTGTCTAAAATAGGCTAGGAGGGATAAAACTGTATAACTATTTTACTTTAACCCTTTACCTTAAAGGTTAACATTTTTTCATGTATTTGCAAAGAGGGTGGATCCAGTTCGGGCAGCTCTAGCTGGAGCCGTATGACCTTGGTCTAATCAGTAGTAATAATTATAATAATGATGATGATAATAACTGGTTAACAACAACTATATTATATACATGTACTTCATTTTTTGGCGTTTTGCTAAAAAAATTTTTTTATCAAAACATTAATATCGCTTCAAATACGATTATCAAAAATACTCACTAGCTAAAGGGTTAATAATACAAAATGTCATTCTGCCATGTCTCTATGTTATATGTCATACTACATGTATATTGTTACATGCCCATTTGTGCCCTAATTTTTTAATAAACTTGGAATGAGTTAACTATGATACAACATTAAATAATATAGATGTGTAGCTTTCAACATTACAGATTTAACCCTTTCCCTGTTGAATATTCATGTAAGAATTAATGACATAATGAATATGTATCAGCTGAATTTGTATAATCAAATACATGTATGTATAAAGGATACTTTGGTATTGGTTGAAACTGTAGAATCAGATAACTTATAATTTCATAAGCAAACAGATATAGGAGCCGTCTGATCTTGGTCTACTCCGTTTGGAAATGCATGACAAGCCGTTTATATGAAGGACAGGGTTAAATAGCGTAAAAATAGCCTTAAATTGCGTAATTGGCTTGCCAAAAATCTTATAGTCAGAGATCTATATTATTTCATATGCAGATCCTGATCGGAAAACTCTTACATGAGATTCAGGTCTGGTTCTACTCTGTTTGAAAAAATCATAAACAGGTGTATAGGTGGAGGAAAGGGTTAATTGTACGATATAACCTGTTTTAAGCGACCATTCAAAAGAGACATAATGCAGGTCGGAAGTAATTCAGGAAGTTGCTATCAAGCAACCACCTCCTTTTTAAGGATCCTATACAGCAAAATCTCGATTATTCGAATTTTCTGTATAGAAGAATTTAGACCCTTTTAGGCAGGTGGCTGCTTAATGCATGGTGAAAGTCATGCAGAAAGCTCCTGGAGGAGCTTTCTGCATGACTTTCACCATGCATTAAGCTGCCACCTGTCTTAAAGATCGATGATGATACGTAATTTACTGTTCGAATAATCGAAGTTTTACTCTATATATATATGTTCAATACACCAATAGCCGCTTAGGCCAGGTATACTGTATATGCTTATTTCCGTAGAAAGTTTTGTACCAGAGAGCACAGAAATCACTAATAGGTCGGTACCCATGGCAAAGAACACAAACGTAATCGTCATCTACAAAACAAATGTCGTTTACTTCAATATCTCTCCGTTTTAGCTCGTCTGGGTTGTTTTTTTCGAAACCAAAACCAAGGTCGGTGCGTTGTAGTCGTCTTGGGCGCTCTATATGCTTTCAAATCAGTGCAGCTATGATGAGCAATCTCTATCAAACTGCATAGTTATTCACCATCACAAGTATTACAATATAATGAGGGGTCATTACTGTGTCGTGCGTATTATGGCCCGTTATAACACTGATTTTCGCCGACAGATGAGCGTTGCCATCCACACCTCCTTGGTTACAGTGTAAAACTGTTTGGATCCCGATGAGATGACGATCTAATCTGGGTATAAACTGTTTACAAATAGTATTCCGATTGCATTCACAGTATGGAAAGTTTTAAATTCTCTCGTCCTATCCAGTTTTGGACACCGATCTTTAGTGAATAATGAGATACAATGAACAAATAAAGGTGAAAACAATTAGCATCTGAATTAATGACTACATTTGCAAACAGTTTGGATCCAAATGATAAAAAGTAAAAAAAATGGTTGGGTCGATTTAGTGTTATATTATATGGGTATATAATATAACACTAAATCGACCAAACCATTTTTTTTTTACTTTTTAGACCATCTAGACCCACGAAATGGCCCCCTGTGGTCAAACCCGGTTTTTTTAGGAAGGATATTAAAAACTGAAAACTGAGGCAGACGACAGATTGAAGCAGACGACAAAACGTGGCAGCAGTGGATTTAACCCTTTGGAAACGAGATACGAGTCTACATGGACATTTGCAAACAGTGTAAACCCAGATCACATGATTCATAGAGGATCCCTTTGATCAGGGTCTGCACTGTTTCTCATAAAATATTCTCGCAACTTATACCCTTTTTTACTAAATGGAATATGCCGTTTAACAACAATGGACCATTCCACATTGAAAGTTCAGCATTCAAAAGGTTAAAACATAATTATTCCATACGCTGTTTTGAAAGTTTCTTGTATTATTAACAACATAACTTACCACCTTTATACAAGAAAACGGCATCTCGGCGGATTTGTTTTTTCTATGCCATATTAAATCCGCACAAAATGGTATTTTCTATGTTCTTTTAAAACTGACAAAAAATCTATGTTCCTTTCCTTATTACAGTCCAGTGTATTAAACTGTTTATGGTCTACATATGGAACTTTCATTTACGCTCATCATAGTTGAAATGTCTTCAATCAATAGAGAAGATATTGAGTTACGGGCTTTGGCGATGATTGAAAAGATTAGACAATTGTTGAAAGTGTGCTGTTTTGTTCTAAGCCAGTGAATTAAGTCACGTAGGGCAATACGGTGTGAAGGCACAAGTGTGCCTATGGACAAGGTGTACACGCCTCAAAGCAATCGAAAATCTTCGTCTAATTCCGACAAGCTGGTCTGAAGCGTTCCGACTGGTCCCGAAGACCATGTCACGAATATTGCTCACTTCGGGATTCTTAACACGTTACTTGTAACTCCTTTTTGGCAGGTAACCTTATTACTGTTTCCCCTTTCCTCCGGACTGAAAGTAGACTATAACTAGGTACGTTTTTACTTTACTTTACTTTCCGCATTAACCCTTTCCTCCATGAATATACCTTTGTAAACAAAGTAGATCCCGATCTGACGGCTCCTATAGGAGTCGTCTGATCAGGGTCTACTCTGTTTGCTTATGGAATAATATAGATCTGGTTCTACAGTTTGTACTTTCGCAAAAAAATCATTTGTAAATATGCCATTTAACAAAAAATCAATAAACATGTAATTAATATTCATGATATACATGGTAATTTCTTTACAGGAATATTCATGAAATAAAGGGTTAACCCTTATCCGGATGTAGACATGATGTCGGCTTAACCCCTTCAGTGCCAGCATTGTCGTCTGCTGGACACATTTTCGTCTGCTTCAAGAATGTCTATTTTTTTTAATAAAAACAGTTTGGACCCTGATGTGATGCCGAGTTACGCGGCGTCTCATCTGGATCCAAACTGGTTTCATATGTCACCGAATCGTCTTCATGGTATTGCAGGGTTTAACCCTTTACCCCATGAATATTGTGCAAGATATAATCACGTCATGAATATTAATTAGATTCGTTTTTATAATGGCAAATGAACAAATATTTTGGCCATGGCAGAAACTGTAGAATCAGGTCCAGTATAAGCAAACAGAGCAGACCCTGATCAGACGGCTCCTCTAGGGTCTACTCTGTTTATAAAGGCGAATTTATGGAGTAAAGGGTTAAAGTCCAACCTATTACAAGTTTTACGTAATTCCTTTTGGTTCAAGGTTTTGAGAAATTACTGACCAAGTGCCAAACAGCTGGGATCCTGATGACGCGCCGAGTTACTCATCTGGATGCAGCTGTTTGCAAACGTAAGTTAGGTCGATCTCAGCAGAATAAGGATTAACCCTTCGCTTGCTGAATTTTTAAATACATTTCTCCTTCTTTACCCATGCCCTGTTGTATGATTAGATATATCTTCACTGTGTACAAGTATTTCGCTATGAACTCACTGCTGTGGAGTGCACTGGTTGCACAATCCACTTGTAAATAGTGCAGACCCTGATGAGACTGCTCCTGCAGGAGCTGTCTCATCTTGGTCTTCACTATTTACAGGTAGGTATATTGACGCGAATATCAAGCGAATGGTTAAAATATGGACAGAGCCTATGAAACATTGTATTCTTTGAATAATTACATGTATGTTTCAGCAATTTATAATATGCAGTAAAACTCGATACTATGAAATTTTAGTAATGAAGAATTTATGTATTTGTTTACAGGTGGCTGCTTAATGCAGGGTAAAGTCATGCAGAAAGCTCATAGAGGAGCTTTCTGCATGACTTTCCCCTGCATTAAGCTGCCAGCTGTGTTAAAGATCAATAATGGTACGTGTTTGGGTGTTCGAATAATCGAGTTTTTACAGTATGTTTATTTGTAGGAATAATAGCTTTGATCCAGGTGAGATGCTGAGTGTGGGCGTCTTGCCATGATCCAAGATGTTTGACACTCCATCAATAGTTTTTAAACGGATTGAATGAATCGAAAATGAAAATGTTCAGTGTTTTATCTGTTTATGGAAAAACTAGCCTCGGCTCTGGCCTTTTAATAAGATATGAAACTATATTTTGATGAGCTTATAAAAAGCTTCTTCTAATGGTTGCCATCGCAACAAGTTCTGCAAGGATGGCCACTATTTGAAGGAATCTGAAAGTGGAACACTGAACGAGTCAGGAAGAAAACAATTCTGCAGGAACCATCTGACCTGGGTGTTCTCTATTTGCATGTACTGTTTGCAAAGGGGCAACAAGAGGTCTCTATCAGGTAAAGGTCAGATATACGGGCCAGTGTTTGTACATACTGACATCTAAAATAATGGGTTAACCCTTTTCCCCTCATATGAATGCCTTTTCACGCTTCTACAAACAGAGTAGACCCAGATCAGATGGCTGCTATAGGATACATCTGGTCAGTGTCTGCTCTGTTTGCTTATAAAATACAGTTTCTACCAATACCAAAAAAATCCTAAGTACATTTGCCATCATAAAAAAGAATCCAATAAATATTTATGATGTCATTATTTCTTTCATGAATATTGAAATGGGGGAAGGGTTATACAATGTAAAAGAAAACTGACCAATATAATACAGTGTCAAACATTTAATGCATATTAAATTGTATCAAGCACACAAATATTGCACCACTATCATTTAGCACTTATCATCATTTCAGCTTCTCTTTGGGAAAGTGACCCAACTGTATTGCAAACAGTGCTGACCCTGGTCAGACGCATTGGAGATCCAGCACCGGGTCAGGGTCTGCACTGTTTCACACTCTTCAGAATACTGGTATACAGTAGAACCTGTCTTAAGTGGCCATCAAAATAAGGTCTAATCATGGGCCTGTAAGATAGGTGGTAGCTTAATGCAGGCCAATAGTAATGCAGAAAGTGCCAATAGGTTTCTGCATTACTTTGCCTTGCATTAAGCAACCACCTGCTTTTTAAGACTCATATGCTCAATAAATGAATGGCCATTTAGGACATGTTCTACTGTATAGCGATTTGTTCTCTAATCTTCCCATACAGTCAAACACTTTGACCAAATATCCCATCATAGATATGATGTCTGATTAGGATCTACACTGTTTTCAATGCAATATGATTCATTTTCCCTGTCAGGGTGTTATTAATGATATGAGACTGGTCTCAAGGAATAGTGTCGTTTGGACATTACAAATAATATTGCCAATCCAACACTGACATGTAGTATTCATACAAAATTACAAGCAGTGTCTACACTTATTTGCTACTACAGTAAAACCCCTCTAATGCGACCACCAAAAACGGGCACCATTCTGGATAGCAGAGGCAGGTGGCTGTTTAATGCAGGACGAAAGTTATGCAGAAAGCTCCTGTAATATAGATCTGATTCTACAGCTTCTGCCTCAGCCAAAAATCTCAGATGGTTCCTATAGGATCTGCTCTGTTTGCTTTTGATATAGTATAGATCTGATTCTACAGAAGTGACGATTCTAAAGAGTGTTCACAACATAGTTTTTTTTTGAGAAATGACGATTTTAGTATTTGAGTACACACCTTTATCTGTAGCTCTGTAATATATTTATTTTTATAATGGCACATGAATGCAGGAATTTTGGTCATGGCAGAAACAGTAGAATTGTTTCTATATTATTTCATAAACAAACAGAGCAAACCTTGTTCAGACAGCTCCTACAGAAGCATCTGATCTGGATCTACTCTATTTACAAAGGCGTTAAAATGTGTTTATATGAAGGAAAGGGCTGACTTGACTTCAATTTCATTTTGTTCTTCAATAAAGTCATCTTTATTAGAAACAATTGTTCAATAACAAACTATATAATAGTTCAAAACCCTGACAAAAAAATCTGGATATTTGATGATTTTATCCGAACTTCTATGAAACAGTATGTATTGATAAGGTGCTATGAACCAAACCTGGCCGTAACAAACCAGTCTGGATTACAGAACCGTAATGAACCAGTCATGAAGCAATGAACCAATCCATAATGTAATAAATCCTTCATTTCATCAGTATTCACCTAAGATATAATATGACATCATGAAGATTAATTAGATTAATTTTGTAATGTCATATCTACACAGGAATTTTCAAATATTGCAGAATCTAGGCACAGCAGATCCAGACCACATTGCTCCAATAGGGGTAATCTGATTTAGTCCACAGCAGATCCTGACCACATGGCTCCAATAGGGGTCATCTGATTTAGTCCACTCTCTTTGCCAAGGCGTGAAAATGCAACTTTATAAGGTAAAGGTTACTAGTAGACACTAGGTGAGTTGAAACGGTAAAAGCATGAACCTCTACCTATCATCAAAGGGAAAGAACCCTTCCACAATATGTCGTATTATGTGTCGTTTCTCCTTGATTACTGAATTCATAACTCCTTGGGTATTATACAGCAAATCAATTGGAACTTGATTGGCAGCGTGATAGAATGCTGAAATAAAAAATGAATTTTTCATTTACCCTTTCCATCATGAATATTCATGTGTGAAATAATGAATGTATCATAGGGAGATTAATTATCTGAATGTTAGAATGCAATCATGAACATGAGAAATATTTTACCATGTCAAAGACTGTAGAATTAGACTTATTTCATATACAAACAGAGCAGATCCTGATCAGAAGGCTCCTACAGAAGCCATCTGATCTAGGTCTATTCTACTGGCAAAGGCATCAAAAAGTGTCTCTATGAAGGAAAAGGAATAGAGCATTATATCAAAGTCAAATTTCTTTAACCATTTCCCTGTTCGATGTTTATTCCAAATTTCAATACCTTCTGCATATTCATGGACAAAATAGTTATAACGAAATATGGAATTTGGAACATTGTAGCCATTTTAGAATGTAAAGACACAGATCTTTGAAATTCTGTTAGCAAACAGAGTAGACCCTGATCGGAAGGCTCCTCTAGGAGCCGTCTGATCTGGATCTACTCTGTTTGCAAATGTGTGAAGAAGCGTTTATATGAGGGAAAGGGTTAAACAAATTTTAATTGAAGATAATGACCCAACCCTATACTCCAGGAATATCCATGTAAGAGATAGTGACACAATGAAAATAAATTACATTAATTGTTAAAATAGTACATTGACACAGGAACCTTTGACCATGGCAGAGACTGTAGAATCATATCTATATTATAAGCAAATAAAGCTGACTCTGATCAGATGGCTCCTGTAAACCTGGGTCTACACTGTTTGCAAAGACATAGAAAGGCTTATCTATGGAGTAAACATTTATTATTGTAAATATGGTGTTTCCTATGTTCTTAATCTTGATACTTTTTAGTAAATGATTAAACCTCCTTAATACTCTAGTTTTCTAACTATATATATAGAGGAGCCGTCTGATCAGGGTCTGCTCTGTTTGCTTATGGTGTAATATAGATCTGATTCTACAGCTTCTGCCTCAGCCAAAATGTCCATTATAAAAAATAATCTTATCAATATTCATGACATCATTATTTCCTACATGAATATTCATCAGAGAAAGGGTTAACCATGTACATCATGAATATTCATAAAAGATCCTGTCGTCATATGCCATTATAAAAACGAATCGGCTAATTAATATCCGTATAGTCATTATTTATTAGGTAAATGTTAACGACTCCAAGTTAAACATATTTTCGAGATAGTGATCTCTTCACTTATTGTACCATGAATATTCAATTAACCCTTTCCTCCATAAATACACCTTTCTACACCTCTGTAATAGGCACTTCTTGAAACCATTGGGATAAATAGAACATTTGATCCATAGGAGCAAATGCTCTATTTATCACAATGGTTTCTATACTAACCAATCATAACATTTTCCTTTTCTCTAGTAAATGCTCCTTTTTGGTAGATTCATTCAAAGAGGTTTGGTCTAAAAATAGCCTATGAATATTCAATTAAGAAATATTAACTATAAGAATATTAATAAGCTAAACTTTTATTAGCATGGCATTATGAACCAGACAATTTGAATGACAAAAGCTACAATCAGATCTATATCATTTCATTTAAGCAAACAAAGCAGACCCTGATCAGATGGCTCCAACAGGAGTCATCTGATCTGGGTCTACTCTGTTTTGCAAAGGTTCCAAAAGGCATCCAGAGATGCTGCCAGGATTTCAATTTGGTGGGGGAAATCCCCCATCAATTAAAAAAAAAGTGGGGGACCTACTGGGGAGGGGGGGCAGTTAACGGGCGGTAGTTATTACTAGTTAATGCATCCATTTACATTTGTAAGTAAACATATTAGATCTAGGTTTCTTACTTTCAACACACGTCTATTAATTCTCAAATATCCCTTACACATAATGGGCATTTTCTCCAACTTTGATCAAAGCCATTGAATTTTCGAATATCTAAAAGATTTGAATAGAGCTAGATTCTTTTGCTGTGGGAATATTTTCAATTGCAATATAGGAAGCTGTTCTCATAGCACTTATCAATGCCTTGGTCCTTTCATCTAAATCTGACACCAAGTTTGAAACTTTTAACAGCTTACTTTCAAAGACAATGTTATGTGATTGGCATACTTAGTCTGTCTTATTAGAGTGGATGTGCGGTAGTTAACGCATCCATTTGCACAAGTGAACGTGTTGGTTTTGTTTCTTTCAACACACAAAGTAAAAGTATATTTCAAAACTTTGTTCGCCGATGATTTGAGACAAGATAGCTGATATTTTGTGGTCCTTCCATTTTTTTCGGATTGGACGTTTTCTTAGGATCATCATCGTGTTCGTTTTTCGAATCCGAAATAGCTGAAGGCTTTTTAATTTTCTGCTTGCATCTCCAAGGTTTCCATAGATGAACTCACCACGGGGCGAAAGAACTCACTTATTTCTCTTTTATTGCTAGACATGTTTTCTGTCGTCTGCAGCATGCACAAAATGTCGGGAAAGTAAACCAGAAATGGTGTACATAGGCGTTTCCCCGCATCATTCGTTATTTAAATATAGATTTTTCAAAATGCGGGAACCAGTGTCAATTGTCAATTACAGGTATCCCTCTAGGGAGTTATTGATCGAATGCAAGACCGCTAAAAATAGGATTTGGGGTATTCCAACTTTAGCCGATACAGACCTTTCTGTTAGGATTTATTTTGCACGCACTGGATAATATTTTTTGCGGGACAATCATTCTGACTGCGGGATAATGCCCTCACCATTTTGAGAAAAATGGGGGACCGAGGCAAAGATAAGCGGGATCCCGCATATCCCGCGCCCTGACAGCATCTCTGGGCATCTGTATGAGGTATAGGGCTAAATCAGCATAATTTAGCGTGAAACTAGAAAACTGACTCAGTCAGAGAGGGCCCTGCAGATGGTCTTTTGGTGAATATGGCATTTTTGATAAATAGAGGGCAGATAACTCTGGAAATGGTGATCTCATTCAACCAAAAACTACAGGTGTCTTCCTCTCATAATACTAAGCATATGCCCTTAATATGAATTAAATATATGTGAAGTACTGTTTGAGTTATCAGGTCACATCAAAAGTGTTGACAAAAGTTTATGGCATTTTGGATGAATCAAGGGCAGATAATTCAAGACATAGTTATCTTATTCAACCCAAAAACTATAGGTGTCTTCCTCTGATGATACTAAGCATATGCTCTTAATATGAAACCAATATGTGAAGTACTGTTTAAGTTATCGCGTAACATCAAAAGTGTTGACAAAAGTTTTTCAATGCAGGGCCCTAATTAATAAAATTGAAACTCTTTCACCAAGTCTAGACTTACTTTGGTCCATGCTAACCATGTACATGGCTGTCCATTTGGAGCCACTTAATATCTCCATAGGCACGGGAAACTCATGCTTCAGGTATAGCAGGCTCCCTAGCATGGAGTAGGCGTGTCTGTACACATCCTAGAGTAGACAAAATATATGAAAAGTGACAAGGTAAGTTTATTTTCAAAGCATGTTATTGACCCTTTCCTCCATCATGAAAATTCATGTAAGAAATAATGACATCATGAATATTAATTTGTTATAGGCGTATTTATGGAGTAAGGGAATAAAACCATCAAATAAGTTCATTAGTAGGTTTTAACAATCAAATCATCAGTTGGTCTAGTATACATAAGATTTCCAAGAATTACAAAGAAGGTTGTTCACTTTTTTTAACCCTTTACTCAATAACTATTCATCAAGAAATAATGAATACATGAATATTAATTAGCTGGATTTTTTTATAATGACATCATGATCAAGGGATAACTTTAGAATCAGACCTATTTTATTTTGTAAGCAAACACAGCAGACCCTAAAGGAGCCATCTTATCTGGGTCTACTCTGTTTGCAAAGGCACAGAAATGCATATTTATGGAGTAAAGGGTTAAAACCAAAACCGTTCCACACGAAAGGTTCCAAACATATGGAGAAACCTTACCTTATGATCTATAAACTAGGATTCAACCCTCTACATGATGAAGACAAATACATTGTAGTTACACATTTTCAAACTGAGTAGACCCTGACCAGACAGCTCCTGTAGGAGTTGTCTGATCTGGGTCTGCTTGTTTGCTTTTAGAATAATATACATGTAGATCTGATTCTACAGCCTCTGCCATTGTCAAACCTTCCCTGGTTTATGTAAAAGTATAAAGCTGTAGCTAGTTACTATGGAACGCCATTCTGCCTTGCGAATTGCTGAATACAAAATGCGAAATGCTTTTTGCCAATTGTGTAAACTGCTAGGCAATGTTCCAAATGATGGATGTAATTGATAAATGCGAAATGCTTATTGCTAAATGTATGTTTGCACTACTGACATTGAACAGCGCCATTTGAAAGTGACCATACATTTGCTAAATGCATGTTTGTTTACATTAAAGCTTATTGCACTACTAAATTAAAGATAGCACTGTTCAATGCTAGTAGTGGAAACATGCATTTAGCAATAAGCATTTCACATTTTTCATTTACCTCCATCATTTTGATCATTTCGGTTCTTTCCCTAGCAATTTACACAATTGGCAAAAAGCATTTAGCAAATAGCATGGCAGAATGGTGTTCCAGAAGTTACTATTAACCCTTTCCCTGTTCTATATTTAGGCCAAATTTCAATACCTACTGAATATTCATTAATAAAATAGTTATACAGAAATATGAAAGGTGGAACATTGTAGATATTTAAGAAAGCAAAGAAACAGATCTATCAATTTCTATAAGCAAACAGAGCAGATCCTGATCAGACGGCTCCTCTAGGAGCCGTCTGATCTGGGTCTACTCCGTTTGCAAATGCATGAAAACACGTTTATATGAGGGAAAGGGTTAATGGACCCTTTGAATCAGTATTTAACCCTTTCCCTCATATAAACGTGTTTTCACACATCTGCAAACAGAGTAGACCCAGATCAGGATCTGCTCTGTTTGCTAATGGAATTTGATAGATCTATTTCTTTAGTTTCTAAAATGGCAACAACGTTCCATCTTCTATATTTCATTATACAAACTATTTTGTCCATGAATATTCAGTAGGTATTGAAATTTGTAATACATGTAAACGTAAAACAAGGAAAGGGTTAAGGATAGACTCCATTCAATGTGAAAGGGTATAATTTGAGAGAGGATGCTGAATGGCAAACAGTGCAAAGGGGAACCAACCTGGAACCAGTTGCCAATGGTAACACACCGAGTGGTGGGTCTGAGGACAATCTTCTGAAATTCCGCCTCCTTTCTGCGACAGAAGACCGAGGCAACCAAGGCTAGAAACTCATTTTCTGTCACATGCAAGTTCTGTCCCCAGGTCATCATGAGAAAGTAGCGGAGCAGATAGATAATAAACCCATTTTTACGTCCATAACGATCAAACCAGTTAGGTGAGCAGTTGCCTAGAATAACAAATACTTTTTAAATGAACCATAACTTAACCCATTCCCGCATATTGGCGCCTTTTGATGCCTCTGTAATTGTTCCTTTGTGAAACCATTGTGATAAATAGAGTATTAGCTCCTATGAACCAAATGCTCTATTTATCACAATGGTTTCAAAACTACACCATTGTGAAAACATCATTTTCTTTAGTTAATGCTCCTTTTTGGTAGATTTAATTAAAAATGTTGGATCTAAAAATAGCCTATACGGGAATGGGTTAATAACCGTTTACTCCATAAATAAACATGTAAGGAATAACAATGTCATGAATATTAATTAGATTCATTTTTATAATGGCATATGGACACAGAAAATGTTGGACATGGCAGAAACTGTAGAACAATATCAATATTATATTGTAAGCTAACAGAGCAGATCCTGATCAGATGGCTCCCTATAGAAGCCTTCTGAACTCTGTTTGCAAAGGCAAAGAAAGTTGCATTTATGGAGTAAAATTATATTCAAATTTGCACAGTGGTTTCAGAGGAGAACATTTATAGCCATATATGGAAAATAAGCCCTGTCAGCCATGTTTTTAAAGAATCAAACTGGTTTGAACATTTTCTTTAGAGGGCCTTCTAAAGATCATTACTGTATATATTATACTGGAATCTACACTGTGGTTTCAGAGAAGTTTTTGGAAATTTCCATATTAGGATAATCAGCCCAGCCCCTGGCTGCCATGTTTGTAAACAAATCAAAATGATTTTAGCAAATTTGGTTGAAAGTCATCTATTAAGGATCATCCCTACAAATTTATATTTAAATGTACCGAGTGGTTTCTGGTGAGAAGATTTCATAAATTTCCACTACTGCCATATCATAAGGAAAATAATTAGCACCGCACCTGGCGGCCATTTTTTTAACCATATCAAAAGGGTCACTTATAGGCCATTCCTGCCCACTAACATCAAAATCATTTTTTTTAACATTGACCTTGATCTCAAAACCAATATGGGTAATTTAGTCATGTTGACCAACTACTCTTACAAATATGAGAACTCGATGATTTATTGATTATTTTGCTCTACTAAACGACGTAACAAGCAACATGTACTACAGATTTTGCCCCTCTTGTTTGAAAAAGACAGCATAAAATTTGTAGCAGACAACCTATTTTGCAAAGAGTTAATGTTTCAGGACAAATGCTCTCAGACATGAGCAGCATTTCTCAAACATCGAAGATCAAGACCAGCCATTGCATAACAGACTTGACCATACGTTTTGTAGAAGAAGAGATTTAAATATTTTTTCTTTTGGTTGCCATGGCATCCAGAGTTCCGCATGGATCCTAACTATTTAAGCTATTTTGGTATGGGGTTACCTAATGATTATTCCCATCACATTATTCTGAAATCAGACCATTGGTTTTGGAGAAGAGGAGATTTGAAGATCTTGCTGTTTTCTATATAAACAAACAAGAGGGCCAGAATGGCCCTGAAGCGCTCACCAGACAATCAGAGGAGAAGATTTTCAAAGTTTTCACTATATGTTTCTATAGAAAACTAGCCGGCCCTGGGGCGGGCCAATTTTGACCCCAGGGGAATAATTTAGAAAAACTTGTAGGGGACCTGAACATGATGCTATGAGCCAAATATGAAAGCTGAGATTAACCTTCCAGTTTCAGAGAAGAAGATTTTCAAAGTTTTCTCAATATGTTTCTATTGAAAACTGCCCACCCCTGTGGCAGGGCCAATTTTAACCCCGAGACCATACCTAATTTATATAACTTTTGTAGAGGACCTGAACATGATGCTCTGTGCCAAATATGAAAGCTGAGAGCCTTCCAGTTTCAGTGAAGAAGATTTTCAAAGATTTCACTATTTGTTTATATTGAAAACTGCCCACCCCTGGGGCGGGGCCAATTTTGACCCCGGGGCCATAATTTATATAACTTTTGTAGAGGACCTGAACATGATGCTATGTGCCAAATATGAAAGCTGAAAACCTTCCAGTTTCAGACGAGAAGATTTTCAAATATTTCACTATTTGTTTCTATTGAAAACTGCCCACCCCTGGGGCGGGGCCAATTTTGACCCCGGGGCCATAATTTATATAACTTTTGTAGAGGACCTGAACATGATGCTATGTGCCAAATATGAAAGCTGAGAGCCTTCCAGTTTCAGAGAAGAAGATTTTCAAAGATTTCACTATTTGTTTCTATTGAAAACTGCCAACACCTGGGGCCGGGCCAATTTTGACCCCGGGGCCATAATTTATATAACTTTTGTAGAGGACCTGAACATTATGCTATGTGCCAAATACTGAAAGCTGAGAACCTTCCAGTTTCAGACGAGAAGCTTTTCAAAGATTTCACTATTTGTTTCTATTGAAAACTGCCCATCCCTGGGGCGGGGCCAATTTTGACCCCGGGGCCATTATTTAGATAACTTTTGTAGAGGACCTGAACATGATGCTATGTGCCAAATATGAAAGCTGAGAGCCTTCCAGTTTCAGAGAAGGTTTTTAAAGATTTCACTATTTGTTTCTTTTGAAAACTGCCCACCCCTGGGGCGGGGCCAATTTTGACCCCAGGGCCATAAATAATATAACTTATGTAGAGGACCTGAACATGATGCTATGTGCCAAATATGAAAGCTGAAAACCTTCCAGTTTCAGAGGAGAAGATTTTCAAAGATTTCACTATTTGTTTCTATTGAAAACTGCCCACCCCTGGGGCGGGGCCAATTTTGACCCAGGGGCCATAATTTATAAAATTTTGTAGAGGACCTGAACATGATGCTCTGTGCCAAATATGAAAGCTGAGAGCCTTCCAGTTTCAGAGAAGAAGATTTTCAAAGATTTCACTATTTGTTTCTATTGAAAACTGCCCACCCCTGGGGCGGGGCCAATTTTGACCCCGGGGCCATAATTTATATAACTTTTGTAGAGGACTTGAACATTATGCTATGTGCCAAATATGAAAGCTGAGAACCTTCCAGTTTCAGATGAGAAGATTTTCAAAGATTTCACTATTTGTTTCTATTGAAAACTGCCCACCCCTGGGGCCGGGCCAATTTTGACCCCGGGGCCATAAATAATATAACTTATGTAGAGGACCTGAACATGATGCTATGTGCCAAATATGAAAGCTGACAACCTTCCAGTTTCAGAGGAGAAGATTTTCAAAGATTTCACTATTTGTTTCTATTGAAAACTGCCCACCCCTGGGGCGGGGCCAATTTTGACCCAGGGGCCATAATTTATATAACTTTTGTAGAGGACCTGAACATGATGTTCTGTGCCAAATATGAAAGCAGAGAGCCTTCCAGTTTCAGAGGAGAAGATTTTCAAAGATTTCACTATTTGTTTCTATTGAAAACTGCCCACCCCTGGGGCGGGGCCAATTTTGACCCCGGGGCCATAATTTATATAACTTTTGTAGAGGACCTGAACATGATGCTATGTGCTAAATATGAAAGCTGAGAACCTTCCAGTTTCAGAGGAGAAGATTTTCAAAGTTTTACTATATGTTTCTATTGAAAACAAGGCACCCCTGGGGCGGGGTCAATTTTGACCCCAGGGGCATAATTTATATAACTTTTGTAGAGGACCTGAATATGATGCTATGTGCCAAAGATGAATGTTGAGATCCCTGTAGATTCAGAGGAGAAGATTTTTAAAGGTTCAAATTGTTGACGACGGACGACGAACGACAAACGACGAACGACGAACGACGGAAGACGCTCGACGACGGACAACGGGCGATCACAATAGCTCACCCTGAGCACTTTGTGCTCTGGTGAGCTAATAAAAAAAAACAGGCCCGCCCTCTAGCAAACAGGTTGTTTTAGATATGTCATGGTTTTAGCTCTTTTGATAAATAGTCACCTAATGATTATTCCCATCAAATTACTTTGAAATCTGACCATCGATTTTGGAGAAGAAGAGATTTAAAGTTTTCTTTTGGTTGCCATGGCAACCAGAGTTCTACATGGATCCAAACCATTTTAGCTATTTTAACAGATGTTCACACAAAAACCATCCTTGGGAAGTTTCATTACATTTGACCTTATAATTTTAGAGATGTCGTTTGAAATGAAATGTTGACGACAGACGACGCACGATGGACGAAACTATTTTACATTAATACTTGAATAGCTCTGATTTAATATTTCGACCACTCAGGGCCTTTTTCAGGATTACCATGTCAAAGTACACGTCACATTTTTGTTACATGCATTCATGGTCCTTAACACATTCCTCCATAGACTTTAGTCAGTGGTTTTCAAAGGATTTAGCAGTTATCAAATATTGTTCATAGTTAACTGTTGGAAAATGAGCTGTAATCATTATTTTAATGATATGAATATGTGCACTACTTTACATGTCGATTGATTTATACGAAAAATGGGAAGAATATTACTAATACAGAACGAAAAGAATACAGAAAGCCTTTTAACCCTTTCCTCCATAAATACGTCTTTCTATGCCTCTGTAATAACCACTTCTTGAAACCATTGTGATAAATAGAGCATTTGCTCCTATAGGAGCAAATGCTCTATTTATCACAATGGTTTCAAACTACAAAATTCTAAAATTTAACTTTTCTCTAGTAAATGCTCCTTTTGGGTTACAGAATCATTCAAAGAGGTTGGGTCTAAAAATAGCCTATGAGGTAATGGGTTAAGCAACCACCTGCTCTTACATATATCCCGATATTTATCCATTATGTGGTCGCTAAAGGCAGTTTCTACCGTATCTAGAACTGAAAATACCTCTCTCCTGGTGTGACATTATAACATGGAAGGTGCGTAGATTATTGAAGATCCGGTCAGGCTGTATCTTGTGTATTGGAAAGATCTCCCCATCCTCAACAGCTATAATCTGTAGATACATGAAGCAAACACAGTAAGACCTCTACAGTAAGACCTCTCTTCCATATGAAGTCTAATTCATGGTCCTTAACACATTCCTCCATAGGCTATTTTTAGACCCAACCTCTTTGAATGAATCTACCCAAAAGGAGCATTTACTAGAGACAAGTAAAATTTTAGAATCTTGTAGTTTGGAACCATTGAGATAAATAGAGCATTTGCTCCTATACTTATACCTAGGGTTAACTCTATACTTCATGAATATTCAAGTGAGAAAAAATCATGACTATTTTGATAGTTTTTGGCAGTGTCAGAAACTGTACAATCCGATCTATTTAACTCCATTAGCAAACTGAGCAGACCCTGATCAGTTGGTTCCTACAGGAGTTGTTTGATCTACTCTACTTGCAAAAGTGTGAAAAGGTATTTCTATCAGATAAACAGTTAACCCATTCTCTCATACAAACATTTTTCATGCCTTGAGAGAAGACCATGATCAGACAGCTTATGAAATCTGACTCTCATTGTTTCTTACATGAACATTCAACAGGGAAAGTGTTAAGGCAGGATCAGCTTAACCCTGAGGGAACAAATGCTCTATTTATCACAATGGTTTCAAACTACAAAATTCTAAAACTTTACTTTTCTCTAGTAACTGCTTCTTTTGGGTAGATTCATTCAAAGAGGTTGGGTCTAAAAATAGCCTATGGAGGAAAGGGTTAATGCAGCATGGAAGTAATGCAGAAAGCTACAATAGGGACTTTCTACATTACTTCCATGCTACATTAGCTAAACCTGCTTTCTAAACCTGCTAACACAAATTATACAAGCAAAACAGTCAAATATCCACTGGATGAAGACATGCCCGACAACTTCAGGTAAAATCTGGCAATTAACATCTCCTTGATTGGTTTGTGAAAACTGTTCTACAAAATTATTCACCCTTATACTGCTCTCCATATCCTTTACTCCATGAATTCGCCTTTGTACGCCTTTCCAAACAGAGTAGACCAAGATCAGAGGGCTCATAATTTTATAGGAGCTGTATGATCTGGGTCTGCTCTGTTTGCTCATGGAGATCTGATTCTGCAGTTTCTACCTTTCCCAAAGAATATGTCATTATAAAATATCATCTAATAAATATTCATTGCCATCAGCCATCTAATTTGGGTCTACTTTGTTTGCAAAGGTGTGAAAAGGCATTTCTATGAAGGTAAGGGTCAAACTGGCTCTTAGATGAGATAATTTGTAACTAGTAGGAGAAACTTCAACCATTTACTTCATGAATAAGAATTTATGATTTCATGAATATTAATTAACTGATTTTTTATTGTCAGATGGTACAATTGAACTATTTGCCATAGCAGACAGTGTAGAGTCATATCTATAACATTATTTAACCCATTCCCTCATACGTCTTTTGACACCTCTGTAAAACTCACTTTTTGAAACCATTGTGATAAATAGAGCATTTTCTCCATAGGTTTCAACACTACACAATTATAAAGTTGTTTTTATTTCTCTTGAAGGAATTGGTTAAGCAAACAAAACAGACCCTGATGAGACAAATCCTACAGGAACTTCCAGATCTGGGTTTTATCTGTTTGTAAAATGGGTATTTGAATATATTCCATTGACAATTCACAAACACTATTGATACGCTTTTACTAACCCCTGCTTTCCTCATACTTTCATATGGCGATCGCCCATACTCGTTCACAAGATTTTCATGTCTGGGTAACACAATTCTGTAGATGTAAGCCCTGAGGGCAGTGAGTGTACACTCTACGGCTGGTCGTCCGTAGCCATTGTCTTCAAGCAACATGCGGTACCAATAGAAGTTGTTATGCATGCTCATTGTGTTACAGGGAAGCTTGCCGCTCCGTATTCCCTCCTCAATGACCTGAAGAAAAAAAACATTTGTCCTGGTGATACACATCCTTAGTACCTTACCTCATAGAAATGACTTTAACCCTTTCCTCCATAAATATGTTTTCTTCGCCTCTGTAATAGTCACTTCTTGAAACCATTGTGATAAATAGAGCATTTGTTTCAATCCAATGGTTTCAATACTACACGATTCAAACATTTCCATTTTCTCAAGTTAACCCATTCCCACTTAGGCTATTTTTAGACCTAACCTCTTTGATTAAATATACCAAAAAGGAGCATTAACTGGAGAAAAGGAAATTTTCAGAATTGTGTAGTTTTGAAACCATTGTGATAAATAGAGCATTTGCTCCTATGTCCTCATAAAATGACTTTTACAGAGGTGTCAATATGCGGGAATGGGTTAATGCTCATTTTTGGTAGATTAATTCAAAGAGGTTGGGTCTAAAAATAGCTTATGGGGGAATGGGTTAAACCTTTTCCTGTTTTATTTTCATGTAAGAAATAATGACATCGGTATGAATATTAATTAAATGAATTTTTATGATGGCATATATATGTACACAGGATGTTTTGGCTCAGGCAGAAACCGTAAAATCGTATCTTTATTGTACCATAAGCAATCAGAGCAGACGCTGATCAGAAGGCTCCTATAGGAGCCATATGATCTTGGTCTACTCTGTTTGCAAATGTGTGAAAAGGTGTTTATATGAAGGAAAGGGTGAATGCCTTTGCAAACAGAGTAGACTCAGGTCAGATGGCTCCTGACCTGTAGGTTCTGCTCTGTTTGCTTATAGAATTATACAGAATCTGCCATGGTCAATATATCCCGTGTTCATAATTCATATGCCATTTTATAACATAACTCGTGGCTTCAGCGTGACGTAACACTATCATTTATTTTTTGATAATCACGGGCATATATTCACTAGTGAATAACATTCGAACGACGGAACTGTATTCATACGCGCTGTCAAAACAAACAAACTGGCGGACGGTGATCGACCTACCTGTCCACGATTGAGTCACGATAGATGGCAAAGGATTGTTGGCACTTGCGCCTTAATTTCGATAAAATAATACAAATTGGAATCGCTGTCAGGAATTATATACAAAATGTATGCCAAAAAAGACCTACCAGCTACTCTGACCCATACAATCCATTCTACATAGAAAATGCCTCCACAACTTTGCATTTTCTTCACCGCATGTCCTTTTGTTTATGCAGATTTCTACTCATAAAAATATCTCGTCAATCAACAACTATAGTCATCTGAATCCAGCACAGCACAAACATATTTCAAATATGCTATACTCAGCTGATCGCGAAAATCTTCCTCCTGTTCCAACACATTTTATGCAGCAGTTCGTACTGAATCTTTTGTCCATTTCAAACATTTTCACTGAACTTGAATGGAGATTTTTTTCTCAGTGGAAATGTCCATGTCCATGTGTATACATACAACACTAATGAAGGGCTTAATATACCAAAACGAAGGCACATTTCGAATCCCATTGACAGTGAGTGTCGGACGTGTTGGCGACTGTATGTGGGTCTTCATGTAAATGGCGCGCTTTACATAGACACATGTTGTGTACAATGACGTCATAATGTGACGTGTTTGTAACTATGTATGTCAAAACTGTAACTCAAAATTTATTTTGACGTGTTTCTGTATGTTTTTGTATCATAAACTATCACAGTTAAATTGAATACCAGAGAGGTCTGAATTAGATCCTGGTTGATATGACAGTAAGTAAAAAAAAAGTTGGAAAATTTGGACCTACTTTGTCCCAGTTACCTAGCGAACCTAATAACACCTTTCATTCATCATTTCTATATGTAAGGAGAATTTATAACAATCCACGTTACTGCTGAAATATTGGCTGCAAATAACATTTGTGTGTGTTATGTTATAAATAGGATCTTGCATTCGCTAAAGCTCGTTTTTTATCATTTTAAAAAGACTCATTTAATAAATCCAATAATCAAGAACACTCATGTAAGATCCTCTATGTAAAATTTCAGCTGATAAATCTTCATGATTATTTCTTAACCCTTTCCTTCATAAATTCGCCTTTCTACGCCTCTGTAAAAGTCCCTTTATGAAACCATTGTGATAAATAGAGCATTTGCTCCTATAGGAGCAAAATTTAATACACTATTTATCACAATGGTTTCAAAACTACACAATTCTAAACTTTTCTTTTTCTCTAGTAAATACTCCTTTTCGTTAGATTTAATCAAAGATGTTGGATCTAAAAGTAGCTTATGGAGGAATGGGTTAAATAACTATTCACCAGGTAAATGATTAACCCTTTCAACACAAAGTAATTTTTTTTGTGTGCAAAACTTGTTGTCTGCTACAATTCTTCAAAGTACATTCTTCTTTCATTTCTTTACAAAACATAGTTATCAGTTTAGATCCTGATTATTGAGTCAGGGAGCATAGCTAATCCGTTACCTCATATCATGGACCTTATCATGCCTTTACAAACAAAACTAGTAAGAATTGTTTTTAATGCAACCCTTTACTCCATTTACATTCAGGTAAGAAATAATGACTTCATCAAACATATATAGCACATATATCTAAGCCTTAGGTCAAAAGACACAAACATTTGGGCCTGACATTAGTTTCTTATTTCAAATATTTATTTGACCTTGAAGTCAAAGGTCAAGGTAACATGAAGGCCATCATGGTGTAAGACACTGGGCCTCATCATGATACATTCAGTCAGTCATTCACATGTCAAGTGAACGAGACCTATGTAAACAAGAGGGCCAGAATGGCCCTGACATCGCTCACCAGACAATAAGAGGAGAAGATTTTCAAAGTTTTCACTATATGTTTCTATTGAAAACTTAACACCCCAGGGGCGGTGCCAATTTTGACCCCAGGGACACAATTTATATAACTTTTGTAGAGGACCTGAACATGATGCTAAAAGAATGTAGTGAAAGAATGGATAGAGCATTAGACCACTGGAACTTGTATTATTTGGATGCTAGAGGCGGATTCTCCCACCACTAATGACCTATGCAAACAGTTTGGATCCAGATCAGGGCCAACATAATGTGGTGCCTGATCTGATATCCGAACTGTTTGTCAATGAGACTGAACTTCTGAAAAACTCAGAAAGAAAGTGTGTAGTTAGGATAACTTGTGAATATGCTGCAGACAACAATTTAGCAGATGACAAAATTACCCAGCATGCAAAGAGTTAAGCTGAAATTCACAACAGATATGCTCTATATTGATAGCTGGTAGCTTAATGCAGGGCATAGGTATGAAAAAAAGCTTTAAGAGTATTCTGCATTTTGAGAATTATCCACAGTTTTCTCAATCTTAAATGAGTGTGTGTTATTTGTCTAAACACAATTTCTACTCTACTGATCAGGCTAAGGGTGATTATATAAGAACTCCCACTGACTGGTCTCAGCTAAGAGTGATATTAAGGAGAAACCTTTAGAATGTAATTTCTGGTGTAAAGAAGTATATACACACAGGGCAGGGCCAATTTTAACCCCAGAACTATGATACTTATAAAACTCATAAAGTTATGCTAAGTAAATCTATACACCAAATATCTAAGCTCTGGGACATGTAGTTTCTGACAAGAATATTTTTAAAGTTTTTCCTATGCATAACTGGTGATCCCATAGGCTGTTTACGCAGTCAGCTATTAAAAACTGGAAATCCCTGGGGTGGGACCAATTTTGACCCTAGGGGCATAATTTATATAACTTTTGTAGAAGTCCTGAAGTTGAAGCTATGTGCCAAATATGAAAGCTGAGGACCTTCTAGTTTTAGAGGAAATGATGTTCAAAGTTTTCACTATATGTTTCTATTAAAACTGAAAACCCCTGGGGCAGGACCAATTTTGACCCCAGGGGTATAATTTATATAACTTTTGTAGAGGACCTACATATGATGCTATGTGCCAAAGATGAAAGCTGAGACCCCTGTAGATTCAGAGGAGAAGAACTTTAAAGGTTCAAATTGTTGACGACGAACGACGCACGACACACGACGGACGACGCACGCCGACGGACGACGGACATCAGGCGATCACAAAAGCTCACCCTGAGCACTTTGTGCTCTGGTGAGCTAAAAAACAAAAATGTTCAGGCCCATCAATAGTGTTCTATTTAAGGTACATATATTTGACCTTGAGGTAACAGGTCAAGGTCAGCTGAAAATCGACATGGTACCTGACACATCATCTCATGATAATACATCAATATGTCAAAAACCTAAGCCCTCAGGAGCAAATGCTCTATTTATCACAATGGTTTCAAACTATACAATTTATATTTCCCTTTTCTCTAGTAAATGATTTTTTGTGTAGATTTATTCAAAGAGGTTGGGTAAAAAAATAGCCTATGAGGGAATGGCTTATTACATTAATTCATTCATAATTATAAAGGGCCAAATCTTGCCTGAATATTCATCAGTCAAACAGTTTACAACTGTCTATGAAGAACAGTATAAACACTGGCATAGATCTAAACCTACCTGGGAATAGTATCCTTTCTGTGGAGGCTTATCTGGATCCCCTTGTAAGTTGTAAAAGTCTCGACTGTGGTAAACTGCTTCACGGAAGCTTCGATTTTTTTGCTGAAATTATATGGGACATGTTAAGAGGACTGTGACTTTGAAAGGCTTATACACGTAGTAGAAAGGCATATACACGTAATAACAAACTTTAACAGTTTGAATGCTGAATGTTTAACCCTTTACTCCATAAACACACTTTTGCAAACAGATGATGACATATTCTTTGGGAAATTAAGGTAGAAACTGTAGAATCAGATTTCCATGAGCAAACGGAGCAGACCCAGATCAGACGGCTCCTATAGGAGCTATCTGATCAGGGTCTACTCTGTTTGCTTATGAAATTTACATAGTTTCTGCTATGGCCAAAATATACTGTGTTCATGTGCCATTATAACAAATTAATCTAATTAATATTAATGGCGTCATTATTCCTTACATGAATATTCATGGAGGAGAGGGTTAAATATATAGTCCACTCAATATGAAAACATAACTCTTTACTACATGAATATTCATGTCAGATATAATGACATCATGAAAATTAATAAGATGATTTTTTATAATGGCATGTGAACACAGGTAATATTGGCTTTGGCAGAAACTGCAGAATCAGATGTTATATCATTTTAAAAGCAGACCCTGATCGGATGGTTCAAATCAAACTAAGCTATCAAACATTTTACCGATCTAACTAACTGAAGTGTGCACATACCATTTCATTGTATATTACTTGGTTGTTGTCCACATTTTTATAATGTCGGATCCAGCCTGCGAAGTTTTGAATGGACTTCCTGCCTCGGATGTCTAGCTGATGATGCAGGGCTCCTCGCAAGAAAGGGCCAGTGAAATCATTACCTGCCACAATACTCAACTCCACCAACTGAAAGTGACCGTTTAACTGAAACAGTGAGATAAAAAATTACTTGATACTGCTATGTGTGTGAAGCTGAAACAGTGAGAAAAAATACTTGATACTGCTATGTATGTGAAGCTGAAACAGTGAGAGAAAAAAATACTTGATACTGCTATGTATGTTAAGCTGAAACAGTGAGAGAAAAAACAACTTGATACTGCTATATATGTGAAGCTGAAACAGTGAGAAAAAAAACCCTTGATACTGCTATATATGTGAAGCTGAAACAGTGAGAGAAAAAAAACACTTGATACTGCTATGTGTGTGAAGCTGAAAGAGTGAGAGAAAAAAATACTTGATACTGCTATGTGTGTGAAGCTGCATAGAATGTACAGTTAACCCTTTACCTCATGAATATTCATGTAAGAAATAATGACATCATGAATATACGTCAAAACTCAAAAGGCGTCAATTTGAGGGAATGGGTTAATGCAGAATGGAGCTTTAAGCATTACTTTCATTCAGAATTTCTACATACAATGGAGCTTTAAGCATTTTTTTCATTCAGAATTTCTACATACAATGGAGCTTTAAGCATTACTTTCATTCAGAATTTCTACATACAATGTATATTAAGCAGATGCCTACTTTTTAACCCGTTTTTTCATATTGACGCCTTTTGGCGTCTCTGTAAAAGTCACTTTTTGAAACCATCTTGATAAACCATTGTGATTAAAGGAGCATCAACTAGAGAAAAGGAACATTTTAGAATTATGTAGTATTGAAACCATTGTGATAAATAGACCCTTTTATCACAATGGTTTCAATACTACATAATTCTAAAATGTTCCTTTTCTCTAGTTGATGCTCCTTTTAGGTAGATATATTCAAATAGGTTGGATCTAAATATAGCTTACGAGGTAATGGGTTAAGACTTCATGTTTAGTTCCAAAATATTTGTTTTATTGTAACCCTTACGGTATATAATACTGTTATGTACGACCCGCCTGACATTTGCAAACAGCTTGGATTGAGATAGACCCTGAGTAACTCAGCATCTCCACAGGATCCATGATGTTTGCCGATCAATTATTTCTCAAAAAGATCCAAGTTGTTTGCCACTTGATCAATTGTTGCACAAAAGCTGGAATAAACCAGAAACAAGAGGGCCATGGTGGCCCTGATATTGCTCGCCAGACAATCAGAGGAGAAGAAAATGTTTCTAAAGAAAACTGGCCACCTCTGAGGCAGGGCCAATTTTGACCCCAGGGCTATAAATTATACATATAACTTTTGTAGAGGACCTGAACATGATGCTATGTGCCAAATATGAAAGCTGAGAACCTTCCAGTTTCAGAGGAGAAGATTTTCAAAGTTTTCACTATATGTTTCTATTGAAAACTGCCCACTCCTGGGGCGGGGCCTCTTTCTACTCCCTCGGCATAATTTACATAACTTCTGTAGAGGACCTGAACATGATGCTATGAGCCAAATATGAAAGCTGAGAACCTTCTAATTTTAGAGAAGAAGATTTTCAAAGTTTTCACTGTATGTTTTTACTGAAAACTGCGCACCCCTGGGGCGGGGCCAATTTTGACCCCAGGGGCATAATTTATATAACATTTGTAGAGGACCTGAACATGATGCTATGTGACAGTTTCAGAGGAGAAGATTTTCAATGTTTTCACTTTACGTTTCTATTGAAAACTGCCCACCCCTGGTGGTTGATGTTTTCATATTATACTCTACAGTCAAATCTATTAAAATTACATAAGCAAACAGAGCAGACCCTGTAAGAGCCATCTGATCTGGGTCTACTCTGTTTGCAAAGGCGTGAAAAGGCGTCTGTATGAAGGAAAGGGTTAATACAGACATTCTCAGAGCAAAAGATAATGATGTGTACTCAAATACTAAAATCGTCATTTCTCCCTCAAACCCTATGTTGTAACAACTCTTTAGAATTGTCTCTTTTTGGTGGAAAAATAAAGAAGTTATTCTTGAAAATGTTTAACCCATTTCGACATACTGACGCCTCTGTAAAAGTCACTTTCTGAAACCATTGTGATAAATAGAGCATTGCTCCATAGGAGCAAATGCTCTATTTATCACAATGGTTTCAAAACTACACAATTCTGAAAATTTCCCTTTCTCTAGTAAATGATTCATTTTGGTAAATTTATTCAAAAACGGTTGGATCTAAAAATAGCCTATGCGGGAAAGGGTTAATTTACGCATCTTATCTGGACCTCTGCATCCTCCATGGCAAATAGTTTCTCATGAAATGCAAGGTACATGTCACTTAAATCTCATATGAATCAAAACCATTTGCAACCATCATAAGAGGTTCCCCAATGGTTAATGATAGCACAAATATAGATGCCAATATTTGTCTGTTTACATGAAAGTCAATGTTTAACCCTTTACTCCACAAACACACATTTATTAAATTAACAAAGGCTCTGATCTGGGTCTACTCTGTTAATGGAAAGTATATATAGATCTGATTTTACAGGGCAAACATTTGTCTTGTTCATAGGCCCTTTAGAGATATTAAGCTGATCACTATTCATATATACATGATTTCTTCCATGATTTTTGATGGATTAAAGTGATAACTAGTCCCTACAATAGACGCATATTATCAATAACATCATCAAACTTCGTATTTGTTATGTTCAATCATTATTATGAAGATTGTCAATTTGAACCTATATAAAAAAAAAATGCCCCTGTGATACAAATTATACTGTTTTCCTTGATACTTATAATTTTTTGTTGTGCAACAATATATTACTGTATCAGCCTATACCGAACAGTTACAAAACTAAAACAAAACCCGAATAAATACTAATACATCGGCAAATAACATCGGGTCTTTGATATCAAACACATGAATGAAAGTTTTGTCTTCTTAGCGTTTATTTGATTGGTTTTCTTGCAATATACTTCTTTTCTGCATATAAAGTTTAAACAAATGATTTATGTAATTTTTAGGCATTTTTAAAACATGTTTCAGGTAGAGACTATCACTTTAAAAGTTTGAATATGCTAAATACAGCAATACCTGTAACATTGATGCCACTCTGTCTGCCTTTATGACCTTCACCTGTAGCCTCAGAGGCTTTTCTGGTACCTCAATCATCTCCCCAAGCTGGAGGTCGTTGGCGGTGTCAAATAATGGGAACGGAATAAATCGTGAGTCCTTCATAACACAGAAATCTGAGTCATTACTGAGAATGGCAAATGCCTTTGGTCTGTCCCGTAAAGCTCTAGCTATGATAAGGTCAGCCTCACCTGCAGGACTTTGATGTATTTCACATTCATTTCTTTTTAATACTGCCATGAACTGATCTTCTAGCACAACTGGGCGAATGTTTGTTTCCAAAGGCAGGTCCTCAATTTCTTTCCTACCACGACACACTTCAAGTATGTCATTTAGTTTTTCAATATCCTGGTTATGTCTTATCATCCATGTGTCTAGTTTTTGTCTTAGAGCTACAGTGGAGCTTCCCTTACCTCCGTCAACAAAAAACACCAATCGGATATCCAGTGCTTTCAGATCTTCTACAAGTTTGCCCAAATAAGCATCAAGCGATTCATATTCTCCACCAAGCATTCTAAGATATACATTTTGGTGGAGCAATCTCAGACTTAACCACAGATTGTTCAAAATAAAATGTTCAAATGAATAAAAATCTACTAGAAGCTCCAATCCTTGATTCCTTCTTGCTTCCTCAACAATGTCGAAACTCTCTGTACACTCGTCTTGTCTCTCCAGACACACTGACAACAAGCCCTTGACACCCATGTCTCATTTCAATCTAAAAATACAAAAAGGGTATGAAAGGGCACTGGTATTTGAAAACAGTGTAGATCCAGATACATGTAGGAGCCCTTGCAAATTCAAAGCCTTCATATCAATAAACAATGATTGGCCATTCCACTTTAACCCTTTCCTTCATATAAACGCCTTTTCACACATTTGCTAATGGAATTTGAAAGATAATATTATGTTTCTTTACTTTCTAAGATGGCTACAATGTTTCACCTTCCATATTTCATTTTAACTTTTTTTGTCCATGAATATTCAGTAGGTATTGAAATTTTGAATAAATATAGAACCGGGAAAGGGGGACACATGTAGGTCTAAATCAAAAGATGCTTCATTTATCAGTATTTTCAAAAACACATTAAACACATTTGAGGACATGTTGATTATATGTATGCAAGTGGATCAGAGTAAGTTTAACCCTTTGAATATTGGAAAGAAATGTACAGGCATTTGCAAACAATGAAGATCTAGATCATAGGGTCCTAGAGTTCTGCACTGTTTGTCATTCAAAATTCTCTAACAAATTTACCGGTATTGCTTTCACACTAAATTGACTCTGCCTTTAACCCTTTAGTCCATGCATGAGTATGTATGTAAGAAAAAATGACAACATGAATATTAATTATGTTATTTTTTTGAATTGAACATGACCACAGGAAATTTTTGCCATGGCAGTATTGGCAGAAACTATGTAATTTCAAAAGCAAACAAAGCAGATCCTAATCAGATGGCTCCTATAGGAACCGTTTTGATCTGGTTCTACTTTGTTTGCAAAGGCATAGAAAGGTGGACATATGGAATAAAGGGTTAAACAGTGATGGGCCAATCGACTGAAAAACAAGAGCCGCATGTGGCGCTAACTCTCATCTGATTTGGTGCTTGTCCAGCATCAATTTTTTTTTATTTTTTGAAAACAGTAAAGGGCCATTACTCTAAAATTTTGAAATCAAGAGTTATTATTTTTATGTAGGGGCCTTCCCCTCAATGAGATCTACTAACCTATGAAGTTTCATGCTGATACCTCTTATACTTTTCGAGTAATGAGCTACATTAATGTTCTTGCATTAATGAAGCCGCCACTGCCGACAATGACGACGCCTACGACCCAGTGATCACAATAGCTCGACTTTTCTTAGAAACAAACGAGGTAAAAATCAGCATTCACCGGGCAGTCAATAAAAGCCTGCAGTTTGTCATGCACTCTACAAAATCAAATAGTACTTTGGAAATTTAGCAAACTTTACACATTGCCCTGACACCATGCATTAAACAGGATTTGCAAAATATCTGAGGACATCTTTTTGGGGGGCAGCTTAATTTTCATATTGCCTTTTTTCAACATTTTACAGTGTTGCATGCAGTAGCATACTTTACTTGGAATCTGAGCTTTCAATCCTCAGACAGTCATCAGTAAGTTTCCCACAGAAATAACCCAATTACATTTGGCACCAAACATACAGCTGTGACTGCTTAAGTCGACATAATTATAAATACTCTAAATACTAAAATAGTGATAATGAGCTACTTTCGGTTTGACGAAAGATGGCAACCGTCACAAAATTAGCAGTTTTGACAGCTCATTGATGAGACTATGAATGTTTGTACAGAATCATTGCAAATGAATTTCAACTAGATGGGGACGTATGTCACAGTGTGTAGTTTATCAACCCTGAAAGTAGGAGCAGAGACATATACATCCATATATCTCTGGTTGGCAATCCTTCGAAAGCAAATTAAAGCAGCAATGCAAAAACAAAAAATTGCAGACTTGATTTATTGAATCTGTTCATGAACATTTATTTAAAGTGCAACACTACTAATAACCCTACCACAGGCTTAAGTGGTACTCAATTTTCATAACTAAAAGCAAGACTTGTAAAACCTTGCTGTGCAAGCCAGTTTTTATGCTTAGGAAGTTAGGTTATTGGGGCATCTATATGGATGTGGGTTTGAAACACACATCAAATGGATAATATCCCCTAAAAAATAACCCGCTGGCAATTTGTTCGTATGTCATCAAATCAAAAGGTTTGTATTCGATGCGAATAATATTTAATAAGAATAAAGACCACTTTGGTACGAATAAGCTTCGGGGCGCAACTGAATTTTCGAGTCGCAAAGACGCCCGCAAACTATTTTCACCTTATTTGCTTTTATAGACAACCAGACAAATTTATGTGCAGCAATGTGTAGATAATTACAGAATGGCCTGCAAACATAGAAACTGATATAATGTGAAGATAATATAATAAAACGTCCTCAGCAAGTGCCAATTAAAGATTTTTTGACAACATCAAGGGCGGTCACTCTTATTTTCTTTCTAAAATATGACTGCCCTAGACGACACAAACGTTCTCGAATGATCCACTTATGCAATTTCTCTTTTACTCACACTGGTAAAATGTTAGAATAGATGTCTATACATGCGCGTCAAAGTCCTCACAAGGGGTTTGATTCAAAGGTAGATAGATGTCTCGGCCTCGAGAGGCACCGTCTGTAAGACGCTAGGTAACATGTATGAAAGTGTACTTCTCACGTTCCCCATGTCAAGTAGCGGTTGTGGGCCACGTCTTCTTACAATTTGCGAGTACACAAACATACAGATTTGATTTGGTATGATGAACACTATATCTAAATGATTTTGCAGTGGTAACTTTATGGGGAGAATGAATAAGAGTTTTGGTTGTTTTCTTATTATTTTTCATGAAGCAATATGAGATGTCTCTAACCCAGCTGTTAGAGCTGGTCAATTTTTGTTTACATTACAATTTGTACATGTATTATGCTTGATATGTGTGTTGAATATCATTGTAATGCCATCAGGAGCTATAAGAGGGAATATATATTAGGGAATTAATTTAGATATAATGAATTAACCCTTTCCCTGTTGAATACTTATACTTCTATGTTTTAGTGACCACCTTCAACACTTAGTCTCATTAATGACCCGTAAGACAGCATGCTAATTTTGTGACAGGTGCCGTCTTACATCTGCCGGGATATCGTTAAAACCGAAAGTAGCTCGATATCACCATTTAGAGTGCACTGATGTGAACTACTTCAACACTGACTGATGTTTATTTATACGGGTGCTGGAGAAATCGCCTAGTGACGAAATCGCCTACAATTAGATATATAGTAAACCAATTGGAGAAATCGCCTAGAAAGCAATTATATAGTGATTGTATTTCGCACCTATGGTGCAGGTAGTGATGACATGAGAGAACTATACGGGGTGTTTGTAACAAGAACAAATTGTCCTGTTGTGTTGTTTTCCAAATCAAGATGACCAAGATTGGACGATCAGTGCGGCCCCTGATCACCACCTGAAATTTGACAGCCCAATATTACAGGGGTTGATAATTATATACCGAATATTAGCAGAAAGTGAAAATGTCATACGCATGAAACAAGTTATAATATGAGTCTTACTTCTTGTTAGATGATCTGCATCCAATACATTTTCGAAATGCAATTTTAATTAGTACAAAATGTCGGTAAAAAATAAAATAAATCTTGTCGGTGGTCTGTGGAATTATTCACGTCCTATGAAGTGACGTATCCCATTACGTCCCATTATAATAATTTTATTTTCTACTGTGATAACCTACAGTTTTAATAATAATATTGCTAATCCATTTACTGGATCCAGATCATATTACAGTGATTAAGACTCATGATATTTTCACTCTGCAAATTTGCCATAACTATTGATATCATTGCTCTTTTTACCATTTTCTGTCAAAGTTAATGTAGTGATCAGGGGTTACACTGATCGGATCCAGATCATCTGACTAGACATAAGACTCATACAATAACCTGTTCCGTGCGTATGACATTCTTACATTCTACATAAATATTAAAATTATCGCTCCTTATATATAAATATCTTCTGTCTAATTAATTATATGTGTTGATCAGGGGCTAAACTGATCGTCAATTAATCTTGATCTGGAAAATAATACCACATAACAAATTAATCTTGTTACAAACATTCTTTAAAGTTCTGTCATGTTATCCGCCCTGTATACCATAGGTGCGAAATACAAACACTATATAATTGCTTTCTAGGCGATTTCTCCAATTGGTTTACTATATATCTAATTGTAGGCGATTTCGTCACTAGGCGATTTCTCCGTAAACCATTTATACTTACTACTTATCGTTACTTATCGTTATTTTCCGGCTCAGGTTCGTGAGGATCCTCTATGCTGGACTCTTCTGTTATTGTTCGTTGTTCTTTTGTTCCGGTTCTTATATTGGCCTTATAGTTAAATTTAATTTCTTGATTTTTCCAAAAGTTATCTAACCTATTTTTGAATGTGTTTAAGGTTTTTGCATTTACAACCTCTTCAGTTAAGCTATTCCACATATTAACTGTTCTTATGCCAAAGCTGTATTTTCTTAAGTCTAATTTTGCTCTTTGGGGGTAGATTTTCTTTTGGTTTCCCCGTGTTGATGTTCTTTGTATTTGGTCCTCCCTTAGTTTGAGGAATTTTCCGACCTTCTTATCATAAATATCACTAATCATTTTATAGACCTCAATCATATCCCCACGTGCCCTTCTATATGACAACGTAGGGAGATTCAGTCTTTTCAGACGTTCCTCATATGTAAGGTTTCTGAGCTCTGGCAATTGTTTAGTGGCTCTCCTTTGCACTCCTTCTAGAATATCTATATGTTTATTTTTGTGTGGGGCCCATACTGTACTGGCATATTCAAGATGTGTCCTAACAAGAGATTTGTATAATGGTGCAAAACTATATTCATCAAGATGATGGAAACTTCGCCTAATTATGGCATTCATTGAATTTGCTTTTTTTACTTTTTCGGCGATATGTTTGTCGAAGTTTAACTTATTATCTATGATTACTCCTATATCTTTTTCTTCATCTGTATATTCAAGTGTGCAGTCCATTAGTTTATAAGTGAAATTTGGATCTGGATCTGTTCTTCCAGTGTGCATGCTTTTGCATTTCTGGGGGTGTAGTTTAAGCAGCCACTTGTCTGTCCATTGTGTTATTTTGTATAGGTCATCTTGAAGTGTTTCTTTATTTTCTAATGTTCTTACTATGTTGAAAATTTTCGTATCGTCAGCAAATAAATATATCGTAGAGTCTACGTTGTCAGGGAGGTCATTTATGTATATAATGAACATGAGAGGTCCTATGAATGATCCTTGGGGGATCCCTGAAGTGACTTCATGCCATTTCGACCCTTTCCCGTTTACCGTGACTTGCTGTGTCCTCCCAGTTAAAAACTGTTTTACCCACTCTACCATATCCTTCCCTATTCCATAAGATTTTAATTTCCCAAGTAGTCTGTTGTGTGGTACAGTGTCAAATGCCTTCTGAAAATCCATGTAAATACAGTCGATGCCATCTCCATTATCAATTGCCTCTGTCCATATATCCATTACGTTTAACAGTTGGAGAGATGTAGATCTACCAGCCATAAAACCATATTGTTTGTCAGTGAAGAGGTCATTTGATATCATATATTCCATAATGTGATTTCTAACAATTTTTTCCATAATTTTGCAGACGACTGATGTGAGGCTGACCAGTCTATAATTTCCAGCATTTGATTTATCCCCTTTTTTATAAATTGCGCTAACTTTGGCTTTTTTCCATTCTTTTGGGATATCCTTTTTGTCTAAGGACGATTTAAAGATAATATTCAAGGGTATTGACAGTTCTTTGCTTAGTTCTCTAAGGAGTTTTGGGTGCAGGTTATCAGGGCCTGGCGATTTGTCTGGTTTTATTTCGTTTAAAAGCATCTCTATATAATTTGCTGTTATTCTAATTTCAGACCATGGTTTGGTAGTGTCCCTTTTTGACATTTCAGGTATTTCTCCTGGTGGTTCCTTGGTGAAAACACTGCTAAAGAAGTCAGCTAATATGTTTGCTTTTTCTTCATCTTCATTCGTTTTTGGTGATTGCTGGTCTACTGGATCCATCCGAAGTTCCCCAATGCCTGTTTTCGTTTTACTTTTAGAGTTTATGTAGTTCCATACTTTCTTTGGGTTGGTCTTTGATTCAGTAGCTAAGTTTCTTTCGATAAGATAAGATTTATTTTGAGTCAGCAAGACATTTACAAATAACATAAGCTCTGAAGAGCATTTTAACCGACTATGTCACTGGTGGTGAATGCACCACAAATAGGGGGCAAAGAAAATGTTAAAGCATTTTACAGTGGTGAATAAACTAATGTGTGTAGGAGTGACTTTTAATTGCAGCTTTAAAGGATTCAATAGAAGCACTCCAAACTACAGTCAAAGGCAGGCGATTCTAGTCCTTAATACGCTGGTTTCGCCTAGAAAGCAATTATATAGTGATTGTATTTCGCACCTATGGTACAGGTATGGATAACTTTACAGATTTATAAAGAAAGTTTGTAACAAGATTAAATTGTTCTGTGGTAATGTTTTCCAGATCAAGATGACCAAGATTGATCGATCAGTGTAGCCCCTGATCACTACAAAGAATTTGATAGAAGATAATTATATATAAAGAGCGGCAATTATACTACCAATAGTCATGTAGAAAGTAAGAATGTCATACGCATTGAACAAGTAATATTCAAATATTTATTGAATCCATATCATCTAACAAGAAGTTAGACTCATATTATAACTGTTTCGTACATATGACATTTTCACTTTCTGCAAATATTCGATATATAATTATCAACCACTGTAATAATGGACTGTCGAATTCCAGGTGGTGATCAGGGGCTGCACTGTCCAATCTTGGTCATCTTGATTTGGAACACAACAGGACAATTTATTCTTGTTACAAACATGCTTTATAGTTCTGTCATGTTATCTTTACCTGTACCATAGGTGCGAAATATAATCACTATATACAGTGCTCCCTCCCTACAACGGCCCTCTCAATAACGATTCCCTCCTTACAACAACGCATGTCACTGTTTCCGAAACAATAAGGCTCCAGAAACAACTTTTTTCCATCGTATTTTCTGTGTGCCTCTATCAAACCCTATGTTGTGACCACTCTTTAGAATCGTCACTTTGTGACGATTCTAAAGAGTGGTCACAACATAGGGTTTGATAGAGGCATAACGGTTTTAGTTCTCGAAATACACCTTGTCTGGGGATCTGCAAACAAGCTAATTATGTTTGATTTTCCCTCCCTATAACAACTCCCTCTGAACAACACATACACTCTTCGTATCCCAAAGGGTGTCGTTGTAGAGAGGGAGCACTGTAATTGCTGTCTAGGCGAAATCTCCAATTGGTTTACTATATATGTAATTGTGGTGATTTCGTCATTAGGCGATTTCTCCAGAACCCAATACGTCCAAGGGGAAAAGGAGAGTTGTCTTGAGTTGTCTTGATTGTGTTTGAGAACTGCATGATGGAAGCTGATAGACGATAGTGTGCATATTGTAGGACTGTCTGAGTGGCGGTAGAAGTATGTTATTATTTGGAATGGCAAACAAATTGTGCAAAATTTTGTATAACATAATGAGGCGTGCATCTCTCCATCTTTCAGCAAGGCTTCTCCTTTCTAAGCTGTTCAGCATGTCACCAACACTAAAGGTATTCCTAAATATATTGGTGACAAACTTAGCAGCTCTCCTTTGCACCTTTTCTATGTTAGTTTTGTCTTCATTTATTTTTGAGTCCCAGGCCGAACTGGCCTATATTCTAAGGATGGGCAGACTAGAGTTTTGTATGCCTGTTCTTTAACTGAAATGGAACTGATGTTTATAAGTTCCTTTTAAGAAAACAAAGAGTTCTTTTAGCCTTATTGCATATGTAATTTATATGGGTTTGCCATTTAAGATCTGACTGTTGTGACACCTAAATATTGTGCTTTGTCAACATGTTCTAAAATTTGACCATGAAGGGTGTACATGTATTTGTAGTTGAGTGGGTGTTTGTTTCTGCTGACAGACAACATTGCACTTGTCAGGATGAAAAGTCATTTTCCATGTATGCTCCCAACAACTATGTTTATCAAGGTCATCCTTAATTTTTTTAAAGTCACTTTCTGATTTGATGGTGAGATATGCCATTGTATCATTCGCAATTTAAGAGACATACTGTAGAATTTAAACCAATGGGTATATCATTTATTTAAAATAAAAACAGAATTTGGCCTTAAACAGATCTCTGAGGTACCCCAGACTGCACCAGAACATACTCTGATGTCTCGCCCTCCAGGACTACTACAGCCTGAGTATGGTGTAATAATTAAGAAGTTGTGGATCGACTTGTTAGTTTTACCAAATGTATTCCGTAGTGTGAAAGTTTATTGATGAGAAGATTGTGACTGACTTTATGAAAAGCTTTTGAGAAATCCATGATTAATATGTCTGTTTAATATGAGTTTTCTAGATTATTTGTAATGTCGTCTATGAATTCTAAAAGCTGTGTTTCAAAGGATGTATATTTTCTAAAACTATGTTGTAAGGGATATAAGGGAATATTTGTGTAAAAATAATAGCATCATAAATAATTTTTTCATGATGGCATGACATTTTAGTACACAATTTCTTTTGTTGGATAAAAAATTACTTTCGACCAGCCGAGTTATCGCAGTAGGTAGAGCACTGACTTAGACGCGAGAAGCCACATGTTATATTCCTGGTAGCCAACGTACCTGTGTACCCAGAGTAGTGATATTGAGTCTTCGGATTGACAGTATCCCATTATGGCAACTGTCACGAAACTAACACATGCTCTCTTAATTCTTTCCTTCATATAAATTTGTTTTCACACATTTGCAAACAGTAGAACTGGATCAGATGGCTCCTATAGGAGCCGTTTGATTGGGGTCTCCTCTGTTTGCCATGAAATTTGATAGATCTTTAACAATTCTGAAATTGTCCTTTTCTCCAATAACTGCTCCTTTTCGGTAGATTTATTCAAAGAGGTTGGGTCTAAAAAAAAGGCTATGAGGGAATGGGTTCAAACAATGTGTAAAATCCTTATCAGCTATTTGATCTTGTCTGGCTTTTACTGATTGCTAAACTGTATTGTCTCCATGAAGCTATGTATAAATCATTTACGATGGCCTGTCCTTCATCAATAATCACGTCGGAACCTTCACTGGGTGATCAGCACATCACTGGTATCAACAATCATTGACTTCGAAAAATGCTGAAATACACATATATGTTAAACCTAAATTTACAGCTTTATGTAGATTTGTTTAGAAGATTGTCTTCAACTTATTACTCAGTCACAAAAATGTTTTCATCACTAAAGTCCCAATAGACTTATTTCTCTAAAAGAATCCCAGCATGTCATGTTTATTTAATAACATGATAAAGTTCCCTGATGACGACCAAAGAAGATTGGAACAAGTAGATAGATGGGACAGATTTTCAGTCATTAGTTGTTGCTGCATGCCCAGGCATAATATTTGATAAACTCATCCATTGACAATAATAATTAAATTAATGTATTTCATTCTTTTCCAGATTTGTTGGCAAAATTACGATAGACATACTGTACTTATCAAAATCAGAAGGTGATTGTATGCAAGATAAGGCATATAAAAATCGGAAATTCTTCACAGTGATTGAAACTTTTCTGCAAACTATGGCAGGAAAGACAAAAAAACGCTCCAATAGCTCAAAAGTCAAGATGGAGGATGTTGAATACTCGCCAATTCCACAGAAAGATAATTCAGAGGACAAATCACACAGACAATCTAATCTTCAAGGGGATTATGGCAATATACTGTTGTTGACATTCCTGTATATTCTACAGGGTATTCCTCTAGGTTTAGGTGGCAGTGTTCCAATGTTGTTACAGAGCAGACATGTTAGCTATAAGGATCAGGCAATGTTTAGTTTTATTTATTGGCCTTTTAGTATAAAACTGTTGTGGGCCCCTTTAGTCGATTCACTGTACATACAACGGTTTGGCCGCCGTAAATCTTGGATGGTGCCAACGCAATACCTAATTGGTGTGTTTATGTTAGTTTTATCCAATCATATTGATGAACTGCTTGGGACGGAATCTGATGAACCAGGAAAGGTTAATATCAAGGTTCTGACAGCGATATTCTTTTGCTTAAACTTCCTGGCAGCCACACAGGACATAGCCGTGGATGGATGGGCACTAACTATGCTCTCTAGGTAATACACCTTCTTGTCTTGAACCCTTTCCCACATATAAACACCTATTCACACATTTGCAAACAGAGTAGACCCTGATCAGACAGCTCCTTTAGGAGCCGTCTGATCAGGGTCTGCTCAGTTTGCTAATGGAAACTGATAGTTCTACATGTATTTCTTTACTTTAAAAAATGGCTACAATACTCCACCTTCCATATTTCATTATAACGATTTTGTCCATGAATATCCAGTAGGTATTGAAATATGGAATAAACACAGAACAGGGAAAGGGTTAACCTTTTGAATGCTGGAAACAAATGCATTTGCAAACAGTGTATACTCAGATCAAATGGCTCATGTAGGAGTAATCTGATCAGGGTCTGCATTGTGTTATTCAAAATTCTCTTGGAAAACCGAATATACTTAGTCATTAAACAGAAATGAGCCATGATTCACCTTTAAATATTCAGCATTCAAAGGTGTAATCTGTGCATTTGGAAATTGTACATAGGTTGCTAAATCTTTAGCTCAGTTTTGTAAATTTAAGATAAAGTTTAAACTCTCTACACTATCTTTAGCTCAGCTTTGTAAATATAAGATAAAGTTTAAACTATCTACACTATTATTAGCTCAGTTTTGTAAATGTAAGATACAGTTTAAACTCTCTACACTATCTTTAGCTCAGTTTTGTAAATGTAAGGTAAAGTTTAAACTCTCTTCACTATCTTTAGCTCAGTTTTGTAAATGTAAGATAAAGTTTAAACTCTCTACGCTATATTTAGCTCAGTTTTGTAAATGTAAGATAAAGTTTAAACTCTCTTCAGTATACCAGTACAATATGCCCAGTTTAACCCTTTCCTCCATAAATACGCCTTTCTACGCCTCTGTAAATATCACCTATTGAAACCATTGTGATAAAAAGAGCATTTGCTCCTATAGGAGCAAATGCTCTATTTATCACAATGGTTTCAGACTACAAAATACTAAAATCTTCCTTTTCTCTAGTTAATGCTCTTTTTCGGTAGATTTATTCAAAGAGGTTGGATCTACAACTAGGAAAAAGGAAAATATTAGAATTGTGCTTATTAGAACCCTTGTCATAAGAAGAGCATTTGCTCCTATGGAGCAAATGCTCTATTTATCACAATGGTTTCAAATAGTGACCTTTACAGAGGTGCCAAAAGGCATCAGTATGAGGGAATGGGTTAACCCTTTACCTGATAGAGACACATTTGCAAATAGAATAGACCCACATCAGACATCTCTGATTATATAGATCTGATTCTACAGTTTTTGCCATAGCCAAAAAAAACCCTATGTACATATATTTTAACTATGATATTCACCTAATAAATATTCATGGTGTCATTATATCTTACATATTACTGACTGGTAAAACAGTGATGTATGTTAACATGTCGATGATTGTTGTATTGTAGACGTAATGTTGGCTGGGCAAGTACGTGTAATTCAGTTGGACAGACAGCAGGATACTTTCTTGGAAATGTGCTATTTTTGGCTCTGGAGTCGGCAGACTTTTGCAACAAATATCTTAGATCTGAGCCACAAACAGAAGGCATTGTTACATTAGCAAGTAAGTTGTGCATGCAGTCAACCCTTTCCCTCATATACATGTACATACCTTTTCATGCATTTGCAAACAGTGAACCCAGATCAGTCGGCTCCTATATAGGAGCTGTCTGTCTGATCAGGGTCTGCTGTATTTGCTATTGACATGATTTAGATCTGATTCTTCAGTTTTTGTCAAAGCAAAAATTTTACTGGATAGTTTACATTATAAAAATTGAACTAATAGATATTTTCTTACATAAATACCTAACAAATGCAGGGTTAAGCCATTCTCTCATAGGTTATTTTTAGATTCAACCACTTCGAATAAATATACCGAAAAGGAGCATTAACTAGAGAAAAGGAAATTTTTAGAATTTTGTAGTTTGAAACCATTGTGATAAATAGAGCATTTGCTCCTATAGAAGCAAATGCTCTATTTTATTTTATCACAATGGTTTCAACAGGTGATTTTTACAGAGGCGTAGAAAAGCGTATTTATGGAGGAAAGGGTTAATCCTCTGTAAAGCGAGCATGCAAAACATGCACACATAGTGACATACATGTAATGTAAAAATATGAGCAGACAAACATGAGCAGAGAAACTTAGGCAAATATTGTAGACCCAGGTCAAACTGCTCTTGTTTGATCAGAGTCTGCATGTTTTGCTTCTCCATTTGTTACATTTAGCCCATTCCCTCATAGGCTATTTTTAGATCCAACCTTGTTGAATAAATCTACCGAAAAGGAGCATTAACTAGAGAAAGGAATTTTTTAGAATTTTATAATTTGAAACCATTGTGATAAATAGAGCATTTGCTCCTATAGGAGCAAATGCTCTATTTATCACAAAGGTTTCAACAGGTGTTTTTTACAGAGGTGTAGAAAGGCTTATTTATGGAGGAAAGGGTTATGGTTATATCTGAACAGTGCCAAATTGATATGTTCAACCTAACAAACTTGTGACGAGGGGATTGGGTGTCCAGATATTCAGTATACATACGATTAGCATTGTTCTTGATAGCTGAATACAGAAAATATGTTGCACATAGGTCTCTGGAGCTTTCTGCATTGTTTTTGTTCTGATTAGTAAGCTACCTGCTAGAAAGGGTTCAAACCACCCATTTGTTTGTTCTTTCAGGTTTCTTGTATTTCTGGGGTATTGTGTTCTTTGTTACAACCACCCTGGTGTGGATGCTCAAAGCAGAGCATGATGATCCAGAGGTGGATCCAGAGCAGAGTATTGTAGAGACGTACCAGCAGCTGTACCGTGTCATCAAACTGCCATCCGTTGTTTCCTACACCCTCATACTCTTGACTGCCAAGGTAAGGCTTCGATCTATAGTAAGACCTTGAGTTAACCCATTCCCTGGTCAATATTTCATGAGAGATATAACGGTGTCATAAATATTGATAAGCTAATTTATTATAATGACATGTACACAGGAAAATTTGGTGTTGGTATAATTATAATCCTATAAGAGCCATCTGATCTGGGTCTACTTTGTTAGTAAAGGTGTGAAAAGGCGTTTATATGAAGGAAAGGGTTAAAATAAGGCCTTGAGTCAAAGTTAGGCCCAAAGGCTCTTTTCTTGTTACGTAATTCTGATCATACTCCTCACTGCCAAGGTAAGGCCCTTGGACACTTTTCTTGTTACACAATTCTCATCATTCTGCTCACTGCCCAGGTATGGCCCTTTGACTCTTTCTTATTACATAATTCTCATCATAATCCTCACTGCCAAGTAAAGGCCCATGTGCTCTTTTCTCGATATGTAGTTCTCATCATACTACTCACTGCCAAGGAAAAGGTCTTGATTTGTAATTGTCATCATACTCCTCACTGTCAAGGTAAGGCATTTAGCTCACAAGTTAGAATTCTGTTCTCACTCTTCACTTGCCAAGAATTGTTGTGAAATAATATGTCATTTGTGAAATATGTCATTTGAAATAAAATTCTTGGAAGAAAAATTCTAGCTATGACATTGGTGTACATGTATATTGGTAGGCTTCAGCATGTACAGTGAACCCTCGTTACAACGGAGGTGTTTGTTTCCAGACATTTTGCTGGTATAATGAGGTTGCCGTTATAACGAGTTTAAATATGAAAGGAACCATATGGCCAGTGTTAAACTAATACCAACAGGTGAACGCTTAATGCAGGAGCTTTTTGCACTTCTTGTGTTCTAATTTAAGCGATTATCTGTCTTATTGGCATTGTACCTATTTATTCAGTGGTTGTTTAAAAGACTTAATGGTAATTTTGTTTCGAAGCATACTGCCGGTATAACGAGGGTGCCATTGTAACGGATGTCGGTATAATGAGGGTTCACTGTATCTGAACAATAATTTTAGACAGGAAAGATATTCTGTGACCAAACTTGGTTTACAGGTACCATTCATGCAAACAAAGGTTTGGGATTGACAACTCAAACACTGAAAATTTATAATTATGAAGCTTAGTCTTGAATTTAACCCATTCCCTCATATTGACGCCTTTTGATGCCTTGGTAAAAGTCATTTTCTGAAACCGTTGTGATAAAAAGAGCATTTGCTCCTATGGTGCAAATGCTTAGGAGCAAATGCTCTATTTACCACAATGGTTTCCAACTATTCAATTCCAATTTTTTCCTTTTTTCTAGGAAATGACTTCAGTAGATTCAGTAGATTTATTAAAAGATGTTGGGTCTGAAAATAGCCTATGAGGTAATGGGTTAACAGTACATGTACATATATGTATATTCTCAGGCTAAACACTATTTTCAGTACCATTAAATGGTAGTATCCTTCCTGCTTTGTTTCATTTCAGGTTGGTTTTGCCGCTGCTGACTCTCTGTCAGGCCTTAAGCTGATTGAGGCTGGGATGCCCAAGACGACGCTGGCAATGTTCGCTGTACCCATGGTGCCTATACAGATAATACTACCTCTGATAATTAGCAAGTACACTGCAGGACCTAGACCTATGGATGTCTATCTGAAAGCTATACCATACAGGTACTGCAGCATAACGTCACACTTTTGGACTTTGTATAGCAGAGGTCCAGATAAGATGTGTGAATGAAAACAGATTCAAGAATAACCCCTGTATATATCCATCAAACCCTGTATTGTCACCACTCTTTAGAATCATCTCAAAGATTTTGTCTGATTTTGCTGATCTATACCTTTTGTTTTGGTCTGATTTTACTCACCTCTTGTCTGTTATGTTCGGGGAACATCCTGTAATGGAACATGCTACAGTTAGATCTTTTTTACTTCAGTTTTGTAATATAAATATTTCCATGGACATTTTAGCTTTAATGAACAAATTGTAGGATCATATCTATACAATTCCATAAGTAAACAGAGCAGACCGAGGTAAGATGGCTCTTACAGGAGCTGTCTTATTTGGATCTTTTCTGTTTGGAAAGAAGTTAACCCTTTCCCTGTTGAATACTCATTGAAGAAATAATTACGTCATAGATATTTAGTAACTGAATTTTTATACATGTAATTGTATTAACCCTTTCCCTGCTCGGTATTCATATAAGAAATTATATCATCATGAATATCTATTAGCTGAAGTGTTATATAAACTTCCCAAGGAAAGCTTTTGCTTTGACAAAATGTCATGTAATAATGTCATGTCATGCAAACACAGCAGACCCTGATCGGACTGCTCCTGTAGATGTCTGGTCTGAGGTTACTCTGTTTTCATATGTGTGAAAATACATTTATATGAAGGAAAGGGTTAAGCAAACAGAGCCAACCCTGATCAGACAGCTGCAAGATGAATTGTATGATCTGAATCCACTCTGTTGGCAAAGTGTGTGAATATGCATGTTTGTCAAGTCAAGTGTTAACCCGTTACTCCATGAATATCCAGAAATAAATGACATCGTGAATATAATTTTTTGTAATAGCGCAAGAACACAGGAATATATGTCCATGGCAGAAACTATAGAATCATATCTATTCTACATCAAAAGCAAACAGCACATCCTGATCAGATAGCTGGTACAGGACCCATCTGATCTGGGTGTACTCTTGTTTGCAAAGAGGAGGTAGAAAGGCGTATTTTTGAAGTTATGTGTTAAGTCCAACTTATACAGTATAACCTCTGTTGATCGACACCCCTCTTAACCAGAAACCCCTGTTATCCAGCACTGCTGTTTGGTCCCGGCAGTTTCCCTATTTGTTTTATGTATCCAAACTCTCTCTTGATTGGAACCCCTGTTAACCGTTAACCGGCATACCGTTACAGGCCAATAAAGGCAAATTAGCGGTTTTTCACACCTTGTTATCCGGCGGTTTGCTTACCTGTGATCATTGACAGTAAGCGCTTTACATTCAGATAGGTGATAAGTACCGTTAATGGGCCTAGGGTAAATTGACCGCCCTTTATAGATTTATATTGTTATCGTCATTGAAAATACCTGTATGTACACATGTCAAAAATAGCAATACCAAATTATTTAGCGTCCGGATCTACGCTGTTTGCTAATTGTGTAAAAACCAGCGGTGATGGTCCGCATATACATGTACCTGTGTAGAATCCGAACTTGTAAATAAAATATAGTACGAATGTTCCGGTGTTTTAGTCGAGCCCTTTATACATGTGTGTTTACTTCCAATTGTACGCTTAACACGTTATGCCTATATTTTACATGTACATGTAGTTCAAAAGACAATAGACAAACAGATCCTGATCAAATGTCTCCTATTTAAATGGAGCTATCTGGTCAGGTTCAGCGCTGTTGTATATATGTATATGTAATTTGTGAATTGTCATGGTGGAATTCCCCTCGCAGCGAAAAAAAGGACTTGCTGGAATGAATCTTTGGGTACATAAACTTGTGAATCTAGGCATAATTCTGTTAACTGGCACCCTCTCTTAACCGGCATACTGACGTGGAACCATGGGGTGCCGGATAACAGAGGTTATACTGTAATTGTAAATCACCCCCTATTACTTGTTTTGCCAGTTTTATCAGTACAGTGTATTTTGATGTTTGTGATTTCCAGACTTGGGGTGGGCATACTGTATGCAGGTATAGTGTATATGGCGCACTATGTTCAGCCTTCACCAGGACACTTCCCTATGTACTTCTACATCCTCATGTTAGGCAGTTATGCTCTCCATCAGGTAGGCTTTCTTGTTTGATTTTCAAATTGTAACTCACCCCTTTTCCTTAACCCTTTCCTCCATGAATATTCATGTAAGGAATAATGACATCATGAATATTAATTAGATTCATTTGTTATAACAGCACATAGTCACATACGTTTTTGGCCATGGCAGAAACTGTAGAATCATATCTATATTATATCATAAGCAAACAGAGCAGACCCTGATCAGACGGCTCCTATAGGAGCCATCTGATCTTGGTCTTCTCAGTTGTAGAAAGGTGTATTTATGGATGAAAGGGTTAAGTGGTTTCCAATGAAAGTAAATCATCAACCTTAATACCTTCTAAAGTATTCATATTTGGTAGAGAGGTTAGCCATAAGGAGAAGATTAACTCTTTCCTCCATAAATACGCCTCTGTAAAAGTCAATTTTTGAATCCATTGTGATAAATAGAGCATTTGCTCCTAAGGAGCAAATGCTCTATTTATCACAATGGTTTCAGAACTAAAAAATTCTAAAAAATTTCCTTTTCTCTATTTAATACTCCTTTTCGGTAGATTTATTCAAAGAGGTTGGATCTAAAAATAGTCTATGAGGGAATGGGTTAACAATATTGATTTTAACCCTTTACTCCATTACTATTCATGTAAGAACTAATGACATCAATGATCATGAAAGAAAGGGAAGAAATGTTCCTATAGAACTGAAATAAACATCCACATTTCCAAACAACAATTTTCTGAGAGTGCAGAAGGTTATGAATTAAAGACTGAAACTTTTTTCCATGATTACACCCTTGCAAACAGAGTAGACACAGATCAGACTGCTTCTGTAGGAGCCGTCTGATCAGGGCCTGCTCTGTTTGCTTTTGAAATGATGTAGATCTATTTTTACAGTATATAATATGGTATAAATTCCCTTGCTCATATAAAAATTCAGCTAATTAACCATTACAGTGTGGGACATGAGTCACTAATGTCCTTTTCAAACAGTGTAGACCAAGATGTGAAGGCTCCTAAAGGTCTGTTCTGTTTGCAAAGGCATAAAAAGACATATTTATATATCTATAAATGAAACTGAATGTTTTTACTTCATGAAGTAATTAGGCTGGCTTTACAGGAAAAAGGACACTTATATCATTTTTAGCACCACTTTTTCGAAAAGTGGAGACATTGTCATGACCCTCTCGCCAGCGTCGGTGTCGGTGTCGGCGTTGGTTAACCGTTTTGTTAAGGTCCATTTCTCAGAAACCATCAAAGATATTTGGTTAACCCTTTTCCTGTTCTATATTCATTCCAAATTTCAATACCTACTGAATATTCATAGACAGAATAGTTATAATGAAATATGGAAGGTGGAGCATTGTAGCCATTTTGGAAAGTAAAGAGACAGATCTACCAAATTCCATTAGCAAACAGAGCAGACCTTGATCAGATGGCTCCTATAGGAGCCGTCTTATCTTGGTCGGCTCTGTTTGCAAATACGTGAAAACACGTTAATATGAGAGAAAGGGTTAAAATTTGGTGTGCATGTTAACTATCAGAAGGGGAACTAATTTCACAAGGGCAGGTAACCCTAAAATTAATTTTTGCCATAGTTATGCCCCTTTTCAACTTAGACTTACACTACACTATCCAGCACCAAGAAAAGTGGAGCGTGCTATCTGCGGACAGCTCTTGTTAAACCTTGTAAAGCTTGATCAGAGCTGTGATTTGATGTGCTGGTGGTTCTATATCTGGAGTAATTGTCTTGAGAAAATTCTAAAGACAATTCTAAAGAGTGGTCACAACATAGAGTTTTGTGGAGAAATAAAGTAGTTATTCTTGAAAATGTTTTAAATTTATGCATCTAAACTTGACCTCTGTGTATCAGCACCTTTTGCAAATGTCAGGGTACCCTTTTTAGCTCTCCAGAGCACAAAGTGCTCAGGGTGAGCTTTTGTGATCGCCTGATGTCCGTTGGCGTGCATCGTCCGTCGTGCGTCGTCAGTCGTCATCAATTTGAACCTTTAAAAATCTTCTTCTGTGAATCTACAGGGTTCTCAGCCTTCATCTTTGGCACATATGCATCATCTTCAGGTCCTCTACAAAAGGTATATAAATTATGTCCCTGGAGTCAAAATTGGCCCCACCCCAGGGGTTCATTGTTTTCTATAGGAACATATAGTGAAAACTTTGAAAATCTTCTCCTCTGAAACTGGAAGGTTCTCAGCTTTCATATTTGGCACATAGCATCATGTTCAGGTCCTCTACAAATTGTTTTATAAATTATGCCCCTGGGGTCAAAATTGGCCCCGCCCCAGGGGTGGCCAGTTTTCAATAGAAATATATAGTGCAAACTTTGAAAATCTTCTCCTCTGAAATTGGAAGGTTCTCAGCTTTCATATTTGGAAAATAGCATCATGTTCAGGTCCTCTACAAAACTTATATAAATTATGCCACTGGGGTCAAAATTGGCCCCACCCCAGGGGTAGCCAGTTTTCAATAGATTCAATAGAAACATATAGTGAACATTTGAGAATCTTCTCCTGAAACTGGAAGGTTCTCAACTTTCATATTTGGCACATAGTATCATGTTCAGGTCCTCTACAAAACTTATATAAGTTATGCCGCTGGGGTCAAAATTGGCCCCGCCCCGGCCCCCAGGGGTAGCCAGTCTTCAATAGAAACATATAGTGCAAACTTTGAAAATCTTCTCCTCTGAATCTACAGGTTTCTCAGCTTTCATATATGGCACATAGCATCATGTTCATGTCCTCTACAAAAGTTGTATAAATTATGCCCCTGGGGTCAAAATTGGCCCCGTCCCAGGGGTAGCCAGTTTTCAATAGAAGCATATAGTAAAACTTTGAAAATCTTCTCCTCTGAATCTACAGGGTTCTCAGCTTTCATATTTTGCACATAGCATCATGTTCAGATCCTCTACAAAAGTTATATAAATTATGCCCCTGGGGTCAAAATTGGCCCCGCCCCAGGGGTAGCCAGTCTTCAATAGAAACATATAGTGCAAACTTTGAAAATCTTCTCCTCTGAATCTACAGGGTTCTCAGCTTTCATATTTGGCACATAGCGTCATGTTCAGGTCCTCTACAAAAGTTATATAAATTATGCCCCTGGGATCAAAATTGGCCCGCCCCAGGGATAGCCAGTTTTCAATAGAAACATATAGTGAAAACTTTGAAAATCTTCTCCTCTGAAACTGGAAGGTTCTCAGTTTCATATTTGGCACATAGCATCATGTTCAGGTCCTCTACAAAAGTTATATAAATTGTGCCCATTGGGTCAAAATTTGCCCTGCACTGCCCCAGGGTGGGCTAGTTTTCAATAAAAACATAAAGTGAAAACTTTGAAAATCTTCTCCTCTGATTGTCTGGTGAGCGCTTCAGGGCCATTCTGGCCCTCTTGTTCTCATGATATTTTGTTGTTCTTTTTTTTCAGGTGTTTGTTTACTGTATGTTTGTTTCTACTATGGCATTCCATGCCAAGATCAGTGATCCTGCAATCGGCGGCACCTACATGACCTTGCTCAACACTCTGTCAAACCTAGGTAAACCTTCAGTGTTATGAATTAGTCATGGTCATTGATGTAGAATGGTTCCTGTATTTTTTCCACCAAACCCAATGTTGCGACGCTCTTTAGAATATTCTTTTTGAAAACATTTTAAACGGCCCCTGCATGTACGGATAGTGGAGGGTATCTTTTTTCTAGAGGGATGAATTGCATACGGATATAAAAATAAATGAGGTTATTTCGTATATAATGTAAACTTCTAAGAACTATAATTACCATCGGAAAAAATTGAACGTTCCATTCTACGTCATTCGTCCCCATTTGCAATTTGAAATGAGCATGTTTACATCGGGTAAACATTGTTTTTAGACCTGAAATCTTATTTAAAGATGGACTCAAGGGATAAAAAATCATGACACAAATGATTTAATTTTGATTTCAATCCGGTAAGAAATGAATAAAAATCTTAATTCAAATTGAGCGACAGTTTATTGAAATGGACTGTTCAACATTTACCCATTTGGCCTAGTTTCCTTAAACACCAGATTACTGTTAAACATTTACTCATTTGACCTTGTGCCCCTGAACACCCTATAAATGTTCAACATATACCCGTTTGGCCTAGTGCCCCAGAACACTTAATAATGTGTTCAACATCTACCCATTTGGCCTAGTGTCCCTAACCACCAGATTAGTGTTCAACATTTACCAATTGGGCCTAGTGTCTGTAACTTGTCAAACATTGCAGATCATATCCAGTTGCTCCTGTCTGCATTGTCTGTTATTGTTATTAAGCAATGATGGAGCATTTCACTTTGATGAAAATGTAACATTCGTTGTTCAAATGCAGGCCATGTGTTCTGATAATTAGGATTTTTTTCACATGTAAAATTTAATGATTTGGAAAGCATTTTTGATTCCATTTAAACTTATTTTACATTTATTTAGCATTTTAATTAAACTTTGGTCTCTATTGGGATTTTCTCCCTCAAAATGGGGAAAATGTTGCCTATTTTGCATTGTGGATGGATCCTTTCAATGGACCCATATAGACCCCAGGAAAAGGCCTGAAATGTAATTATCATTTTGATAAATTTGAGGGATATATGGGACATTAGCCAAGAGGTAAGTGTTGTAGAGAGCTCTGATATGTATACAATTTGTAGGTGTTTTGAAAGATAAAATTAATCCATAACTCCATGAATATTCATTTAAGAAATAAAGACATCATGACTATAATTAGATTAATTGTTATAATAGCACATGCACTTAGACATCTTTGGCCATAGCGAAAATTGTGGAAGCATATTTATATCATATCACAAGCAAACAGAGCAGACCCTGATCAGACAGCTTCTACAGAAGTTGTCTGATCAGGGTCTACTCTGTTTGCACAGGCATAGTAAAGGCATATTAATGAAACTATTGTGATAAATAGAGCATTTGCTCGTATAGGAGCAAATGTATTGTTTATCACAATGGTTTCAAACTACAAAATTCTAAAAAAAATCCTTTTCTCTAGTAAATGTTCCTTTTGGGTAGATTCATTCAAAGAGGTTGGGTCTAAAAATAGCCAATGGAGGAAAGGGTTAACAAATAGTTAAGACCCTGGTCAAACTCCTTCTACAGGAGTTGTCTGATCTGGGTCTACTCTGTTTGCAAAGGCGTAGTAAAGGCGTATTTATGGAGGAAACCAATAACTCTTCACTTGATAGAGAGGCCTTTTGAAGACTTTACAAACAGGGTAGACCCAGATCAGATGGCTGCTGTAGGAGCAGTCTGATCAGGGTCTGCTCTGTTGGCTTATAGTGTATCTTAGATTTAGTCATGGCAATGTATTGGCTTGTTTTACATTATAATATAAGTTGATATTAATTGATTAGTATTCGTGTGGAATCTCTATGAATATTCTTCGGATAAGCTGTTTAACTTGCTACATTCAAAATCTGATCAATGATTCAATATGGAGTTCGTACTCTAACTGATGTATCTTGAAAACCAAGGATACAAAACTTCAGTTGATTGATACCTAATTAATAAATAGATCAAACATGTTTTAACATTTCTAATTGTCAATATGGGCAGTAAAGGAAAATGTATGAAGAGTCAGACATTTATGAATAGAGAAGGAGATCTAAAGATTTGAAAATATTGTAGACCGAGATCAGCAGCAACTTCGAAAGAACTGATCGGGATCTGCTGTGTTTGATTGTTGGTCTAAAATGCTGTTGATTGCTATAGAGTTACCAACAATGCTGAACCTGGTGAGACTTTCTGTTTCTATCAAGGTCTGGCTCTGCCATGTGTAAGTTTTCTTGTGATGTTGCTTATACATTACACAGCAAACACCCCATTTGCATTATGATCTGGGTCTGCACTGTATTCATTGTGGGAGTATGTATTTTCTTGTGATGTGACTTGATATGTTACTGTGTAGCCAGGTGTGTTTTATTTTCTAGGTGGTAACTGGCCTGCCACTTTTGCTCTATGGTTTGTGGATATTATAACATGGAAGTTCTGTGATGGAGCAGAAGAACAGACCTGTTATACAAAGGATGGTATACATGTAAGTCACATGATATCTTATTCAGGGTTGTAGAGAAGAAACATATTTTATCCCATTCCCTTATATTGACGCTTTTGTGAGAGTCACATTTTGAAACTATTGAGATAACTAGAGAATTTGCTTCGTAGGAGCAAATGCGCTATTTATCACAATGGTTTCAAAACTACACAATTAAAAAAAGACTCCTTTTTAGCTCGACTATTCAAAGAATAGTGGAGCTATCCTACTCGCCCCGGCGTCGGCGTCCGCGTCCGCGTCACACTTTGGTTAAGGTTTTTGTTAAAGTCCACTTTTTGCCTCTAACCTTTGGAATAAAGCTTTGAAACTTTGAACACTTGTTCACCACCACAAATTTCATCTGTAGGTAAGAGTACATAACTCTGTCAAGCATTTTGACAGAATTATGGCCCTTTTTAACTTAGAATTTTTGGTTAAGGTTTTTGTTAAAGTCCTTTTTTTGCCTCTAACCTTTGGAATAAAGCTTTGAAACTTTGAACACTTGTTCACCACCACAAACTTCATCTGTAGGTAAGAGTACATAACTCTGTCAAGCATTTTGACAGAATTATGGCCCTTTTTGACTTAGAACTTTTGGTTAAGGTTTTTGTTAAAGTCCACTTATTTACATAACCCTAGGAGATAAAGCTTTAAAACTTGGACAACTTGTTCACCATCACAAACGCCATCTGTAAGTAAGAGTACATAACTCTGTCAAGCATTTTGACAGAATTATGGCCCTTTTTAACTTAGAACTTTTGGTTAAGGTTTTTGTTAAAGTCCACTTATTTACATAACCCTTTGAGATAAAGCTTTAAAACTTGGACCACTTGTTCACCATCACAAACTTGGTCTGTAGGCAAGAGTACATAACTTTGTCAAGCATTTTGACAGAATTATGGCCCTTTTTAACTTAGAATTTTTGGTTAAAGTTTTTGTTAAAGTCCACTTTTTGCCTCTTACCTTTGAAATAAAGCTTTGAAACTTGGAACACTTGTTCACCACCACAATATTAATATGTAGGCAGGAGTACATAACTCTGTCAAGCATTTTGACAGAATTATGGCCCTTTTTAACTTAGAACTTTTGGCTAAGGTTTTTGTTAAAGTCCACTTATTTACATAACCCTTTGAGATAAAGCTTTAAAACTTGGAACACTTGTTCACCATCAAAATCTTCATCTGTAGGCAAGAGTTCATAACTCTGTCAAGCATTTTGACAGAATTGTGGCCCTTTTTAACTTAGAACTTTTGGTTAAGGTTTTTGTTAAAGTCCACTTATTTTCATAACCCTTTGAGATAAAGCTTTGAAACTTGGAACACTTGTTCACCACCCCAAGCTTCATATGTAGGCAAGAGTACATTACTCTGTCAAGCATTTTAACAGAAATTATTGCCCTTTTTTACTTATTTTTTTCTCTTTCAAAGTGATCCTACATCCAGAATACTAATAAAGATATTTTACTGAGACTGATTACTTGCTTCTAGTATCATCGGACACTATTTTAGTCCACTATCAAGCATTTTTACACTAACAATTCTGAGAAAAGTCGAGCGCGCTGTCCTGTGACAGCTCTTGTTGTGTCACCTGCCGAAAGGCAGTGTGTCGTCTGTCTGTCTATCTGTCCGTCTGTCTGTCCGTTACACTTTTTGGCTGTCATTTCAAAATTCACACATAGAAGAAGCATGATGAGAGGAGGTGTCATGCTACTGGTGTATCTACTGGTGCAACTGATTTTAAACTTCATATATTAAACAAGCATGATAAGTGGAAGTGTCATGCACAGGGACAATAACTCTAGTATCAATATTTTTGGAGTTATTCCCCTTTTTAGCTCCAGAGCACTTTGTGCTCTGGGTGAGCTTTTGTGATCGCCTGATGTCCGTCGTCCGTCGGCGTGCGTCGTTCGTCGTCAACAATTTGAACCTTTAAAGTTCTTCTCCTCTGAATCTACAGGGGTCTCAGCTTTCATCTTTGGCACATAGCCTCATATGTAGGTCCTCTACAAAAGTTATATAAATTATACCCCTGGGGTCAAAATTGGCCCTGCCCCAGGGATTTTCAGTTTTCAATAGAAACATATAGTGAAAACTTTGAACATCATCTCCTCTAAAACTAGAAGGTCCTCAGCTTTCATATTTGGCACATTGCTTCAACTTCAGGACTTCTACAAAAGTTATATAAATTATGCCCCTAGGGTCAAAATTGGTCCCACCCCAGGGATTGCCAGTTTTTTGTAGCTGACTGCTTAAACAGCCTATGGGATCACTAGTTATGCATAGGAAAAACTTTAAAAATATTCTTGTCAGAAACTACATGTCCCAGAGCTTAGATATTTGGTGTATAGATTTACTTAGCATAACTTTATGAGTTTTATAAGTATCATAGTTCTGAGGTTAAAATTGGCCCTGCCCTGTGTGTATATATACTTCTTTACATCAGAAACTACATTTTAAAGGTTTCTCCTTACTATCACTCTTAGCTGATACCAGTCAGTGGAAGTTCTTATATAATCACCCTTAGCCTGATCAGTAGAGTAGAAATTGTGTTTAGACAAATAACACACACTCATTTAAGATTGAGAAAACTGTGGATAATTCTCAAAATGCAGAATACTCTTAAAGATTTTTTTCATACCTATGCTTTTTTTTTTTCATTAAGCTACCAGCTATCAATTTTGAGCATATCTGTTGTGAATTTCAGCTTAACTCTTTGCATGCTGGGTAATTTTGTCATCTGCTAAATTGTTGTCTGCAGCATATTCACAAGTTATCCTAACTACACACTTTCTTTCTGAGTTTTTCAGAAGTTCAGTCTCATTGACAAACAGTTCGGATATCAGATCAGGCACCACATTATGTTGGCCCTGATCTGGATCCATACTGTTTGCATAGGTCATTAGTGGTGGGAGAATCCCACTACACACTTTCTTTCTAAGTTTTTCAGAAGTTCAGTCTCATTGACAAACAGTTTGTATATCAGATCAGGCACCACATTATGTTGGCTCTGATCTGGATCCAAACTGTTTGCATAGGTCAATAGTGGTGGGAGAATCCCACTACACACTTTCTAAGTTTTTCAGAAGTTCAGTCTCATTGACAAACAGTTTGGATATCAGATCAGGCCCCACATTATGCGGGGCCTGATCTGGATCCAAACTGTTTGCATAGGTCATTAGTGGTGGGAGAATCCGCCTCTAGCATCCAAAGAATTAATACAAGTTCCAGTGGTCTAATGCTCTATCCATTCTTTCACTACATTCTTTTAGCATCATGTTCAGGTCCTCTACAAAAGTTATATAAATTGTGTCCCTGGGGTCAAAATTGGCACCGCCCCTGGGGTGTTAAGTTTTCAATAGAAACATATAGTGAAAACTTCGAAAATCTTCTCCTCTTATTGTCTGGTGAGCGATGTCAGGGCCATTCTGGTCCTCTTGTTCATATTTTCTTGTCCAGACAATAACTCTTTATCTACTGGTTCAGTTTGTTTTAAACTTCATATATTGAACAGGCATGATGAGATAAAGTGTTATGCACAAGATTCATAACTCTAGTATCAATATTTTTGGAGTTATTCCCTTTTTTCATATTTTCTTGTCAGGACAATAACTCTGTCTACTGGTTCAATTGATTTGAAACTTCACATATGGAACAAGCATAATGAAAGGAAGTGTCATACACAGGGGTCATAACTCTACCATGATTATATTTGGAGTAATTCCCCTTTTGTCATATTGTTTTTCTTATTATATAAAATAGCATATGAGGGAATGGGTAATAGGAAATCTTAAGTAAAATAACTTTAGCTCACCTGAACAAAGCTCAGAGGGGCTTTTGGGGACTTGAATGTCCGTCGTGCGGTGTGCGTCGTCAACAATTTGCTTGTGAACACTCTAGTGGTCACAATTTAAGTCCAATCTTCATGAAACGTGGTCAGAATGTTTGTCTTGATAAAATCTCGGATGAGTTCGAAAGTGGGTCATGTGGGGTCAAAAACTAGGTCACCAGGTCAAATAATGGATAACCTTGTGAACACTCTATAGGTCACATTTTCAACCCAATCTTCATGAAACTTTGTCAGAATAATTGTCTAGATAAAATCTCGGACAAGTTTGAAAGTGGGTCATGTGGGGTCGAAAACTAGGTCACCAGGTCAAATAGTAGAATAACCTTGTGAACACTTGAGGTCACATTTTCAGCCTACTTTTGATAGAACTTTGTCAGAAGGATTGTCCTGATAAAATCTCGTACAAGTTCGAATGAAGGTCATGTGGGGCCAAAAACTAGGTCACCAGGTCAAATAGTAGAATAAGCTTGTAAACACTCTAGAAGGCTAATTTTTAGCCCAATCTTCATGAAACTTTGTCAGAATGATTGTCTTGATAAAATCTTGAACAAGTTTGAAAGTGGGTCTTGTGGGGTCAGAAACTAGGTCACCAGGTTAAATAGTAGAATAACCTTGTGAACACTCTAGAGGTCACATTTTCAGCCCAATCTTCATGAAACTTTCTCAGAATGGTTGTTTTGATAAAATCTCAGACGAATTTGAAGGTGGGTCACGTGGGGTCAAAAACTAGGTCACTAGGTGAAATACCTTGTGAATACTCTAGTGGTCACATTAAATTTTTTTGATTTTTTGTCCAATCTTCATGAAACTTAATCAGAATGATTGTCTTAATAGAATCTTAGACAAGTTTGAAAGTGGGTAACGTGGGGTCAAAAACTAGGTCACTAGGTCAAACAGTAGAAAACCTTGTGAACAATCTTGTGGTCACAGTCTTCATGAAACTTAGTCAGAATGACTGTCCTGATAAATTCTTGGAAGAGTTTGAAAGTGGGTTAAGTGGGGCAAAAAGTAGGTCACTAGGTCATATCTTAGAAAAACCTTGTTTACACTCCAGCTGCCACATTTTAAACCAAATCTTCCCCAAACTTACTCAGAATGTTTGTCTTGGTGATATCAGGGTTGAGTTAGATAAAATCAATATTCTAAATAGTTTGAACATGTTCTCAGAACCACTGCTCATGATCCACTATCAACATTGTTCCTTAGGTCAATATTAGTCCCATCCTTGGACTACCCAGCTATTATATTAAATGTATGGTAATCAGGTGAGCAATTAAGGGCCATCTTGGCCCTCTTGTTTATATTTCTCCCAAAACCTTATCAAACGATTCTAATGAGAAGCAGCAAGCTAGGGTTTGGTTGAGAAAAGAGAGTTTGATAGATCATGTAAGTTATCAACAGCCCTGCTTATTACCTTCAAATATCACCACACTCTTATCACTCTTTATTCATGTCAGAATAATGACTGTATAATATCAACCCTTTCCTCCATAAATACGCCTTTCTACACCTCTGTAAAAGTAACTTTTTGAAACCTTAGGAGCAAATATTGTATTTATCACAATGGTTTCAATACTACATAATTCTAACATTTTCCTTTTCTCTACTAAATGCTCCTTTTGGATTCATTCAAGGAGGTTGGGTCTAAAAATAGCATATCATATAGTGCAAAGTGCTTGATTTAGAGACAATATCTGAAGGGGGGGGGGGGACATCTGTGTCCAATGGACACAATTTCAGTGTCTTTCATGCAATTTAGATAGACGTCTAGACTAATGTTTTATTTATTTGTTACAGGAGTGTAAAGAGGCAGGGGGATCCTGTGTAACCACATTAGACGGCTACTACATCGAGTCTGTGATATGTCTAGTCATAGGACTGGCCTGGTACCAGTGGCGAAAACGTCGAGTACAACAGCTAGATTCCCTAGATGTCAAAGAGTGGAAGTGCTCCTAGGATAACTAGCTTCTGTCATGTAACCCCAGAGTTCCATATAAGATGCGCAAATTAAAACATATTTAAGAATAACTTCTTTATTTCTCCACCAAACCCTATGTTGTGACCACTCTTTAGAACCATCTCTTGGAGACAATTCTAAAGAGTGGTTACAACATAAGGTTAGGTGGAGAAATTATGATTTTAATACCTCAGTACACAAGTTTAGCTGTTGCTCTGTAAACCAATTACCTAATTCAGAAGCACACTTAAGATGCATAAATTCAAAATATTTTCAAGAATATCTCCTTTATTTATTGCTCCAAATCTTATGTTGTGACAACTATTTAGAATCGTCTCAAAGAGAGGATTCCAAAGAGTGGTCACAATACAAATGTAAGGGTTTGGAGGAGAAATGACAATTTTAGCTTTTGAATACACACTTTTAGTGGTCACAACAAAGGATTTAGTGGAGAAATCACAACTTTAGAATATGCACCTTTAGCTCTGGGCATAGTTTGGAAATCTATTTCTGTTTCACTGCCTTGTTGGTACTCTATTGAATCAACTCTTTAGTTTTATTTTTGTTGTATTTGTAGTATTTGGACAGACACTTAGGCAAATAGTGCAGACCCAGATGAAAATATCCTGATCAGAGTCTACACTATTTGCTGCTATGCGTAATTTAAAGTTTTCAAAATAGTGCCAAAAAGAGCTCCTTTATTTCTCCACCAAACCCTATACTGTGACCACTCTTTAGAATCGTCTCGAAGAGTGGTCACATTATAGGGTTTGGTGGAGAAATGATGATTTTAGTATTTGGGTACGCACCTTTATCTGCAGCTCTGTCTATATTTATGTCATAAGCAAACCGAGCAGACCCTGATATGATAAGTCCTATAGGAGTCATTTGGTGTGTATCTACTCTGTTTGCAAATGTAAGAAAAGGCATAGATCTATCAGGTAAAGGGTTAACCCTCTACACCATAATTCCCTCTTTTTATGATTTAGCTAATGGAATAGACCCTGATCAGAAGGCTCCTGTAGGGACTCTGTGTTCAGGGTCTGCTCTATTTGCTTAAATGTTACAGGTCTTATTCTCTTCTGCCATGGCAATAAATTTCCTTATTTATATGTTTAACCCTTTCCTCCATAAATGTGCCTTTCTACAAATGCTCTATTTGTCACAATGGTTTCAGTACTACATAATTTTAGAATTTTCCTTTTCTCAAGTAAATGCTCCATTTGGGTAGATATATTCAAAGAGGTTGTATCTAAAAATAGCCTATGAGGTAATGGGTTAATACAATAATTTAATTAATATTCAGAGTCTGGCATGAATATTCATGAAGTAAATGGTTATATCATCGGGTATTTTGTTCAGTATCTGATTAATCATGACATGTCATTTACTATTGGATAACTGATAATTGATCTACAGTAGTTGTCAAGGTTACCACTCGTTTCTTTAACCATTTGAAAACTGAATTTTCGACGCGGAATTGTCCATCATTGTTTAACATTAGAGTCCATTCAGGATGAGGGTATAATTTGCAAGAGAATTTTGAACATACAGTGCAGATCCTGATCAAAGGGCATCTGTAGGAACCCTCTGATTTTGGTCAACATTGTTTTCAAATGCCCATACACTTGTTTCCAACTTTCAAAGGGTGAAACAGGTTAGCAGCTGAATTTCAAAAAACAGTTATAGATAAATTAACCCTTTACTCCATGAATATTTGTATGTAAGAAATAATTACATCATGAAATAGTAATTAGATTAATTTTTATAATGGCAAATGAACACGGGATTTCTTGGCAATGGCAGAAACTTTAGAATCATAATCTATAATATTATATCATAAGCAAACAGGGCGGAGCCTGGTCAAACAGCTCCTGCAGAAGCCATCTGATCTGGGTCTTCTCTATTTTCAAAGGTGTAGAAAGGCATATTTTATGGAGTAAAGGGTTATCAGATATATATACAATGTACATGTGATAATCTATAGATGTAATAGCAGATTGATTCTACAAAATATTTTCATTCAGTGTTCTACCCATTTTGTATGAACCCTTTACTTCATAGGTACATGTTAAAACACCTTTACAGAGTAGGTCCAGATCAGATGTAGGAGCCATCTGATCAGGGTCTGCTCTGTTTGTTTATTGTATGATATACAGAGGTCCAGATAAGATGCGTAAATAATAACATTTTCAAGAATCACTCTTTTATTTTTCCACCAAACCTTATACTGCAACCACTCTTTAGAATTGTCTCTTCGAGACGATTCTAAAGAGTGGTCACAGTATAGGGTTTGATGGAGAAATGGCGATTTTAGTACATGTACTTGGTTACACGCCTTTATCTGTAGCTCTGATATAAATCTTTTTCTACAGTTTCTACTATTCATACTGGCTTAAACCTTCAGCTAACTGATATTCATACATTCAAGAGAGTAGACCCAGCATCTTATCTGAGTCAACACTGTTTGCTGTTGTGGTGTACTAGATATTGTAAGTGCTCTTACATCTGAGTCAACACTGTTTGCTGTTGTGGTGTACTAGATATTGTAAGTGCTTTTACTTCTGAGTCAACACGCTGTTTGCTGTTGTGGTGTACTAGATATTGTAAGTGCTCTTACATGACAATCAGTGTGGTTCCTGTTCAAATGGTTTGTTTCAACTGATCAGGGTCTTTTGCCACAGTGCATATTGTTTTCTGTTGATGCTGGGAATATAAGTGTCTTAACCCATTCCCTCATATTGATGACTTTTGACGACTCTGTAAAAGTCACTTTGTGAAACCATTGTGATAAATAGAGCATTTACACCTATAGGAGCAAATGCTCTATTTATCACATTGGTTTCAATCTACAAAATTCTAAAAAAATTCTTTTCTCTAGTTAATGCTCCTTTTCAGTAATTTTTTTCAAAGAGGTTATATCTAAAAATAGCCTATGAGGTAATGGGTTATGAGTGTCTTGTCTTTGTCTTGAAATTTTATCAATGTGTTCTATACATCTTTTTGTAGATATTAATCTATCTCCCCCTATTAGCGACCTGTCTGATATTTGCAATCAGCTTGGATCCAGGTGAGACACTAAGTAACTTGGCCTCTCATCAGGGAGCCAACCTGTTTGATACTCGGCCAAATAGCTTCTGAAAGGATTGATTGAATAGAGTAGGAAGAAGTCAAAATGGCACCAGGTCCAAACTTAAGCAGACATATTTTTTTTTCATAGTGGGGTAAAGGTTAGCCCTTTTCCCTGTTTAATATTCATGTAAGAAATAATGACATCATGAATATTTATTAGCTGAAGTTTTACAATGTGTTTACATATATTTTATGGATTTTTTTTGCTTGGACAAAAACTGTAGAATCAGATCTATAGGGTGTCAAAAGCAAATAGAGCAGACCCTGATCAGGAGCTGTCCGATCAGGGTCTACTCTGTTTGCAAATGCGTAAAAAGGCGTTTATATAAGGGAAAGGGTTAAACATGAAAATGGCACAATTGTTGTCATTTGTGATAGAACTGTTTGTTGTTAATGATTTTGTTGTTAATTTATTTTGAGAATTTGTTGCAAAATTAGTGTGTCATCCTCTTAGTCCTGTATACATAAAACTATATAATATATATACATGTGAGGAATAATTAGGGCCCTGCATTGAAAATGCAGGAACCCTATAGGAATCACATTTTCTGTCCATCTGTCCGTCAACAATTTTGATGTGAGGCGATAACTCAAACAGTACTTCACATATTGGTTTCATGTTAAGGGCATATGCTTAGTATCATCAGGGGAAGATGCCTATAGTTTTTGGGTTGAATCAGATCATTATGTCTAGAGTTATCTGCCCTTGATTAAGGGCCCTCTCTGACTAAGTCAGTGTTCTAGTTACTGTATGGATGTTATATAATGGTATTCGACCAAGGTAATTTTTGACCATAGCACATACTGAAGAATTTGATACAATAAAAACCCTCTAAAGCGGACTTCAAATTAGTATCATTTGCCGGCCTGTAAGACAGTTGGCAGCTTAATGCAGGGTGAAAGTCATGCAGATAGCTCTCAAAGTCAGTTAAGTAAAACATAAGCTTAAGTTTTATAATGGCATATATACATATGATTGTGTTGTATTGATCTAGGTCTTCTCTGTTTGCAAAGGCATCAAAAAGGGTTTATATGAAGGTAAGGGTTAACCCTTTCCCCCATGAACATTTAGTAAGACATATCGACATCTTCAATATTAATAAGCTGGCATTATGAACAAGTGAAAATTCTAACATGGCAAAAAATTGTAGAATCATATCTATATTATGTCATGGTCAAACATAGAAGACCTTGATAAGTTTGCTCCTAAAAAAGTTGTCTGATCTGGGGCTATTGTGTTTTTAACCCTTTACATGTACTCCATAAACATGCCTTTATATGCCTTTGCAAACAGAGTAGACCCAGATCAGACGGCTCCTATCAGGAGCCGTCTGATCAGGGTCAACTCTGTTTGCTTATGATATGATATAGGTATGATTCTACAGTTTCTACAATGGTCAAAACTTCCTGTGTCCATGTGCTATTATAGCAAATTAATATTCATGACGTCATTATTTATTACATGAATATTCAAGGAGTAAAGGGGTGAAATAGTATTTATATGGAGTAAAAGGGTTAAAACCGATGTGCACCATGTTATACTGCCAAATGTTACAGCCATGCTTTATTTCGTAGAAAGTTTAACTCTGATAGGTGTTTTATGGTATCACATGTTATATATAAGAATTAATTGCCTTCTAACCCTTTTCTCCAAAGATACACCTTTTAATGCCTTTGTAAACAGAGTAGAAGCAGATCAGATCAGATAGCTCCAGTGTGATCAGGGTCAGTGTTGTTTGCTTGTGGAATTGTGTAGATGTACAGTTTCTGATGTGGCAAAGTTCTTGTAGTTCTCACATGAATCATCATGACGTAAAGGGTTTAAAATCTGATGTCTGATCTGGGTGTACTCTGTTTGCAAAGGTGTAAAAGGGCGTATTTATGGAGAAAACTCAAAGGGTAATATTTCCACTGCCATTAAAACAGAGGGTAATTTTTTGAATCAGTGTTTTGTAACAAAACTCAAATGTGATCAATAAGTATGATAAAACTTTGAAAAGATAGGTTTACAACCATTTTGACAATATGTTTATGTACACTCTCTCAGTTTAGTCAGCTTCAAGCTTTCTCAGGTGTGTGTGTGTATAGAAGGTGCTTGTGATGTACAGTAGAAGAGGTCAAAAAGAGGTCTAATTATGGGTCAGTAGTGCAGGGGGGGTAGCTTAATGCAGGTCAAAAGGAATGCAGAAAGCTCCTATTGGAGCTTTCTGCATTACTTTTGACCTACATTAAGCAACCACCTGCTTTTTAAAAAATTGGCATTCAATCAATTCAAAGCCGCTTAAGACAGGTTTTACTGTAATTGAAATACTGCTGCACACTATCAACCTCGTAATCAACTCAACTGTACACAGGTATTCTGAAACAAATGTATGGCTTCAATAATGATCTTGGTTAAAGATAACATAAAACTGTTAACCTTTTACCCCCTGAATACTCATGTCAGAAATAATGTATGCATGAATATCACTTAGTTTAATATTAAAAATAGCGTATGCACAAGAAACGTGTTTGCCTGGTAACTGTAGAATAAGATCTATAGAATGCCTTAAGCAAATAGAGCAGACCCTGATCAGATGGCTTCTATAGGAGCCATCTGATCTGGGTCTGCTCTGTTTGCAAAAGCATTTGAAGGTGTATTTATGGAGATGTTAGTTTCAATAATCGTGTACACAAGATAAGCCTGTTTCATCCATAAAACGAACACAAAACCACTAAAAGAAAATGTAAATTCTTGAATTACTGAGTATTTCAAGCACAATGATCTAACACAATCTTCAATCATAATTTTTCTGGACTTGAATGTTTGCTTTTTACATTTTTGACGATCAGGAACTCGACCTGGTTCGATCATGACCATTTTATTGTCAGGGAAGCTGTGTTGATACATTAGAATGTCTTCTTTCTTTTACAATATTTGCTTATTCATATTTAAACATTTGAATGGCACAAGAATGGATACTACTGCTCACCCATAGCATGACCATTAAAGGTGTCTATTAAGGGTGGACTAATAACTGGGAGTTTTTGCATCTCGGATTCTCTAGCAGGTGTTAAGTTTCTGGATCCATAACACCATATTTTATCTTGATGTAAATGAGATGAGACTAGCAACTTTTCTCCTGTCTCGGCTCCATTTAACCTATATAGTGTTGTGGTGCTGTTAAACTCATTCATTCACTATTACATGTATACAAAGCATTTTTGCTTCAAGTGTTTTAGGAGAAAAAGATGGTATTTGTTGCTTGTATTGCTTTTTGTACCACTGCCATTACATACTGAGGTTTACCAGTACAGTCAAACGTCTCTAAACCAGAATTTTAGTAGAGAATAATTTCGATACTTTTAGGCAGGTGGCTGCTTAATGCTGGGTGAAAGTCATACAGAAAGCTCCTAGAGGAGCTTTCTGTATGACTTTCACCCAGCATTAAGCGGCCACCTGTCTTACAGACTGGCATTAATATTCATTTAAATGTCCGGTTTAGAGGGGTTTTACTGTATATCATTTAAACTGCACATCTTTATAAGAATATATCACTGTGCAATACAAGTAACATAATTGTTAATCTTTCAAGGTTTATGTACCCTTATTGGACTGTCAGAGATAAATTATATTTTTGTGTGTTCAGGTGTTGAGCAAACTCTGTTTTTAAGTATGTTGTTAGATTGAATCATTTTGTTGTTGAATTTGTCTGTTTCTGATATTGCAGTGTTTCTAGATACTGACCATCATGTTTCCTCGCCATTTCTATTGTAAATCCAGAATAAGGATTGTAAATAGTGTTTATATATTTATTTGAAATCAGACACCTTCATCATTTTCACTCACTATTTCACAGACACATAGGGCACAAATATGGACAAAGGACCATAACCTACAGTAAAACATCTCTATAACGGCCACTAAATTACATCAAGTATTTTGTGATAAAGGCAGGTGGCTGCTTAAAGCAAGGTGAAAGTAAAACAGAACGCTCCTATAGGAGCGTTCTGTTTTACTTTCACCTTGCTTTAAGCTGCCACCTGCCCTAAATACCAACTAATTAATACAATTTAGTGTCCGTTATAGAGAGGTTTTACTGTAAGTATGCATGTTGATAAGAGTTTCTTTTTATTTGATGATTATTCATGTAAGACTCCACCTATTTGGGAATACTTATAATAAATCAGTGTTGTATTAGAAATCTAAAACAAAACAATTAACTGCCTTGGCAAGCAGTAAAACTTCAGATCAGTAAAATATAAGCAAATACAGCCGGCCATGATCAGGCAGCTCCTTTAAGCTCATTTGTTTCCCTGTTCTATGTTTATTTCAAATTTAAATACCTACTGAATATTCATGGACAAAATAGTTATAATGAAATATGAAAGGTAGAACATTGCAGCCATTTTAGAAACTAAAGAAACAGATATATCAAGTTCTATTAGCAAACAGAGCAGACCCTGATCACAGTGATCAGGCGACTCCTCTAGAAGCCATCTGATCGGGGTTATCTGTTTGCAGTTGCAGAAAAGGTGTTTACATGAAGGAAAGGGTTTTAACTCTTTTGGCATCTGCATGCACTGCTCTTGTTTAATCATGGGTCCAGTTGCTGCTTTAAATCATAAGTTTTAACTTTTTCCCTGATGAATATCCATGTAAGAAATAGTGACACTGTGAATACTTACCGGTATTAGCTGAAGTTTCATTAATATGGCATTTAAACAAAGGACTTTTTCTTATTGGCAAAATTTGTAGAAACAAATCTAGCAAACAGAGCAACTCAGACTGCTCCTATTGGAAACATCTGCAATGGCTTGAAAAGGGGTCTCTACCAGGTTAAACATTCTTAATAGTCACATTTACTGTGTTACATTTTATTCTTATCGTTATTTGATTTTATTACTCTATTTAATGTTACTTTTTTATGAAAAACAAAGTAGATCAAGATCAGACAGCAGTTAAATTGGTATCTGCTGTTTACTTATATGTGACAGATTCTCTACTGTTTGTCATGTCAACAAAAAATCCTTAATTTATATTGTAATACAATATCTATATGGTATTCATACAGTAAAATGTTAAAACAATAATTACATAGTGGACAAAGAGTTGCAGGGACCAAATAGTTTTGAAAGTATAATCTGGAAATGAGGTTACACATTTAATTTGTATGAATATCAGAATCTTATTAAAGTAGAAAGACCTTGTTTTCATTACTTTTAGTGTCATGGGTCCAAGGTCTGAGTCTGAGATCATTTTCAAGTATCTGACTGGTCAGGTTCTGGGCAAGTTCAGAATCTGACCAATCAGATGCTTGAGAATAATCTCAGACTCAAGCAAAAAAAGTTTTATAACTTCAGGCCAGGTGTTCAAAATCTCTTGTTTCTGATGCACATGTAGCATACGAAACAAACAAAAATTCAATGATATTAACCCTTTCCCTGTTCTGTGTTTATTCCAAATTTCAATACCTACTGAATATTCATGGATAAAATAGTTGACATAATGAAATATGGAAGGTTAAAAATTGTAACCATTTTAGAAACTAAAGAAACAGATCTTTCTAATTCCATTAACAAACAGAGCAGACCCTGATCAGACGGCTCCCATAGGAGCTGTCTGATCTGGGTCTACTCTGTTTGCAAATGCGTAAAAATACGTTACGAGGGAAAGGGTTAAGCATTTTTCTGCACCGTATCATAAATGTTAATCACTGTATAAATTGCATTTAACCCTTTACCTCATGAATATTCATTTAAGAAATATGAATATTTATCAGCTGAATTTTCATAATGAATCATGAACAAAGGAATTTTTAGCCTGGCAGGAACTGTAGAAATAGATCTATATAATTCCATAAGCAAACTGAGCAGAGCCCCGGCTAGATGTCCAATACAGGAGCCATCTGATCTGGGTCTACTCTATTTGCAAAGGTGTTAAAAGGCATTTCTATGAGGTAACGGGTTAAAGAAAAATTAACCCTTTACTTCATGGAGATGTCTTTTGGCATCTATGCAGAATAATCCCTGATGGTTTCTGTAGGGCCTGTCTGATCTGGGTCTGCTCCGTTTGGTTATGAACTACAGTTTCTGCCAGGTTAGACACATGATTTGCCTTGTTCATGATGCCAATATAAAAATCAGCTAATTAATATTCAAACATTCATTATTTCTGACATGAATATTCACCAAGTAAAGGGTTAAATAATTCAGAGCTTATATGCTGTATGAAAGAAAATGTTTTAGCACATTCACTTCAATAACCAAGTGCAGTGTTCTAGATAAGCATGCATATCTTGATCAGGTATATTACAAAACTATTTTATTTCTCCACCAAACCCTATGTTGTGACCATTAGTTAGAATCATCTCGAAGAGACAATGCTAATGAATGGTCACAACATAGGGTTTAGTGGAAAAATAACGATTTTAGAATTTTGGTACGCATTCTTATCTGTAGCTCTGCAAGTGTTACAATGTATTTGTATTCTATCACTGCCTTTTTATATGTTGGTATACTGGTAACAGAATGGAGAATTACAGGACTGAACCAATGAAATTGAGATCAATAAAAACAAGAGACTTGTTAATCCATTCAGCCCAGGAATTTTTTTATGTATGAAAATAACTGCCTATACATTGTATTTTTATTTAACTATTTCTCTGTTCAAAATGACATCATGAATATTGATTAGCTGAAATTTTATAATGGCACATGTACACAGGGTTATTTCAAAGGTATTGGTAGAAACTGTGAAATCAGAGATCTATTATAATTTCTTGAGCAAACAGAGCAGACCCTGATCAGACGGCTCTTATAGGAGCAATCTGATCTGAGTTTTCTCAGTTTGCAAAGGCGTGAAAATGAATCTGTTTGAGGGAAAGGATTAAAAGGCATTTCTTCAAATTCTTTGCTGAAACGCCAAGTCACTCTCTGTCTAGTCTGGATCCAAACTGCTGTTAAATTATTCACAAATGCATCTGTAGGACTGTATGGCTTAACCTTTTCCTCCATAGACTATTTTTAGACCCAATCTCTTTAAATGAATCTACCAAAAAGGAGCATTTACTAGAGAAAAGGAAAATTTTAGAATTGTGTAGTATTGAAATATTGTGATAAATAGAGCACTTGCTCCTGTGGAGCAAATGCTCTATTTATCACAATGGTTTCAAGAAGCGACTATTACAGAGGCGCAGAAAGGCGTGTTTATGGAGGAAAGGGTTAATAATTTCCTTCATATAAATGTGTTTTAACACATTTGCAAACAGAGTAGCCCAGATCGGATCCTATTGGAGCCATGTGATTAGGGTCTGCTCTGTTTTGCTACTGGAAGTTGATAGATATGTTTCTTTACTTTCTAAAATGGCTACAATGTTGAACCTTCCATATTTTATTATATCAATGAATATTCAGTAGGTATGGAAATTCGGAATAAACATAGAACAGGGAAAGGGTTAATAAGAGTCTGACTTCATGAAATGACTGAACATCGTGAATGTGTCCTAGCGGCTTCGAGGTCGCAGATGCTGCAAATGCTTCAATATTGCCTGTTACCTGTATTTATTATAGAATAATTTGATTCTTCTTGTGAAATACAGTGCGTAAATTATACCATATGTTAACATTTTCCCACATGTAAACTCTTTTTCGCACCTTGGCAAGCAAAGGAGACCCAGATCAAAGGTCATGCAGGAACAATCTGATCAGGGTCTGCTCTGCTTGCTTGTGGAATTACATAAATCAGATCCTATGGTTTTTGTTAAAGCAAAACATACCCTTGAAAATATTATATTGAAGCTGTAACATTGTAGCCATTTTAGAAACTAAAGAAACAGATCTATCAATTTTCTTTAGCAAACAGAGCAGACCCTGATCAGACAGCTCCTATAGGAACCCTCTGATCTGGGTCTACTCTGTTTGCAAATGCGTGAATGAAAGGGTTAAGATGAGCTCCTTTGTTTCTCTACCAAACCCTATGTTGTAACCACTTTTATAATTGTTACTTAAGAGTGTCACAACATAGGTTTTGGCAAAGAAATGATGATTTTAGTAGTTGAAATATGCTGCTTATCAATACAGTGTGTTTTGTGTATACATGTATCAGGTTTTACGGAACTGCAATACATATTGCATTTATATTAGCTGCATTGAAACTAATTTTGCTTCGTTAAGGTAAATGTGTTTGTATAATAAAGTTTTTACAAAAACAGTCAAAACTATTTTAGAGAAAGAATAAAATTATATAAATGGAATTGCCTTTCCTTGATTATTTAAATAATAAATATCCATTCTTACTTCCCAACTGACCACATAATATTCAACCATTCAAGCCATTTGCCCTTTAGTTGATGAATATTCAACTAAATAATATATAAAAGTATATAATATCATGAATATAAATAAGGTGATTTTTATAATGACATATGAACATAGAAAGTTTTGGACATGGCAGAAAATGTAGAATCAAATATAGCATCATATACATGTATATTATTTCATTAGCAAACACAGCAGACCCTGATCAGATGGCTCTTACACGAGTTGTCTGATCTGGGTCTACTCTGTTTGCCATGATGTGAAAGGATTACTCTAATTACATGTACTATAATTTTCCGGACAGGCGAACTGATGCAAATAGTGCAGACTCAGTTCAAACTGAAACTGAAGGAGCAGTTTGATCAGTGTTTACACCATTTTTAGCTCCACCTTTTGAAAAAGTGGAGCTATTGTCATGACCCTCTCGTCGGCGTCGGCGTTGGTTAACCTTTTTGTTAAGGTCCATTTCTCAGAAACCATCAAAGATATTTGGTTCAATTTTGGTATGTATGTTTATTATCACAAGAGCAACCCATTTCACAAGGGTAGGTAACCCTAAAATTAATTTTGCCATAGTTATGCCCCTTTTTCGACTTAGAATTTTCATTGTTGGTTAAGTTTTATGTTCAGGTCCATGTCTCAGAAGCTGTCAGAGATATTTGGTTGAACTTTGGTATACATGTTAACAATTACAAGGGGGACCCATTTCACAAGGGCAGGTAACCCTAAAATTAATTTTGCTGTTGTTATCTCCCCTTTCTGATTTAGACTTCCACTATACTATCCAGCATTAAAGTGGAGCGCGCTGTCTGCGGACAGCTCTTGTTATAATGACATATGAACATAGAAAGTTTTGGACATGGCAGAAAATGTAGAATCAAATATAGTATCATATACATGTATATTATTTCATTAGCAGACCCTGAACAGATGGCTCTTACAGGGGGGTTGTCTGATCTGGGTCTACTCTGTTTGCTAAGATGTGAAAGGATTACTCTAATTACATGTACTATAATTTTCCGGACAGACGAACTGATGCAAATAGTGCAGACTCAGTTCAAACTGAAACTGAAGGAGCAGTTTGATCAGTGTTTACACCATTTTTAGCTCCACTTTTTCAAAAAGTGGAGCTATTGTCATGACCCTCTCGTCGGCGTTGGTTAACCTTTTTGTTAAGGTCCATTTCTCAGAAACCATCAAAGATATTTGGTTCAATTTTGGTATGTATGTTTACTATCACAAGAGCAACCCATTTCACAAGGGTAGGTAACCCTAAAATTAATTTTGCCATAGTTATGCCCCTTTTTCGACTTAGAATTTTCATTGTTGGTTAAGTTTTATGTTAAGGTCCATGTCTCAGAAACTGTCCAAGAAAATTGGTTAACTTTTACAAGGGGGGCCAATTCCACAAGGGCAGGTAACCCTAAAATTAATTTTGCTATAGTTATCTGCCCTTTCTGACTTAGACTTCCACTACACTATCCAGCACTAAAGAAAGTGGAGCGTGCTGTCTGCGGACAGCTCTTGTTGCTAATATGTCAGTCTAATTAAAAGTTGTCAAAATGGTGCAAAATTAATTTATTCAGCTTTACACACCCATGGAATGGAAGATTGGTATGAACAAGACAATGCACGCTAGAGCTTCTGTTTGGAAAGAAATAAACAATACATTTTTCTTACCAGATTTTATTTAAAGAGGTATATAGAAAAATAGTACATGTATATAGAAAAACTTTAAAAAATAGAGCATATTATCACAGAATATTCACATCCAACAACACATACTGATAAACTAATAAAGACCTCATCAGAAAGAAGGCATCACACATTGCAACATCTGATCAGCATCTGCTCTACCAACCCTTTCACACATCTGCAAACAGAGTAGATCCAGATCAGATGGATCCTATAGGAGCCATCTGATCTGGGTCTGCTCTGTTTGCTAATGGAATTTGATAAGTCTTGTTTCCATACTTTCTAAAATGGCTACAACATTCCAGCTTCCATATTTCATTATAACTATTTTGTCCATGAATATTCAGTATTGAAATTTGTAATAAACATAGAACAGGGAAAGGGTCAACCCTTTCCTTATAAATACCTTTTCACTTCTTTGCAAGCAGAGTAGACCAAGATCAGACGGCTCATGTTTGAGTCATCTGATCAGGGTCTTATCTGGTTGCTTGTGAAATTATAATAAATCTGACTCTACAATTTCTACCAATACTGAAAAGGTGTACATATTATACATGCATTTGTCAAATACATATATTAGATGAGTTATGGCCCTTTTGGCCTTGATATATCATTAGGAATCTCATGGTTTATTTACACATTCTAGTTTCAGCTTTGTCTGTTAACCCTTTCCCTGTTGAATATTCATGTAAGAAATCATGACATCATGAATATTTAATAACTGAAGTATTATTATGGCCTATACATTCTGTAATATTTAAATTGTTGATAGACAACAAAGTTTTGAACGGAACGATGCCCTGACTCGCAGAGACAAAGGTTACTTTATGTTAACTATTCTTTGATAAAGGGGCAATAAAAATAATGTTAACCCTTATTTTACTGTAAAAATGATATCAGCTTAAACTTTGATCGGTAGATATTAAATATCTTCAGATTCATTTTCCTGCTTTTCCCAAAATTTTGACCTGGGTCCAAAGTTAAAAAACGTCTGAGTCTGAGATCATGCAAAATGTTTTATAACCTCGGAGCCTAGTGAGAAGTTGAGACACCTCATATGTATCCATGCTGTTTGATAATGCTTATCAGGTCATGCAGGCAGGCAAAGGGCTAACATTGATCAAAGCAAACATTGCAGACCCTGATCAGATTCTGTGTGGCACAGTGTGTGTCCATGACTTCTGATTCAGAGGTACACCCTATGTAAGACCTTATTTATTGTAAGTACTAATTACCGAGTCCTGATTGTAATGACAATTGCTACTACATGTACTCTAATAGCCAGAAATTACATATGCAAGTGTGTAATAGTATAGGCGAACTTCATATGACACATAATAATGGGATAATTTTCAGTCGGCCCGTTTATTCTAATTTATGATATTGATGAGCATGGCTTTCAATCAACTTTTCTGTATCAAGTTTGTTAATACAAATTATTCTAATTTATGATATTGATGAGCATGGCTTTCAGTCAGCTTGTCTGTATCAAGTTTGTTAATACAATTTATGCTGTTCCTTCCTGTTAATGATTTCATATCTATTGTATATCTTTTTGCATATCTTTCATTGACCGGATAGACAATCATGTGGTTCCTTCCTGCAGGTGATTTTCATATATTGTATATCTTTCATTTGCCTGGATAGATAATCATGCGGTTTGTTCCGGTTAGTGATTTCATCCATGTGAAGCACTTTTGAACACGCATATCTAGTGTGAAAAGAGTGGTATAATAATAATAATATTTATAATAATAATAATTATCAGAAGTCCTGGCAATTTAGGCTAACTTTCAAGGTCTGCACTATCTGTAATGCCTGAATGCCTTCTTTCTTATGATGCTGCCTTTTCTGATACTCAAAATGCTTTGCTTAAAAAATAAATGCACAATGTGGAATGCACATTAAACATAACATTCAACAAATTTGAGTCATATTATTGGGGAAAAAGGACCCCTGAAGTGTAGACCAAGATCAGATTCTGCCTGCCAGAAAATGCATCTGATGAGGGTATGCAGTGCTGTTTCTCAAGTAACTGCAGACCCTGATTCAATAGAAGAGACTACTCTAAAAACATCTTAACTCTTTCCTTTGTACAAATGCATTTTCATGCCTTTGCAAACAGCGTAGACCCAGATCAGATGGCTCCTGTAGGAGCCATCTGATCTGGATCTACTAGGTTTGCTTATAAAATTGTAATAGATCCAACTCAAGAGTTTCTACAAATACCAAAACTTCATGTGTACATACTTCAGCAAAAAAACATTCATAACCTCATTATTTCCTTCATGAATATTCAGCATGGAGAGTGTTAACTTGTCCTTTTTCCCTTGTAATTCGACTCATTTCATAACAATCACCACTAGACTGAATAGAAATCTTAACTATAAGATAACATAATACATATTAATGCTGCCATATAATTATTTAAGTTAGATCAATGTTGCAACACTTAATCCTCTAGAGTCTAATCTTACTATGTCATAATCTATAATTCAACACTACAATTTAACCCTTACTTGATAAAAGACATATTAACACAATTGCAAACAGGAAAGACCTACATCAGACAGTTCCTGTAAGAACTTTTTGATCAGGGTCTGCTCCGTTTCATTACTAAAGATAATGAAAGATTACAACAGATTTGATTGTCACAGTTTCTGTTAATGTAAAAAATTCTATTGTTCATAATGCTGTTGTAAAAATTCAACTCCCGTAATTGATATTCAAGATGTAATTACTTTTTATATTGATATTCGTCAATTATTTTTTTAAATGGATATTCGTCTGATAACGATTTAAGTCAGTGATTTGATATGTTTTGGGGTTTTGTTGTTTAGCCCTCTTCTCTATATATACACCTTTCTATGCCTTTGAAAACAGCATAACCAGCTCAGATGGCTCCTGTAGGAGCCGTCTTATGAGGTTTGCTTTAATACGGTATAAAGTATAGATATGATTCGAGAGTCTGTTGTGGCAAACTATTCTTGTGTTCATTTACCATTACAAAAGATAATCTAAGTAATATTCATGTCATTATTAAAGTAAAGTGTTAATTAGTTTTTTTATTTCAAACTCTCTTCCAAACCTTTCCAATAGCCTTAAAAACGAAACTTGTAAGAAATGAAAATGTACTTTGAGAAGATGGCAGTTTTAGCAAGCCTAAATGCATATTGAGGGATTAGATGCAAACATATTGTAGTTACACTCTATGAAATAACCCTTGAAAACAATGTAGATCCAGAATGGTCTCATCGGGATCCAAACTGTTTGTCACTACTATTTTCTTTTGATTATCCTGGATAAACTGATACAAAAATGACTTAAGTACAGTAGAACCTGTCTTAAGTGGCCATTCATTTATTGAACATAGAAGTCTTATAAGGCAGGTGGTTGCTTAACCCATTCCCTCATATTGATGCCTTTTGACACCTCTTTAAAAGTCACATTCTGAAACCATTGTGATATGGAGCAAATGCTCTATTTATCACAATGGTTTCAAAACTACACAATCCTAAACTTTTCCTTTTCTTTAGTAAGAGGTAGGACGTTAAAATAGCTTATGAGGGAATGGGTTAATGTAGGGCAGAAGTAATAGTTTTCTGCATTACTTTTGGCCTGCATTAACTCATTCCCTCATAGGCTATTTTTAGATCCAACCTCTGAATACATCTACTGAAAAGGAGCTTAACTAGAGAAAAGGAATTTTTAGAATTTTGTAGTTTGAAACCATTGTGATAAATAGAGAATTTGCTCCTATAGGAGCAAATGCTCTATTATCACAGTGGTTTGAAGAAGTGACTGTTACAGAAAGGAGCATTTATGGAGGAAAGGGTTAAGCTACCACCTGCCACCAGACCCAAAATTAGACCTCTTTTTGATGGCCCCTTAAGACAGATTCTATTGTAGTTCCTTGTACATGTCATAGTTACAATAATTTTGGATAGGCTCTTATTGCACTCTTTCACTTCCAAGTATTGTCGTCTGCAAAAAGATTTCTTCTGCTACAAATTTCATCTTGGATCTGTCTTTCGTCTTTTTATTTCAAAAGACATAATCACAGTATCAAAAGGATCGGATCCTGATGTGACGCTATGCTATTCAGCATCTAATCTGGATCCAAACTGTTTGCAAAGGTCATAGATCTGTCCATAGCAGGGAAATAATTAAGACATACAGAACAGAGATAGAAACATTGAGAAAGACTGACTAGATGATTGTCAAAATGAATGAAGTAATAATAAAAAATGCTGAATGAAGCAACCTAAATAACACAAATAAAAGACAGAAGAACATCTCTTGCTGAACCCTTTCCCTGTTCTATGTTTGTTTCATATTTCAATACCCAATGAATATTCATGAACAAAACAGTTACAATGTAACCTGGAAGGTGGAACATTGTAGCCATTTTAGAAAGCAAAGAAACAGAACTATTCAAATTCTACTAGCAAACAGAGTAGACCCTGATCAGACGGCTCCTCTAGGAGCATCTGATCTGGGTCTTCTCTGTTTGCAGATGCATGAAAATACATTTATATGAGGGAAAGGGTTAACACTTGACCTGATAGAGATGCCTTTTAAGCGTTTACCTATTCCCTCATATTGACGCCTTTGGATGCCTCTGTAAGTCACTTTTTTAAACCATCGTGATAAATAGAGTATTTGCTCCATAGGTGCAAATGCTCTATTTATCACAATTGTTTCAAAACAACATAATTCGACACTTTTCCTTTTTTCTAGTAAATGCTCCTTTTCATTAGATTTATTCAAAGAGGTTTGGTCTAAAAGTAGTCTATGAGGGAATGGGTTAATGTTATCAAAGTATCACTATTGTATGTTCATAGTATCAATATACACTATACATATACTGGTATCATACTACCCAACAGAAATCTGTACATTACACCAAGTAGAAAAAAATCTACTTCAATAAGGTAATCTAAAAACAAATTAAAAGGGGTTATTATAAACAAGAATTATCACCATTTAGACAAATCTATTTAAAATTCAGCAAACCAAAAATGCTCACTAGCATAAATGTTCATGTTATAAATATTTCTGTCACTTGATATCAGCTTATAAACAGTGTGGTCTCAGATCAGTTGCTGCATTCAAATACAGTACATGTATTTGACCAAATTCTTTGCTGTTTGCAGTCCAAATGCTGGTCATAAACAGTGCACTTCAATACTACATGTAGATGGTTCCTGTATGAGCAACTAAACCTGGAAAAAGGATTGACCTTCCGTATCTTGAATGTTTATTGGAAAAGCAAAACGAAAACGGAACAACTTCAAACAAACAAATTAGTACCAGATTCATTAAAGACAGTGTAAGACTGAGACAACGGATTTTTTTTCTAAAATTAACCCTTTCCTTCATGAATTTTCATCTCGGAAAAACAACATCATGATTTTTTTCATAAAGGCATCATGAACAAGGGAATTTTTTATCATGGCAGAAGCTGTAGGAATGCATCTTTATTGTTTCATAAGCAAACATAGTAGACCCTGAGCAGACTGCCATTTGATCTTGGTCAATTCTGTTGGCAAAAGGCTTTAACCCTTTCCTCCATAAATACGCCTTTCTACGCCTCTACAAAAACCACTTCTTGAAACCATTGTGAAAAATAGAGCATTTGCTCCTATAGGAGCAAATGCTCTATTTATCACAATGGTTTCAAACTACAAAATTCTAACATTTCCCTTTTCTCTAGTTAATGCTCCTTTTCGGTAGATTTATTCAGAGGTTGGGTCTGAAAATAGCCTATGAGGAGGGCATGTAAAGGGTAATACATCATGTAACTAATTTGTCAATTCTGCACTGTCTGATAACTCTAAGTGAATCAGTGTAGACCCTGACCAAGCTGGTGGGTTCCAAATGTACAGGATAAATATGGTAGCATTTGATGAATAATTATTTTGAAATGAAAATTATATGTGTAATAAATTACTTCTTTTGGTTCCAAATAGTTTTTGTCATTTGTCATTTCTTTTAAGTAGAGCGGCTTCCTTCAATTTCTTTTAAAAAAACCAAAAGTGTCAAACAGTTTGGATCCTGGTGAGATGCTGAACTAGGATCTAAAATGTCTGCAAAGGTATTCACAATTAGCCCTATGAGACACTTTTCATGGTGGTTAAAGAATGAATAGCGACTTTCCTTAACCCTCTCCCTGGGCTAAATTTAGTCTAATTTTCAATATCTGCTGAAAATTCATGGCCAAATAGTTATAATGAAATATGGAAGGTGTAATATTGTATCTATTTTAGAAAGTAAAGACACAGATCTTTCAAATCCCATTAGCAAAAAGAGCAGACCTTGATCAGACGGCTCTTATAGGAGCTGTCTGATCTAGGTCTACTCTCTTTGCAAATGCGTGAAAAGGCGTTCATATGAGGAAAGATTAAGTATGCAGTAAAATATAGAAAATCACATTTGGAGTGAAAACATGCTGTAAAAAAATCATAATGAAAGTTAGTTTAGTATGTTTGCAAAATTCCCAACTGCCAGCATTACACATTCACCAAGTAGAAGAAATAACATGCATTTTTTCAAAACAGCTTCTTCAAGCATTTTTGGGAATATATTGAAGTATAACCCTTTGAATTGATGAAAAAAGTTAATCGAAAATTGCAAACAGTGTGCATCATGGTCTGCACTACCTGTCATTCAAATTCCTCCTCCAAATTTAATACATTTGACCCATTCCCTCATAGGCTATTTTTAGACCCAACCTCTACTGAAAAGGATCACTTATTAGCAAAAAAAGGGATTCTTGTTTTTAGAATTATGTAGTATTGAAACCAATGTGATAAATAGAGCATTTGCTCCTATAGGAGCAAATGCTCTATTGATCACAATGGTTTCAAAAAGTGACTTTTACAAAGGTGGCAAAAGGTGGCAATATGGAGCAATGGGTTAATACTAAATGAACACTACATTCAAAAAATAATGGACCATTCCAATTTAAAAATCAAGCAAAAAAGGTTAAAAAACACATCCACAATGCAAAAAGATGAACAACAGTAGATTGCATAAAACTTATGTGGACAGAGCACTAGTTAAGAGGTTTATTTCAAATACTAACTAAAATTGTCATTTCTCCACCAAATTCCGATGTTGTGACAACTATGTATATAGAAGCATCTCTAACAGACAATTCTAAAGGGTGGTCACAGCATAGGATTTGGTGGAGATATGAAAAGTTTCATTGAAAAAAATATTTTAAGCTTACATGACTTATCTATGCATCTGGAGGATCCATATCAAAATATACAAACTATGTTCTTTGGAAGATCTTATACACATTTGAATAATGCCACAGTATATAATAAGGTACTACTGAACCTTTGTTAAGAGTGTAGACGTAGACAAGTCTCTAGTTGGCTTCTGAGTCCATACCAGGGACATAGATAAGCAAGCTTATACCTCATTTCTCAAAGTCCTATGTTGTAACCACTCTTAGAATTGTGTCAAAGAGACGATTCTAAAGAGTGGTCCCAACATAGAGTTGTGTGGAGAAATAAAGGAGTTATTCTTGCAGAATTGCTTAATTTACCAATCTTGTCTATGCTGATGCCACACTGTTTGATATTCCAAAGACATTACAATACATGTGTGTTCTTGTCTAATTTAACCCTTTGCCCCATAGACAAAGAGTTATAGATAGCCTTACAAACAGAGAAAACCCAGATCAGATAGCTCCTAAAGGATCCATCTGATCAGGATCTTCTCTGTCCACTTATCAAATAATAAAGAACTGATTCAACAGTTTCTGCCATAGCCGAAAAATTCATTTGTTCATAATTATGTCATTGCAAAAATAAATTCAGCCAATTAACCCATTCCCTCATAGGCTATTTTGAGATCCAACCACTTTGAATAAGTCTACCGAAAAGGAGCATTAACTATAGAACAGGAAAATTTTAGAATGTTGTAGTTTGAAACCATTGTGATAAATAGAGCAATTGCTCCTATAGGAGCAAATGCTCTATTTATCACAATGGTTTCACTAGGTAATGTTTACAGAGGCATAGAAAGGCGTATTTATGGAGGAAAGGGTTAATATTCATGACATCATTATTTCTCACATAAATATTTATGGAGTAAAGGGTTAACAAACAGCACACATACAAATCAGAAGTCATGGCCATCACATGGCTGTCAGTCTGTGTCTACACATTTTGCAAAATTCTGAATACACATGTTCTCCTGACTTAACTCATTCATATATGCAATTGGAAAGATGGCATAATTAACAAATCAAAAAATCACATGCATTTGTAAAATATTAGCGGCAAGTTAGTTCAGCAGTTACAAAACACCATAAGATAGAACAAGAGAGTCGTCACGGGTGACAAATGCCCCCAAAGTGTTTGACACCGAAATACATTTTGGCGGAAAAACAATACAATGTAATGCAGGTGTAACATGAAATTTTGATGCTGTTAAAAATGACACAGGAGTCAGTTCTTAACATTAGAAACAGAACCTTTGACGATTATGATAGCTAAGAAAAGAGCCAAGGGTCAAAACTTAGTTAAAAAGGACCCTAAGTCATTCTCAATGTTAAAAAGGACCCTGGGTTGATTGTCACCGTTTAAGGTATAGGAGATATGCTCTGGACAAGCTTTTTGTATCTGGTAAGGTATAGGAGATCTGCTCCGGACTGTAAAATTGAGGTCAAAGGTCAAGGTCAAGGTCAGTGATCTGAAAATGGTAAACGACTCTCCGCCATCCCAAGATGAACTCACAAACCAAATTTGGAATCCGTTGCTGGTAAGGTATAGGAGAAATGCTCCAGACAAGCTTTGTGTAAAATCTAGGTCAAAGGTCAAGGTCACAGTGACCTGAAAATGGTACGCGACACACCGCCATCCCAAGGTAAACTCAAACACCAAATTTGGAATCCGTAGCTGGTAAGGTATAGGAGATATTCTCTGGACAACCTTTTTTGTAAAATCGAGGTTGAAGGTCAAGGTCACAGTGACCTGTAAATGGTACGCGACATTCCTCCATCCCAAGATGAACTCACACACCAAATTTGGAATCTGTAGCTGGTAAAGTATAGGAGAAATACTCCGGACAAGCTTTTTGCAGCTGGTAAGGTATAAGCTTTTTGTAAAATCGAGGTCAAAGGTCAAGGTCACAGTGACCTGAAAATGATACGCGACACTCCGTCATCCCAAGATGATCCCAAGATGAACTCACATACCAAATTTTGGATCCGTAGCTGGTAAGGTATAGGAGATATGCTCCGGACAAGCTTTTTATAAAATCGAGGTCAAAGGTCAAGGTCAAGGTCACAGTGACCTGAAAATGGTACTCGACACACAGCCATCTCAAGGTGATCTCACACACCAAATTTGGAATCCGTATCTGGTAAGGTATAGGAGATATGCTCTGGACAAGCTTTTTGTAAAATCAGTCAAAGGTCAAGGTCAAGGTCACAGTGATCTGAAAATGGTACGCGACACTCCTCCATCCCAATATGAACTCACACACCAAATTTGGAATCCTTAGCTGGTAAGGTATAGTTGATATACTCCGGACAAGCTTTTTGTAGCTGGTAAGGTATAAGCTTTTTTCAAAATCGAGGTCAAAGGTCAAGGTCAAGGTCACAGTGACCTGGAAATGGTACACGACACTCCGCCATCCCAAGATGAACTCACACACCAAATTTGGAATCTGTAGCTGGTAAGGTAAAGGAGATATGCTCCGGACAAGCTTTTTGTAAATCGGTCAAAGGTCATGGTCAAGGTCACAGTGATCTGAAAATGGTACGCGACACTCCTCCATCACAAGATGAACTCACACACCAAATTTGGAATCCTTAGCTGGTAAGGAATAGGAGATATACTCCGGACAAGCTTTTTGTAGCTGGTAAGGTATAAGCTTTTTTTAAAATCGAGGTCAAAGGTCAAGGTCAAGGTCACAGTGACCTGGAAATGGTACGCGACACTCCGCCATCCCAAGATGAACTCACACACCAAATTTGGAATCTGTAGCTGGTAAGGTAAAGGAGATATGCTCCGGACAAGCTTTTTGTAAAATCGGTCAAAGGTCATGGTCAAGGTCACAGTGATCTGAAAATGGTACGCGACACTCCTCCATCCCAAGATGAACTCACACACCAAATTTGGAATCCTCAGCTGGTAAGGTATAGGAGATATACTCCGGACAAGCTTTTTGTAGCTGGTAAGGTATAAGCTTTTTTTAAAATCGAGGTCAAAGGTCAAGGTCAAGGTCACAGTGACCTGGAAATGGTACGCGACACTCCGCCATCCCAAGATGAACTTACACACCAAATTTGGAATCTGTAGCTGGTAAGGTAAAGGAGATATGCTCCGGACAAGCTTTTTGTAAAATCAAGGTCAAAGGTCAAGGTCAAGGTCACATGAAAATGGTACGCGACACTCCGCCATCCCAAGATGAACTCACACACCAAATTTGGTATCCGTAGCTGATGTGACAAAGGAGATATACTCCGGACAAAAGGTACACACACCCACACACACACGCACGGTGCGATCACTATATGCCGCCAAAGCCTAGCTTTGGGGGCATAAAAAGTTACCATTCAAAGATGAACATCATCTGCCTCTCTCAAGCCCTTGGAAAACAATAAACACACAACATTATGTCTGCATAGAACTGTGCTAGTATACATACAAATACACATATAGTAAAACCTCACTTTCAAATATATATGGGTGGTCCTGAACTATTTCCCTGTTCCATGTTTATTCCAAATTTCAATAAGTACTGAATGTTTGTGGGCAAATACAGTAGTTATCATGAAATATGAAAGGTGGTGCATTGTAGCCATTTAAGAATCTAAACAGATCTATCAAATTCCATTTATAGCAAAAAGAGCAGACCCTGATCAGACGGCTCCTATGGGAGCCGTCAAATCTGGGTCTACTCGTTTGCAGATACGTAAAAAGAAGTTTATATGAAAGAAAGTGTTAAAGCAAGTAGCTGCTAAACCCTGTACTCCCATGACTATTCATGTAAGAATTAATCATGTTATGAATATTAATTAGCTCAAATTTCATAAAAAGCATATGAACAAAAGAGTTTTTGGACATGACAGAAACTGCAGAATAAGATCCGTATAATTCCATAAGCCAACTGAGCAGACCCTGATCTGGGTCTAATGTGTTTACAAAGGCATAAAAAAGGCATCTCTATGGAGTAAAGGGTTAACTCTTTCCTTCATATAAACATGTTTTCATGCATTTGCAAACAGAGTAGACCCAGATCAGATGGCTCCTATGAAGCTGTCTGATCAGTCTGCTCTGTTTTCTAATGGGACTTGATAAATCTGTTTCTTTAGTTTCTAAAATAACTACAATGTTACACCTTTAATATTTCATTTTAACTATTGTGTCCATGAATATTCATTAGGTATTGAAAATTGGACTAACTATAAAACAGGATACTGGTTAATGCCGACTGAGAGTAGGCCTTTCAATCCTTTCATTTTGCATTAACTAATTCCCTCCTACTGACGTCTTTTGACACGTCTCTGTAAAAGTCATTTTTTGAAACCATTATGATAAATAGAGTATTTGCTCCATAGGAGCAGATGCTCTATTTATCAAATTGGTTCAGAAGTATACAATTCTAAAAAAATCCTTTTTCCTAGTAAATGCTTCTTTTCAGTAGATCTATTCAAAGAGTTAGTTTCTAAAAATAGTCTAGTAGGGAATTGGTTAACTCGTTTATTGCTTAAGAAGTATATTTATGCATTTGCAAACAAAGTAGACAGGCTCCTCTATGAAAGTAATGCACAAAATGTCATATAAATATAGAACAGTGAAAGGATTAAGCAAACACAGCATACCATATTCAGATTATTGGAGCCATCCAATTTGGTTCTACTTCGTTTGAAAAATGTACCAAAGGATTCCATAATTATGGCTTAATTATAAGTAAACAATCTTACTTTCCATTTTTTAAGGTGACATAACTTTCTTAATTTGCATATGGTTATGCCCCTTAACCCATTACTCCATGAATACACATTTCTACACTTTTGCAAACAGAGTAGACCCAGATGAGATGGCCCCTGAAGGGGCCATCTGATCAGGATCTCCTCTACAATTGCTACTAAAGCAAAAAAGTCCCATGTTCATGGGCCATTATAAAAAAATATATAATTAATATTCATGATGTCATTATTTCTCGTGGTGTTATTATTTCTAGCATGAATATTCATGGACCTATGTGATGGTTAACAAGTGTATTAAGTTTGGTATGGCTAGCTGTAACAATACATAAGTATGACCAAGATTTTCATCCCAATAATGATGGAATATACATGTAGTATAATACATAATAAAAGTCTACAGCAAGTCTGTGACATTTTTTTGGTCTATATGGCAAACAGCAGCCACATTTTCTACAAAATTTTATGTGAACATTTTTGATTGTCTAAAATATTATTTCACACAACGGTCACCATTACATAAACCTACAGTGTTATAAAGATGCCATGACAATGTGGTGAACACACAATCAGATTCACACTATATCTCTTTCAACACTATGGACCAAATATTTAAGTCATTTGCAAACATTTTGAATCACAGTCAAATGACAAGTTACTTGACATCTCATCAGGATCAAATCTGTTTGACACTCTCACTCTTTTTTTTGACACCCTTTCCCCATTTCATATTCATGTAAGAAATAATGATGTCATGAATATTAATTACCTGAATTTTTATAATGGTATAATATAGTATACACACTACTTTAGAGTAGAAACTGCAGAATCAGATATATGTAAAACTTATAAGCAAACAGAGCAGACTCAGATCAGACGGCTCCTATAGGAGGCTAGCCGTCTGATCAGGTCTCTATTCTATTTGCAAAAACGTGAAAACGAGTTTGCATGAAGGAAAAGGTTAAACTAATGAAATTGCACACTAAGTTTGCAGATGAAAGTTACTTAGTGTTGAAAGGGTCAAACCCAGTACAGCAATTATATCAGGCTCACAGGAAGTGAGCTTTACAATAAAACAGGAGAGTGACCAGAACATTGATGCTTTTCTTAAGTGATACATATAATAATTTGACACAGAATTTCTTCAAACAGATAAAATATAAATATAGATCTAGTCATAACATAGACATAAATGTAAGATGGCAAAAAGATTGTTTGTAAATGCAAACATATTGCAGCCACACGCATATAATGCTACACTGCTTCCGATCCACGGAATGGTATATAATAAAGCTATTTACGACAGCAAAACAATCTACCTTTGTCAAGAATAGGAATATAAAAAATATACGAGTCTATAGGGCAAAACAATGCAAATCAGTTAGTAAATGGTAATTAATCTCAACAAAATATTACCTGCATCATGAGAAAAGACACCTTGGAAGCAAACAGTGAAGACCAAAATCCAGTTTTGCCACTGAAATAGTGACTCTGATCCTGATCAGGGTCTACATTCTTTTCCAAGTCAGATTTCAACGATAACAAAGTAATGCAACTGTTGATGAGTGTCACACATATTCCCTGATTAGATACCGTGTATATGACATGATGGCTGATCTTGGTCTACACTGTTTGAAAAAAGCATAAAAAGTATCTTTCCTCACTGCTTGGCTCAAATCATGTCTACATATACATAGAAAAACAATATTATATGAGTAGAATTAGTATATATAGGATCTGTCATGAGTTTTCATTTGAGAAAGGCTCACTTAATAACTTCTGGACTCATTTAAGAAAAGTTTTTCTAAAATGAAAACGAGTGTCAGATTCTTATTATCACATAACTGCAACATTTTTTATGTAAATTTACACGTTTCTTTTGATTTTTTCCATAAATGGGAATCAAGTGACCTTATTGTGAGACGTTATTGTGTGATGTCAAATCTTATACTACACATGTTAGATATAAACAAATATGTGATGGTTATATTACCCCGGAGACAAGCAAAATATGTGATATATATATATAAGTATTAAATAATCAGAGATGTAGATAAAAGGCTTTTATAGAAAAGCTAAGAAACATTTTTTTATATTTCTCCACCTAACTCTATCTTGCACCTACTCATTAAAATCACTCTATATTGCAGATACTCATTAAAATCGCCTTGGAGAGGTGATTCTAATGAGTAGCAGCAAGAGAGGGCTTGGAGTAGAGATTTTGATTGTCTTGGAGAGGTGATTCTAATGAGTAGCAGCAAGAGAGGGCTTGGGGTAGAGATTTGATAGATCAGTAAACATCTTATCAACAGCTCTGATAACAATTCTTTATAACTACTTACATAGTTTACTTTTATATAGGATTCTGAGGGTTCATATTCATTAAAAGTTTCAGTCTAAATTTGAAATTCTGGCTCAAAAAATGCAAATTTGAATACTGCTGCAAGTTGTTTTAAATATGAGTCTAACATCTGCAGATGAAACCATTTGCAAGTACAGCACAGTTTAGACATATTTTGAAGAAATAAATTAAAGATTTGAGTCTTGAGTCTCATATCTAGACTCAAAATGCTAGTGAATATGAACCCTGAGTTTCAAATACAGAACCAACTATATTCTGCTGCTCTACAAGCTAGAGTTTGGAACATGGATCCAAACTGTTTGCAAATCTCATTATCACAGATTATCAGTATCGGAATATTTTAAAACATGTACCTAAAATTGGGCCTCACACATTAAACACAAATTTAATCACTTTGCTCATGAATATTTGTGTAACATATAATTACATCATGAATATCAATTAGCTGAATTTTAATCCTTTCCTTGTTCTGTTTATTCCAAATTTCTATACCTACTGAATACTCATGGACAAAATAGTTACAATGAAATATAGAAGGTGGAACATTGAAGCCATATTAGAAAGTAAAGAAACAAATCTTTCAAATTTCGTTAGCAAACAGAGCAGACCCTGATCAGACCGCTCCTACAGGAGATGTCTGTTCTGGGTCTACTCTGTTTGCAAATGCCTGAAAACACGTTTATACGAGGGAAAGGGTTAAACTCATTCCTTCATAGGCTATTTAGATCCAACCTCTTTGAATAAATCTACCAAAAATGAGTATTTACTAGAGAAAAGGAAAATTTTAAAATTGTGTAGTTTTGAAATCATTGTGATAAACAGAGCATTTTCTCCTATGGAGCAAATGCTCTATTTATCAAAATGGTTTCAAAAAGTGACTTTTACAGAAGAGTCAAAAGGTGTTCAAATGAGGGAATGGGTTAATAGTGGCATATGGACACATGAATTTTTTGTCGAGACAGAAACTGTATATTCAGCTATTATGAGCTATATATAATTCAATAAGCACATAGTGCAGACCCTGATCATACTATTCCTACAGAAGCTATTTGATCTGAGGTCTATGCTGTTTGCCTATGTGTAAAAATGTATTTCTATCAGGTAAAGGTTTAACCATTACAACACTTTTTCAAATGGACTATCCCAAAATCCAAACCGGTCAAGCTTATGGTGAATATTTTAGGGATTTTTCCAAAGAAAAGTATAATACATGTAATACTGTAGGAGCCCTCTCATCTGGGTCTACACTGTTTGCAAAGGACATTAGTGACTTGTGTCCCTCACAGTAAGGGTTAAAACTATTTTGTCTACATTAGTTCCTCACGAATATATATACAAAAAATCATGACTTCATGAATATCAGGCCCTGATCAGACAGCTTCTTCAGGAACTGTGTGATCTGGGTTTACTCTGTCTGCAAAGGCCAATGGACCCTTTACCTCATACAGATGCCTTCTGACACCACTGCAAACACATATATCTTATTAGGCACCGTCTGATAAGGGTCTGCACTGTTTACTTATGAGCAAATATACATATGATTCAGCAGATTGTGCCAAGACCATAAATTCCTGTGTTCATATGCCATTTTAAAAATTCAGATAATATATATTTATGATGTCATTATTTTTTGTAAACATGAACATACATGAGACAAAGTGTTATGTTAATGCAATAATTACAATTCTGTTTAAGGCCCGTTAGATATGTCAGTTGCTAGAGACTCATCACAGCTGGTATCATCATCCATATATACCTGCATTGGAATCATGTACTTGTTTGGCGACACCCTCTCTGGCAAATCATAATCAAGCCCACTCTCGATGTCGCTAAACTTAACAGAGGACTCAGACATGTGACTGAACAGTTGTGAGTTTTCTTCAAGCTCTGTAATACTAACATCATCATCAAGTTGTACAATATGGGAATCTGAAGAGGCAAAAGAAAGGTTTTCCATATCAACAACAAAAGAAGCATTGCTAGATACCTCACTGTCTCTCCTAGAGCGAGTGCAATCTACTGAGGGTGTCAAATCCTTGTGTTCTGGACTAACTACCCGTACAGCACCTCCTGGAAGACTAGGGCTTTTCTCTGTATGTCCAGTCACTTTCAGAGGTACCCTTTTCTCCGACTTTGACCCACTTTCTTTTGACCTGCGTAGTTTCTTAAGCTTGGCCCTAAATGAAGATTTACTTAACTTTTCACTTGCTGGAATTTTAACAGATTCCAAAGTTTTTGATTTGTCTTTATCTTTCATTTTCATTCCCTGAGTCTTTGCAGCTACATCCTCTACTTCTTTTGATTTCACTTTCATTTGATCAATACTTCCACGGCTCCCTTTAACCACTGAACTTGATTCTGTGGATACCTTATGTTCTGTTTCCATAGAAACAGCTATACTTTTTACTGTCATAGGTTTTTCAACAATAATACTTGGCACCTCTGAAGTTGAAACCTGTTTACTTTTTCCTACATGTCTGTCTTGCTCAACATTTGTGATAATAATCTCAGGCATTAGAGGAATGGCAGTTCCCGGTTTGGGGGCTTTTGATTTCTTAGCTGATTTTCTTCTTGGCTTCTCTTGTGGAGATTCTCTTGACATGCTTCCCTCACCTGGACTGAGAATCTGCAGCATGGTTGTCATGGGCAAAACAACTGGTGCTGCCCCTTCCTTCCATGGAGACCCTTTTTCCTCTTCCTTCACTGTCACTATGTCCGATGGCATGTCATAGTAATCCCAAGTTGGAGTTTCAGGTCTAGAACTTGCCTGTTCAGTGTCCTGTTTTCTTACATTTTTATTTACATTTGCATGAGATTCTGTACTGATAACTACGAGTTCTTCTTCTTCTTCATCCAGGTCTGTAGTTGGAATACCTCTGTGATATCTTGTAACACCAGCTGATTTTTTCTTAACACTTTCCAGCCCACTGAATACTTTAACTTTACTTTCATCTGCATTACTAAACTTCTCATTCTTTCCCATAATTTTGAAAGAATTATGACTGTCAGAGTCAGGACTCTCTAAGTCACCAGGAAAAGAAACATGGAATTCACTTGAATAACCACTCTCATCTAATGCTGGATTGAGGTCTAATTTTGGCACATGTGGAACTGTTCTGTACTCATGGTTCATATCTACCTCCGCAGAAGGAGAGTATTTGTGAGAATGGAGATTCGGATTGCTAGCGGCTTTAGTTGAAGAGCTATCATAGTCATCAGGAATTGCCATACTAAAATTTGGATTACTGTAGAAAACTTTGGCATCTGTTATACTTAATTCTGATGCACTGTACACCTTCATCGTTGATGGTATGGTATGATTCATGCAAGGTATTAATGACATTTTCTCTTTCACAATTTTTTTCACAGCACTTTTCAGGGACATGTTCACCATACCAACAAGAAAACTTCTGTGGGAATATTTCTGGGTGATGCATACCTCTATCGACACATGTTTCTCTTTGATAGTTTCTGGTTTTATTCCTGAGTATTCAAGGGCTCTGGTGAATTTAAAGTTTGATGGCTTAAAGACATGCTGTACTCCAATTTTTTGCTCCTTTTTCCAGTGGATGTATCCCTCTGTGTTATCTACTTTGATTTCTTCTGTCTTACGTTTTGAGTCTTTCTTCTTGTCTGGGACAAGGTGGCTCTTGACATAGATGGAATAGATCATGGACGTATTTGCTGAAATGATAATAATCGTAGATACAGTAAAATCTTGATTATTCGATTTTTTTGTACTGAAGAATTTAGACCCTTTTAGGCAGGTGGCTGCTTAATGCATGGTGAAAGTCATGCAGAAAGTTCCTTGAGGAGCTTTCTGCATGACTTTCACTATGCATTAAACTGCCACCTGTCTTAAAGATCGATAATGATACATATTTTTTTCTCTGAAGCCTAGATAAGATGTCAATTAAAAGATTTTCAAGAATAGCACTTTTATTTCTCCACCAAAGTCTATCTTTTGACCACTCTTGGGGATTCTAAAGAGTGGTAACAAATAAGGTTTGATGGGAAGTGACATTTGACTATGCACCTTTATCTCTCACTCTGGTATATGAAAATGCTCAATGAGAAAGGTACTTGGTTAACCCGTTCCTCCATAAATACGCCTTTCTAGGCCTCTGTAAAAGTCACTAAATGAAACCATTGTGATAAATAGAGCATTTGCTCCTATAGGAGCCAATGCTCTATTTATCACAATGGTTTCAAAGTACAAAATTCTAAAATTTCACTTTTCTCTAGTAAATGCTCCTTTTGGGTAGATTCATTCAAAGATGTTGGGTCTTAAAATAGCCTATGGAGGAAAGGGTTAATTTACATGCAATGCAGACCAGCCTCAATGCAGGCATAGCATGTGATCTGGGTCTACACTGTCTGTCTAGAAAATAGAATATTTCAGACATTGAGTGTCAAATAGTGCAGACCCTGCACCATTTTCTATGTTTGTAATGTCACATTAGTAGGTGCACTTGGCTTTGAAACAAAGACCTTGTAGAATGAGTTCTGTGAAATTCCATATGCAAACAGAACAGACCAGCCTTTTTATAATGGTACCAGTAAATGAAAACAGGAAATTTTATTCATGGTAAAAACAGAATCAGATCTACATAATTCCATAAGCAAACAGGAGAGATCCTGATCAGACAGCTCCTGTTTGCAATGGCCTGAAAAGGCATACCTATGAGGCAAAGGTTACTCCATGAATATTAATGTAAGAAATTATGATGTCATGAATATTAATCAGATTCATTTTTACAATGGCACATGGACACAGGACTTGTCAGCCATAGTAGAAACTGTAGAATGTGATCTATATTATCTCATAAGCAAACAGAGCAGACCCGGATCAGACGGCTCTTATACGAGCCATCTGATCTGGGTCTTCTCTGTTTGCAAAGGCATAGAAAGGCGTACTTATGCAGTAAAGGGTTAATACACAATCATGATGCTTTTTATCTGACCTACTGATTGCAGTAGAGCAGGGATATAGATTAGATACATAAATTAAACCTGATTTCAATAATAACTAGCTCCTTTATTTCTCCATTAAACCACTCATCAGAATTTTCACAAAGAGACATTCCAAAGAGTGGTCAAAACAACGGGTTTGGTGGAGAAGTGATTACATTAGTATTTGACATAAGCCATTTATTTAAAGATTTGGCAGATTTACTTCCTTGCAGGGATAACTTTGATAATAAACATAGGATTCTTTAAAAATCGAATTGCTACTTAACCCATTCCCTCATATCGATGCCTTTTGCTCATCGCCTCTGTAAAAGTCACTTTTTGAAACCATTGTGATAAATAGAGCATTTGCTACATAGGAGCAAATACTCTATTTATCGCAATGATTTCAAAACAGCACAATTTAATAAAAAATCCTTTTTTCTCGTAAATGCCCCTTTCAGTAGATTTATTCAAAGAAGTTGGATCTAAAAGAGCCTATGCGGGAATGGGTTAATACAGGAAGTACTATAGACAGCTCCTTTACAAGCTTTCTGCAATGACTTTTGTCAGGTAGTAGGCTATTAACACTTTCCCTGTTCTGTATTTAGGCCAAATTTAAATACCTACTGAATATTCATTAACAAAATAGTTATAAAGAAATATGGAAGGTGGAACATTTTAGACATTTTAGAAATCAAAGAAACAGATCTATCAAATTCTATTAGCAAACAGAGTATACCCTGATCAGACGGCTCCTCTAGGAGTGTCTGATCTGGGTCTACTCTGTTTGCAGATGCGTGAAAACACATGGGAAAGGGTCAACCTGTGAGACCTAGATATAAACAATGTGAATAACTCATGAGGATCCAAACTGTTTGTTTCTCTGATTGTATTCTGGTAGAGAAAAGGAAAATTGTACAAGACGACATATTTTAGATGTAGCAGATTAGACTTCCTTTTGAATGGTCACTTTAACCCTTTCCTCCATAGGCTGTTTTTAGACCCAATCTCTTTGAATGAATCTACCTAAGGAGCATTTACTAGAGAAAAGGAAAATGTTATAATTGTTTAGTATAGAAACCATTGTGATAAATAGAGCATTTGCTCCTATGGAGCAAATGCTCTATTTATCACAATGGTTTCAAGAAGTGGCTATTACAGAATACAGAAGTGTAGAAAGGAATATTTATGGAGGAAAGGGTTAACCCATTCCCTCATGTTGACACCTTTTGACGCCTCTGTAAAAGTCACTATTTATCACAATGGTTTCAAACCTACACAATTTTAAACTAGAACTGTAAGCCAAAGGCTAACGAATACCCCCCACCTGTCTGCTTGTCAGAACACCTATCATCAATCTGAACATATGTACATACAGAAACATGAAGAGATTTAAAAACAATACATGCCCCAACCTAATTTATGTAATAAAAAAGAAGAAGAATTCAGAGAAACAAGACCGTTTCATGAGGTTTTTGTCAAATCCAAAGTTCTAAAACTAGGTACCTTTTCAGAAAAACATTAAGTTCAAGGACAATAACTCTGACAAAAATTATTCAACCAGACCCATATTTGAACTTAAGCTGTACCACATCTAGATTTAGCTTTATTGCAAATATGAAGTTAATATCTCCAACCACTTCCAAAGAAAGACCAGAAAATTGAAAATTTGACAAAAAATTAAAGTTCAAGGGCAGTAACTCTGGCAAACATTATTCAACCAGACTGAGATTGGGAATTAAGCTGTAATTCATCTAGAGTTAGCTTTATGCCAAATATAAAGTTAATATCTGCAACCACTTCCAAAAAAAGTCTGGAAAATCCCAAATTTGAAGAAAAAAAATAAAGTTCAAGGGCAATAACTCTGGAAATAATTATTCAACTGGGCTGAGATTGTGACATAAGCTGTAACTTATCTAGATTTAGCTTTGTACTAAATATTGAGTTGATATCTCGAGTCACTTCCATAAAAAGTCCAGAAAACCAGAAAACATTGGTAGGGGACTAAAAAGGGGAGATAACTCCTGAAGTAGTGGTCCGATCATAACGGAACTATGCGGTGCACAGGTTTATATTGTCATATGGCTATATATGAACTTTCAACAAAATTGAAACAAAACTGTAGAAGAAGAAGGCCGGACAAAATTGTGTCCACGGACGGACGGACAACCTGATTCCAGTATACCCCCCCCCCCCCAAACTTCGTTGTGGGGGGTATAAAAATTCTTTTTCTCCAATAAATTCTTCTTTTCAGTTGACCTATTCAAAGAGGTTGTGTCTAAAAATAGCCTTTGAGGTAATGGGTTAATGAGTTTTATTTATACACTATACTTACGTGGGGGGAGAAATAAATCTGTGACCTGCCATACCCGAATTTTCAAATTTGATTTTGCTGCATGGTACTCCACTGACATGTGTAGATACCCAAGAGCTGAAAATATGGAGAACATGGGTAAATATATCACATGCATCTTTAACAGTCCACATTCTAATCTAAGCATTTGCCATATGCAAAAGTTCTTCATATCAATAGTGGAATGTAACTTAATATTCATCAGGTACAGGGTTAAAAGCAAGGAACAGTTTATCCAACTTACCCGGACTCTGTGTGAGTGAAGACCTTCTGCTAGAGCACTGAGAATCTGGCAGGGACGACTGGTCATCAGCTATCTGGTTTCTGCTAGAGCACTGAGAATCTGGCAGGGACGACTGGTCATCAGCTATCTGCTTCTCTAACTTGGTCTCTGTCACTTCCTCAAACGGCTTAAGCATAATATCCCTTACCTCTGCAGAAATCAAACAAACACTTTCAAATCTCTTTCAACATTCTGGGTGAATTTGTGACAACAAATTTTGCACACAGACAGAATCTAGACAAGATGCCTAACTAGAAATTTCAGAGATTGACTTTGAGCCTAGACAAGATGCCACAGTAGAATCGTCACAGACTGACTCAAGATGAGATGCCACACTTGTATACACACATGTATAACAGATTGAGCCTAGACACAATAGTGACAATACCACACTAGAATTATCATAGAAGGAGTCTAGACAAGATGGCGAAGATGCCACATTAGAATTATAAAAGATTAAGACAACATGAGAATTTTTGTATAAATATTCTTGAGGAAAGGGTTAAAACATCTCAACCCATTCCCTCATATTGACACCTTTTAATATTTCTGTAAAATTCACTTTTGGAAACGATTTGATCAAAGCTGGCAAATGCTAGATATTTATCACAATGGTTTCAAAAATACATAAGACTTAAAGCTCCTTCTGTAGATTTATTCAGAGAGGTTTGGTGGGTCTAACAATAGCCTATGAGGGAATGGGTTAAGGTTACAACCAGGGTTTTTGCTTGTCAATGATGACAATTACCCATTCAAAACTAATGATGATAAACCCTATTTCTTTGAAAAGATATAAACTTAAAATAAATAGTCTCCATTATCCGTGGAAATTATTTTAAGACTTACTGAGTTTCTCAAGAATTTTTCTGCCAGAAGGTGTGGCCATGTCCAGACAGTCTTTGCCACTGTCGTCTTGGATATCATATCGGCCCCCAGCAGTCACCAACAATTTGAGACACTCAATGTGGCCCTGCTCAGTGACATAGTGCATTGCCGTCTTACCCTGGATGTAGTCAGGCTTGTTGGGATCACCTGATGAATAATAAAACAATATAATACATGCCTATGCAATTCAAATTAATAAAAAGAAGAGCGCCTTACCAATACTGAGTAATCTGGAAACAACCCCCCCCCCCCCCCCCCCCCCAACACACAATTTATTGCTTCAAAAAAATAAACCAAAGAAACTTCAACAATCAAAACTGAAGCGGATAACAAATTTTGCAGACAACAAAAAGTGGCAGAAAAGACAATACACAAAGCACTGAATTATTACTATAACATACAATTTTACTCCATGAATATTCATGATAGAAATAATGTATATATGAATAGCATATTAACAAGACAAATTTTAGCCATGGCAGAAACTGTAATATCGTATCTATATATATATACATGTAATTGTATAAGCAAACAGCGCAGATCCTGATCAGATGGCTCCTAAGGGAGACTCTGATCTGGATCTACACTGTTTGCAAAGGTGTAGAAAGGCGTATTTATGGAGTAAAGGGTTCAACAATGTGTTTTAATTGATTGCTTCACTGGCTTTAAAATGAAGGAATAATGAACTGCAATTTACATAACATCATAATTACTGTCCCTAACAGAATGATAGAATTGTTGTTTTTGTAATAAAAACATTATAGACATTGTAATTTGATATGCATTCTGGATCAATACTGTTTGCATATTGAAAATAATGGACATCATGCATTGTAAAATAAAATGCAGCATTTGATCTGGGCAATATCTATATTGGTTTGTCATTTATTGTAATTTTGCATAATCCTCCCCATACTCCATTCTTGTGGTAAGTAATAAAATGTAAATAATGTGAGTCTACACTAATTGCAAATTACTGAAGACTCCTTTTCCCACCATATCACGGCTAAAATATTAGCTTAACCCTTTCCCTGTTCTGTATTTAGGCCAAATTTCGATACCTACTGAATATTCATTAAAAATAGTTATTAAGAAATATGGAAGGTGGAACATTGTAGACATTTTAGAAAGCAAAGAAACAGCTCAATCAAATTCTATTAGCAAACAGAACAGACCCTGATCAGACGGCTCCTCTAGGAGCCATCTGATCTGGGTCTACTCTGTTTGCAATTGTGTGAAAACACGTTTATATGAGGGAAAGGGTTAACTTTTATAGTGGTCTATAAACATATGAACAAAGGTTTTCCTTGGCAAATAGCAGAAACTGTAGAATTACATTATTAATATTTCCATAAGCAAATACAGGTGATCAGGTGGCTCCTATAGGAGCTGTCTGATCTGGGTCTTCTCTGTTTGCAAAGGTGTTAAAAGACATAGGCTATTTTTAGATTAAACCACTTTGAATAAGTCTACCGAAAAGGAGCATTAACTATAGAAAAGGAAAATTTTTAGAATTGTGTAGTTTTGAAACCATTGTGATAAATACAGAATTTGCTCCTATGGAGCAAATGCTCTATTTATCACAATGGTTTCATAAAGTGACTTTTACAGAGGCGTAGAAAGGCGTAATTATGGCGGAAAAGGTTAATAAGCATGACAAGACTTGACAAGCAAATCTCAAATATTTCTATGGGACACAGTAATTGCCTTGTCATTTTAACCCATTAACTCATTTACTGCTAACCTATATATAAAGATTATTACCAATTGCTTGCAGTGAAAGACTTTTATCTGCAAAAATGTTGACTACTTTAAAAAAAATGTGTTTGTCAAACATGCTCAGAACAGTTTGGATGTTTTGTTATTTCATCTAGATCCAAAATGTTTGCATTTAGGTTGTCACTTATTGGCAATTGGCAGTGAAAGAGTGAAACACCAAATAACCTTTGTCTGAAAAATGTTGACAACTCTAACTTTTTGCATGCTAGCAGGAGTAGACTCAGATCAAATAGCTCCTATAGGAGCCGTCAGATCAGGGTCTGCTCTGTTTTTGCTTATGAAATCCTAGTCGATGAGACTCCTCAGTTACCAGTACCAAGAGAATCCTGTTTACATATGCCATTATAAACATTCAGTTAATTAATATTCATGATGTCATTATTTTTCATGAATATTGAACTGGCAAAGGGCTAAGTAGCTGCCTTGCAAAAACAGTTGTTATATGAACTCGTTGGAAATAAGTTCACCCTTTTCTTCATATAAATGCCTTTTCACGCATTTGCAAACAGAGAAGATCCAGATCAGATGGCTCCTATAGGAGCCATCTGATCAGGGTCTGCTCTGTTTGCTAGTTGAGTTTGATAGATCTGTTTCTCTAGTTTCTAAAATGGCTATATGTAACACTTTCCATATTTCATTATAAGTATTTTGTCCATGATTATTCAGTAAGTATTGAAAATTGGACTAAATATAAAACATACAACTGTATAGAAGTATTTTGTCCATGATTATTCAGTAAGTATTGAAATTTGGACTAAATATAGAACAGGGAAAGGGTTAAATAGATTTTGCAAACAGTGTAGACCCAGACCAGGTGACTCCTGGAGGAACCCTTCGATCAGGGTCACCTCTGTTTGGTTATGAAACAAAAATAGATCTTACTCTACAGTTTCTACAAATTCCAAAACCACCAGTGTACATATACCCAGAGCCACAGATAACGGTGCATACTCATTTCTCCACCAAAACCCTATGTTGTGACCACTCTTTAGAATTGTCTCGAAGAAAAGATTCACAGAGTGGTCACAACATAGGTTTTGGTGCAGAAAAAGTTATACAGAAGAAGATATACTGGAAAATATTTTAATTTACGCATCTTATCTGGAGCGCTTTATACCATTATAAAAATTCAGCGAGATTTCTGATATGAATATTCAACAGGGAAAATGTCAAAACTGATCAGAGCATAATACAGTTTGGATCCTCACCAGAGACAGAATTAAATACCGTCTAATATGGATCCAAAGTGTTACGTCATTTACAAACTTGTAGTAAGAGCTATCATTAAAACCTTAAATATCACACAAACTTGGGTAAATAGTGCAGACCCAGATCAAGCTGTTCCTGAAGGAATAGTTTGATCGAGGTCTACACAACATTGATTTCTCAATTAATTTCTTTTAAACTTATCAAAGTGGCCCAAACTTGACTTATTCAGCTTTATAATCTGGTCGAGGATGGAAATGGGATGTTCCAATATTTAGCCCTTTACTCCATAAATATGCCTTTCTACGCCTTTGAAAATAGAGCAGACTAGGGGCAGTCTGATCAGGGTCTGCTCTGTGTGCAAAAGCATGAAAAGGCATTTATATGAGGGAAAGGGTTAAAAAATCAAAGCAGTAGATAAAAGGCCTTTAACCCTTTCCTCTATAAATACAGTATGCCTTCCTACGCCTTTGCAAACAGAGTAGACCCAGATCAGAGGGCTCCTTTAGGAGCCCTCTGATCAGGATCTGCTCTGTTTGCTTATAATATAATATAGATTATACAGTTTATGCAATGGCCAAAATTTGCTGTGTCCATGTGCTATTATAATAATTACTCTATTTAATATTCATAATGTCATTATTTCTTACATGAATATTCATTGAGTAATGAGTTAACCCTTTCCCTGTTCTGTATTCATGTAGAACATAATGACAATGTAAACTTTTCAAGGGATATTTTTGCTTTGACAAAAACTGTAAAATCAGACCTAAATCATGTCAAATGCAAACAGAGCAGACGGCTACTATAGGAGCCATTCGATCTGGGTAAACTCTGTTTGCAATCACGTGAAAAAGGGTTTATATGAAGGAAAGGGTTAACCCTTTCATTCATATAAACTCTTTTTCATGCATTTGCAAACAGAGATGACCCAGATCAGAGGGCTCCTGTAAGATCTGCTCTGTCTGCTAAATGAAAATTGAATGATATGCTTCTTTAGTTTCTAACATGGCTAACACCTTCATATTTCTTTATAACTATTTTGTCCATAAATATTCAGTAAGTAAATTTGGATAAACAAAGAACAGGTCAACGGTTAAGGATAAATATGGCAATTGATTTTCTCTCAAGTATAAACACAATGATTGATAGATTCAACCTGTTATATTCACCTGAGCCTGAATAGAACTCTTTGCATGCTAGTGGTGATGTCATGTTTACCTATACAAATAGTTTGGACCCAGATGAGACATCAATTAACATTACCTTCTTATCAGGATCCAAACTGTTTGTAATCTTGAATCTATTTTTAAAGAGAAATCAAGAAGAAAAAACTTTTTAGAAATGCATCAGATAACAATTTTTATAAAACTTAAATATTTACTGTACAAAGATTTAACCCTTTCCCTGTTGCATATTCTATTTTTAAGAAATAATGACATCATGAATATTAATTAGATTATTTTTACAGTGGCATATGAAAACAGAATATTTTGGCTCAGGCAGAAACTGTAAAATCAGATCTGTATTGTATACCATAAGCAAACAGAGCAGACCCTGATCAGACTGCTCCTACAGGAACCATCTCATCTGGGTCTTCTCTGTTTGAAAATGCGTGAAAAGGCATTTATATGAAGGAAAAGGTTAAATAAGGACATTTGATTTACAAGTGCATATCAAATGTTTGAAAGTATTTTTTTTTAAACTATTAATATAATTACAAAGAGCACTATAGTTGGTGCCAAGTCTACCAAAATGCCTTACCATGTTATATATACAGTAAAAACCCGCTAATGCGGCCACCTAAAAGAGGTATAATTCTAGGTGCTAGATGCAGGTGGTAGCTTAATGCAGGACCAAAGAAATGCAGAAAGCTCCTAGAGGATCTTTCTGCATTACTTTTGCCCTGCATTAAGCAATCACCTGCTTATAAAGACACCAATTTTTATTCATTAAGTGGTAGCACTAGAGGGGTTCTGCTGTCTATATGATCATTTATAATTAAACGTGTAACATTTCTCACGCTAAGAGCCACTTCACTCGAATTTACAAAACAGCTTAGATCCAGATGAGACGCTGAGAAACTCTGACAGCGTCTCATAGGGATCCAAGCTGTTTGACACTCAGTCAATAGTTTCTCAAAAGCTTGTTCGGATGGGAAGTAGTCAAAATTGCACCAGATCCAAATTTGAGCAGACATCATTTTTTCACTCAAGAGTCAAATAGTTTTGACCAAGATGAATGTCTCAATAAGTCAGTGCCTAATTAGGTTCAAAACTGTTCAAAACTGTGACGGATATACATGTATTATTCCTGTAGTCCATAAATACGCCTTCCTTCACCCTTGCAAACAGATTAGACCTAGATTTGATGGTTTCTGTAGGAGCCATCTGATCAGGGTCTGTTCATGTGTCATTATAAAAAATAACCTAATCAATATTCATGATGTCATTATTTATTACATGAATATTCATGAAATTAGGGGGTTAATTTAGAGTTTCTACCATGGAAGAAAAAAAAATGAACAAAGTTACCATACACCAGTTATTTTCAAACAATTATTCAGTGGGCTATGGGCTAAATAATGCAACGTCAAGTCATAACAAGTATAATTGATGGCCTGTCTAAACATCTACATGAACCACTATATGAGCTTGTCAAAGCATTATCAAAACTAGCTAACCCTTTCCTCCATATGAACACCTTTTCATGCCTTTGTAAACAGAGTAGACCCAGATTATATAGCTCCTGTAGGAGCCATCTGATCAGGGTCTGCTCTGTTTGCTTATTTAATAATACAGATTTGATTCTACAGTTTCTACCATGACCAAACTGTCCTGTGTTTGTATGTCATTACAAAATTTAATCAACATTCACGAAGTTATTAAATAAGCAAACAGAGATGGATCACTTTGTAAACAGCTTAGATGAAGACCAGCTACTTTAGATAAAGACTTGCTATCTCCTCAATGATGCAGTGTTTCATCAGGATTTACACTGTTTGTGGACTGTGAAATAAAATCTTGCAGACAATAAAGCAAAACAAATGTAGATTCTGATCAGCAACAGGTCAGAGACTTGTGGTTTCATCTTAAACTACACAGTTGACAATCATTCCCATCTTCATGTAAAACAAGAGGGCCAAGATGGCCCTTAATCGCTCACCTGACTACCATAGATTTAAGATTATAGCTGGGTAGTCCCAGGATGGGGCCAATATTGAGCTAAGGGAACAATGTTGATAGTGGATCATGAGCAGTGGTTTTGGAGAAGAAGATTTTCAAAGATTTAGAATATTGATTTTATCAAGACAATCATTCTGACCGATGAAGATTGGGCTAAAAATGTGACCTCTAGAGTGATGTTTCTAAGATTTGACCTAGTGACCTACTTTTTGATCCTGTCCCAACCATGATCAAATTTAACCTTGATATCACCAAGACAAACATTCTGAGCAAGTTTGAGGAAGATTGGGCTAAACATGTTGCCACTGGGGTATAAACAAGATTGTTCTATGATATGACCTAGTGACCTACTTTTTGGCCCCTCTTAACCCACTTTCAAACCCTTCCAAGATTTTATCAGGCCAATCATTCTGACTAAGGTTCATAATGACTGGGTTAAAAATGTGACCTCTAGCATGTTCACAATGTTTTCCTACCTTTTGACCTAGTGACCTAGTTTTTGACCCCATGTGACCCACTTTCAAATTCGTCAAAGATTCTATCAAGACAATCATTCTGACTATGTTTCATGAAGATTGGATAAACATGAGACCACAAGGGTGTTCACAAGGTTTTTCTACTCTTTGACCTAGTGACCTAGTTTGTGACCACACCTGACCCACTTTCAAACTCGTCTGATATTTTATCAAATTAATCATTCTGATAAGGTTTCATGAAGATTGGGCTGAAAATGTGACCTCTAGAGTGTTCACAAGGTTTTTCTAAGATTTGACCTGGTGACCTAGTTTTTGACCCCACGTGACCACTTTTAAACTCATCCGAGATTTTATCATTACAATCAATCTGACAAAGTTTCATGAAGATTGGGCTGAAAATCTGATCTCTAAATTGTTCACAAGGTTTTCCTGCTATAGTGACCTAGTCTTTGACCCTACGTGACCCACTTTTGAACTCGTCCGAGATTCTATCAAGACAATCATTCTGATACAGTTTCATGAAGATTGGACTAAAATTGTGACCACTAGAGTGTTCACAAGCAAATTGTTGACGCCGGACATTCAAGTCTCCCAAAAGCTCATCCTGAGCTTTGCTCAGGTGAGCTAAAAACAAACTTATTCAGATACAGATTCTGGGATTTTTATGTCTTGACATAAGACTCTACCATTTGCAAATCCCCCATGCATTGCCTTAGGGTAAATGTTTTAAGTTTTTAGCCATTACTTAATGATCCCATCTTTTTAAGGTTTTACAAACAGAGCAGACCCTTACAAGAGCTGTCTGATCAGGGTCTGCTCTGTTTGTTTTTATGTTACAAATCTGAGTGATTCTTTCTCAATGAGTGGCTTATATCAGCCCAGCTATAAGAAAACCAGCCTTTACGCTTTATGCAAACAGAAGAATCAGAGTCTAAGGTTATAAAATTAAATCTGAGTCTGAATCTGAGATCATTCTCAAGTATTTGATTGCTCAGATGCTTGAGAATGATCTCAGCCTCAAGCAAAAAGTTTATAACCTCAGGGTCAGATCATCTGTCATGTTCAAAATGCAGTATCTGATCAGGTACTACTTCAGGTCCAGCAAGACAGATAACCCTTTGAGCGGTAACAAACAGTTGAAAACCATTTAACCCTTTTCTTCATAAATATGCCTTTTTAGGCCCTTGCAAACCGAGGAGACCAAGATCAGATCTGTCTTATAGGAGTGGTCTGAACAGGGTTTGCTCTGTTTGCTTATGATATAATTATCGATATGATTCTACAGATTCTGATATAGCAAAAAATTATTGATATCTAATTAATATAATTAACATTTATTTCTTACATGAATATTCATGGAATAAAGATTTAAAAGCAGCATCTGATCAGGTGTTACATTCTTTGCGAAGGTTGAATCTACACATAGTTAAACAGTGTATATCCTGATCAGAAGGTCATGTTCTAGTTCAGCATCTATCTAATCTGGGTCTACATTATTTGTATGTGTCCTCTTCTCTGCTATCATATCTGGTCCTTGATCCTAAAGTTGAACTGATCAAATGATGGTTAACAAGCCCATGAACTTTACCTTAGATTTATGAATTCATGTTTAACCCTTTCCTCCGTAGGCTATTTTTAGACCCAACCTCTTTGAATGAATCTACCCAAAAGTAGTGTTTACTAGAGAAAAGGATTTTTTTTTAGAATTTTGTAGTTTGAAACCATTGTGATAAATAGAGCATTTGCTCCTATAGGAGCAAATGCTCTATTTATCACAATGGTTTCATGAAGTGATTATTACAGAGGCCTAGATAGGCGTATTTACGGAGGAAAGGGTTAACCCATTCTTACATACACATGTAAATGCATTTTCACACATTTGCAAGCAGAGAAGACTAAGATCAGATGGATCCTATGGTAACCATCTGATCAAGGTCTGTTCTGTATGCTTTTGACATCATTTTGGAAAGTTTCCATTGTAAAACTTCAGTTAATAAATATTCATGATGTCATAATTCCCTATATGAATAATGAACAGGGAAAGGTTTAACCCTTTACATCATGAATATTTATACAAGAAGTCATTACATCATGTGTATTGATAAGGTGATTTTTTTATAATAAGAACACAGGAAGTTTTAGCCATGGCAGAGACTGTACAATCAGATCAATACCTGTAAAGGATATGGTACATTGTATGATTAAATTGTGTTCATACACCATGAGTATTTATAATCACAGTAGCTTGAATTCTAAAAAAAACCAAGATTACAAAAGACAGAAAAATAAATTGAAAATATCAATCTTTTTTTGTTGCAAATTCTTACCTTTTTTCTCCAGCAGGAGCTTGAGTATTTCCAGATTCCCATTGTAAGCTGCTTCGTGAAGGGAACTCCACTGAAATAATCCAATCAGGTTGGGGTCATAGCCCTGTTGGAGGGCCACCTTGACATCTGCAATGTCATCACAACGGACAGCTTCATGTAGCCTTGTGTCAAACGTTCCCTCTGGATTTCCCATCACACTTTGACTGATACATTCTTAAATCTGAAAGATTTCTAACACTTAACCTTTTCCATGTTGACTATACATGTAAGAAATAATATCATGAATATATATTACAAAATGTAGCTGATATTATATAATTGCATACAGTTGAACTTTGATATCTCAAACTCGAATAACTCTAACTTCAGGATAGCTCGAAGTGAATGTTTGGTCCTTCCAAACTTTACAATACAGAATTGTTCTAATAGGTATCAAGTTGATATCTAGAAACACATGTGACAGCTTAATGCAGGTCGGAAGTAATGCTGAAAACTCCTACTAAAAACTCCGGACTGCTTACTGTTCTTCACCCAGTACCTGTACCCAGCATGTTACAGATTGCTTGAACTAATTTGCATGATCACTTAAAGTTCAAGATATCAAATTTCAACTGTATATAGTGTAACAGGCCGGGTACAGGTACTGGGTGAAGAACAGTAAGCAGTTTGAATAGCTCAGTCAGTAGAGCATTTGCCCCAGTCTGGCTGCATGTTTTTCACCAGTCCTGTTACAGTTGGAGCCAAACTTGAAAATTGGACCCTGTGCATGTGCATGATTTCTTGTGAGTTATAGCAAGTTCCTCAGGGAAAAAGGAGGAGTAGTGTAACAGGCCAGGTACAGATGCTGGGTGAAGAACAATAAGCGGTTTGGATAACTCAGTCGGTAAAGCACTCGTCCTGTAAGTGAGGAGTCAAGGGTTCGAGTCCCGGTCTGGCTGCAAATTTTTATTCACCAGTCCTGTTACAATACAAAGGACTCTTCTTTTGGCATCTGTAGAAACTGTAGAATCAGATTTATATTATCACACAATCAGACAGAGAGTAACCATGATCAGATGGCTCCTATACTGTAACACCCCATGATACCGGTGGCCTCACGATACCGGTGTAAATATAAATCTCGCCACCTGCCAATTGTTAACTTTGTCAAGCATTAGTAACTTCTGCTATTCTATTGTGAAATTATAATAATAATAATAATAATAATAATAATAGTTAATTTTCCTGTTAGATTGAACTTTTCGGAACTTGAAAAAAAAATTAACGGTTATAATATGTTATGTGTGACTTTGAGCCTATGTGAAAGTGTACATTTAAAGCAGGGTCAACGCGACATTCCATACCACGACAATTTTTACCATTGCACGGTTACATGGAGTTGGTTCCCTTACTTCATTCAATATGATCGCTTTTTTGACATTTCTCAGACTTAGTAATATAAAAGAAATAATCTGGTACTTGAGACCATTTGAAAGATTAGAGACAAGTTAAGGAAAGGCTTGCTGATTTTTTTTTCAGTTAAATTATATTTTCTTGAGTGCATTAAGTACACCGGTACCGTGGGGACCCAGGCTACATTTTGAAACATGAAATTGTGTTCATTGCTGGCTTTTCTTTACATTTGTGTATTGCGGAGCATTTGTACTAATAATTAAACAATTTCCTGTTTAAATATGATGGTGTGTATTCACCTAATTAGGCCAATAAATTGTTTTATTAAATATACCATCATATCCCCCTGCTGATTAAAAATGCTGTCAGAGGCTTTTGATCAGTACTTGCATACTTGTCATTTACATAGTCTACATTTCCTACATGAATATTCATGAAGTAAAGTGTTAATTCCTCACAAGGAATATCACAAACAGAAACTGCACAACATTACAGATATATTAAGCCTCTCTCCAGGCTGACCTTGACCGATTACAGGACTGGGAACACCAGTGGGACATGCGGTTCAATTCCAGTAAGTGCAATGTCTTACATATTACCAGGTCTGCATGTCCCATCAAGACCCAGTACACTCTGCATGGACAGGTCCTTGAGACAGTCAGGGATGCGAAATATCTGGGTGCCACTGTAAGCTCAGACCTCTGTTAGCAAAGTAACTCAGCAAGCCAACCGCACCCTCGGCTTCCTGAGATGCAACATCAGGACCACAAACAAAGATGTCAGGGAAATGGCATATAAGACACTCGTCAGACCACAGGTGGAATATGCCTCCGTGGTCTGGAGTCCATACACCCAACAGAGCATTAAACAGGTTGAAATGGTTCAAAGAAGAGCAGTTAGGTGGGTCAGAGGAAATTATTCTCCTTATGAGAGTGTTACAAAAATGCAACATGAACTAGGCTGGCGGACCCTTGAAGACAGACGAGCAGACTCCAGACTCGTGATGTTTTACAAAATTGTCCACGGCCTGGTTGCCCTCCCAGCACCCTCATATCTCCAGCATCCTATCAGACTGACACGCCACATGCATCCTCTCTCATTTCGACAAATACACACATCAGCAAACTATGACAAATTCTCCTTTTTTCCGGCAACCATCATACTTTGGAATAGCTTGCCATCCCACATTGCCCTTCTACCTGATCTGGATCAGTTTAAGCAGGCAGTCAGTGGTGTAAGACAGGTTGGCTAAGAGCAGAAAGCAGTGTTTTTATCTTGTTTTAAACTGTCAATAATTCTTCTTGCTAATCAATAACAAGACTTTTTAAACTGTAAATCATCCTGTTCTATAATTACTTTTACTTTTTCTTTCATTAATCTGCTCTGACGCGCAGCTGCACATAATACTCAATATGAGGGTGCTGCAGTATAAATAGATAGATAGATAGACATGATTATTGTAAGAGATGGATAAAACCATAACAAACCATCCCACTTTCAGTTTTCAATACATTGCTTCTTTGGAAAAACTGTGTCAGCAATGTAAGTCGGGCTGACAATTATTTGACTTATCTAAACACTAAATATTACCTGCATATCATGTTTTATACGTCCATGAAAAGCAATTTCATTTATCAATTATAGTTTCTCCTCCAAGCACTTGTTGCCAAAGACGCCATTTGTCAAATCTCGTAATTTCTCGTCACGTGAGAATGAAACGAACTGTGGGAAATCAATGGCCGCTTTTTGTGAATTAGGATTTGAAAATACTAAACTTAGCGATTACCTTGTCAGTTACACGTGCAAATTTGTTTAAATTTGGTTTTTCGTGGTGTCAGATGTACTATCTGCATCCATGATCAAGTACATTGTTATGGGTTTGCGTGGTTTCTTCGTACTGGCTGCAAAAATATGGAGTTTCATATGTTATTGCTGCAAACGTCAAATGAGATCGGTATGTAAAAACTAAATACACAGAATATACCACCGAATACTCAATAGCCCAATCATGGTTTTGTCCAGATAAAATTATTTAACACGACGGTACATTTGAGTATATTCGTACTGTCAGTTCGTTTGAAGCGAGTGTGACAGAGTGAAAACTTGCAGATCTGATTTGAAAAAGAAAGTTGAAAATTTAGAGCATAAAACGGGACAACTTTAAAACTTTGCTAAAACAGTTGTTACTTGGTGGGTTTTCCCATCATGAAATATTTTCTTAATTATATGAGAGAGGTTTTGAGTGATTTGTACACATGGCCATACCCATTGGTATATCTTGCATATTTTGAGTTATGTCCCTTTGAAACTCTCTATCTGCCATTGAGTCAAACCCCTGCTGGGGATCTAGACTTTGTCGCGCATCAACTGACAAGACATTAGTAAGACTTTAGTTAAACGCATGTAAAAAAAAGAGAGAAAAAGATGGGTTAAAAATAAAAGCAGGTTAAAACAGGGCTGGTATATCGGTGTCAGGTCGTTTCGGACCCAATCCGTTTCGGTCCTTAGTCGTTTCGGACCCAATCCGTTTCGGCCTTGGTCGTTTTGGCCACATTATAAAATTTGCATTCAAAGGTATATAAATGGCAATTGTGATATGATTGAAAGGAATATGCAGAATTGAGTCCAATAAAAATGAACGGTACCGGGGAACGGACTCGTTCCCAATTCAGCACGGACCCGTCCCAATCAATAGAATTCAAATAACGGACCCGTTCCCAATCAAAATAAACACATTTCCCAACATGTCAAATCATTTTTCTCTTAATTCATAGCAAACTATCCAAATTCAAACTTATCTTTTGCCATAATGTAAGTCTACAATGAACGTAACTCTTCTGACATGATATTTTTGAGGTCCACAAGGTATTTGTGCATTCTTTGAGTGGAACAGAACATCATTTAATGGTGTAAAATGCTAAAAGATTTGTTGCAAAACTTATTTTGATATGTTCTATTTTCCCAATTTTGTTAAAACGATGCAAAAAAATCCCAATGCTAGGGGTACGGGTCATGTTCCCAAAATGGTCAGAAAAAGCCCTGCACCGAATATGGCTGCATTTCGGAAACGGTCCTGACAAAGATCTATACATGCCCCTTCATCGAGACTGGTTTACGTTCAGTGATAATAAATCTACAGATATTGTCAAGTGTTTACAATTCCCAATCTGAAGGGTACCGGACCCATTCCCAATTTGGTAAAAAAAAAACGCTGTAAGGACATAATTATGTTTTTGTTAGATGTTAGCCTTTAGCCTGTTGCTGGCAGATGAATAATTATTTTTGCAAACACTTTGGGTCTAGATGAGATGTTGAGTAACTCAGTTTCTCATCAAGATTCAATATTTAATATAGATCTGATTCTACAGTTTCTGCCATAGCGAAAACATTCTGTGTTCATATGCCATGATAAAAATTCAGCTTTGTAATATTTATGATGTCATTTATTTATTTATTTAATGAATTTTCATGGAGTAAAGGGTTAAGATATACAATTTAAACAGAACGCTAAATTTTTGTCTATTAGAAAATTTATAATGATTTATCTTACATGTACTTTTCATTACAGGTTATAAAACATCAAACAGTGAAGTATGAAATGATACCTCTATCTCCACTGTCAAAGCATAGACTGAGTGAGTATTACTATATTATGAATACAAAACTTAATAAATGTTACATGTACTATAAAAGATCACAGTTACTAGTACTACTACACATTAGCTCTGGCTGTACATTCACATGGATATCATTGACTCATCACCTGATGAATATTTATTTTAATGACTGAATGTTAAATAACTGAAGTTTTATAATTACGTGTAATGGCAATAATTTTGTCACCATTGCACATACTTTAAACTTGGCATGCATTTGCAAGTTTTAGAGGCAAACATTTTTAGGGGTGACTTACTAAGGTCAAGGTCATACATCAAGCTCAGAGGTCATATTTGGGGTATATACTGTTTCACAAACACATCTTGTTTTAAAATTTAATATCATAGAAACTGTGGAATTGGATCTTTATTATTTCATTATAAGCATGCAGAGCAGACTCTGGTCTGACAGCTGCTTCAAGAGCTGTCTGATTTGGATCTATTCTGTTTGCAAATGAGTAAATACGCTTTTCTATTAACTCTTTCCTTCATATAAACACTTTTCATGCATTTGCAAACAGGGTAGACCCAGTCGGAGCCATCTGATGAGGATCTGCCTGATTGCTTATGAATGAAATTAAAATAGATCTGACTACAGTTTTTACTAGTGTCGGGAATTGGACCCAAACAATTTACCTAGATCATCAATGGCATAATATGTTTATGATCGATCATAGATTAAAAATCACGATTAAATTATAATAAAGCAGGCTTGTTTGAGTAACAAAAGGCCAAAATAGGGTTATAGGTTTGCAATCAATGTACATGTATATCCGAACCAGTCTCTTTGTTAAAAACATGAACTTTAATAACCTTGGGTAAACTCTGTTTCAAATCTTATATTACAAAATTATTCTGTTCAGTTAAAGCAATGTGACAAACAATGTGTAAACCCTTAATCAGATGTTTGGCATCGTCTAGCTTTTACTGTTTGCTAAACTGATGAAGACACTGATAGAATCAAAACATTTAAATATCAGTCTATCATACATGTACATGTACATGTAACCTGCAAAAGATCGTTAGTTTTACTATTCTAGTTCCTAGTGTTTGTTAAACTGTATGGTCACCATCAGGTTATGTATAAATCGTTGACAATGGCCTGTCCTTCATCAATCATCATGTTGGAACCTTCAGGACGTAGTTTTGCCAATGCACTGCGATTATTCATGGCATTGTTAGTTTCTATCGATACCAAACAATTCTTTGTACATACATGTATGCCTTTATAGAATTTAAGCTAATTTATATTTATGATGGCCTTATTTCTTACATGAATATTGAACAGGGAAAGGGTTAAATAATGAAAGGTTAAACATGTATGATCATTTGATGTGTCTATGGTAACTGTACTCTTTTGAATTTGCAGGTATGCTGAGAAGAAAAACACTTGTTTTAGATTTGGACGAGACATTGATCCATTCACATCATGATGGCGTTATACGACAGACAGTTAAGCCAGGGACTCCACCAGATTTTGTATTAAAGGTAAAAGAATAGCTTGCTGCTGGCCATAAAATCTAGTTATATAATTTTTCATATTTCCTACTCTCCATGATTAAAGGACAACGGCATATTTATGCTAAAAATCTTGTGTTTATGCCGTCACTTTTTATATGTGGTGGTATTCAGCAATGTGGCACAAATGATCATAGGCTGAGAGTGTGGTGCATGCAAGACCCATGCCACTAAGTTAAAGGTCAAGGTCACAGTTGGAGCATTCCTGTCCTGTTGACATATACATTGTATCTAGTTCTTACTTATTTTTCTAATTAATAATAAAACAACTCTTGATTATACCCTTTATGTTGTAGATACATGTACACATTTTTAATGCCATTGCAGATTAGACGTAGAACAGCTGACTTATGTAGAAGCCATCTGATCAGGGTCTGCTCTGTTTGTTGATAAAATTATAAACGTCTTGATTCTACAATTTCTTATGTTGCCAATATACCTTGTCATCATATAGCCTTAATTATAGCAGTTCAGCTATAAATAAATATTCACAATTTCATTCATGAATATTCATGAGGTAAGGGGTTTAACAAGGGAGCATTTAGCTGTGCATCAGTCCATCAACTTTTTTATGTGATGCATAATTGCTAAAAAATATCCTTTTAGCCATAACTTAAACTTTATAGGATGGTTGATATTACATGTACGTGAACTTGTGCACCTTGGGGCCGTTAATTGGGCCCCCGTCTATATAAAGATTGTATGACTGAAATAATCATGATATAGTTCTAATATACAACCATTACAACTAGAAGTTGCATTCATCATAATTATGTTAGAACTTATCATTTCTGTTGTACCAAGTTATCCTTAATGCATTATGATTTATGCTATCCGAGCAGTGACAGTTGTCATCAATTAAAAATTATTATTATTTTGACAGACATTTTTGTGTCACCTGCCTAGAGGCAGTGTGTCACATAGGGATCACTTTTCTGTCGTCCGTCCGGTTGTCCATCTGTCCATCTTACTTTCTTTTTTTATGCCCCCCCGCCCCCCAACGGCGGGCATATAGTAATCGCATTGTCTGTCCTTCTGCTCGTTCATCTGTGTCTGTTCTGCCATCCGTCCGTCCATCCCAAATTCCGTATCCCTTCTATAACTTTTACCTGTGAATGGATTTCGAAAAAACCTGGCACAAATGTTCACCACAAAGACGATGTGTCCCGTTCAACTCCCTGGTCTTTTGGTCAATGGTCAAGGTCATCCTTCAGGGTCAAAGGTTGGGGGCATAAGTGTTTCACAAACACACTCTTGTTTATTCTAACATTTCTCCCAGCAGGTGACACATTTGTTTCTTTGAACACTCTTGTTGTTTTCACAACAGGGTAAGGGTTAACTAGTGTTTGTAAGTGGTCAAATTGTTATATGTTAACCCATTCCCTCTTGTAAACACCCATTTCATGCATTTGCAAACAGAGTAGACCAAGATCAGATGACTCCCAGAGGAGCTGTCTGATCAGGGTCTGCTGTGTTAGCTAAAGGAATTTGACAGAACTGTTTGTTTAGTTTATAAAATGGCTACCATACTCCATCTTCCATATATTAATTTTGTACATGAGTATTCAACAGTTATTGAAATTTGGTCTAAATATAGAACAGGGAAAGGGTTAATATGAAAAGTATACTACATGTAGTTGAGTTGTTCAGTCAATTCTACTTTTATAAAGAGGACTGCAATGCATAAAAAATTGACTGACAAAAAATTGACTTATGGGATTTAGCTTTAAGTTCATTGCTTTAGATGTGTAAGTTGTGAAATAAACTACATTGTACATGTAATTCTGTTCTGTTTTGTTTACAGGTTATGATAGACAGACATCCAGTCAGATTTTTTGTACACAAAAGACCTCATGTAGATTATTTCTTAGAAATTGTAAGTATTATGGTCAGTGATTTTTTCCCTCCCACAGTGTTTGAAATTCAAAATAAAGCCATTATCATTCCAAAAGAAGTGCACATATTTCTCAATTTCAAGCCTTATCCCATTCCCTTGTAAGCTATTTTTAGATCCATCTTCTTTGAATAAATCTACTGAAAAGGATTATTAACTATAGGTAAATTTTAGCAGAATTGTGTTGTTTTGAAACCATTGTGATAAATAGAGCATTTACTCCTATGGAGCAAATGCTCTGTTTATCACACTGGTTTCAAAAAGTGATTTTTACAGAGGTGTCGCCAGTGATTTTTTTACAAATTTTCTTGCACGAGTCCTGGGACTCAAACTGCAAATCTGCGAGTCCCCAAATTGAAAGAACGAGTCCAAATGTTCTATGAAAATAGATTAAAGCACCCAGTCAAAGGTATTAGTAGAACTGGCTTTTTCATACTAATAGCTGATGAAAAACTGGGTATTTATTGCAAATAAGATATTAACAAAACTTCAAAATTAAATTTTGTTAGAAATTTCACTGCATTATTGGGACTCACATAATTTGAAAATTTGCATCCCCAGAGATTTTTGTGAGTACAGGACCCGGGACTCGCAGGTAAAAAAATCACTGTGTCACAAATAGTCAATATGAGGGAAATGGTTGAAAGATTTACCAGAATGTATTTTAGACAGGGTCATAGATAAGGAGCATATTTCAAAATGCCAAGTTCATCATTTTTTCATCAGACTCTTTGTTTTATCCCTTTCCCTTATAAAACACCCTTTAACACCTTTTTGCAAACAAAATAGACCCTGATGAGATAGCTCCTTAAAGAGCTGCCTGATCAGGGTCTGTTCTGCATACTTTCATTACCATTGTTACAGCTTAACCAAGACTATAATAATGCAAAAGCCTTTTGTATTATTTGTGTCAAGCTTTAACCCGTTCTATTATTATATGGATGCCTTTTCTTGCCTTTGCAAACAGATAAGGAACAGTCTGGTCAGGGTCTGCTCTATTTACTTACGGAATTATATGGATGTAACTCTATAGGACTAAGGTTCTGGCACTGCAATATGAAACAAGAGCCGAGTGCGGCGCCAAAGCTCATCTGATTTGGTGCTTGCCCAGCTAAATTTAAAAAAAAATTGAAAAAAATAAAGGGCCATTACTCCAAAATTTTGAAATTAAGAGTTCTGGTTCTTATGTAGGGGCCTTCCCTTCAATGAGATCTACCCACCTATGAAGTTTCATATTGATACCTCTTATACTTTTCGAGTAATGAGCTACCTTAAAGTTTTTGCACGCGACTACAACACCAACGATGACAACGCCTACGACCCAGTGATCACAATAGGTCGACTTTTCTTCGAAACAGACGAGCTAAAAATCATGTTTTCATGTACCATTGTAAATATTCAACTCATTCATGATTTCTTTATTTCTTACACGAATAATGAACAGGGAATGGGTTAAGCCATAAGTAGACTACTTCATAAATATTCCTTTTATCACCTTTACAAACCAGACCAGACCAGACCAGGCTGCTCTGTTTATTTGTGGAATTATATAGATAGGATTTTAAAGTTTTTTGTCAGTTCCAGAGGTCCAGTTAAAAATATGCATAGATTAAAACATTTTCAAGAATAACCCAAAAGTTAAACCCTATGTTGTGACCACTGTTTAGAATCGTCTCTTCAACATACAGTTTGATAGAGAAATAAAGATTTGAGTATGCACCTATATCTGTTGCTCTGAGTTCCTGAACTTTTCTTGTTCACATGTCATTATGAATATTAAGCTGAGCAATATTCATACATTTCTGACATCATCATATATGGAGTAAATGATCAGTTGACCCTTTTCCTATTCTTTGTTTATTTTAATTTTCAATAAATGTTGATTACTCATGGACAAAATAGTAATATTAAAATGAATTATGGAAGATGGGACATTGTAGCCATATTAGAAAGTAATGAAACAGTTCTATCAAATATCATTAACACACAGAGCAGACCCTGATCTCATGGCTCCTATAGGAGCTGTCTGATCTGGTTCTACTCTGTTGGCAAATGCATGAAAACACGTTTATATGAGGGAAAAGAGCAGACCCTGATCGCATGGCTCCTATAGGAGCTGTCTGATCTGGTTCTACTCTGTTGGCAAATGCATGAAAACACGTTTATATGAGGGAAAAGAGCAGACCCTGATCGCATGGCTCCTATAGGAGCTGTCTGATCTGGGTCTACTCTGTTGGCAAATGCATGAAAACACGTTTATATGAGGGAAAGAGCAGACCCTGATCTCATGGCTCCTATAGGAGCCGTCTGATCTGGGTCTACTCTGTTGGCAAATGTGTGAAAACACGTTTATATGAGGGAAAGGGTTTAGACAATTATCAATTAAGACAGTTTTACTGTACATTGTAAAGTAAAACCTAGGTGAGCTGTGAATAAAAATGGTGGTCAATAAGAAAAGATTGTGTTTAATGCAGAATAGAAATAAACTTCCATACTGCATGAAGCTACTACTTGCCTGAACCCACCCCACCCACCCACCCACCCCCAGATTAGCTATCCGTTCATTGGTTGTTGTATTGAGTTGTTTTCTATATTTCATTTTTGACTTTCAGGTAAGTCAGTGGTATGATTTAGTAGTATTTACTGCCAGTATGGAGATCTATGGGGCAGCAGTGGCAGACAGATTAGATAATGACAGGGGAATTCTATCTAAAAGATTTTATAGGCAGGTTAGTAAAATGGTAGTACACACTTAATTGAAGTGTGAGTGAGTATTTAGAGTTTCCCTTGTGTTTTGGTCTGGCAGTCTGTCACTCTTGTAACTGTACTTTTTAACTAGAATGTAATTCACCATTTACTTTACATCATTTACATTTAAACCTTTCTTTCATATAAATGCCTTTTCACACATGTGCAAACAGAAGAGAACCAGATCAGATGGTTCCTGTAGGAGCTGTCTGATCGGAGTCTCTGTTTGCTAATGGAATTTGATAGATCTGTTTCTGTAGTTTCTAAAATGGTTACAATGCACCACTTTCCATATTTCATTATAACTTTTTTTGCCAATCGATTTTGAACTTTGGAATAAATATCGAACAAGGGAGAGGTTTAACCTTTACTTAACTTTCTTTTCAGTTAGACATCTTAGATTCTTAAGACTTTCAAAATAGCAATTTTAACGTATGTTGATAAGATGATAAGAGTGCTATGTAAATATAGTACATGTGTAATAATAATTAAGCTTGATTCTGCAGTTTCTGTGATTGCAAACAATTCCTATGTTCATATGCCGTTATAAAAATTCAGCTAATCAATATTCATGATGTCCATTCTTACATGAATATTCATGAGGTAACGATTGCAGCAAACAGGACTTTGGACTGACATTTTTTTCACCGCAGAATAAATAGGAAAGTTTATTTTCATGTATTGTTTCTTTTGACAATTGATGTCTTGGTATATTTTCAGCATTGTAACTTGGAAGCGGGTAGCTACACTAAGGATCTCTCAGCGATTAATAGAGACCTATCCAGTATATTTATATTAGATAATTCCCCAGTGGCCTATAGGGCATATCCTGGTAAGTTAAATGATAGATGCTGGTTAGAAAAAAACTGAAACTAAACATGATCTGCACGATTAACCCTGTACCTCAGGATTGTGTATGCAAGTAAGGACTATGATTAGTAACCCTTTCCTTCATATAAACGTGTTTTCACACATTTGCAAACAGAGTAAACCCAAATCAGACAGCTCCTATAGGAGCCCTCTGATCAGGGTCTGCTCTGTTTGCTAGTGGAATTTGATAGACCTGTTTGATTAAATACGGAACAGGGAAAGGGTTAGTTAGATATTTTATAATGACCTGAGAACACAGGAAATTTTGGCTTTTGCAGAAACTATTGAATCAGAACAATACTGTTTCATAACCAAACAGAGCAGACCCAGATCAGATTATATACATGATCTGGGTCTACTTTATTTGCAAGGGCGTTAAAAAAGGTGCTTATATGAGGTAATGGGTTAATTGAATATAATAAAGATAGTGAGGATGCAGAATAACTTGTTGTCTTCATCAGGGTCTGAAGAATTCGAAACATTTGTTTTTTGAAAAGAAATGCAAGAAAATCCATTGTGGAAAGAAATGAAAAAAAAAAAAAATGTTAAACTGAAGTAGATGACATTTTCCGCTGATGACAGTTTGCACACCATTATCTGTGACCTGTCTCACATTTGCAAACAGCTTTGATCCAGATGAGACGCTGAGTTACTCAATGGTTTATCAAAAGCTTAATAAAAAAGAAATTGAATGGGAAGACGTCAAAATTGAAGTGACATTATTTTTTGAAGCAGGGTGAGAGCTGTTCTAATAAAACAAACATTTTGGAGGCTTATAGGAATATTAACCTTATAGGAATATTGTGACTGTATTTGGTCAACCTTGTTTGTGTTTCAGTGATGGCATTTTTTATTTTTCTTGTGCGGCTCTTTTAACCCTTTACTCCATAAATACGCTTTTCTACGCCTTTGAAAACAGAGTAGACCAAGATCAGGCTGCTCCTATAGGATCTGTCTGATCAGGATCTGCTCTGTTTGCTTATGATATAATATAGACAGGATTCTACAGTTTCTGCCATGGCTAAAAATTCTTGTGTCCATGTGCTGTTAAAACAAATTAATCTTTATAATGAATATTCAGGACATCATTACGGTATTTCCTACATGAATATTCATGGAGGAAAGGGTTAAGTTAGAGAATGAGATTATTTGTATTGTCAATTTATTTTTAGCTCACCTGAGCCAAAGGCTCAAGGTGAGCTATTGTGACCGCCTGTCGTCCGTCGTCCGTCTGTCCGTCTGTCCGTCCGTCTGTCCGTTCACTTTTATTTCAAATGACTTCTTCTCCTAAACCACTGGGAGGATTTCAACCAAATTTCACAGAAATGTACCTTAGGATGTCCTCTATCAGTTTTGTTAAAATCATGACCCCCGGGCAAAAAATGGCCCCGCCCCACTACTTTAACAGGTTTTTTTTTTAAATCTTTAAAAATCTTCTTCTCTGAAACCACAATTTCTAGAGCTTTGATATTTGGTATATAGCATCATCTAATGGTCCTTTACCAATTTTGTTAAAATGATGACCCCTGGGCCAAAAATGGCCCTGCCCTGGGGCTTGTTGTTTTTACATAGACTTATATAGGGAAACCTTTAAAAATCTTTTTGTCTGAAACCACATAATCTAGAGCTAAAATATTTGGTATGAAGCATCACCTAATATACCACTACCAGGTGTGTTAAAATAATGACCCCTGGGCCATAAATGGTCTCACCCTGGGGTTTTATGCTACTTAACATCAGAATCTGTAACACTTAAAAGGTAATTTCCTCACAGTTATTTCCCTTGTCCCATCAGCATAGCCATAAGGGACAGAGGGAGATAACTGCATTGGAGTGCTAGTATCATTCTATTTATAACTATTTATAGTAAAATGTTGAAGGTGAATCAGTGTAGCTGTTTTAGAAGGCATAGAAACATCTATCAAATTCCATTAGCAAATAACAGACCTTGATCCTATAGGAGCCACCTTATCTGGGTCTACTCTGTTTGCAGATGCATGAAAACAAGTTTATATGAGAGAAATTAAGGGTTAAATATCAACTCCAGATCCTAAACTGCAGACCAGCAGCAGTTCAAAGATTACAGCTGCTGGGCAGTAAAATCTCTCCAGGTCAATGCATGATAACTCTTTGCATGCTAGTGGTGAAACTGTGATTACCTATGCAAACAGTTTGGATCCAGATGAGAGGCCGCATACTGCGGCATCTCATCAGGATCCAAACTGTTTGTCATCTTAACCATATTTTTGCAAAAAAATGAAAGTAAGTTTATTTTAAGAATTGAAGCAGATGACAATAACTTTTTGTTGCAGACGAAACATTAAAGGCATTTTGACCCATTAACCCCAGTGTGTAGTGTGAGTGATGTTACATGGTGTCTTCCAATGTCTCTCAAATTAGATGTGAGAGATATAGGAAAGTAACAATTCAGCCAATCAAGGAAAATGATCACCATCTAGACTTTTGATCTGGGTCCAAACCCAACTGATGTAAGTCATGGTAATGTTTAAGAAAACTGTGAAAACATGATTATGCAATGGCCCAACTGATATAAGTCATGGTAATTCTTAAGAAAACATGATAACCCCCCCCCCCCCACACACACACACACACACACCCCTTAACAATGATAGGTGTTAAACTTACTACTGTGGATTAAGTCTGCTGCCCCAAAAAGCATCTTAAATATAACTTTTTTTTATAAAATTTGATGACGACACATTAAAAAGTCCTAAAATGTCTGAATCTTGTATGATATTAATGAAATAACTGAGTAAATATAACTTAATTATAACAGTAGACGTAACTCTTCTCAATTTCAATTGTTAAAAATACTAATGACCCGTTTAATTGAATTATCATCAGATATTCACACCTAGAGCTAGACTTATTTCTAAACACCTATTAACCCTTAACCTGTTTGCTTTGACAAAAATTGATCTGGGACTACTCTTGTTTGCTAATGCTTAAAAAAATTGTTAATGCCATAAATAGAAGTTTTAGCTCTGAAAAAAAACTGTAAAATCAAATCTATATCTTGTCAAATGTAAAAAGAGCAGACCCTGATCAGACAGCTTCTATAGCAGCCGTCTGATCTAGTCTACTCTTATTTTTAATGTGTAAAACACATTATTTCTCTGAAGAGAAGTTTTTGCTTTGACAAAAACTGTAGAATCCGATCTATATTGTGTCAAAAGAAACAGAGAAGACCCAGATCAGACAGCTTCCGTAGTAGTCGTCTGATCTGAGTCTACTCTGTTTGCTAATGCATAAAAACAGCTTTATATGAGGGAAAGGGTTAAACGATTTTTAAAGATATTCTTATTGGTCATTTCACACAAAAACTGGCATTATGTACTGCCTAGCACTCTATTTGCCTATATACCTGGGTCAAGGTATAATTGCATAGCTTTATTAAAGTCATTTGAATTTCTCAAAGACCAGTTTTAGGCATTTTGAGCTAAGGCAAAAATGGCACAAGTTGTAAACAGTTTAGATCTTGGTCAACCAGTCACTTGGTATTAGTTCTGAATTCAGTTCAAGTTTATTCAGCAGTGAAAGGGTGAAAGCAGTGCACTAAGCTTATTTCATCTGCTAGAAATGTTGTCCACTGAAAAATTAACATGTCAATATACATGTATTACTGTAACTCAGGTGAGCGATATAGGGCCAATGGCCCTCTTGTTGAATATTACTGTTAATAATATTCTTTGTTTTATATCAGATAATGCCATCCCTATAACCTCATGGTTCTGTGACGCCACTGACACGGCTCTACTCTGCTTACTGCCAATGTTAGATGCTCTTCGGTTCTGCAATGATGTGCGGTCAGTCCTTAGTCGGAACCTCCACAAGTCTTTAGACATGACAAATAAACAGAAGTTCTATATGCCGTACAAACCATAGCGCCAGCATTTGTGCTGTCCAAACTCAAAAAGTCATGTAGATAATTACCCACATATATCAGTGCTACCATAACAACGCCTGTTGTCGTTGGCTACCACCTAACAACAATTGCCATGGCAACCGCTGCAAGAACCTGTACTTCTGATAAGATGGAACTTTTCATCCACAGCTAGAAGTACAGACCTACAATTTACCCACAAATATCAGTGCTACCATAACAATGCCTGTAGTTGTTGGCAACCGCTTAGCAACAGTTGCCATGGCAACCCTTGCGAGAACCTGTACTTCTGATATTAAGATGGAACTTTTCATCCGCAGCAAGAAGTACAGACCCACAAACCTCCTATGAAATTTCCTGTTTTGATACAATCAATATTTCCACACTGCATTTGTTACATTACCATCATAATTGTTATACCTTTATTACCCTCAGTAATCAGACAGCCAGTCTACCGTTCCATCAGTTTATAGAGCTGGATAACTGTTTGACACCCTCTTTTGATATCCTTGACCCTTACAACGCTGAATTTTCAAATTGATAATTCCAAAATTCAAACAGGTCAAGCTTATGGTGAATATGTAGGGATTTTTTTTAAATCAAAGTGTAACATGACAAACAGTGTAGACCCTAGAGGAGCCTTCTCATCTGGGTCTACACTCTTTGCAAAGGACATTAGTGACTGACATAGAAGTAAATAGTGAATACCGTGAACAAACTGCTTCTTCAGGAGTAGTTTGATCTGGGTCTACACTATTTGCTTAAGTTTGTCTGTCAGATTACTTAGAGTAATTAGAGTATCCCCCACACAAAGTTGTGGGGGTATGTAGGAGTCACCATGTCTGTCTGTCAGTTTTTCTTGTCCTTGCTGTTTCTCAGCAACTGCTGACAGGATTTCAGCAAAATGCAGAGAAGAATATATGATATTAAACATTACATTTTGATGATTTTAGCTGATTGATAACCCTTTAATTTTAAAATATCAAATACTCTGACAAGCAGTTGTATGGGGGTATTTATTGCATTCAGCAATAATTCTAGATTTGAATAGTTGTAAAAACTGTCACAAAAAGTTTTTTTGGAACTGTCAGAAATGATTCTTTCTAAAAGTATGTACCAATACCTCAAAGCACATTTTATCCTGATCATGGGCAAACGGTCTGTAGAAACATAGCAGACATTATAAACTCAAATCAGCTTCACTGCATACAGTGTAGACTAGGATCAGCGGCCATGTTGATAACATTTAGTCTGATAGAAGTCTACACCATGTAACATGCATCATAGTTGGTGGGTGATACATTTCAAACAGTTTAACCCTTACTGTGCGGGACACGAGTCATTAATATCCTTTGCAAACAATGTAGACCCAGATGAGAGGGCTCCTAGAGGACACAAGCTCCTAGAGGATCCCTCTCATCAGGGTCTGCACTCTTTGTCATGTTACACTTTTCTTTAGAAGAATCCCTAAAGATTCACCATAAGCTTGACCTGTATGAATTTTGGAATAGTCCATTTGAAAAGTGAGCGGTGTAAGGGTTAAACCTGTTGAATGCTGTAATTTCAAAGAGATATTCCCATTATTTAAAGATAGAGTCCAATCAGAAACAAAGCATGACATTTCCTACAAACAAAATTGAATGACAGTGTAGACCAACTTCAGAGAGCTGCTCTTGTTGCCCTCTGGTCTGGGTTAGCACTGTTAAAGTTCAGCTGATCTTAGTGTACACTCTTTGTTATGTCTGGGTCCCCCCTTTCCCCTGGCACTCCCCATTTGTATAACCCTTTACTCCATAAATACACCTTTCAACACCTTTGCAATCTGAGAAGACCCAGATCAAACAGCTCCTGTAGGAGCCATCTGGTCAGGGCCTCCTCCATCTGCGTTATGATATAAACTAGATCTGATATTCTACAGTTTCTGTCATGATAAGAACTCTTTTGTTCATAGTGCCATTGTAAAAAATCAGTTCATTAATATGTAGGGCTTCATTATTTCTTGCCTGAATATTCATGGAGTAAAGGGATAGTCCTCAAATACTCAATTCACAGTTTTTAACAGTTTTAACCCTCAGGGTTTGGTGTAATTTACCTTTCATAGACTGCATGTCAGAAGTAACTGGCAAGGTGTATCATGAATTACAAGTATAAGAGGTCCAGATAAGGTGTGTAAATTTAAATATTTTCTAGAATATCTCTTTTACTTCTCCACTAAACCCTATACTGTTCGAGACGATTCTAAAGAGTGGTCACAGTGTAGGGTTTGGTAAAAAATGATGATTTTAGTATAAGTGGGTACACGCCTTTATCTGTAGCTCTGAAGTATCATTCAAAACTTAATTCATGCAAATGAAAAATTCTATCTTGATGAGCCTGATTAAGTTTTAGCATGCTGAGCAGGGGAATTTTTTGTCAATAGAAAACATCGTCTAATTCAGATTTTAACTTTTTATCTCATGAATATTCATCATGAAATGAAAGTAGGACTATTAATTAGCTGATTTTTTATCATGAACAAGGGTATATTTCAATTTGACCATGGCACAAATAGTACAATCAAATCTATATTGTTTCAATAGCGAACAAAGTAGACTGATCAGAGGGCTCTTACAGAAACTGTCTGATTTGAGCCTACTCTGTTGTCTTACAGAAGCTGTCTGATTTGAGCCTACTCTGATGTCAAAGGTGTTAACGCTTTCCCCCATAAATATGTCTTTCTACGCCTCTGTAATAGTCACTTCTTGAAACCATTGTGATAAATAGAGCATTTGCTCCTATGGAGCAAATGCTCTATTTATCACAATGGTTTCAATACAGCACAATTCTGAAATTTTCCTTTTCTCTAGTAAATGCTCCTTCTTGGTAGGTTCATTCAAAGAGGTTGGGTCTAAAAATAGCCAATGGAGGAAAGAGTTAAAGGCATATCTTTGGAGGAAAGGGTAAACCCATTACTCCATGAATATACCTTTACAGAGTAGATCCAGATCAGATGGCTCTTATAAGCCATCTAATCAAGGTCTGCTCTGTTTGCTTACGATATAATATAGATAAGATTCTAGTTTCTGCCATAGCTACAGATAAAGGTGCTTACCAAAATACTAAAATCATCATTTCTCCTCCAAACTCTATTCTGTGAGATGATTCTAAAGAGTAGTCACAATATAGGGTTTGGTGGAGAAATAAGGGAAATATTCTTGAAAACATTTAAATTTACGCATCTTTTCTTGAGCTCTGAGGAAAGGGTTAAAGCAAAATGTGTTCAACTACTTATCAAAGGTACATTCACTGGGCATCCCGCCTGTGTCCACTGTTTGTAAAGGTGTTCAGAGATCCACGCTTAGCATGCTAAAGAAAAACTTGAAACAAGACTAGATTATAATGCGATTTGAGCGAAGAGGAGTTTTGCTCACAGACAAGAATCAGTTAACTTGTGGTCATTCGTTCCTATTTCAAGTTCTCAAGAATTTAAGTTTCTGAACCCTTAACTCATTCCCTCATATTAATGCCTTTTACACCTGTAAAAGTCACTTTTTGAAACCATTGGATAAATAGAGCATTTACTCTATAGAAGCATGTGCTCTATTTATCACAATAGATTCAAAACTACACAGTTCTAAATTTTTCCTTTTTATTTGATATGAAGATGTACTTAACCCTTCGTTAGCTATTCATGTCAATAAAAGTACTTGTAAATAGTGAAGACCCAGATGAGACAGCTCCTGCTGGAGCTGTCTCATCAAGGTCTGCACTATTTACAAGTTGATTGTGCAACCAGTGCACTCCACAGCAGTGATTGCACAGCGAAATATGTGTACACAGTGAAGATATATGTAATTATACAATTGTAAAATTTAGCAAGAGAAGGGTTAAAAGAAGTGGAGTTTTGCCTAGATTGTTTTTACCAGAGTAAAGGAAAAAGTGTTTATATAGTGAAAAGTGTTTGATTTAGAGACAATATCGCTAGAGAGGCACATGTGTCCTATGAACACAACTTTCTAGTTTTCTATTATTCAAAGAGATAAGGTCTAAAGATAGCCTTTGAGGGAATGGGTTAAATGTACAGATACAAAAGTTGATTTTGTAATTTTTCAATAAAACATTATTTGTTGTGATATAGAGAGAATTATTGTTAGAGAATTATGTAAACATTGTGTAGATGAATTTCACTGGTCACATCAGTTACATGAAAGTACAGAATTGTATCATGGTTTGAGCTTGTTTTGTAATGGTTTACGAAATTATGTCACGGTGAAAAACTGCTTGAATCAGAATAATTTTTATATAAATGTTATGGCCAGTGAGAAACATTTACTACAAGCAATAAAAACTTAAGTCCAGGGATTTTAATTTGATCATACTTGAACATGTATTTTATCTTGTTTTGTCATTTTATATATGGTTTACATCCATATTTCAATGCATTTAACAAACCTATTCTGGTTGTTAGACCCAGTGAAGTCAAAATTATTGCCATAACAACAGAGCTAAAAAATATATTGTTGCATACTGCAGAAAACTTACTGCTCAAGGGCAGGTAATGGAAACCCAAAATACAAATGTATGATTGATGAAAATAGGGTAATTATTTTATATAGGGCACTTTGTAATGGTTTAGATCCAGATCAGCCCCCACAATTCTTACATATCTGATCTAGGTCTGCACTGTTTGACGTGCAGTAGCTTCAGTATTTTCTATGCTACAGCTGTGCAGACATAGCAGACACTGTCAGATTAGATTCTGTGTATGAGACCAGGCAGCTGGTCTGGGTATGCACCATTTACAGAAAAGTCTCTATACAGTACATCTTCTCTAGAACAGACACTTAACCCTTTCCCTGTTCAATATTCATGTAAGAAATTATATCGAGAATAGTTATTGGCTGAAGTTTTATATGGATTTCTTTTGCTTTGACAAAAACTTTAGAATGAGATCTATATCATGTCAAAAGCAAACGGAGCAGACCCTGATCAGATGGCTCCTATAGGAGTAATCTGATCTGAGTATACTGTGTTTGCAAATGTATAAAAATGTGTGCAAACATTTTGTCCTGCATTAAGCTACCACCTGTCTTAAAAATCCAGAATGAGACTTGTTTTTGAGTGGTCTGTTTAGAGAGGTGTTACTTGGTCTCCTTCCAAAGTGTGTCTCATAATCTATCAGCTGAAGTTTCTTGTGAAACTTTCCAGATCAAATACCGGTGTATTCTAGTTGAAATTTAGGGAACATATCTAGGTCATTCATTTTGCATGTCAGATAAATTGTTGCTAAAACTTTCATACAAGTACATGGCTTGCTAACCCTTTACCTGATTCAGAAACCTTTTCATACCTTTGCAAATAGAGTAAACCCAGATCAGATGGCTCCTGTTGGAGCTGTCTGATCAGGGTCTGCTCTGTTTGCTTTTGGAACTATGTAGATCTAATTCTACAGTTAATATCTTGATAACAATTTCTGTGTTCATATGCCATTATAAAATAGCTGATAAATATTCATGAAGTTATTTAATTCTAACATGAATATTGATGAGGTAAAGGGTTATAGAAAGGATACTGCATATGAGTTGTAAATGGTCAAATATTCTCATGTTCAGCATTCTACTGCATGTAATTGTCATCTTAATTAGTTTTCATCAGCTTCATCTTTCAGAATTATGAATTTTCTTCCCATTTCCTGTTGAAAGTGCAGTTATCCCTTTACTCCATGAATATTGATGTATGAGATAATAACTGTATGTATTGGTATATTAATCAGCAAATCTTTTTTATAATAAACATGGGAATTTTTACCTTCGCAGAAACTGCAGAAATAGATATATGTTATTTCATAAACAAACCTAGCAGACCATGATCAGAGGGCTCCTACTGGAGTTGTCTTATCTAGGTCTTCTTGTTTGCCGTTGTGCTCAAAGGCATCTATATGGAGTAAAGGGTTAACCCTTTACTCTATAAATACACCTTTGCAAGCAGACTAGACCCAGATCAGACAGCTCCTATAGGAGCCATCTGATCAGGGTCTGCTCTGTTTGCTTATGGTATAATATGGATATGATTCCACATTTAATGTCATTGTCAAAATGCCTGTGTCAATGTGCTGTTATAACAAATTAATCTTATTGATATTCATGAGGCCATTATTTCTCACATGAATATTCATGAAGGAAACGGTTAAGAGTGTCAAACATTTTGGCCAGTTCACAAATATGCTCATTATTTGCTCATAGTTCAGTCTCCTATTTATAACCTTTATCTGCTGACTTTCCCAACACATTGAATCCATCAGACACTATAAAGTAATTCTGTGTCTGATCATGATCCATACTGTTTTACACTTCGTCAATACTTTCTCCAAAATATATGGGCAATGGTTGGTGTTTTAACCGTTGCCTTATATAGAAGGCTTTTGACACATTTGCGAACATAGTAGACCCAGACCAGATGGCTCCTGTATCAGCTGTCTGCTCAGGGTCTGCTGTGTTTGTGTACACATTTTCTCTTCTGAAGATTCCCTTCTGATTGACATGGAAATAAATTTCCTTATTTTATATTTTCACTGGAAGAAATGAAATGTTAAATATTCATGGTAAATGCTGTCCTGCATGAATATTTATTTTGTAAAGTGTCAAGATGCATTAGAGGAGAGCTTTAGTACATGACAAGTTTCATAGCAGAATGAGTGCTACTCATAAACCTGTTTGATGTGTGTACATGTTAGATACTGTTTTACCTGGAATGGCTTAACCCCCTTTGAAATTATCGCTTCCTGTAACATGTTGGGTCCTTCGGTGAATATTTCTAGTCTTTGCTGGAATATCCTCCTATAACTGGGTATAGAATTACACATATTCTTTCAGATTTTTGTTGTCATAAGAATTAAAATGTGTATGCATGCTTCTGCTGTGGTTAAAGTTCAGTAGATCAAATTTGCTGTGAGCTAAGGAACTTCTAGTGAGAAAGAATGTCATTGCTTGAATACAGTTCATCACTTGCCAATAATGTTTAACATACTGTTTGTGACTTCAAGACGATTCTAAAGAGTGGTCACAAAATAGGGTTTGGTGGAGAAATAATGGAGTTTCATGCATATGTTATAATTTACGCATCTAATCTGGACCTCTGCCCATGTATTGTTTTACATGAGTAAGAGGTGGGGGAGGGAAGTGAAGTTTCTCAGTCTGTATTCAAGCTGAACTTATGGAATGTTCTGTGTGTCCTCCTGGTCATTACATGTTGTATGTATAACATACCCTATTTACTGTAAATATTCAGACACCCAGTCTCCCCTCACCACCCTTTTTTAATCCTTTCTCCATGTAAATGCATTTTCACGCATTTGTAATCAGAGTAGACCAAGATCAAGCGGCTCCTATAGGAGCTGGCTGATTAGGGTCTGCTCTGTTTACTAATGGAATTTGATAGATCTGTTAATTTACTTTCTGAAATAGCTACAATGTTCCACCTTCCATATTGCATTATAACTATTTTGCGTATGAATATTCAGCAGGTATTGAAATTTGGAATAAATATAGAACAGGGAAAGGGTGTAAGACTGGCATAGCAACAAATAGTGCAGTGCTTCAATGAGCAGGTTGATCTGGGACTGCACTACTTGCCTAAGACTGTCTGTCTGAATACTGAGTGTAAACAGGGCACCAGTCTACTTTACTTTGTATCAGAGTAATATAGATTGATGTTACACTTCCAACAGCCCAAACCTTTGACTTGAAAAGGTTAAGCAAAGAAAAAGAGACAACTGGACATGTGTGGGTTCCTAACATTATTCGAGATGCAGCGCAGTTAAAGGACACATAATGGTGTGATGAAGCCTTTCACTGATAGACACATTCTATGCATTTGCAGAGTAGGCTTAGAACAGACAGCTCCTGTTTTCCTTCATGGAATGATATAGATCAGGGCCCATATTCATAAAACTCCATAGGAATATTTTAACCTTAGGACAATTAAAGGAAAATATTTCTATCTGCGTCTATGGTCTGTAGCAAAACTATAGAGTAAATTTTCATTCCATGACTTCTAGAATATTTGGTTAAATATATATTTGATATACAGCTTTATTTTAATAGCACAAATACGATAACTGTTATGGTATGCTACTTTCTTCCCCAATTTACTTTCATTGTATTCATTTTATAAGACTAAGAAATATTCCAGAAACTAAGGAACTTTCTTAAGTTTCTCCTTTGGAGCTTTATGAATACGGACCCTGATTCTATAGTTTCTGCTATGATCCAAAAATTTGCTTATTTATAATGCCAGTATAGAAATTCGGTCATACATTATTATTTATCAGGTAATGGGCAAACATTAAGTGTGATACGCACAACTTGATTTTTTTTTTATTATTTCTGTTTCTCATCAGGATCTATCCAAACTGTTTAGTGTCTGATCAGGACTTGTGCTGTCAAGTTGGAAAATAGATTTTTAGTGTCAAAGTTTAGACTTTGTCTGATGCACTCGATGTTGTTGGGTCTGCACTGTTTGCCAAGTCTGAAATGTATCTTCTCATGGTACTACTCATATGGAATGTGCTTTGGACTTTTCGAAACTTTGTGTTCTGTATCTTAGTTCTGTATTTCTTTCATTATAACTCTTTACGCCATAAATATACGCCTCTCTACGCCTTTGCAAACAGATTAGCCCCAGATCAGATAACGGAGCCATCTGATCAGGGTCTGCTCTGTTTGCTTATGATATAATCATATAATACAGATATGATTCTATAATTTCTGCAATTGCAGAAAGTTATTCTGTCCATGTGCTATATAACAACCTAATTAATTTGCATGATGTCGTTACTTCTTACATGAATATTCATGCAGTAAAGAGTTAAGATAGTGTTGAACATGTAACCATTAAGTCATGGCATGATCATAACATCAGTCTTTCAAAAGTATCAAATCACATAGCAGTGTTATATATCTTTAAACCTTTCCTTCATATGAACGTCTTTTCACATATTTTCAAACAGAGTAGACCCAGATCAGACAGCTTCTATAGGATCCGTCTGATCAGAGTCTGCTCTATTTGCAAATGGAATTTGATAGATCTGTTTTTTCAGTTTCTAAAATGGCTACACTGTTTCACCTTCAATATTTTGTATTGAAATTTGGACTAAATATGGAACAGGGAAAGAGATGGGCAAAGTTTTATCCTTTCGTCCATAAATACGCCTTTCTTCCCCTCTGTAAAAGTCACTTCTTGAAACCATTGTGATGAATAGAACATTTGCTCCTATAGGAGCATATGGGAGCAAATGTTCTATTTATCACAATGGTTTCAAACTACAAAATTCTAAAAAAAATCCTTTTCTTCTTAATGCTCCTTTTCGGTAGATTCATTCAAAGAGGTTGGGTCTAAAAATAGCCTATGGAGGAAAGGGTTAAATGAGTAGCAGCAAGTGTGGCTGAGAAATAACAGACTGTTCAGTGTACGTCTTATCTGCAGGTTCTGGGTATCTTTTGTCTTTGTGGATAACATTTGTAAGCTGTGTTTGCCAGGAAGTGATTTGTATCACAGACAACATGTACCGGTACTTCACACAGTTACAGTTGATGCTTTGTTAATTTTGAGTTTGTTAATATTTTTTTTACTGTTCTTTATTATTTACACTGACAATAGTCCATAGGTCAGAGGGGATTTCGAAACATTGGTTGTGAGAACATTTTATAAACATGTTTGATAGACCACTAACTTTCTGTTAACTTAAAGCACAGGGCTTTCGTATAAGTGTCTAGGCAAGTGTGAATGGAGATTTGCTGTCAGAAATGTCTACTCTAAGGAGGTAATTAGACAAGCTTGTTAATGTGTTTTAACAAATGGTCTCCAAAGTTGTTTGACTATTTTAGGTAAATGAAATTTAAAGGAATTACATTTGATTTTCAGTAAATTAACCTTAAGTTAACCCTTTCCTCCATAAATATACCTTTCTATGCCTCTGTAATAACCACTTCTTGAAACCATTGTGATAAATAGAGCATTTGCTCTATAGGAGCAAATGCTCTATTTATCACAATGGTTTCAAACTACAAAATTCTAAAATTTTACTTTTCTCTAGTAAATGTTCCTTTTGGGTAGATTCATTCGAAGAGGTTGGGTCTAAAAATAGCCTATGGAGGAAAGGGTTAAGGATTGACTTTAGACATACTTATGCCTTTGCAAATAGAGTAGACCCAGACCAAACAGGTCATGTAGGAGCTGTCATATCAGTCTGCTTGCACTGCTTATGTAAGAAATACTGACACCATGAATATTAATAAGATTAACTTTGATAATAGCTGATGGACACAGGAAATTTGGCCATGGGAGAAACTGTAACATCATATCTGTATTATATCATTAGCAAACAGAGCAGACCCTGGTCAGACGTCTCCTATAGGAACCATCTGATCTAGGTCAACTCTTTTTGCCAAGCGTAGAAAGATGTATTTATGGAGAAACAGGTTAACACAGGGCAAAACCAAATCCCCGTGTTCATATACCACTATAAAATTTCAATGAGTGAATATTTATAAACCCTTTCCCTTTTCTATAACTATTCTAAATTTTAATACCTACTTAATATTCATGGACAAAATAGTTATAATAAAATATAGAAAGTGGAATATTGTAACCATTTTAGAAACTAATTAAACAAATCTATCAAAATTCTAATAGCAAACAGAGTAGACCCTGATCAGACGGCTCCAATAGGAGCTGTCTGATCTTGGCCAACTCTGCAAATGCGTGAATAGGCGTTTATGTGAAGGAAAGGGTTAAATTAATTATTGATGAAGTAAATGGTAAATGAACTTTAACCCTTTCCCTCATATAAACGCTTTTTCACACATTTGCAAACAGAGTAGACCCAGATCAGATGGCTCCTATAGGAGCCATCTGATCAGGGTCTGCTCTATTGGCTAATGGAATTTGATAGATAGGTTTCTTTAATTTCTAAACTGGAAACAATGTTCCACCATTCATGTTTCATTATAACTATTTTGTCCATAAATATTCAGTAGGTATTGAACTTATGAATAAATATAGAACAGGGAAAGGGTTAAAATGCTGTTTCTAAGTTCTGTTTGATACAGTGGTGTAGCATTGTTTAAATCCTACAGGAGCCGTCTGATCTGGGTCAACTCTGTTTTGAAAGGCATGTTTATGGAGGAAAAGGTTAACATGGATATTCCTGAGGGCAAGGATTACTTTAAGAATGACTGGACTAAAGATTTGTTCAATATGTTACTTATTTCTCTTTCATTGTGATATTTCAACATGTGATATGTCTACAAAATTATTATCCTTTAGCATATGAGTGTAATTGTAATACTCCTTGGAAACAGTTTCTGAACTACATGAGACCCCTCGTGGCATCACATCAGGCCCTGAGGCTTTGAAACTTTTTGCTTGAGTCTGAGATCATTCTCAAGCATCTGATTGGTCAGATTCTGAGCTTACTCAGAATGTGACCAATCAGATACTTGAGAATGATCACAGACTCCAAAGTTTTATAACCTTGGACCCAGGTTAATTGGAAAGAAATTGAAAAGAACTTTTATCATTGCTTGAGATAAGTTAGGTAAAATAAAAAGTATAAAATAATGTTAATGTGACGTAAAACCCCAATACAAACAAACAAACCCTATACCTGTTTAGATGTATGCAATCAAAGTAGACTCAGATCAGGCAGCTCCTACAGGATCTGTCTGATCAGAGTCTGCTTTGTTTGCAAATTGTGCAGCAGATCTGATTCTACAGTTTCTACCATGGCAAACATGTTCTGTTTTCATATAGCATTCACGTAAGAAGTATTCATGGTGTCATGGAATTTTGTATGAATATTCATTAACTCATTCACTCATATAAACATGTTTTCACGCATCTGTAAACAGTAGATCCAGATCAGATGGCTCCTATAGGAGCCGTCTGATCAGGGTCTACTATGTTTGCTAATGGAACTTGATAGATCTGTTTCTTTACTTTCTAAAATGGCTACACTGTTCCACCTTACATATTACATTACAACTATTCTGGCCATGAATATTCAGTAGGTATTGAAATTTTGACTAAATATAGAACAGGGAAAGGGTTAACTGGAGTTTTGCCAATTTTGAATTTTGATGTTAATGACATCTTTTTTTTTAAGAACAATTCACTCAGCATGCTAAAGGTTAAGAAGACAGAAATATCAATGTTCTCATTGGTGCATATTTTTTTCTGTTACTTTCAGTTTTGTCTTTTAAATGACAGTTGTTGAGAAAGTTATGTAAGTTAGATCTTTAATAGACTGTTATAGATGGTAGACTAGAGCATTAGGCCCCTCATTGCTGGGTGTTACCACAGTAAGCAAGGTGTCACTTTGCAGAAATAGTTATCATATTCTTTTGAAATAATTCTATATATGTACCGGTATAATTCCCTTTATACATGTAATACGAAGCTTCTCCGAATCTTAACAGTTAGGCTCCTTATAAGGAGCAAAGCTATTTTGGAATCTTGTGAAGATGTTAATGCCCTGGCATATAGGGATATAAGGGGTGGGGGTGGGGGTCTATGTTCAGTAGACATATTTCTAGTTCTGATAGATGGTCTGAAGGTTTTCCAAAGAAATTGAAGATTGTTGTCTTGGAGGAGAGAAGCTAGCAACTATATTTGCATTAGGTAGTTAATGTGTTGAAGTACATGTATTTTGTAATAAAATTCTGCACTTTTTACATATTGGAAACTATAGTAAACACCCAAATATGACAAATGTGTAAAGTTTGATTAATGCTGATGCATTGTAAAACTCAAAAGCATTTTACCCTTTACTCCATGAATACACATTTCTGTGCCTATGCAAACAGAGTAGACCCAGATCAAATGGATCCTGTAGGAGCCGTCTGATCAGGGTCTGCTCTGTTTGCTTAAGATATAATATAAACAAGATTCTACGATTCCTGCCATGGCCAAAAATTCTGGTATCCATGTGCTATTGTGACAGTTAATTTAATTAATATTCATTATGCCATTATTTCTTTACATGAATAGTCATGGAGTGAAGGGTTAAAGCTCCTACTGGATGATATGGAGAAGGGTTAGATTATTTAGTTGTTAATCCTTAATCCATAGAGAAGCCTTTTAAATGCCTTTGCAAACAGAACAAACCCAGATCAACTGGCTCTTGTATGAGCTGTCGGATCAGGGTCTGCTCTGCTTGCTTATGGAATTATATAGATCTGATTCTACAGTTTTCACCAGGATCCAAAACTGTTCATATGCCATTATAGATATTAAACCCATTATTTTTAATTGTCATACATACATCGTCTCAGATGACTATTCATGGAGTAAAAGGTTAAAATGGTAAATGGACACAGTGACACAACAGTGTAGACCCAGGTCAGCTGCCAAACTAGAAGGCTGGTTCTGATCAGGGTAAATACTCAATGCAGAAGTAGTGTTCAAACTGCTGCTACTGCTGATAAATGTCAGACAGTACAGACCCTCATTATGTCTTGCTTTTATCTCGACATGTGATCTGTGTCTGCCCTGTTTGCATGTGTCTATTGGCCATGATGCTACACATTTAACCCTTTACCTCTTGAATATTCATATAAACGGAAGTTACAATATTCATATTAGTTGCTAATTTTTAGCTCGTCTGTTTCGAAGAAAAGTCAAGCTATTGTGATCACTGGGTCATAGGCGGCGTCGTCATCGTGCAAAAACTTTAATGTAGCTCATTACTCGAAAAGTATAAGAGGTATCAACATGAAGGTTAGTAGATCTCCTTGAGGGGAAGGCCCTACATAAGAACCATAACTCTTGACTTCACGATTTTGGAGTTATGGCCCTTTATCATTTTCAATTTTTTTTTAATTTAGCTGGACAAACACCAACTCAGACGAGCGTTGGCGCTGCACGCGGCTCTTGTTTATAATGGCATTACAAGCAATATAATTTTTTACCATAGCAGAAACTATAGAATCAGATCTATATTGTTTAATTAGTAAGCTGATTGGACAGCTCCTACAGGAGCTGTCAGATCTGTGTCTACTCTGTTTGGCAGTGTGTAATACCTGTCAATATTGGGTAAAGGGTTAAGGAGAAAAGAATGAGAAGGAATGTTAGTTATTTAGTTACAAAGTAACTGTTTGTGTACATGGTAAACGGTGGTAAGAAATAGTTAAATGATGTTGTAGATTGTAAGTAAATCTTTCGCAAGAATTTGTGGCAATGTACCAGAATAATTGTTTGCAGATGAATTTCTGTCACAAAAGTTAAATGTACATTCCAGTTGATTGAAGTATATAAATATCAATCTTTGGTTGGGCTAGCGTTCAAAACAATATTTTTTTGTTAAGCCAAATCTGATATATACTGCTAAAATGTACAAAGTTCGTCAAAACGTTAGCTATGATCTTCACACAGGTTATAGAAATAAGAAACTTGGTTAGAAGTGTTACTGTATATTGAATGAGGAGGGTTGAAGAAATATAGCTTTATTAGTTAGGTGTTCTTGTATTTTAGTGCACATAGGATAGTAGAAAATTCCCAATAAACCTGTGCTTTCAACACAAGAAGAACTGTCTCAGACAATCGTATTAACTGGGATGATAGGTATGTACATGACTTTGTAGTCTAGTGGGTGATAGTTCACCTTTCTTCTTTCTGTACAAAAGTTTTCAAGAAATTATGTGCTTCATTAGGGCCTTTGACATCTGCAAAACGTTGTAGATCATTAATGTTTGCATATGTCTTAGTGTAATTACTTTGATGCAGCTCAAATATATCCGTAGAAATGTGTCGCTGGGAAAATGGCATTTGATGAAGTCCTCATTACTCTGAAGTCCAAATCTGTACTGACAATCTACAGGTTAAGTTGTGTGTACTTGTACTGTGTTAGGCTCAGGGAAAGCTTTAGATGTTAGTATATCCATTTACTCCATAAATACGCCTTTCTATGCCTTTGGCAAACAGAGTAGACCCAGATGAGATGGCTCCTATAGGAGCAGTCTGATTCAAGTCTGCTCTGTTTGCTTATGAAATGATATAGACATGAGTTTGTATTTCATTGTAAAAATGGATTACATTTTTATTTCTTGCATGAATATTGATGGAGTAAATGAATATGAAGGCTGCCTTTATCGTTACAGTGCTTTGGACAAAGTAATGGTGACATTCTGCAAACATATCTGATAGAAAAAGACTTGTGTGTTATTAAAGTACAAATCTGTAGAAAAGTAGTCATTTTGTCAATTACGGCCAGTCTTCAGCTGGTAGTGATGCACAGATTTCATTGTAACATATCCCATGTTATAATATTTATTTGAACATCCTTTCAGTAATAACCCTTTGAATGCTGAATTTTCAAAATGGAATGTATCATCATTTACTCCATGAATATTTATGTAAGAAATAATGACATTATGAATATATTAATAGCACATAGGCACAGGAAAAGTTTTCCATGGCAGAAACTGTAGAATCATATCTATATTAAATCATAAGCAAACAGAGGAGACCCTGATCAGGCAGTTCCTATAGGAGCCATCTGATCTGGGTCTACTCCATTTGCAATGGCGTAGAAAGGTGTATTTATGGGGTAAAGGGTTACTGATCGAGTCTATTCAGTATGACAGGCTTAAATTTGTAAGAATTGCAAACAGTGCAGACACTGATCAGAGAGTTCTGAAAGCTTCTCTAGGAGCCCTCTGATCTGTTTCTAAAGTGTTTGCGAATGACAGCTGACTTGTTTCCGGCATTCAAAGGGATAAAATCATCATGTGATCATCATTGCTTCAATAAGACCAATCAAAAATTGGACAAACTTTAGCTTTCTTCAGATAATATATATGTATTGATTACATTAGATCCTCTGTATAGCAGTCACTAAATCAATAAATATGAGTGTTGGTATAAACAGATGGTTGCTTAACTCATTACCTCATAGGCTATTTTTAGACCCAACCTCTTTGAATTAATGTACCGAAAAGGAACATTAACAAGAGAAAACGAAAATATTAGAATTGTGTAGTTTTGAAACCATTGTGATAAATAGAGCATTTGCTCCTATGGAGCAAATGCGCTATTTATCACAATGGTTTCAAGAAGTGACTATTACAGAGGCATAGAAAGGCGTATTAATGGAGGAAAGTGTTAACCAATTACCACTTGATATTTATGTTAGAAATTATGACATCATGAATATTTTTATAATGCCATGTGAATACAGGATTTTTTTGTTTCGGCCTAGGCAGAAACTAGAACCAGATGTATATTATTGCATAAGCAGAGTAGACCTTGATCAGATGGCTGGTTCAGGAGCTGTCTGATCTTGGTCTACTCAGTTTCCAAAGGTGTGAAGAGGTTTATTTCTGAGGTAAAGGCATAATGCAGAACAAAAATAATGTTATAAGCCCCTGTGGGAAATATATGCATAACTTTTGTCATGATTTAAATCTTTCCTTCATATCAATGCTTTTTTTCATGCCATTGCAAACAGAATAGACCAAGATCAGACTGCTCCTTTAGGAGCCATCTGATCAGGGTCTGTTCTGTTTGCTTATGGTATAGTATAAATATGATGTTTCTGTTTTGAGCCAAAATGTCCTTAATAGATCATATTACATTATAAACATTCATGTAATCAATATTGATGATGTCATTATTTCTTACATGAATATTAAACAGGGAAAGGGTTAAGCAACCACCTGTCACTAAAAACTTATTTTGATGTTCATTATAAGTACTCGCTATTGTACAGGTTCTTTGTCTGACATAAAAATGGGCATCTTGGGGTTTATGCAGTGTTTACCTAAACCAGCTGCCACATCACTAAGACAGTCTACACTATTATGTTGGATAATGAATATTCTATATTCATTACTGTTTAGATCCTGCTCTAGTGCAGCATTTCCAGTGCCTATGGGTGCCTTTTCTGTAAAATCTCGATTTACTTCGAGAAAAATTCAAAACAAATGGAATATTTCAAATAAGTTGGTAACATTTTTAACCCTTTCCTCCATAAATACACCTTTCTATGCCTATGTAAAAGTCACTTTATGAAACCATTGTGATAAATAGAGCATTTGCTCCTATAGGAGCAAATACTCTATTTATCACAATGGTTTCAAAACTACATAATTCTAAACTTTTCCTTTTCCCTAGTAAATGCTCCTTTTCGGTAGATTTATTCAAAGAGGTTGGGTCTAAAAATAGACTATAGAGGAAAGGGTTAAAACAAAAAGTTCAAACAAATGAATTTCAACATATATACAACTTGGCAAAGCAACATTTTAACATTATCTTCATCTACATGCTCATGTGACTCATATTGCTTTATTGTTGATATGAGCGGCCCATAGTGTCTCAAACCTCATACTACCTTCTCTAACATTGTTCTTGCGTACTTTAAACTTTTAAAGTATGCAAGAACAATGTTACAGAGTTTAAGTTTAAAGTGTGCAAATCATGTTAATGTGCCTAGCTTTTTTATGCCCCCAGTATCTTGATAGGAGGCTTAGTGTTGTTAGGCCTGACTTTCTGCCATACTGGCAGGTGACACACAATCCCTCGAACACTCTTGTTTAGAAGAAAATTATGCACAAAGTAGAAACAAATGAAGTGTTCAGATGGGATGTGAAACATTTTGTTGTTTGGGAGACTAAGAGCTGACTTGTTTGTAGTTTAAATGTCTAGGATCTTTTGATATGAATGTTATATGATTTTTGGAACAAATGAAGTGTGAATAAAATAAACAATGAAAGAAAAAATAGAGTTTTTTTCTATTCCATTCCTTTTCTAGTATTGGCTGTGAAAACTATTGTGTTTATTCTCTTTCATTATAAGGTTCTAAAAAAATCATGCTAGTGGTTTTAGCCCATTCTGTCATATTGGCTTCTCTGTACAAGTCACTTTTGAAGTGATTGCGCTAAATAGAGCATATGCTCCATAGGAGCAACGCTCTATTTACTACGATGGTTTCAAAACTACACAATTATTATGCCCCCACAAAGTGGTGGCATATAGGATTGCCCTTGTCCGAACACACATCTAGAAGAATTTGTCAGGGCTCTTTCTTTGAAAGTATTTGTCCAATCCACCCTAAACTTTACACATGTTTCTGGCCATTATATCTTGGTCAAGTTCGATAGCCATGTAAATCGCTTCAGCTCTTCAGGAGTTGCTGCCCTTTATTTGCACTGGACCCTTACTTTCTGTGACAATAAGTCTGAAATGGGGGCATCAGTGTCCTATGGAAACATTTCTAGTAAATGCTCCTGTTTAGTAGATTTATTCAAAGAGGTTGGATCTAACGATAGCTTATTAGGGAATGGGTTAATTGTTTTTGATACTTTATTTTGCGACATGTTCACCCAATAAGTAGCCTTCACCAGGATGTCTTTTCCTTAACCCTTTCCCTGTTCTGTATTTATTACACATTTCAATACATGTACCTACTCGATAGTTTTTTAGCTCACCAGAGCACAAAGTGCTCAGGGTGAGCTTTTGTGATTGCCTGATGTCCGTCGTCCGTCGGCGTGCGTCTTCCGTCGTCTGTCGTGCGTCGTCAGTCGTCAACAATTTGAACCTTTAAAAATCTTCTCCTCTGAATCCACGTGGTTCTCAGCTTTCATCTTTGGCACATAGTATCATCTTTAGGTCCTCTACAAAAGTTATATAAATTATGGCCCTGGGGTCAAAATTGGCCCCGCCCCAGGGGTGCCTTGTTTCCAATAGAAACATATAGTAAAACTTTGAAAATCTTCTCCTCTGAAACCAGAAGGTTCTCAGCCTTCATATTTGGCACATAGCATCATGTTCAGGTCCTCTACAAAAGTTATATAAATTATGGCCCTGGGGTCAAAATTGGCCCCGCCCCAGGGGTGGGCAGTTTTCAATAGAAACAAATAGTGAAATCTTTGAAAATCTTCTCGTCTGAAACTGGAAGGTTCTCAGCTTTCATATTTGGCACATAGCATCGTGTTCAGGTTCTCTACAAAAGTTATATAAATTATGCCCCTGGGGTCAAAATTGGCCCCGCCCCAGGGTTGGGCCATTTTCACTAGAAACAAATAGTGAAATCTTTGAAAATCTTCTTATCTGAAACTGGGATGCTCTCAGCTTTCATATTTGGCACATAGCATCATGTTCAGGTCCTCTACAAAAGTTATATAAATTATACCCCTGGGGTCAAAATTGGCCCCGCCCCAGGGGTGGGCCATTTTCACTAGAAACAAATAGTGAAATCTTTGAAAATCTTCTCTGAAACTGGGAGGCTCTCAGCTTTCATATTTGGCACAGAGCATCATGTTCAGGTCCTCTACAAAAGTTATATAAATTATGCCCCAGGAGTCAAAATTGGCCACGCCCTAGGGGTATCCAGTTTCCAATAGAAACATATAGTGAAAACTGAAAATCTTCTCGTCTGGAACTGGAAGGTTCTCAGCTTTCATATTTGGCACATAGCATCATGTTCAGGTCCTCTACAAAAGTTATATAAATTGTGCTGCTTGTCTTAAATTTTCTTCACTTGAAGTTCTCTACAAAAGTTACATAAATTATGCCTCCGGGGTCAAAATTGGCCCTCGCCAGGGCTGGCTAGTTTTCTTTAGAAACACATAGTGAAAACTTTGACAATCTTCTCCTCTGATTGTCTGGTGAGCGATGTCAGGGCCTTTCAGGCCCTCTTGTTTGTTTGTGTTGATTAACGTCCGTTTCTGCTCACTATGGACTCAATAGTCATGGACAAAATACATGTAGTTATAAGGACAAGAGTGTTCGGAGGAACACATGTGTCACCTGCTCGCAGCTGACCCAAAAACTGTTAATATGCTGGAGTGCGAAAATCAGAACAAAGGGGAACACGTTAATGTTGTATTGCTATGCAATACATGAATCCCCTACCAGATAAAAAAAAACTTCACTGACCCACCCACCCATGGTGTTGTTGACAATAATATACATGACAAATCTGACTGGTATTTGTAAAAATAATAAGAAAAACGATATGACAAAAGGGGAATATAATGATGCTAGAGTTATGACCCTTGTGCATGACCCTTCCTCTCATCATGCTTGTTCCATATGTGAAGTTTCAAATCAATTGAACCAGTAGATAAAGAGTTATTGTCTGGACAAGAAAATATGAAAAAGGGGAATAACTCAAAAATTATTGATGCTAGAGTTATGGCCAGACATGTGATAAGACCCGATCCCGGCGGTAGTCTACCGATATCAAAAGGTTCTTTCTAAGCTCCCGGCGGGAGACCAAAAACTCCCGATATGCGACAATCCCGACCATACCCCTATTAAGATAAGGAATTTTTAATTGCCACTCTCTCGAGGCAATAATTGGGGGACCAATGAGCCCATAGCTACTGGCCTAGATAACCTGTTATCCTATTAGGTCATACTCAATGTAATTTACCAATTAGCATAATCTCGTGGCGGGCGTGATTTAGCGTGAAATCAACAGACCGCCATGTTGTGTGTATTGGAAACGACACATGTCAAGTTTTTTGCATGTTTGGAAGAGGATTACTGATGATTTATCGATGGTTCATCAAGCAAGGGTCAGGGACAAGGGGCTGCTCATCAGTTCTGGTGAAATAAACACCAATCAATGAGTTTGGCTAATTGGAAAGGTAGGTAAACTATAAAAGATGATAAAAACTGTCTGCAAACTCTGTTAAAAAGCCGTCTGCATATAACTGAAATACTGTAGGTCGATCGTAAAACCCAACTCACCCACTGTTAAAAAGAGATAATGCATGTATAAACTGTTTGGATAGCAATAAGAATGATTTTGAATAAAATATGGATGCTGCCTTTTGATCGTCAGTCAGTCAAATGCTGTCTGACCAGTCTTCTCTGTTTGATTATAAGTAGAGTACAATATAGACCAATACTACAAAATTGCTCTACCTTGGCAAACAAAGTAGACCTAGCTTAACTCTTTACTGTATGAATATTAATTATTTATTGCACATTTGATACCAGTTGTAAAATATTTTTATATTCTTTTTAAAACAATAACATATAAGGGACTGTAGTTATGAATATGATACATGTAATGCAAACAGAGCAGACCCAGATTAGACGGCATCTAAAGGGGGAGTTGTCTGATCTGAGTCTAGTATGTTTGCAAACAGTGTAGACCAAGATGAGAGAACAGCAGAGCTCCTATAGGAGCTCTCTCATCTGGGTCTACACTGTTTTCAAATACAACTATAGTGGTGACTGGCAGGCTATGGGTAAATTTTGCATCTGTGCAAACAAAGTAGACCTTGGTAATGTTTCATTTTTGCACACTTGCATAGCATAATGTAGACGTACATGTAGGTAAGAAGACCTAGATAAGAAAGCTTGATGGTAATGTTTCAGTTTTGGTACCTTTGCTTATGCAGTTTATTGTTGTATTTGTCAGGTATGAATGCAAGTACAACACAGCATGGACTTCAACATACCCCAGGGTTGCAAAAGGAAAGGCCGATGGATCAGTGATTTGCACATTCTGCAACCTTTCATTTTCCATTACACAAGGGGGCAAAAATGACATTGAGAAGCAACATAAGAGTTCTTCACACTCTACAAATGCAAAGCAGACAGCCTCCACTCCAAAGCTGACTTCAATGCTCAAGCCATTTATTTGTACTGTATTAAATTTTGTGATAAACACATAAAGATACATAAGAGATGTATGTTTCTCGTTTCTTTTATCCAGTTTATAATAATTTTAAAACCAATTCTTGCCTTGTACAATCAAAGTGATATTTATTTTTACTGGTGGAATCCAATTGCTAACTAAATCTACTCCATGTACATTTATTCAATTTTTTTTATTTCCTTTTGAATATACATTGACTTAATTAACTATTACAATACAACATGGCATAATATAAGGAACTGTAGACCTTAAATTTATGGAATTTAATATGCAAACAGAGCAGACCCTGATCAGACGCTCCATTAGTAGCTGTCTGATCTGAGTGATCTGTTTGCATATGCTGTAAAATGAGTATCTATGGAGTAAAGAGTTAAAACATGGAATTCCGTCAATGAAAAAAATCTCCCACTTTGAGACCAAATCTCCCACTTTGGGACAGCCAATCTCCCACTTTCAGTGAATTACAAAATCACATGTATGGTTATGGCCCTTGTGCATGACACTTCCTCTCATCATGCTTGTTCATGTGTGAAATTTGAAAACTATAATGATTAGTTTAGAAATGACAGCCAAAAAAAGAAAGTGACGGACGGACAAACAGACGACGGAAAAGTGATCCCTAAGTGACACACTGCCTCTCGGCAGGTGACACAAAAAATAGAAGGTGGAACGTTGTAGCAATTTTAGAAACTAAAGAAACAAATCTATCAAATTCCATTAGCAAACGGAGCCGTCAGACCTGGGTCTACTCTGTTTGCAGATGCGTGAAAATATGTTTATATGAGGGAAATGGTTAACCCTTTATCACATGATTATTTATTCGACTGACAATCACTTAACCCTTCGCCTCTGTGGTTCAAATTCCAGCCCGGGCATTCCGATTGTTCATGTAATGCTAGGAGTCCACTGGGCCGGTGCCAGTTCATGCCAAAGATAATGTGATTGGCGCATAGTGGCTCACTGTGGCGCCAAATTAATGTCCGCTCGGCATGTGTCGCCAAGTGAAATAAACTGGGTGCCATATGGCGTGTGCCAAATGCCACCTGACTTGCTCAAAAATGGTGTGCCAGTTTGTGCCATTACATGGCCATTTGATTCCAAAATTCACCCTGTTGGCACCATTTTCACCAAAAGACGGCTACTTTGCGCCACTTGGTGATTAAGTTTGTGCCAAAGGTCGCCAAATTGGTTTCAACTCGCCGCCACTTGGAGACTATATAAATATCGGCCATCGGATACCTGGTTCAGACCCTCCTCAGCTGCTGATTGAACAACACCTCTACTAAATATTTACAATTTTGATATGTCTGAGGCTTTTGATAATGTTGGAGTGATGATGCTGCTCCATCAGAAGATGATGAGAGATGCTGAGGTGGCCACTGCCTATCAACTAAAATTTCAAATTTCACTTGGCGCGCGCCATTACATTCCAGTGGATTCCAATAAGCAGATTGTTTGCGCCAAAGGGAGATATGTTCGCACCATTTGGTGCCACTTGGTGGACACTTGGCGCTGATTGCTCGATGCAAGTGGCACGACGAAATTCAATTTGGTGCGGTTACAGGCCACCACGAGGCAGTTGGGAGGCAGTTTGAGCCACTACACGCCACTAGGCACCGTATGGGCAACACTTGGCGCCACAGCAAATTGCGCCGGCCCAGTGGACTCCTAGCACAAGAAAGCCATCCAACTGGCTTGTGGTAGGTCGGTGGTTCTACCTGGGTTGCTTCATTGAACACTTTGTTCTGTGCACTGAAAACCTTGGGGACTTCCTAGACATGTAATTAACTCTAAGTTGCAATATGACTGAAAGCAATGTAAAGTCAGATTCATTAGTATTTATACAAGAATTCATGACTTCATGAATATTTATTAATAGAATTTTACAATGGCCACTGAACAAAGAATATTTTTTTTTATAAATTTCTTAACCCTTTCCCTCATATAAACATGTTTTTACGCATTTGCAAACAGAGTAGACCCAGATCAGACGGCTCCTGGAGGAGCCGTCTGATCAGGGTCTGCTCTGTTTGCTAATAGAATTTGATAGATCTGTTTCTTTGCTTTCTAAAATGTCTACAATGTTCCCCCTTCCATATTTCATTATAACTATTTTGTCCATGAATCTTCAGTAGGTATTGAAATTTGGAATAAACATAGAACAGGGAAAGGGTTAATTATAATGGCACAGAAAAACTTTGGGGTCTTCCTCAACCTGTAAAAATATGAATGAGGTACTGTTAAAACAATGTAAAATCAGGCACTAATAAATAATGAGTACATGTACCGGTATTTGTGCAAGATTCATGACTACATGAATATCAACTGAATTTTACAATGGCCACTGAACAAAGAAAATTTTATCATTTGTTTATTAATCCTTTCCCTGTTCTATGTTTATTCCAAATTTCAATACCTACTGAATATTCATAGACAAATTAGTTATAATGAAATATGGAAGGTGGAACACATTGTAGCCATTTTAGAAACTAAACAAACAGATTTACCAAATTCCATTAGCAAACAGAGCAGACCCTGGTCAGATGGCTCCAATAGTAGGTCTACTCTCTTTGCTGATGTTTGAAAAGGCGTTTATATGAGGGAAAGAGTTATTTTGCTAATTATAATGGCATGTGGAACAATATTTACCATGGCAGCAATTGTAGAAATATATACGTTATTTCATAAAGCAAACAGCAAACCCTGACCAAATGGCTCCAACAGGTACTATCTGACCTGGGTATACTCTGTTTACATAGGTATCTCTATTGACGCCTCTGCAAAAGTCAACCGTTGAATCCATTGTGATAAATAGAGCATTTGCTCCTATAGGAGCAAATGCTCTATTTATCACAACGGTTTCAAACTACAAAATTCTAAAATTTTCCTTTTCTCTAGTTAATGCTCCTTTTCGGTAGATTTATTCAAAGTGGTTGGATCTAAAAATAGCCTCTGAGGTAATGGGTTAACACCAAGGAAAAACAGAAGACCCAGATTAGATGGTTCCTGTAAGAGCTGTATAATCAGGGTCTCCTGTTTACTTATGGAGTTATGCAGATCTGATTCTAGTTTCTGCAATGCCAAAAAAAGCCTGTCTTCATATACCCTCATGAGGTAAAGATGCTAAAGACTAATCCAGGTTTATGTTTTATAGTAAATGATAACTAAAACAATATTCTGTTTCAGAAAATAGCTTTATTCTTTCATATTCATTATATAGCTATGGCATTCAGAGCAACAGATAAAGGTGTGTACTCAAATGCTAAAACACTCCTTTCTCCACCAAACTCTATATGTATATTGTGACAACTCTTTAGAATCGTCTCTTCAAGACATTATTCATGTCATTTTCACATGCAAAAGGATTATCAGAAATTATAACATCATGAATATTCATTACCTGAAGTTTTATAATGTAAACTTTTCAAATCTGTAAAATCTGATCTATATATCATGTCAATAGCAAACAGAGCAGACCCTGATCAGATGGCTCCTATAGGAGCCATCTGATCAGGGTCTGCTGTATTGGCAAATACATGAAAATGCATTTGTATGAAGTGTTCATGTGTCAATGTAAAAATTAATCTAATTAATATCCATGATGCCATTATTTCATACATAAATATTCATGGAGTAAAGGGTTACGGATTTATCTTTTTCATATTATAGAAAATGATAACACAAAATGGTATTCTGTTTCAGAAAATAGCTTTATTTTTTTTCATATTTATTACATAGGCATGGCATTGTTTTCATCACAATATAATACTTCAAATTTCGTCAAAATCACTCACAAATTAAGCTAGTACACTAGAAAAACTGAACAGCAAACGTTACAGCAACAAAACTGAAGTACAAAGACTTTGATGACACAGGACTGATTATAGGATTAAGTGAACAACTTTCTCACAACACAGATGTAAGATGGAGCACTGAGTGTATTGTAATAACTCTAAATTCTCGGCAAGACAAACTTGCCCACTGTGAAAATATAATGTCTGCTTGGCGCCATTTTCACCACTTCTGATTTGAGAAACTTTTGACTGAATGTCAAACAGCTTCGATGCTTATGAAACATTGAGTAACAAAGTGTTTCCTCTGGATCAAAGCCTTAACAAATGCAAGTCAAACTGCACTTAGCAGGATAAGGGTTAACACATTCTTTCCTACTGACGCCTTTTTGCCACTCTGTAAAACTCATTTTCAGAAACCATTGTGATAAATAGAGCATTTGCTCCATAGGAGTAAATGCTCTATTTATCACAGTGGTTTCAAAACTATAAATTTCTAAAATTCTCATTTTCTATAGTTAATGCTCCTTTTTGGTAGATTACTTCAAAGGGGTTAGGTCTAAAAATATTCTAGGAGGGAATGAGTTAAGAAGCCTTATAAACTGGTAGATGGGGTAAGAGGGGATTAGATTAAAATACACACAACTAAAATGGTACATGGTAAATTCAAACATATTCAAACACGACTACGAATAAAATACAGGTGCATGCACTACATCAATTGTAAAACTCAAAATGTGTCCATAGGATGTCTCCACCTCCACATAGGATGTCTCCACCTCCACATAGGATGTCTCCACCTCCACATAGGATGTCTCCACCTCCACTTATGTAAGACAAATGATTTAAGCCATTCCCTCATAATCAAGCCTTTTGGTGTCTGTAAAAATCACTTTTTGAAACCATTGTGATAAATAAAGCATTTGCTCCTATGGAGCAAATGCGCAACTTTTCACAATTATTTAACAACTGCACTATTATATAATGTTCCTTTTTTCCAGTAAATGCTCCTTTTCAGTAGATGTATTCAAAGAGGTTGGATCTAAAGAGCCCACCATGGAATGGGGTATAAGACAAATTGTGTTCTGATTGATTAATCTTTTTATCCATGAAATTTCATGTAAGAAATAATATATGTACAGTATGAATATCAATTTAATAGATTAATTTTTATAACAGCATTATGAACAAGGAAAGTCTTGGCTCTGGTAAAGTCAATAATTACATTAGCAAACAGAGCAGACCCTGGTCAGATGACTCCTAAAGGAGCCATCTGATCTGTTTCTTCTCTGTTTGCAAAGGTATTAAAAGTCTATGCCAAACAGGGTAAAAACTGCATACAATTTTCGAAAATAAATACAGAAAATGAAAGGACTCACATGCAACAAACATGTGTATATCATACAAGGAACATAGAATCATTGCTGTGTCCTTGAATAAATGCTATTCCAATGAGTGAACTTACACTTATGCCATTCCAATGATTGAACTTACACATATGCCATTCCAATGATTGAACTTACACTTATGCCATTCCAATGATTGAACTTACACATATGCCATTCCAACAAGTAGATTGCTTATACCCCTCTATTTCATGACTATTCACATGATAAATAATATCATGAATGTTTGATGAATTTTTAAAATAGCATGATTGTGAACACAGGAAACTTTGGTTCTGCATTAACCCATTCCCTCATATTGACACCTTTTGATGCCTCTGTAAAAGTCACTTTCTAAAACCATTGTGATAAATAGAGCATTTGTTCCATAGGAACAAATGCTCTATTTATCACAATGGTTTCAAAACTACACAATTCTAAAATTTTGCTTTTCCTTTTCGGTAGATTTATTGAAAGAGGTTAGGTCTAAAGATAACCTATGTGGGAATGGGTTAAACAATCATCTGCCCTAGAGACCAAGCTATAGATCCCTTTAGAGTGGTCACAAGACAGAGAAGCTGTGCCTTGCAATTCAGTTTAACCCCTTACTCCATGAATATTCATGTAAGAAATCATATCTTGAATATTTATTAGTAGAAATTGAATGTTTATAATAGGGGAGTATTTGGAAGAAACTGTTGACAGATCTTTTGTATTTCATAAGCAAACAGGGCAGACCCTGATTAGATGGCTTCTGCAGGAGCCGTCTGATCTGGGCATATTCTAATTGCAAAGACATTTAAAGGCGTATCTATGGAGTAACAGGTTAAATGTGAGTAAACTTGAATACAAAACAAATAATTTGTTGAAAAAATAAAATGCAAAACATGTCTCAATGAATTAAAAAGTTTTAAAGATAAACATTGTTCATTAATAATTAAATGGTAAAATTTACATGAACAAAATACTGAATGCAATCTGGTGGAAAAGAATACATAAAAATACCTAAAACATAAGGAAGTTATTGACAGACACAGGAGTTTGCAAATTTATTTAATCCTTTTTTTCCATAAATACACCTTTCTACACCTTTGTAAACAGAGTAGACCCAGATCAGATGGCCCCTGTAGGAGCCGTCTGATCAGGGTCTGCTCTGTTTGCTTATGATATAACATAGATATGATTCTACAGTTTCTGCCAAGGCCAGACATTCCTGTCTTCATGTGCTATTGTAGCAATTAAACTAGTTAATATCAAGATGTCATTATTTCTTACAAAAATATTCATGGAGTAAAGGATTAATAAAGCACATCCATTAAACACCTAAGCATTCCAAATAATTGTTACAGGAAATTCTATTACAAAATTACAATGTTTGACTCTTCTCTTTAACCCTTTACTCCATAAATACTCCTTTCTACGCCCCTGCAAACAGGAGCCGTCTGATCAGGGTCTGCTCTGTTTGCTTATGAAATAACATGTAATAGCACATGGACACAGGAAGTTTTGGTTTAATATGGCAGAAATTGTAAAATCATATCTATATTATATCATAAGTAAACAGAGCAGACCCTGATCAGACGACTCCTATAGAAGCCGTCTGATCTTGGTCTTCTTTGTTTGCAATGGCGTAGAACAGCGGAATTATGAGGTAAAGGGCTAAAGATAATTAAAATATGGTCAAAGTGAATTAAAATAATATTATGGTCATCATTGCACAGGTGAGTGAACTATACAAAGGCTATAACACTTCAATCATTCTTAAATCAGATAACTAAAACCATGCAAAGAAAACAAACTACATATACATAGATTTATTAAAAAACATCTGAATAAAATCCCAACTGAATAAAAAAATGTAAAGATCAGAATTAAAAATTCTTGCATCTAAACAGGATCTAAATAAAGCCACATTAACATGAGAATAGACAAGCTGTGCAAACATAATTATGAGATAGGTTAACCCTTTCCCTCATACAAAACACCTTTTCAAGTATTTGCAAACTGAGTAGACTCAGATCAGACAGCTCTGACAGGAGCCATCTGATCAGGGTTTGCTCTGTTTGCTTTTGCTATGATATAGATCTGATTCTACACTCTTTGTCAAAGGAAAATGTTTTCTTGAAAGTTTACGTTATAAAAGTTCAGCTAATAAATATTCATGATGTCATTTTTTCTTACATGAATATTGAACAGGGAAAAGGTTAAGTAACTCTTTTAATTCTCCACCAAACCCTATGTTGTGACCATACATTAGATTCGTCTTGAAGAGACAATTCTAATTTTGAGGTCACAATATAGGGTTTGGTGGAGAAATAATAATTTAAGTGTTTTGACATCTGCCCCTTATCTATGTCTCTGAACTAACCCTTTACTCCATAAATATGCCTACAACTTTGCAAACAGAGTAGACCCAGATCAGACGGCTCCTATAGGAGCCATCTGATAAGGGTGTGCTCTATTTGCTTATGATATAATATAGATATGATTTAATGGTTTCTGTTGTGGCCAAAACTTCCTGTGCACATGTAATTAATATCCATGATGTCATTATATCTTACACTTATATTGATGGAGTAAAGGGTTCAAATTGGTGTCTCAATTTCAAAAGAAAACAACAATATTCTGGGTATTAAGTCATCGATCTTTTAAAAAAACCACTTTAATATAAATGACACGTAGCAAAATTTCTTAATAAAATGAGAAATATAGTTTCTCTTAAAATTAGGGCACACAGTACCCAACTGGGGTAATTATGTAAAATTATCTTAATCATCTTTACAGCTAAGTAGACAAAATATATTGCTATGAAAAGACCATTTACAACAACCGGAATGAAAAGAATATTCAACAATAAAAAGGTTGTGGCAAATTCTTCATATACTCATGTCTGTATTTCTATAGGAATTCGCAAAGTTCTGTGTTTTAAATAAAAACCTTATTTTCATTTTGAAGGGATGTAACATGTAGGAAATGTCCATGCTGGTGAAAAAACTTGATTTCTTAAGCAAACAGTGCAGATTCAAGTCATTGAGCATCTTCAGAGGTTCCCTTTGACCAGGATCTATGCTGGTCGTCTATGTCCATATTTACTCAGAGAGTTATTAATAACTATAATTGAGCTCGACAACAGGTAACAGGTAAGGTATATAGGCAAAAGCTAAGCCTTTTGCCTTTCTACGCCTTTGCAAACAGAGTAGACCCACTGGGCCAGATAAGATGGCTCCTGTAGGAGCTGTCAGATCTGGTTGTGTTCTGTTTGCTTATGACATAATTTAGATATGATTCTAGTTTCAGTCGTGGCCAAAAGTTCCTGTGTCCATGTGCTATTATAACAATTAATCTTACCAATATTTATGATGTCATTATTTCTTACATGAATATTCATGGAGTAAAGGGTTAAAATCTGTAGATTCCAATAAGACAAATTATTTCACCAGAATCCATACAGTTTGAAAATATTTTAACAAATTCGACAAAAGGAATTACATTCTATGTATGAATTAATCCGTTACTCCATAAATACGCCTTTCTACGCCTTTGCAAACAGAGCAGACCCAGATCAGACAGCTCCTGTAGGACCGTCTGCTCAGGGTCTGCTGTTTGCTTATGATAAAATATAGATATAATTCTACAGTTCCTGCGATAGCCAAAATTTCCTATGTCCATGTCTAATAAAATTTAATCTGTTTAATATTCATTATTTCTTACATGAATATTCATGGAGTAAAGGGTTAACAGTTTCGCTGCCCATGCCGAATTAATCTATGAACATCTAAGCAAACAGTCTGGGTTCAGATGAGATGCTGAGTAGCTCGGAATGTCATCAGGATCCAAACTGTTTTATACTGCAGTGTGATTATGATATTTGGAACAAAACTGCAGAAAACTATCCAAAATGAATATTGTTGCAGACAACATACTTTGCAGATGACAATATGTGGCAGTGAATGATTTGGGAAGCACTAAATGTCACAGGCAGACACATTGTCCATTTATTCCGTAGAGAAACCTTTTGACAACTTTACAAAGTAGACTCAGATCAGATGGATCCTGCACGAGCTGTTAGCTTAGAGAATTTATCACATAATACTTTGGTGTGGAAGTGCCATAACTGAGTGCCGTAAACTGCAGAAATGCACTAGTGCATTTTTTTTAAATCCATATGAGCAGTTTGAATCAGACCGATAATGAATCTTAAAGAGAACACCCTGAAACAATGCACGACGTCATTGAATCCTTAGCAAATCGTAGCGCTGCATTTGAGTCAATGCTGTAAACAATGGCGTCAGCTTTAGCCTGTTTCAATTCTATGGCACTTTTAAGAGTTATGTGATAAAAAAAAGAATCTTGCATTCATGTTCATTACAAATTATTGTTTACTATAATGAATATGACACTAAAGCTCACGTCATATTATTATAGTAAACTTGTTTCATAAAAACAATTTGTAATGAACACTCAAGTAAGATCCTCTATCTTTTAGATCTGAGTCTATATTTTATGGTATAGCCATGAGCTCACTTGTTTTATTTGACAACTATAAATTAACCCCTTTCCTCCATAGGCTATTTTTAGACCCAGCCTCTTTGAATGAATCTACCCAAAAGGAGCATTTACTAGAGAAAAGTAATTTTTTTTAAGAATTTTGTAGTTTGAAACCATTGTGATAAATAGAGCATTTGCTCCTATAGGAGCAATTTTTTTTATGCTCTATTTATCACAATGGTTTCAAGAAGAAGTTATTACAGAGGCGTAGAAAGTCTTATTTATGGAGGAAAGGGTTAGTTAATTAATTAATTAATGCTCAAAATGGCTAGTCTGCCATGCATGTTCAAGGAGTAAATGGTTACAGAACACCAAACAGAGGTCTGCATGGTTTACAACCATATAAGGGATTACATACATACATTAGTCATGTACATGTATAAAATGTTGTAAATTCAACATATAAAATACAAGCTTATATATCGTAGGGTAACATTGAATTGCACAATTAATATATAGGAACACTGATATCTGCTGTAAGCTCATATGAAAAAAACTTGAATATTCATGAGGATCTGTTTATCTTTCATACGACCTGCATGTTTTATATTGACTCATTAGCCTCAGAACTGCATCATAAAAATTGTAGTTTTATCATTGGAAAAACTGGGATTATCATTAGGAGCTGCTGTCATTAGGAACGACAGTTTATTCATCATGAACCATGGTGCTATCATTAAGAACTGCAGTTTTATCATTAGGAACAGCAGTTTATTCATCAAGAATAAACTCATCTGACCAAAAAGTTGTAATGGTATCCGACTTACATTTTATGCCGATCTCCTTTTGACGATGAAACTTCAGATGCAAGTTCATTGAAATCCTGTCATGAACTGACCAGACAAAATCAACACACCTATGGTCAGCCTGATATGGTTACTTCAATATACCCAATTCCATAACTTTGTTGGGGTACAGTAAACAGAGCAACAGATAAATGTACATACATGAATCACTGATACTCAAATACTAAAATCCTCATTTTTCCACCAAACCCTATGCTGTAACCACTCTTTAGAATCGTCTCTTTGAGACGATTCTAAAGAGTGGTAACAACATAGGGTTTGGTTGAGAAATAAAGAAGTTATACTTGAAACTGTTTTTCATTATGCATCCTATCTAGAGCTATTCTTGATAAAAAAAGTTATGCATTTTATCTATGCCTCTGTTATATGCAGTTTGCCAGTATCCTCTTTCCAGTAACACACTGACATGTATGGTAATGTAGAAGTGACCTTTCATACTAAATATGGATAACCCATTACCTCATGAATATTCAGGTAACAAATAATAACATCATGAATATTAAGTAGCCAATTTTTTATACTGGCATTAACAGTCATGGCAGAGAATCAGATTTACATTGTATATTATTTCATAAGCAAACAGAGTATACCCTGATCAGACAGCTCCAACAAGGAGCATAACAACAGATAAAGGTGCGTACTCGGATACTAAAATCATCCTTTCTCCACTAAACCCTATGGTGTGACCATTCTTTAGAATCATCTCTTTGATGCCATTTTAAAGAGTGGTTACAACATAGGGTTTGGTGGAGAAATAAAGAAATTATTCTTGAAAATGTTTTAATTTACGCATCTTATCTGGACCTCTGTAGAGGAGCCATCTGCTATGGGTCTACTCTGTTCACAAAAGACATTAAAAGGCATACCTATGGTTCGTCCTTTACCTCATAGAGATGCCTTTTGACACCTTTGCAAACAGAGTAGACCCAGATCAGAATGGCTCCTTTACAGACTATCTGGTCAGGGTTTGCAGTTTTCTTATCCCTTTCCTTCATTTCAATGCCTTTTCATGCATTTGCAAACAGAGTAGACTCAGATCAGAAGGCTCCTATAGGAGCCATCTGATCAGGGTCTGCTCTGTTTGCTAATGGAATTTGATAGATTTGTTTCTTTATTGGCTAAAATGGCTACAATATTCCATCTTCCATAGTTCATTATAACTATTTTGTCCATGAATATTCAGTAGGTATTGAAATTTAGAGTAAACACTGAACAAGGAATAGATCCGATTCTACAGTTTCTGCCAAGGTGAAACATTTCCTTCTTTATAATGCCGGTATAAAAACTCAGCTAATTAATATCAATGATGTCATTATTTCTTATATGAATATTCATAGAGTAAAGGGTTAAGGTGAGGTAAGACAGCTCATGTGAATTTTGCTACACTTTACATGACAAACATAATTTTACATATCAAACTGCTTATGCTGCAAACTTGTTATGGTGTGACTCTTCACTCTGAAGGTATATAAAGCACATTGTGTATACAACACTGAGGGATTGTGGGTAGCAAAATGAGCTAGCTGAGTTCTTGAAATGACAGCGTAATATCCTCATCATCAATGACTGTTCGCAGGTGAATTGCACAACACTCCATTTTATCGATGATATTTTGGGGTTCGACACATCGGACAAGATCCTCATGCACCAAGCCCATCTCATAATCTTCTCGCAGTTTCTTTACTTGTTTAGTTGTCATACAAATTGTACAAATGGTCATCCCTTCCTTAACACCAACTTGCAAAACTAGTGTACTCCTTTCCTGCTCAAAATACCGCACTATACGACCTTGTACAGCATTGTCGAAAAAAGAAAAGAACTGATTACGTGCATTTTCATATGCCCTACCATCACTCTTCCACCTCTCTACCAATTCGTAAGTCTCTGAGCGCTTCATACCTGATGAACCTTTACTTGTATCAAGTGACTTTGGTGGAGACTTTGTGCTTGAGTCTTTTTTGGACTTTCCCTTTGTTTTGTCTTCTTTTTTATTAATTTTTCCTGGACTAGGATCATTGTTTTCTTTATTTTCCCTTTTCGTAACATCCTTGCTAGTTTTTTCTTTGTCATTTTTATGGTTATTCATTTCCACAAAGGAACCACTGTTTTTCATTTTCTTTTTCCCACTACCCTTTCCTTTCATCTTATCTGATTCATTATCTATTTCACTAATATCTACAGTCTCTGCATCTGAAATCACAACCGTATTTCCGTTCTCGACCTCAGGAAGATTATTTGATATGACCTCACTTAGCTGGTGGTTTGAATTTCTGTCCACAGAACTGGACTTATGTAACTGACTCCCACCCTCCGTGTCCTCTGCAGTTGGTGTGAGCTTCCGAGTTTTAAAGAAGGTGGAACCGCTTTTAATCGGTGATGATGGTTGCGAAGGGACCGACACCATCACATCACAAAGATTCAACGACATGTTTGAGTCACTTTTCTCTATCTCAGCACCATTTAATCGCGACAATTCTGCATATCTCTGTTCTCGCTCTTTCATTTTCTTCTTTTTACTTTTTGCAGAACAACACATGAAAGGCAAGCAGCACCAGCAGCATGACTTCTCCTCCTCTTGTTCGTATGAATACTCAAGTATTTTTCTCGGTCTTGGTCCTCCATTTTCTGAATCTAAAAGAAGTGTCATGTTTTCATAGGAATGTTTGGCCTTAAACGGTGTCAACATAGCATTAATGTCAACTATTTTGGGTGATCTGTCCTCCTCAGAGTCTTTTCGGACCAAAACCTGTGCTGCCACAAGCCGGAATGAGATGGTCACCTGACCTCTGTAACGTTGCTTCTCCCAGTAACCTGAAACAAATAAAAAACTCTTTAACGGATCTGAATGGCTTTCCAGCCAGAGTCTTTAACACTTTCCTTCATATAAACATCTTTTCACAAGTTTGCAAACAGTGTAGACCAAGATCAGAAGACTCCTATATGGGCCGTCTGATCATGGTCTGATCTGCTTGCAAATGAAATTTGATAGATCTGTTTCTGTAGTTTCTAAAACTGCTACAATGTTCCATCTTCATTACATGTATTTCATCATAACTTTTTTGTCCATGAATATTCAGTAGGCATGTAAAAATAGAATTAACATAGAACAGGGAAAGGATTAATGCATACAGAAAGTATAATATTGATTAATTTCATCCAACTACATTTTGATTTTATTAACGTGGACATTATTCTTTCTCATGCAGTGATTGGAGCTAAGAAAGCTCAGTTCTATATTTTGTCATTATAATAAGTATAGTTTAACCAATTTCCTCATATTCAGGCCTCTTGATGCCTCTGTAAAAGTCGCTTTTTGAAACCATTGTGATAAATACAATTAAGGTCAGCCTGAATTCCCTTCATGGATATTCTGGTAAGACTTATGAAAATCAATGAACAGTGTCTACAAATATCATCAAGAGGGCCATGATGGCCCTGATATCGCTCACCAGACAATCAGAGGAGAAGATTTTCAAAGTTTTCTCTATATGTTTCTATTGAAAACTGGCCATCCCTGGGGAGGGGCCAATTTTGACTCCAGGGGCATAATTTATACAACTTTTGTAGAGTACCTGAACATGATGCTATGAAAGCTGAGAACCCTATAGATTCAGTGGATAAGATTTTTTCAGGTTCAAATTGTGGACGACAGATGCACGCCGACGGACATCAGGCAATCACAAAAGCTCACCATGAGCACTTTGTGCTCTGGTGAGCTAAAACCTGTGACAACCAACTGCATGTAAATGTGACAACCAACTGCACATAAAATTTCAGTCATTTGACCTTGACCTTGGGCTTGCAGGCAGCATGGGTGGGGTGCCAAATGATAGCACAGATGATAATTGATGTGTATGTGAAGTTTCATGTGTATAAGTGTAGAAATTGACATATAACACTTCATTGCAAAGCGTGACGCACAGACAGGTGCAAAACATAATGCCCCGACTGTCGTCACGGAGGCATAATAAAAATAAGTACTACTTTCCATCCGAAGGACCACTCAGCCGACTGTACATTTAATTCCCTGGTCATTGAGTCATTCACCTACAATATTGAGCACTGCTAACATATGGCCCAATCATGCAGCTGCAGTACCGGCTAGTAACCCTCACAGGTACCCATTTTAACCCCTGTGTGGACAGGAGGTGGGACACATTGAAAAGTGTCTCTGAAATTTCCGGGAGGGAACGGGATTTGAACCCCAAACCTCCGGATTTGTAGTCAAGTGCGTTACCACTAGACCATCATACATCACTTCAGATTTTTTGTAACAGAAAGTAAGGGCCATAATCATGTATGCAACAACTGAAGCGATTGACATGGCTATTGAACTTCACCAAGAAATAATTGCCACAAACAAACATGTGTGTAAAGTTTGATGAGGATTAGACAAATACTTTTACAAGAAAGAGTCTGGACAAAATATTTTTAAAGTCATTTTTGCAAATAAAGGGCTGCAACTCCTAAATGATTGAAGCAATTTAAATGGCTATCGAACTTGACCAAGATATAATGGCCACAAACATGTATGTACAGTTTGGTGTGGATTGGACAAATACTTTCCAAGAAAGAGCCCGGACGAATTCTTCTAGATGTGGGTACGTATGTGCATATGTACGGACAAGGGCAACCCTATATGCCACCAATTTGTGGGGGCATGAAAAGCCCTTCAAACAAAACTGTTCACAAATATTTTCATTAATTTCATTCGTCCAGTGGATAACATTCACTTTTTACCTGTTCCATGGACTGGTCTGATTCTATGCTCAACATCCAATGTACTGGCAAGATGCATCTGACCAGACTGTCTCAAGGCATTTATGAATAATTCTATTGCAGGGTTTCCAAGTTCTTCAAGGTGTCTAAGAAGCTTGACATTTCTCTCACTAAGCTTCTCTTCACTCTTGATTACATCAACTGTAGACTGGTCCAGTGCTCTGTGCAGAAGGAGGTAGTCAAAAACTGGTTCTGGGTCTAGCTGGTACACCAAATCAGTCTGGTTGCTAAGGTGACGCTCTGTTGCCATACTGATAGACTTAGGCTCAGAGGTGACCACCGGTTCTAATTCGGTCTCAGTCATCATTGTGACAGATCACAACATCCTATGGAAGAAAACAATGTAAATACGATTAATCATCACCAATGATATACATGTAGAAAAATTAACTGATTGAGATGCCTTTTAACTCTTTTGGTACCAAAATGTTTCGTAAAAAAATACATTTAAAAGTAAGTGTTTATCCCTTTGCTCCATAGATACACTTTTTTACACCTTTATGCAAACAGTGTAGAAATAGTTCAGACAGCTCTGTCTGATCAGGGTCTGCACTGTTTGTTGTCAAAATCTTAAGTTTACCCGCTTTTCATGAAATAATGTAAACATGTACATAACAAAATACTATTTTAGATAATAAATATGCAAAGAGGACGGAGCCTTAATAATAAATATTCATGGAGTAACGAGAAATGAGAAACAGTATTCCTATCATCATATACACACAGGCACAGTTTTGCCTTGAATTCCTTTAACCCTTTACTCCATGAATATTCATGTAAGAAATAATGATGTCATGAATATTAATTAGATCAATGTTATGATAGCATATAGACACATGAACTTTTGGCCATGGCAGAAACTGTAGAATCATATCTATATTATATCATTAACAAACAGAGCAGACCCTGATCAGGTGGCTCCTATAGGAGTCATCTGATCTGGGTCTACTCTGTTTGCAAAGGCGTAGAAAGGCGTATTTATGGAGTAAAGGGTTAATTGTAATTTGCTACAACTTTTAAAGTTAGAGTGTTCATAAAACTGGATCCAAATGAGACGTCAAGTAAAGTAAGCCGACATCTCATCTGGATACAAACTGTTTACAAAAGTAATCAAGATTTTGCCACAAGTGTGCAAATATCAGCGCTAGATAACATAACTAAGACCTAAAGAGCAAACACATTGAAAACATTGTTCCTAATCATGCTCTACACTTTTTGGCACCCATTACTATCAGAGAGATCTTTTTGTCACCTAAACTGAAAAAAAAATATGAAGACCTGATCAAGCATTTCATCTCAAGTAGAGCAGCTAGTCCTAGGTTCCATTGTTTAATGAAAACTCCAAACACACGTTTTCTCGTTACACAGTCTGTATCCGTAGAAACACAGTCTAACTCATTTAAAAAAAGAAAACAAAAACTCATTTTATGTGATACACATATTTAAACCTTTAACTTTCCGCGTACTGGTATCATGTACAGGTCTACAAGAAATGTTGTCCTATACAGTTTGGATCCTGATGAGATGTGCAGTAATTTACCATCTCACTGAGATCCAGTTGCATAGGTTAACACACTGTCAGCATGTAAATAACCCTTTGTATGATAAGTAATTCTAGTCTGTGACAAGTTGCTGTCTGCTGCAGAGTTAATTTTTCTTCCACTTCTCCTTACAACTACAATCAGAGTAACAATCAGTTTGGATCTTAATGAATCTAATCTGGATCCACACTGTTGCATGGACATTCACAAATTTGCTGTTATTGTGCACGGATTTCAAAAGCAAAACTACTGCAACTATATCCTGTAGGCCTTTCCAGTATCCACGGTAACTTTAGCAAGTTGGATCCAGATGAGATAACGAATTACTGGGCATCTCTTCAAGATCAAAAGTTTTTTACTTATCATATTTTAAAAAAAAAGAAATGCAGAAAAATAAAGAATTGAAGAAGACAGCATTTTTGCAGTCACTGAATAAAATTAAAGAATAACGTTATGACAGTGTTGCACTTATACCTCCAGTTTCTTTCCAAATTTCACCTGTGGCCACTTGAGACCTACAGGTAGCCTTTCAGTTATGACTTTACTTTCACACAATCGGGCAACTTTTTTCCTCACATAAAAACTCCAAATTTCTGTTTATCAAACAGCTGTAATCTAAACTCGGCACATCAGATTAAATATATTGAAGATTACATCTTAAGCATGCTAAGAGAAAGTCTAATAACAGTAAAACCTCTCTAAAGCCACTTCCAGCTTAATGCAGGACTAAAATGCAGAAAGCTCCCACATGACTTTCTGCAATACTTCTGCCTGCATTAATTAAGCAACCACCTGCTTTTGAATAGGTTTGGGTTTAACCCTTTCCTCATTAACCCATAAATACGCCTTTCTACACCTCAGTAAAAGTCACTTCTTGAAACCATTGTGATAAATAGAGCATTTGCTCCATAGGAGCAAATGCTCTATTTATCACAAAGGTTTCAAAACTAAACAATTCTAAAATGTTCCTTTTCTCTAGTAATTGTTCCTTTTTGGTAGATTTATTCAAAGAGGTTGGGTCTAAAAATAACCTATGCGGGAATGGGTTAATCATTACCTGGTCACTTTCTAGTGTACTAGAAATGGATTGATATAAATCAGCTTCTCCTTGAGATTTAAATTTTTTGACACTCTCATCATCTTATAGAAAATGAAAAGATCTACATGGTATTAACCCTTCTCTTGCTGAATTCTAAAATACATTTCTCCTTCTTTACCCATGCCCCGTTGTATAATTACATATATCTTCACTGTGTACAAGTATTTCGCTGTGCAATCACTGCTGTGGAGTGCACTGGTTGCACAATCAACTTGTAAATAGTGCAGACCCTGATGAGACAGCTCCTGCAGGAGCTGTCTCATCTGGGTCTTCACTATTTACAGGTAGGTATATTGACGCGAATAGCAAGCGAAGGGTTAACACATTTTCTCATAGGCTATTTTCAGATCCTACCTCTTTGAATAAATCTACCGAAAAGGAGCAAATAAGAAAATAATTTTTTTAGAATTGTAGAGTTTTGAAAACTTTGTGATAAATAGAGCAATTGAACTAATGGAGCAAAAAATGCTCTATTTATCACAATGGTTTCAGAAAGTGACTTTTACAGCGGCATCAAAATGAGGGAATGGGTTAACCCATTACCTCATAAATATGCATGCAAGATTCCTCATAGTATAAATACATTAGAACCTGCCCTAAGCAACCATTCATTTATTGAACACAAGAATCTTAAAAAGCAGGCAGTTGCTTAATGCAGGGAAAAAGTAATGCATTCCTTTTGACCTGCATTAAGCTACCACCTGCCTCACAGACCCATAAGTCCACCTCTTTGTGATGGCCACTTCAGGCAGGTTCTCCTGTATCTTGTATCAAATTTTGAATAAAGAAATTTATTACCATGGTAACAGTAGAGAATATGTAGTATATGACAAAGACAGCTAGCTGTGATCAAACTGCTTGTATGGAAGCAGTCTGATCTAGGTCTACTCTGTTTGTATAGAAGCAATCTGATCTAGGTCTACTCTGTTTGTATAGAAGCAGTCTGATCTAGGTCTACTCTGTTTGTATAGAAGCAGTCTGATCTAGGTCTACTCTGTTTGTATAGAAGCAGTCTGATCTAGGTCTACTCTGTTTGTATAGAAGCAGTCTGATCTAGGTCTACTCTGTTTGTATAGAAGCAGTCTGATCTAGGTCTACTCTGCTTGTATAGAAGCAGTCTGATCTAGGTCTACTCTGTTTGTAAAGGTATCCAAATGCATCTCTGTCTAGTAAAGTGTAAACTCTCTTTTTCTACAAATTGAGAATCTGTGATTGCCTTTGCAAACATTTTGTAATTCAGCATCTCATCAAGATCTATACTACATGTATGTAGTAAAAATAATCAATCAAAAAGGAAGAAAATGAAAACAATAAAATCTCTCAATGCAGCGTCTGTTCATGATCTCCATTGTTTGTCATATATCAGGCTGTGTAGTAACTTGTTGAGACTCTTTCGTCCCATACATTATAATGCTTTTATCAGATACCTCATCATAGAATATATTATGTCTGATCTAGATCTCCACTGTTTGCAAAGCAATAAGACGCACTTTCAAGGAGAGCTCAGCTAAAATATCAGTCATGTAATGTTAACCCTTTCCTTCATAAGAATGCTTTTTCACACATTTGCAAACAGAGTAGACTCAGATCAGATGGCTCCTATAGGAGCCGTCTGTTCAGGGTCTGCGCTGTTTGTTAGCGGAATTTTATAGATCTGTTTCTTTACTTTCTAAAATGGCTAAAAAGGTTCCACCTTCCATATGTCATTATTTCCATGAATATTCAGTAGGTATTGAAATTTGGAAAAGATATAGAACTGGGAAAGGGTTAAGTAAGAAGGTGCAATAGGCTATAATGTCTAACCCGTATCCCTTTACTCCATGAATATTCTTATCAGAAATAATGACATCATGAATATTAACCCGTTACCTGTTCAGTATTCATGTGAGAAATGATGACATCATAAATCATTATTGGCTTGCCCTGATCAGATGGATCCTACAAGAACTGTCTGATCTGGGTCTTCTCTGCTTGTAAAGGCTTGAAAAGGTGTTTAATGTATGAGGGAAATGGTTAATTAGCTGAGAACAACAAAAACTGCAGAATGACATCTATCTTATTTTATTAGTAAACAAAGTAGACTACAGTCAGATGGCTCCTATAGAACTTAAGAAGCCGTCTAATCTGTGTCTTGTTTGTTTGCAAAGGTGCCAAAAGGTGTCTCCATGGAGTAAAGTGTTATCATGTTGAAATCCCAGGGCTCCTAATCAGCAACAACATGGCATGTCAATCTCTGAATGACAGGTAAATAAACTATAGAACGCCAACATATGGTCTGCTCGTGTTGTCCAAGATAACACCAGGCATTTCCAGCAAATCCAACTGTCTCAGTTGTAATAACTTTCTTGCTCAACAATATGTTAGTTATTCATCTGGGGGCCAATCTTATTAATCCTTTCCCTATTTTATGTTTATTTCGAATTTCAATACCTATTCATGAACAAAATAGTTATAATGAAATATGGAAGATGGAACATTCTAGCCATTTTAGAAAGTAAAGACACAGATCCTATCAAATTAAATAAGCAAGCAGAGCAGACCCTGATCAGATGGCTCCTATAGGAACCGTCTAATCTGGGTCTACTCTGTTTGCAAATGCATGAAAACTAGTTTATATGATGGAAAGGGTTGAAGATCATACGACCAAAATATCGGTAAATCCTAATTTAGGACAATTGCTACTTCGTATACATGTATAGCTGTAATTATTGCACATTCAAGCGTGGAACAATTTAGGCTAACTTCATACAACAGATATTACCATAAAAATTCTAATATAGACATAAGTTGTGATCAGTCTTTAACCCTTCGCTTGCTGAATTTTAAATACATTTCTCCTTCTTTACCCATGCCCTGTTGTATAATTACATATATCTTCACTGTGTACACGTATTTCACTGCGCAATCACTACTGTGGAGTGCACTGGTTGCACAATCAACTTGTAAATAGTGCAGACCCTGATGAGACAGCTCATGCAGGAGTTGTCTCATTTGGGTCTTCACTATTTACAGGTAGGTATATTGATGTGAATAGCAAGCGAAGGGTTAAAGAATTACTTACAACTATTTCAATTGTTTGATCTTTTGTCACGCCTCTTCAGAGTAACCGTCATCTTCAGAATTGCAGTGGGCTAAACCCTTTACTCCATAAATATGGCTTTCTACGCCTTTATAAACAGAGTAGACTCAGATCAGATGGCTCCTGTTGGATCCTTCTGATCAGGGTCTGCTCTGCTTGCTTATGATATAATATAAATATGATTCTAGTTTCTGCCATGGTCAGAAGTTCCTGTGTTAATGTACTATAAAAAAAAATAATGTAATTAATATTCATGATGTCAGTATTTCTTACATGAATATTCATGGAGTAAAGGGTTAACCTTTATCAAGTTGGCAGAGAAAAAGATAAAGGAGCTTACCCAAATACTAAAAATTAAAGAGACGATTCTAAAGAGTGGTCACAACATAGGGTTTGGTTGAGAAATAAAGAAACAATTTTCACGTACTTCCAAGTTGTTCAAGCGTTAGAAGACTATTGACCGAGTGTCCAACAGCTGGGATCCAGACGAGACGCCGAGTAAGATGAGATGTTGAGTTACTCGTCTCATCTGGACACAAGCTGTTTTCAAATGCCAGTCATGCCGTTAGTGTTAATGTTTCCAATGTAGATTTTTTTGTTCCATTTCATTTTTAACCCTTTCCTTTCTTCACCTTTGCAAGCAGAGCCAGATTTGATGGATTCTATAGGAGCCATCTGATCAGTGTCTGCTCTTTTTGCTTATAATATAATATAGGTCTGATTCTAGTAATCATTCTACTGTTTCTGTTATGGCCAACAGTTTTGATGTCCACATGCTATTACAATTGATGTTATTAACATTTATGATGTAATTATTTCTTAGCCCTTTCCTCCATAAATACGCCTTTCTACACCTCTGTAATAACCACTTCTTGAAACCATTGTGATAAATAGAGCATTTGCTCCTATAGGAGCAAAAGCTCTACTTATCACAATGGTTTCAATTTACAAAATTCTAAACTTTTCCTTTTCTCGAGTAAATGCTCCTTTTCGGTAGATTCATTCAAAGAAGTTGGGTCTAAAAATAGCCTATGGAGGAAAGGGTTAAGTCAATATTCATGGAGTAAAGAGTTGTTTCAAAGTGTAGAAACAGATTTGATGGAAATTTACAATCTCAATTGAATCAACATTATTTGAAAATTGGTGCATAATAACCAGCCAGGGAAACTAGACGTTTCGGACAAGTTAATTAAACCCTTTCCATGTTCAATTAATATTCATGTAAAAAAAAAATACATCATGAATATTTATAAGCTAACTTCTGTTCTAATAAAAATTTGTTTTGTTCATAGTGCCATTAGAAAGTTTCAGTTAATTAATATTCATGATGTCATTATTTCTTGCCTGAATATTCATCGAGTAATGGGTAAAGTAAACAAAGCAGACCCTGATCAGACTTCTCCTACAAGAGTCATTGTTATTCTGCTCTAGGTCTACTTTGTTTGCAAAGTCGTTAAAAGGCATATCTATGGAGCAAAGGCTTAAGCCCTTATACCCTCCCTGACAAAGTCTAACTAGCTAATAAACTGTTTAGACAAGAACCTGAGATGATATCCAGGGAAATTGCACAGTTGATGTGACAACTTTTGTGTTATACAGGCACCTTGCATGGTCTGTTTGTAATATACAAGCCCTGAATTTTATTGGCATGTAATTGCATGCATGCATAGATAACAACTTTCTCTAATTTACTCAATTTCTTTCTCCTTTAGAATAAACAGCAGCACAATGAGATTGCAATTTTCAACCTGTCTTCTGATAATACTAGCCAACAGTCTAGATCATGATCGTATCGCAAAGTAAACCACCTGATTGGAATCAAATCTGTGTATTACTTAGTCAGTAATGTTCTCTACATACTGGAAATGTAGTGGAGTTAATCAGAAAAATGTTTGAATGTTACAAAAACAAGATTTTGTGTAGAATTTTGATAACAGGATAAAGGATGATTCTGTTTTATTTCAGAATTTAACTGCATTACAGTGAGTTTGCTACAATTTTAAACAATTTGAATTTATAACTTAAGGTAACCCTCTGAATGTGGGAAATGAGTCAAACCACTCCCACATATTGACGCCTTTTGACCCATTCCCACATATTGATGCCTTTTGACCCATTCCCACATGTTGATGCCTTTTGACCCATTCCCACATATTGACGCCTTTTGACCCATTCCCACATGTTGATGCCTTTTGACCCATTCCCACATATTGACGCCTTTTGACCCATTCCCACATATTGACGCCTTTTGACCCATTCCCACATATTGACACCTTTTGACCCATTCCCACATATTGACGCCTTTTGACCCATTCCCACATATTGACGCCTTTTGACCCATTCTCACATATTGATGCCTTTTGACCCATTCCCACATATTGATGCCTTTTGACCCATTCCCACATATTGACGCCTTTTGACCCATTCCCACATATTGACGCCTTTTGACCCATTCCCACATGTTGACGCCTTTTGACCATTCCCACATATTGACGTCTTTTGACCCATTCCCACATATTGACGCCTTTTGACCCATTCCCACAAATTGATGCATTTTGACCCATTCCCTCATATTGACACCTTTTGACCCATATACACATATTGACACCTTTTGACCCATTCCTACATATTGACACCTTTTGACCCATTCCTACATATTGACACCTTTTGACCCATTCCCTCATATTGACACCTTTTGACCCATATACACATATTGACACCTTTTGACCCATTCCTACATATTGACACCTTTTGAAACCTCTGTAAAAGTCACTTTTTTAAACCATTTTGTCCATGAATATTCTGTAGGCATTGAAATACAATACAGGGAAAGGGTTAAATAGCATTTGCTAAACTGTGTAGACAATGATCAGGAGAAAGCCATTTTTGCCATCTGTAAAACTTGTTGTCTTCTTCTTCATGCCTTTGCAAAAAGTGTAGACCCAGATCAGATGGCTCCTGTAGGAGCTGTCTGATCAGGGTCTACTCTGTTTGCTTATGAAATTATAATAGAATTTCCACCTTTACCGAAAAATCCCGTATACCGTATATAAAAATTCAGGTAATAAATATTCATGACGTCATTACCTTGTACATCAATAGCGAACAGGTAAAGGGTTAAGAGTAAATGTTTCCACAATTTGCAAATTTAAATGTATCGAAGCAATCTGATAAACACAAACCATGTGATCTTCATCTGCAGAATTAAGACCATCAAAGCTCTCTCTTGCGTATATAGATTCATAAAGTTAAGACTAATAACCTTTATTATACTCTCAGGTGAATTTGTGATGGCCTTTAGCAAACAGACCATGCCTCCATAGCACTAAGGGTACAAACTGTTTGACGCTATCATTGTTGTTTCATTAACCCTTTCTTTCATATAAATGCATTTTCATGCATTTGCAAACAGTAGACCCAGATCAGACGGCTCCTATAAGAGCCGTCTGATCAGGGACTGCTCTGTTTGCTAATGGAATTTTAAAGATCTGTTTCTTTACTTTCAAAAATGGCTACAGTGTTCTACCTTCCATATTTCATTATAACTATTTGTCCATGAATAATTCAGTAGGTATTGAAATTTGGATTAAACATAGAACAGGGAAAGGGTTAAAGTAGAGGGGGGGGGGGGGCAATGGCAGAAACAGTAGAGAATCATATACACAAACAGAGCCGATTGTGATCTATGGGCAAAGGTTAACCCCTTTCCCTGTTCAATATTCATGTGAGAAATAAAAGCATCATATATATATTTACTGGCTGAATCTTTTAAAGTAAAATGTTCAAGGAATTATTTTACTTTGACAGAAACTGTAAAAAGAGCAAACAGAGCAGATCCTGATAAGAAAACTCCTACAGAAGCCATCTGATCTGGCTCAACTCTGTTTGCAAAGGTGTTAAAATGCATACATATGATGGAAAGGGTTCATCACAAATATTTTGCAGGCAAAGAGATAAAACAATAGAAGATGCACAGATTTAATTACGAGTCTGATGCTTGAGAGATAATAGGCATTTATCCTCTCCATGCCTCGGCCAATTTCTGTTTGAGAGAAAGCCTCTTCTATTTTTTAACATTGAAGTATCTATATCTTGGTTAATGGATGCCTCTGAGGAAAAACCGTCTTCAAGCTCCTTGGTTCTTTATCCTTTCCTTTGTATAAACACATTTTTACGCATTTGCAAACAGAGTAGACCCAGATCAGATGGCTCCAAGAGGAGCCATCTGATCAGGGTCTGCTCTGTTTGCTTATGATATACTATAGATCTGATTCTACATTTTCTACCAATACCAAATCTTCATGCATACATAATGGTATGCCAATATAAAAATCATCTAATAAATATTCACGATGTCATTATTTCTTTACCGAATACTGAACAGGTAAAGGGTTAACTGTTTGAGTGAGAGAAATAAGAGTATAATTGAACATCTGCAATAAGTGCAGACTCAGATCAGCCTAAGGGCTTCTCTAAGAGCTCTCTGATCTGAGGTTACATTGTTTTCAATGCCATTCACAATACCCATATAAATATTACCCTTTTCTACTAAATGGACTCAATTGTTAAACAATAATGGACCATTCCACTTTGAAAATTTACCATTTAACTCTTTCCTCCACGAATATTCATGTAAGAAAATTGTAGAATCATATCAATCAGAGCAGACCCTGATCAGACGTCTCCTATATGTTTGCAAAGGCATAGGCCTATTTATGGAGTAAAGGGTTAAAGAGTTTCTATGCAACATACAATATTCATTTAGATAAAGATACATGACTGTATCATGAATATTTATTAGCTGAATTTACATAATGGTATCAACACATTACTTTTTGGTATTGATAGAAACTGAAGAGTCAGATCTAATATGACTTCATAAGCATAAAGAGCAGACCCTGATCAGACAGCTCGTACATCTGATACGAATCTACTCTATTTGCAAAGGCATAAAAAATTGTTTATATGAGGGATAGGGTTAACCCTTTACTCCATAATTATATAGCATACAAATCTGAATGCCTTGGAATAAAGGGCAAATCCATGCCAAGTCACATGATACTGACAACACAAAGTACTACACTATTGAAATATTTTGTTTGATCTACACACACTTTCTGAAACATTTGCAGAGTAGACCCAGATCAGACAGTTCCTGTAGGTGCTGTCTGATCAGTCTGATTTGTTTGCTTATGGAATGATATAAATTTGATTCTACACATTAAATCCTTTATTTCATGAATATTCATGTTAGAAATAATGACATCATGAATATTTATAAGCTGAATTAGCAATGGCATAAACTATGTAAACAGGATGATTTTTAGATTGGAAGAAACTACATAGTCAGGTCTACCGGTATTATTATTTCATAAACAAACAGAGCAGACCTCATTAGATGGCTCCTACTGGAACCATCTGATCTGTGTCTATTCTGTTTGCAAAGGCATTCGAAGGTGTATCTATGAAATAAAGGTTTAACCTTTTCCTCCATAGATATGCCTTTCTATGCCTCTGTAAAAGTCACTTCTTGAAACAATTGTGATAAATAGACAATAATAACTACACAATTCTATCATTTTCTTTTTGTGAAGCTCCTTTTTTGTAGATTTATTTAAAGGGGTTGGGTCCTAAAATAGCCTATAAGGGAATGGGTTAAGGAGTACTCTGATCTAGGTCTACGTTTTGCATTATTCTAAACTAGACATTAATAGCTTTAAACAATAACTAACATATTCCGCACTTCAGACAGCACATTTGACATGGCGCAATTTCTTTGCTTCTCACAAATCTGTAAGATCGTTATCAAATCAAGCCAGGTATCATTCTGTTTATGCTTTATCTTCTATACCCCAAACACAGATGCTTGTAATTGCGTAAATTGGCAACGGCATCAACCTTGGCATTAAAGGAATCGGTAAAAAAATACTCACCACAAAACTGTTAGACCCTCATCTGTTATATTTTATTGCGCAATCGGAATATGTTCTGCCTGTGGGAAGGCATATGCTCCTGTTTCCCAACAGTTTCAAACAAGCGTACCTTACATGCCAAAAAAGACTACCAGAAACCAGAAATAAACTGACATTGTGGTCTAATAGAAATGTTCTCTTACTCCTAAAATTGCCCAGGAAAAGTTTAATCAAGCAGACAATTCTAACTAAATGTAGCATCCAAGCAAAGCTATGCTTAACCCTTTACTGACAGAGATGCCTTTTCATACCTTTGCAAAACAAGGTCTTACAAGACCATCTGATCAGGGTCTGCACTGTTGTTTTTTTTATAGAATTACATAAATGTGATTCTACAGTTTCTTCCAAGGCCAAAAATTCCTGTTGTCATACACGCTAATAAAAATTCAGCAAATAAATAGTCATGATGTCATCATTAATACATGAACCTTCATGGTGTAATTAAGAAATAACAAATGATGTGGAGTCATTTAATTATCCACATCTCAACGACTAACTGTGATCTAATGCGCGATAATGCAAAGCTACCAATTTGTTATTTCGATTCTAACGCGACTTTTTTTAATAAAAAATACTTTTCCCGGAGAATACGGCAAAACCAGAAGCGATGTCAGTGGTTACTCCAATTTTGCCATTACATTTACTCTACAAGGCTTTCACCTGTGACTTGGTACGAGTAAAGGGCCAAATCTCAACAGAAAACAAGTTCCAAGTCAAAAATGCTTCATCTTTCACATTGAAGCGAACAACTATAGCATTTACATCATGTCTGCACACCTCTATGCCAGAGCCATCGTGTTTACAGATTTAGAAATGTGATATTACATTTGACTGTGTGAGGTTTGAACATGGAACAGAATTTTGCACAGAAACCTGTTGAAATTGTTATACAAACAAGACTTTTTGCTGTTTGTTGTATGTTGTAAATTCCTATGTTTGCAGCCAAATGTAAGTTTTTTCAAAAGACAGTTATCTCTTTGCACTCTACAACCTTCTGCAAAAACAATCATCAGTTTGAAATTCTGAAAATTAACCCATTTCCTCACATTGATGCCATTTGCTTTTGACACCTCTGTAAAAGTCACTTCTGAAACAGCATTTGCTCCATAGGAGCAAAATTAATGCTCTATTTATCACAATGGTTTCAAAACTACACAATTCTAAAATTTACCTTTTTGCTAGTAAATGCTTATATTTGGTTGATTTATTCAAAGAGGCTGTGTCTAAAAAGGTTCTAGGACATTAGCCCACCCGGACGACAGCCTACCCGGATGACAGCCCCACTTTTCCTCTAAGGGCGGACATTAGCCCACTCGTGTTTTTGTGGTGGGCGGACATTTGCCCACTCATGGTTTTGTGGAGGGCGGACATTAGCCCACTCGTATTTTTTGATGGGCGGACACTAGCCCACTAGGACACTAGACCCCTCGAGATGCATATTAACGAGGCGGACATCAGCCCACCCGGACAGTAGACCCCTCGAGAATGTAATATATGTTTATTCACACTCCCAATTAGGTAAAAATACCCATGATTTATTTCTCTTGAAAAATGTAATCCGACTGTCAAAGAGTGTGGATCCTGATGAAACACCAAATTACTTACCCATTCCTCCATATGCTATTTTTAGACCCACCTCCTTTTCGGTAGATTTATTCAAAGTGGATGGATCTAAAAATAGCCTATGAAGGAATGGGATAAAACATAATACAAATTCAATTAATAAATATTCATGATGTAAATATTTCTTGCATGACTATTCAACAGGGATCACATAGTCATTGCTAAGCAAATTATTTTTGTTAAGAAACAATTTGTTTTAGTTGGTAAATAGCTTCTAATGTTTAATGTTATTCTGTAAAACCCGACTAAAAATTAAATTTCTTGTATTTTGTAAGCATGCAAAGTGTTTTTGTACCTAGTACATGTATATATGCTATTCCTCAGTCCTGCTGCTCACATTTTTATCCTAGATATATTTTCCTGTATTTCTCTTTCCACTTGATTCAACAAACAAAACCGTTATTAACCGTTACCTGGTTTACCTTTGACCTTAATTACAGAGACACCTTTCCCACCTTTGAAACAGAGTATAATTCTTAACCCATTCCCTCATAGGCTAATTTTACATCCAACCTCTTTGAATGAATCTACCAAAAAGGATCATTTACTGGAGAAAAGGAACTTTTCAGAATTGAGTAGTTTTGAAACCATCTTTTTTTTTTTTATTGCAAGAGAAGAGATAAATATCAAAGCAATTAACCCTAAGCATGGTAAGAGTTTCTGAAATACAGTTAGGATGAAAATCATACAGCCAGTCTGTTATTGTCCCATCAGGATCCAAATAGTTTAACATCTGTCACAGTCAGTGCTTAAAGAAACAAACATGAAATGAATAAATTCTTTGAGAATATTTTCTGACAATATTTTTAAGTTTGACAATTTCTAAGCATACCAAGAGTAAATATATCAATGTGTCCTGGGGGCACCTGTCAACAATTTAGTGATCATTACCTGGTCAGAGATCAGACACAAATTGTAGGAAACAAGCTAATTACAATGTTTCACACCTGCTCAAAAGACTGAACATACACAGGAAATTGCCTGACATTTACAAGGCTGTCAAAACAGAACAGAACAGAACCATGGACTGATAAATTTTAAAGACGAACAATCCATAATAATTGTACTTTCAATATGAATGGGTTTTACTCTATGAAATTCATGCAAGAAATAATGACATCATGAATATTAATTCACTGAATTTTTATAATGGCACTATGATCAAAATATTTTTTTATCGTGACTGAAACTGTAGGATCAGATCTATATCACATTCAAAGCAAACAGAGCAGACCAAAATCAGACAACTCCCTTAGGAGCCATCTGATCTGGGTCTACTATATGCTTGCAAAGATGTCTCTATCAGGTAAAGGTTAACAATAATAAGAGAATGATGTACTGTGACACAATCTAGCCAACATCAGCTTTTGTCTGTATCTTAACCCTTTCCTTCATATAAAATAAACACCTTTTCACACATTTGAAAACACAGTAGACCCAGATCAGATGGCTCCTACATGATCTGTGTCTTTACTTTTTAAAATGGTTACAATATTCCATCTTCCATATTTCATTATAACTCTGAATATTCAGTAGGTATTGAAATTTGGAATAAACACAGATCTAGAACAGGGGAAAGGTTAACAATGATACATCTATCTGTCACAATAATTGAAATTGATAACCATTATGTGCCTGTTCATCTGTGATACACTTTACACTCAAGTCCAATTGTTTTTTCCTAACCTTTCAGTGCAACACAAAAGGTCCAGATAAGATATGTAAATTAAAACATTTCTCCGCCAAACCCTATACTGTGACGACTCTTTAGAATCGTCTCGAGGATTCATAAGAAATATTCTTTAAAATAGTCTTGAAGTCTATGAATGAAAAAAGGAGACAAAAATTAACCCTTCGCTTGCTATTCACTTCAATATACCTACCTGTAAATTATAGTGAAGACCCAGATGAGACAGCTCCAGCAGGTGCTGTCTCATCAGGGTCTGCACTATTTACAAGTTGATTGTACAACCAGTGCACTCCACAACAGCGAAATACTTGTACACAGTCACGATATATGTAATTATGCAACAGAGCATGAGTAAAGAAGGAGAAATGTATTTTTAAATTCAGCAAGAGAAGGGTTAATTGTAAAATGTTTCAAATCTATCTACAAAACAACATGCATACTTTATTAAGCCTTTACTTCATGAATATTCAAGTAAGATATACTGTTATCATGAATACCAATTAGCTAATTTTCTATATAATTCCATGAGCAAACAAGAGCGGACCCTGATCAGACTGTCTCTACAGGGGCCATCTGATCTGGGTCTGCTCTGTTTGCAAATGGCTTACCCCATTCCCTCATATTGGCACCTTTTGACGCCTCGGCAAAAGTCACCTGTTGAAATCATTGTGATAAATACATTGTAGAGCATTAAAAAAAAATTGCTCCCATAGGAGCAAATGCTCTATTTATCGCAATGGTTTCAAACTACAAAATTCTAAAAAATGTCCTTTTCTCTAGTTAATGCTCCTTTTCAGTAGATTTATTCAAAGTGGTTGGACCTAAAAATAGCATAATGAGGGAATGGTTTAAGAGACATTTTTAAGGAGTAAAGGGTTAAATATGCCAAGGGTTACATTTCTCCAAATATTTAAATACCTGTGTTTGAAAAAATGTTACTCCTCTGACACAGGACACCAAGCAATCTGAGACAACAATACTAATTAACATACCACATGACAATGACTACGTTTCTCTAATTTGCCCTAATTACCCTACAGAGTCAAACAACCAATCACATCTCTTCATGGTTTGGTAAAGCTCAACATGTCAGTTTCATCACATGAAATCATTATAGAGATAGTAGCAAATTGTGTAGACCCTGATCAAAATCCTTCTTCAAGAGTTCAATGGTCTGAGTCTGCATCATTTGCCTAAGTTTGTCACTCCCAATACTTAGGATAATTAAGGTAGGTCAAAGAGATTACAAATCGTAGTTGCCATCCTTCAGCCCTTTATACCTACAATAACAATTAACCCTGTTTAAAATTTATTCAAAATTTCTTCACCTCATGAATATTCATGGCCAGAATCAATAAAATAGATTATTAGAACATGGGAAAAGGGATTTTTTTCGCTGTCATGGAAACTGCATAATCATACCTATAAATTCCCATAAACAAACTGAGCAGACCCTGATAAGACAGCTCCTATACTCCTATAGGAGCTGTCTGATCTGGGTCTACTCTATTTGCAAATGAGTGAAAAGGTGTTTATATCAATGAAAGGGTTAACCCATTCCTCCATAGGCTATTTTTAGACCCAACCTCTTTGAATTGATCTACCCAATAGGAGCATTTACCAGATATAAGGAAAAGTTTAGAATTTTGTAATTTTAATCCATTGTGATAAATAGAGCATTTGCTCAGGACTATAGGAGCAAATGCTCTATTTATCACAATGGTTTCAAGAAGTGGTTATTACAGAGGCGTAGAAAGGCATATTTATGGAGGAAAGGGTTAATACTTTCCCTCATATTGACGCCTCTGTAAAAGTCACATTATGAAACCATTGTGATAAATAGAGCATTGCTCTATTTATCACAATGGTTTTCAAACTACAAACTTCTAAAAGTTTCCTTTTCTTTAGTTAATGCTCCTTTTCGGTAGATTTATTCAAAGAGGATGGGTCTAAAAATAGCCTATGAGGTAATGGGTTAAAAACTGTTTGTATAAGAAACAACATCATGAATATTTATGAGATTTATTTTTATAATGGCCACAATGGACACAGGAAATTTAAGCCATTGCATCGGATATTTATACACCCATAAGTAAAACAGAGTGGACCCTAATTAGACAGCTCCTATGGGAACCATCTGGTCTTGGTTGACTCTGTTTGCCAATGTGTCAAAAGGCATCTCTTTCAGGTAGAAGTTTAACCCTTTTTAACCCTATTTTATAGATCCCCAGATATACCATTTGTGTGGTATGACTAGTAAAGTAATTTCGTTGTTTGATCACTGACCTATGGGATTTGACCAGGTCAGTCTGTCAAAATTATGTACATGTGTCTGATCAGAATCCTAATTATTTCAATGGGAATGAGGAGCTATAGAAAAGAGGAGTACCATTATTCTCCCTCATACCCCCCCCCCCCCCCCCCGGCCCACAACTGAACCCTTTATCTTCATATAAACACATTTTCACACTGAGCAGACCCCAGATGGCTCCTATAGGAGTTGTCTGATCAGAGTGACTGAGTCTGCTTTGTTTGCTTCTGGAATAATATATAGAAATGATTCTAGAGTTTCAGTCACAGTGAAACATTCCCTTCCTAATAATGTTGTTAAAATAGGCAACTGCTTAACCCGTACCCTGTTGTATGCTAATTTAAATTATTACCATTTTCAATACCTGCTGAATATTCATGCAGAAAATAGTTATAATGAAATATGGAAGGTGGAACATTGTAGCCATTTTAGAAGGTAAAGAAATACAATGTAGGTATTTCAAATTCCATTAGCAAACAGAGTAGACCCTGATCAGACGGCTCCTATAGGAGCCGTCTGATCAGGGTCTACTCTGTTTGCAAATGCATGAAAACTCGTTTGTATGAGGGAAAGGGTTAATATTCATACAGTAATTATATTAAACAGGGAAAGGGTTAGTAAGCAACCCCTTATTTTGGGAGGGGGGGGGGGGGAACTTAACCCTTTACACCATGAATATTCATGTAAGGAATTATGACATCATGAATATTAATTAGTTCAGTTGTTATAATAGCACATATACACAGGAATATTTAGCCATGACAGAAACTGTAGAATTAGATCTACATTATTTCTTAAAGCAAACAGAGCAGACCCTGATCAGACGGCTCCTACAGGAGTTGTCTGATCTGGGTCTACTCTGTTTGCAAAGGCATAGAAAGGTGTTTTATGGAGTTAAACGCTATACATAACCCATTAAATAAGGAAATACAGGTTTTCTTCTAAATACATGTGGTAGCTTAAAGCAGACTGAAAGCAAAGCAGAAAGCTCCCTCTAACCTGGGTCTATGCTGTTTGCAATTGCCAGTTTCTCTACATTTGAAGTCACAAAAATGGCAGTCAATTTTTGGAGCGATTTATAAAGCCTGAAGAAATGTTTACCTTCATTCAAGAATAAAATGTCCCAGGCACGCGCCCCTAGAAGCACTGTCCTCACAAAACCTAATGACGTCGCACGTTTCATACATCTGTCTCCCTAGCATGCACTGTTGAGGCATGCAGTTATTCACACATAATCCCCAGCTGGGTACATAACAGTCTGGCACATCAGCATCAAGTATAACCCTTATAATGCTGAATTTTCAAACAGACTATTCCAAAACTCAAACAGGTCAAGCTTACGGTGACAATTTAGAGATGTTTCTAAAGAAAATTGTAACATGACAAACAGTGCAGACACTGATGAGAGGGTTCCTAGAGGAGCCCTCTTATCTGGATCTACACTGTTTGCAAAGGATACTTATGACTTATTTCCCCCACAGTGAGGGTTAACCCTATCAAAGCTGAATATTCATAGTGATATAGTTCATTAGTGTCTAAATACAGAGTCCATTCAGTATGAAAGGCTTAAAGTTAACCCTTTCCTTCATAAATACGCCTTTCTACGCTTTTGCAAACAGAGTAGACCCAGATCAGATGGCTCCTATAGGAGCCATCTGATCAGGGTCTGCTCTGTTTACTTATATGATATAATGTAGATATGTATTTACAGTTTCTACTCATAATGACCAAAAATTCATGTGTCCATGTACTATTATAAAAATTAATCTAATTAATATTCATGATGTTATTATTTCTTACATGAATATTCATGGAGTAAAGGGCTACTAGAGGATTATGAATGACAAAAAGTGCAGATCCAGATCAGAGGGCTCTTCTTGGACCCCTCTGATCTGGATCTACACTGCTTGTGAATCCAAACATGTTCATGTCCCACGTTTGAAGGGTTAACCCTCTCAATGCTGAACCCTTTCCCTGTTCTATGTTTATTTCAAATTTCGATACCTACTGAATATTCATGAACAAAATACTTATAATGAAATATGGAAGGTGGAACTTTGTAGCCATTTTAGAAACTAAAGAAACAGATCTATCAAATTGCATTAGCAAACAGAGTTGACCCTGATCAGACGGCTCCTATAGGAGCCGTCAGATCAGGATCTGATCTGTTTGCAAATGCATGAAAACTCATTTATATGAGGGAAAGGATTAAAATGACAGGTTTACCATGACTATTTCAAATAGGAATGATTCCCTCAGTGTTTTGTCATATAGCAAACAGTGCAGACCCTAATGAAATGACTCCTCATAGAGTCCTATCAGCTTGGTCGACACTGCAACTAACATATAAACTTGTTTTGGACACTGAAATGGTTAACATTAACTTTGAAATGAGATCTTCCAATTTCATTAATACAAGTCATCCCATTCACAAATACAGGGGTTATCTGACCGAATTTCCACACTAAGCATGGAAACATGTATCAAATTTTGGATATCCAGACAGAAATACAGTACACTATGCATTTGTATCTAACACGATCTGAACTCTAAACCTGCTGCCAACATTGTCGTCTGCTCAATTAGTTTCTGCAGCCTTCTGGGATTGCTAAGTTTCCTTTTACCTGATAGAGACACTTTTTTGATGCCTTTCAGATCAACAGTCAACTGTATTATCAGATACTAAAATCGCGATTTCTCCACTAAACCCTATGTTGTGACCACTCTTTAGAAGCTTATGTTGTGACCATTCGATAGAATTGTCTTGAAGAGACAATTCTAAAGAGTGATCACAACATAGGGTTTGGTCAAGAAATAATGGAGTTATTCATGAAAATGTTTTAATTCATCTCATATAGACCTCTGACCTATGAAATTGCAAACAAGAAACAAAAGTAGATCCAGATCAGACAGCTCCTCTAGGTATCGTCTGCAAACAAGAAACAAAAGTAGATCCAGATCAGACAGCTCCTCTAGGTATCGTCTGCAAACAAGAAACAAAAGTAGATCCAGATCAGACAGCTCCTCTAGGTATCGTCTGCAAACAAGAAACAAAAGTAGATCCAGATCAGACAGCTCCTCTAGGTATCGTCTGCAAACAAGAAACAAAAGTAGATCCAGATCAGACAGCTCCTCTAGGTATCGTCTGATTTTCTTAACATAGCAAATTTGTATATGGTTCGATAAATTATCGGTTGAGTGGTAAATAGTTGAATTCTAAGGCAAAAATCAAGCAGGTACCGTTTGATTTTCATAACATAGCAAATTTGCATTATCCTAACTATCGTTTGATAAATTATCGGTTGAGTGGTAAATAGTTGAATCCTAATGCAAAAATCAAGCAATTAAGAATCTGAGCTGGATCCAATCTGTTTGCAAATATCAGTGAAATCGTGATAAGCTGGTTACGAGGTGAGAGTATGTTGTTTACCTCTCGTATGATACATAAACCATGCATGCTGGAATGCTTTCAAACAGCTCTAAACCACTTGTTAACCCTTTGGATGCTAAATATTCAAAGTGGAATGGTCCATCAGAGTTTAATGGCAGAGTCCACTCAGTAAGAAAGGCTTGAAATTGTTACAGCATTTTGAATAACAAAGAGTGAAGACCCTGATCAGAGGGCTCCTCTAGGAGCCCTCTGATCTGGGTCTACACTGTTTGCAAATGCCAATGCACTTGTTTGCCACATTTGAAGAGTTTGTCTAACTGCAGTCTGACATACCACCTGCTTCCAACAAAAATATTTTTTGTACTTCTGCAAGAGCATAAGGCAGAACAGCAACATTAGCAAAATCATCTGAAAAGGAGGAAAACCTGGCAAAGTCAAAATAGTGTAGAACCTGAGAACAGTACATCTACATGTTGAAACTCAGCTTCGTAACTCTTTCCTGATGAATATTCATGTAAAAATAATGACATCATGAATATTAATAACATACATTTTTAAAAGGGCACAAGAACATGGAAATTCTTGGTCAAGGAAGAAATTGTAGAAATAGATCTATTTAGCTATTAACCAAACAGAGTATAGACCCTGATCAGACTGTAAGTTCCTACAGGAGATATCTGATCTGGGTCTGCTCTATTTGCAAATGTGTTTCCAAATATATCTCTATCTGGTAAAGAGTTCACTCATTGCATGCTAAGTAAATGTCATCTGCAAAAACTGTTTGTCTGCAGTAGTTCTAAGTTACTTTTTTCTTTATTTGCGTTAACCCTTTCCTCGATAAATACCCCTCTTTACGCTTCTGTAAAAGTCACTTTTTAAAACCATTGTGATAAATAGAGCATTTGCTCCTTAGGAGCAAATGCTCTATCTATCACAATGGTTTCAAAACTGCAAAATTCTAAAATTTTCCTTCTCTAGTTAATGCTCCTTTTGGGTAGATTTATTCAAAGATGTTCAAAGAATCTGATCTCATCTGAATCCAAACAATTTGCATAGGTAATCAATAACTTGCTGGGATGAACAAAGAGCTAAATCAAGGCTAAGATTATTTGTAAAAGTAGCGCCAAATAGCGCAGATCCATCATATTCAAACCAGCTGCTGAGTGTTCTACACTATTTGACATTTTAACCGTTTCCCTCATGAATATTAATTTTTATGACCGCTTAACCCTTTCCTCCATAAATACGCCTTTCTTTGCCTCTGTTAAAATCACTTATTGAAACCATTGTGATAAATAGAGCTCCTATATGCAAAGGCTCTATTTATCACAATGGTTTCAAACTACACAATTCTAAAAATTTCCTTTTCTCTAGAAGTTAATGCTCCTTTTTGGTACATTTATTCAAAGAGGTTGGATCTAAAAATAGTCTTAGTATAATGAGGCTGCATTGAGGGAATGGGTTAATGAACAAGAGAATGTTTTACTACTGCAGAAACCGTAGAACCAGATCTACCTGTATGATTTCATAAGCAAACATTAGAGCAGATCCTGATCAGATGGCTCTTACAGTAGCCATCTGAACTGGGTCTACTTTGTTTTTAATGGCATCAAAATGCACTTCTACGGGGAAAGGCTCAAATGAAAGCATAGACCCCAAAAACTCCAAGCGACAACTGTTTCAGTGTTCTCACACATAATGCACTGTAATCTGGATCAGAACCATTTCAGTTCCCACAATAATTATCTTAACCCTTCGCTTGCTGTTCACGTCAATATACGTACCTGTAAATAGTGAAGACCCAGATGAGACAGCTCCTGCAGGAGCTGTCTCATCAGGGTCTGCACTATTTACAAGTTGATTGTGCAACCAGTGTACTCCACAGCAGTGATTGCTCAGCAAAATACGTGTACACAGTGAAGATATATGTAACAAGAAATATCTTTTAAAAAGATATTCAGCGGCATTCAAATATTGACATAATGTACAAAATGATAATGATATTAAATCTCTGCCAACTTAATTTCAATGTTTCGAGATTCTGTTAGTACAGGGAACTAGATCTATGAAGGGTTGCTTGTAATTATACTAGCAGAGAAGCATGCAGTGGAAATGACTTGGAGTAGAATAAGCAATTATGGAAAAAATCAAGTTACTTTTATAGGAAATCACTATTAAAATGTACAATGTCAAAGTATTATTTTAAAACTATCTGAAGTTAGTTCTTCATTTTACCTATTATACGAATTTACTTGAAAGCATGTATAATTATATTGATTTGAAGATAACTGATTGAATACACTTTAAATAAAGCATACAGAATTTAGTTTTTGTTTGTGCAGAGGCTGTAATTACTTAGGTATTTATCTATAGCCTGGATCAACGCATTAATTGACGTGTGTGCATCATCATTAGTGACACCATTAACTGAATATACATGTATTTTTAAAACAATATAAAGTTAGCTATCTCAACCTACTAGTCGATCCAAAGCACCAGGTGATAGAGCCGTAACAATAGCCTTCAGTAAGTAGCTTTATATCACAGAGCGAATAACCAGCGCCTTAATTAGTGCTGTGGTCGGGAATAGTAATTAATACTATTAATGCCACTACTCTAATATACTAAACAACATTTCTTCTTTATTTCCTATAGCATTGCCTGTGAATTATGGTGGTTTCGGCAAACTACCTGTTCGTTAAAGTGGATGTGATCAAATGTTGTATTAAATTGATAGCAAAATGATAATAAATGTTTAAAAGTTTAATAGTGGTTTTGGCAAACTGGCAATAATGCTCAGCAATCATTACCATGAGGTGATAAGTACGATAATGGGTTAGGAACTGATATAAAGTATGACACACCAAAAATTGAATAGTCAAAATTGATCCACACCTTTTGAGGATAATAGATCTATATAGTTTTATTCAGTAATATTGTTTATGTATTATATACTCTAGTTTTGATAATGACCAAAGTAATAAATACTCCATATTGTTTTACCGGTCATGGTAATAAACAATTATGTGACTACAGTATTGTACATGTATTTGAATCCACCAAAAATTGAACTAAACAACATTTTGACTGAAAACAAAAAGCATAAAGTGAGTGGCAAACAGTTTGGACCAAGACTAAAATCAAAACTGAATGGGATAGTAAATCATTAGTAATGTGTTATGTGGTCTGGGCTGTTTTAATGACTAAACAATGTCGACTATAGTATTTGAAAGCACCTCTTTATCACTCAATGTACCCAAGGTTGAGTAAGTGTGAATATGTCACCTGCTTAGCTAATATCCTGATCTGTATAAACCAAAAACAAAATTGACCCCATATCAATATTTAACATATAGATAGTTATTTAATGATTTTGATTATTCATTTTTTGCTTTTTAATACAAATTTTCAATTTTTTGCCGAAACGTCCTAGGCCGAATAAATAGATGGCCATAACGTCCTGGGTCGAAACATCCGGGGCGAAACTTCCTATGCCGAAACGTCCTACATTCAGTTGAGGCATTATAAAAAGGCTGTATGCCAGTCAAGGGATTAACTAATGAAAATACGGTTTACTAGAAAATACTATTAGGTAATATGCAAATTACAATGTAACATAGTTTCTGATTGGTGGAAAACTAGAACAAAAGTGAAAATAGCTAACCGCTGAATTATACAACAGGACATGAGTAAAGAAGGAGAAATGTATTTTTAAAATTCAGCAAGCGAAGGGTTAAAAACTGATCTGTAGTTGATCTTAATTACCGGTACATTCAGTAACTTCCTTCATAAAACACTTAAACGTTTAGCATTCTTAATTAAGCCTTTATCTTATGAATATTTACGTAATAATAATGACATCATGAACATTATTCGGCACACATTATGATGGCATATGAGGAAATTATGTCTATGGCAAAAACTGTTGAATCAGATCTAATAATAATAATAATAATAATTTTATTTAAAATAATAATAATAATTATAATAATAATAATAATAATTTTATTTGGCTAGTATACATAACATGGCAATTTAAAACAAAATGATGCATAAAAATCCAATACAATAATAACTATGAAATTCATCAGTCTAAAAAATAAAATTATTACATAAATAAAATTTAAATATATATTAACTCGATTTAAGATAGCCATGCAATGCACACCAATACCAGGGATAACACAAAAAAGATGAAAGGATTCCTCTTATTTCCATTGTGGTCCCATCTATATAATTCAATATCATATGCAAACAGAGCAGACCCTGAACAGATGGCTCCTATAGGAATTCTGTTGGCTTATGGAATAGTATAGACCTGATTCTACAGTTTCTGCCATATTAAGCAAATCCCTTGTTCAAAAAGGCCTTATAAAAATTGATCTAATTCATATTAATTATTTCATACATGTATATTCATGATAAAAGTTTAGCAAAGTACATGTGCAGTAAAAACCCTATAAACCAGACGTTAAATTTAATATAAATATCGGTCTTGGAGACAGGTGGAACCTTAATGCAGGATGAAAGTCATGCAGAAAGCTCCTCCAGGAGCTTTCTACATGACTTTCACCCTGCATTAATCAGCCACCTGCCTAAAGTATCTAAATTCTTCTCTTCTAGAATTCTGATTTAGAGAGGTTTGACTGTATTCACAAAGTTCTGCAGTTTATCAGGATCTACATCATTTATCATACTGATAAAAGTTTTGGAAAGTGATGGACGGAATTATATTTTTTGAGGACTGAAGCAGACAATCTTTGAAGACAAATGTTACTTTGTTTTGTAAAGTTTAGGCAAAAATTACTTTGTTTTGTAAAGTTTAGACAAAAGTTACTTTGTTCTGTAAAGTTTGGACAATAACATCACTGACAAATAAATAAAGAAACTAGGAAAAATACCAAAAAGGGCCAGTATTCATATCCACTTGATAATCTCATATTTAAAATCCAAAACTATGATTGCAATTTAATGTGCACTATCACAGTAAAGAAGACAATCGAATGAGTTACAGAATGGTTACAAAGAATCCAATATTTCTGACAGACACACTTCAGGGATTACTGTTAAACCGCAATCTTAACCCTTTCCCTCATATAAATGCCTTTCCACACATTTGCAAACAAAGTACATGTAGACCCAAATCAGATGGCTCCTATAGGAGTCATCTGATCAGGGTCTGCTGTGTTTGCTTTTGACATGATATAGATCTGACTTTACAGTTTTTGTCAAAGCAAAATTTTACATTCTAGAAATTTAGCTAATAAGTTTTCATGTTGTCATTATTTCTTACAGGAATACTGGACAGGGAAAGGGTTTAATCCAGACAGGATTATAGCGCTGGATTATCTTGATCCAAGGGCAATGTCTTCTATATTCTCTATGCTAGCTGCATAGTCATTCCTTGGTTTGCAAACAAATAATTCTAACCCCCTTACTCCTGTAACAATTCCATTAATAGGAGAAAGGCATACAGTGAAGACCCAGATCAGAGGGCTTCTTCATGAGAGCTCTGATCAGGGTCTGCACTGTTTGTTATACCATTTAACCCATTCCCACTTAGGCTATTTTTAGACCCAACCAATTTGAAAATACATTTGTATCTACCGAAAAGGAGCATTTACTAGAGAAAAGGTAAAATTTAGGTTTGGAGAGTCTTGAAAGCATTGTGATAATAGAGCATTTCCTCCTTTGGAGCAAGTGCTCTATTTATTACAATGCTTTCAAAAAGTGACTTTTACAGAGGCATCAAAAGGCATCCATATACGGTGGATTAATTAATCCATGACTTCATAGAGACATCTTTTAACCCTCAACTCCATAAGTTCACCTTTCTAAGCCTTTGCAAACAGAGTAGACCCAGATCGGACAGATCCTATGGAGCAAATGCTCTATTTATCTCAGTGGTTTCAGAAAATGATGTCTAAGGGTGTCAGGTTAATTTGCCACATAGTACATGTACTTTTGGGTGAACCTTTCTACCCTTTCAAGTGTATTAGAACATAATTATAACTCATAATCTAGATATTTGTGCTGTCATGAGAGTAAGCTTTATCAGCATTAATATATATGCTTTAACCCTTTCCCTGTTCAATATTCAAGTAAGAAATAGTGACATCATGAATATTTATTAGCTGAATTTTTATACTAGCATACTGGTATGTACATAGGATAATTTGGTATTGGTAGAAATTGTAGTCTAGAGTCAGGTCTATTATAGTTTCAGGATCAAGCAGTGCAGACCCTGATTAGATGACTCCTATAGGAGCCATCTGATCCAGGTCTACTCTGTTTGCAAAAATGTAAAAAAGTGTTTATATAAGGCTAATAGATTCAAAGGATGCATTGTTGAGTGTTGACCACTGGCCATTATACTTGTAGTACCCCTGCCCACTATCCCATAAAAACACAAATGGAACTGCCCATAAATATCATGGAAAAAATCTGCCATGAGAACACAGCAGTCCAAAGGTTACTGACTTCCCTGGGAATATTATCTATATATCTAATAAGTTAATTAATCAAGGCATCAGAAGCAATTAGTAACTGCTCCTTATTCTGGATAATTCTCACAAGTATGCTAATGAATTACACTATAACCACACTGTGTGTGGATTTGAGATCACCTTTACAAACACATCACATCCAGATGCGATGTGGAGTAACTCTGTGTCGCATCAAGTAAGAATGTGTTTAAGACACTAAAATTGTACTCAAACAGAAACCGAGGAAAACAACAGGTCTAAAGTTAAGCACATGACAAGACTTGTAGAAGGTTTAGTGCTGGAAGAGTTAGATGGAAGATAGCAACAAATGTATTTTATCACACACGGGTTCTAACTGCATGGTACTCTAGGGCCCGCTTTGACTAGAAAGTACAAACCGGTTCCCAGAAACTGGAACCATCTGTCACCTTGTAACTGGCTACTAGTATCATGTTGCTGATTTCTAATCATTTGAGTGCAGGAGAGCATTTAACCCTATAGTACACCTTTACAAACAGAGTAGACCCATATCAGACGGCTCTTATAGGAGTGGTCTAATCAGGGTCTGCTCTGTTTGGTCATGATTTAATATAGATAATATTCTATGCTTTCTGCCATGGCAAAAACTTCATGTGTCCATGTGATATTATAACAAATAGTCTAATAAATATTCATGACATCATCATTTCTTACATAAATATTCATGGAGGAAAGGGTTAAACCTTTACATCATATAAGAAATATTAAATCTAATTAACTGAATTTTTATGATGGCATTATAAAGAAGGGAAGTTTTGAGCATGGAATTCGAAGAATCGATAGAAATGGATCTATGTCATAAGCAAAGAGAGCATTTCCTGATCAGAGGGGTCCTACATAATGAATGATTGTATACATACTAATATTAATTAACTAATTTTTAATAATGACATTATGAACAAAGAAATTTTTAACCATAACAGAAACTACAGAATCAGGTGTATATTATTACACAGCTAAACAGAGAATTTCCTAATCTGACTCGTACAGGAGCCCTCTGATCTGGGTCTACTCTGCAGAGGTGTTAGAAGGCGTATCTATGGAGTAAAGGGTTAAAGAGTCAGAATTCAAAGGTTTAAAACATTTGAAGTTTTTGGCCTCAGAGATAACCTTTTCATATCAACATTTTATCTCTTATCTGCACTAGACCACCTAGAGGGATTATCAGGCTATGACAACAAACAAAAACAGAGTACAGTATAGTTATCTCCCCTTAACCCATTCCCTCATATAAACGTGTTTTCACGCATTTGCAAGCAGGGTAGACCCAGATCAGACTGCTCCCTTTATAATCAGGGTCTCATCTGTTTGCTAATGGAATTTGAAATATCCGTTTCTTTACTTTCTAAAATGGCTAGAATGTTCCACCTTCCATACTTCATTATAACCAATTTCCCGAGGAATATTCAGTAGGTATTGAAAGTTGAAATAAACAAAGAACAGGGAAAGTGTTAACCCTTTCCCTCATACAAACGTGTTTTCACGCATCTGCAAACAGAGTAGACCCAGATCAGACGGCTCCTAGAGGAGCCGTCTGATCAGGGTCTGCTCTGTTTGCTAATGGAATTTGATAGCTATGTTTCTTTACTTTCTAAAATGGCTACAAAATTCCACCTTCAATATTTGATTATAATTATTTTTTTCCATGAATATTCAGTAGATATTGAAATCTAGACTAAATATAGAACAGGGAAAGTGTTAAACAAGTAACTAATGTCCTTTGCAAACAACGGTTCCTCTACTCCATGAGCATCCATGTAAGAAATAATGACATTATGAATATGAATTTTTATGATAGGACATGGACACATGATTTTTTGGACATGGCAGAAGCTGTAATAATATCTATATTATATCATAAGCAAACAGAGCAGACCCTGATCATACAGCTCCTATAGGAGCTGTCTGATCAGGGTCTGCTCTGTTTGCAAAGGTTTAGAAAGGTGTACTTATGGAGTAAAGGGTTACACATTGCATGCATAGGATTAATTTGACAAATGAACAAAGGTATCAAGTTTCATGAACATCTGGCCAGATGAAAAGGCAACCACTCTCATATTACACATAATACACATCCTTGGTAACTTTTTTTAGCATCCTTTACTTGATGGATGCCTTTTGATGCTTCTGCAAACAGAGTAGATCCAGATTAACAAATGACAAGAATCAACAAGAGTACCGCATACGGTACATAATACGCCCACTTGCAAATTTCTCCGATTCAACATGCCTTATAAGTGTTGACATTTTCTAATCTGTGCTTCAGATCTAGATTTCCATATTAAGGTGATACTATTTTTTTAAAAAATGAAGTGAATATCTTATTAAATAAAAAAGTTACAGCTAATCCTCATTTTTGCAGATTTTTGTAAAGTGCAACGGCCATAACTCTGTAAAGACAAATTGAATGAACCTCAAAATATACTCAGCTTCAAATTTTGTTGCTTAAAGCATTTGTGTTAAGTTTCATTTATATCATTTTAATAGTTTTCCCAGAAAACAAAACACAAACTAAAAGTTGACCGACTAACAAAGCAACGAACACACGAAGTTCAAGGACCATAACTTTAGAATAAAATGACATATCAAACCGCCCAATATATCTGTGAAAATTCACATTAAGGTTTAACCATATAAAAAAAATTGAAGTAAATATCATTTCAAATGAAAAAGTTATGGACATCCTCATATTTGCATAAATTTGCATTATGTTTTTAAGTGCAAGGGCCATAACTCCGAAACAACAAATCAAATGATCCTCAGAATCAACTTAGCTTCAGGTCTTGATGCATTAAACTTGTGTATGAAGTTTCATTAATTTCTGTCAAACAGTTTTGCCAGAAAACAGCGGACAAACTATTTGCATATATCTGCATTTTTTTTAAGTAAAAGGACCATAACTCTGAAACGACAAATCAAATGAACCTCAGAATCGACTCAGCATCAGATCTTGATGCATTAAACATTTTTGTGAAGTTTCATTAATATCTCTCAAACAGTTTTCCCAGAAAACGGCGGACAAACTATTTGCATATTTTTTAAGGACATGGGACACAACTCTGAAATGAAAAATCAAATGAACCTCAGAATCAGCTCAGCTTCAGATCTTGATGCATTTAACATTTGTGTGTAGTTCCATTAATATCAGTCAAATAGTTTTCCCAGAAAACAGTGGACAAACTATTTGCATGTATTTGCATTATTTTTTAAGTAAAAGGGCCATAACTCCGAAACGAAAAATCAAATGAATCTCAGAATCAACTCAGCTTCAGATCTTGATGCATTAAACATTTGTGTGAAGTTTCATTAATATCTGTCAAATAGTTTTTCCAGAAAACAGCGGACAAACTATTTGCATGTATTTGCATGATTTTTTAAGTAAAAGGGCCATAACTCCGAAACGACAAATCAAATGAACCTCAGAATTGACTCAGCTTCAGATCTTGATGCATTAAACATTTGTGTGAAGGTTCATTAATATCTCTCAAATAGTTTTCCCAGAAAACAGCGGACAAACTATTTACATATTTTTTAAGGACAAGGGCCATAACTCTGAAATGAAAAATCAAATGAACCTCAGAATCAACTCAGCTTCAGATCTTGATGCATTAAACATTTGTGTGAAGTTTCATTAATATCTGTCTAATAGTTTTCCCAGAAAACAGCGGACAAGCAAAATGTTGACGGACGAACGAACGAACGAACGAACGAACGAACGGACGGACAGGGCCATGACAATATACGACCACCTTTATTAGGTGGGCGTATAAAAATGGGTTTTGTTGAGAAATAAGGACTTTCATACCTCTTTTGCAAAATGACAGAATGCCTATGTCATTATTGTGACCCATCACATACCCATGGGCAATGGTTTTAACCCTTTCCTTCATAATATGCCTTTTCTCACATTTGCAAACAGAGTAGACCAGATCAGATGGCTCCTTTTGCCGATGGAATTTAAAAGATCTGTTTCTTTACTTTCTAAAATGGCTACAATGTTCCACCTTCCATATTTCATTATATATAACTATTTTGTCATGAAAGAAATATGAATGAATATGTATGAATATTATTAATGGCATATGAACAAGAACAGTCTTGGCCCTGCCCTGATAAAACCTGTAGGTTTAGATCTATACAATTACATCAGCAAGCAGAGCAAACCTCCCAACAGAAACCATCTGATATGGGTCTACTCTGTTTGCAAAGGCATTAAAGGGCATATCTATGGAGTATAGCATTAACTCTTTGCACGCTAAGTAATTTTTCGTCTGCAACAATTGTCGTCTGCTTCAATTCTTAAAATAAACTTTTCTCTCATTTCTTTGCAAAAATATGGTCAAGATGACAAATAGTTTGGATCCTGATGAGACGCCGCATTATGCGGCGTCTCATCTGGATAAAAAATCTGGATCTGTTTGCATAGGTAATCAGTTTTGTCGCTAGCGTGCAAAGAGTTAAAAAGAATACTGAAAATAATTCTTACCTATAGAATTAAATAAATCAAATTCATCATTTTGAAGGCACAGTGGTCCCCTGTTAAAGTTGATCTATTGGTTTCCATGGTTACCTTAATGTCCCCATCACCAACTTATGGTTGCTATGACAACATCTGGAAAGAGAGAAAATAAGAAAATCTAATTGTAGTTAGTTTGTCAAGAAAATAATTATCTGAGACTAACCACAGGATATGATAGCAGTATTGATAAACTGTAATTCCACTGGCCAAACAAACTTAGGCTAACAGTGCAGACCCAGGTCAATTGCTTGTGCTGCTCTATCAGTTTAACCCTTTTCTCTATAAATATGCCTTTATAAATATACTTTCTGAAATTTCTTTTAACCCTTTACTCCATGAATATTCATCTAAGAAATAATGATATCATGAATATTGATTAGATTAATTGTTATAATGCCACATGGATACAGAAAGTTTTGACCATGGCAGAAACTGTAGAATCATAACAATATCATTAGCAAACAGAGCAGACCCTGATCAGACGGCTCCTACAGGAGCCATCTGATCTGGGTCTCCTCTGTGTGCAAAGGCATAGAAAGGCTTATTTATGGAGTAAGGGGTTAAACAGCACCTTCAAAGTGCCAAACAATTTGGATGATAGAAAGTTACTTCACATCACATCTGAATCTAGACTGTTTGAAAATTTAGTAACACAGGGTCTGATTGGATCATGATGCGATGTGGAGTTACTTTGCCTGCCCTCTCTTCAGTAACACAGAGTCTTATTGGATCATGATGCGATGTGGAGTTACTTTGCCTGCCCTCTCTTCAGTAACACAGGGTCTGATTGGATCATGATGCGATGTGGAGTTACTTTGCCTGCCCTCTCTTCAGTAACACAGAGTCTTATTGGATCATGATGTGATGTGGAGTTACTTTGCCTGCCCTCTCTTCAGTAACACAGGGTCTGATTGGATCATGATGCGATGTGGAGTTACTTTGCCTGCCCTCTCTTCAGTAACGCACAGTCTGATTGGATCATGATGAAATGTGGAGTTACTTTGCCTGCCCTCTCTTCAGTAACGCACAGTCTGATTGGATCATGATGAAATGTTGAGTTACTTTGCCTGCCCTCTCTTCAGTAACACAGGGTCTGATTGGATCATGATGTGATGTGGAGTTACTTTGCCTGTCCTCTCTTCAGTAATGCACAGTCTGATTGGATCATGATGCGATGCAGAGTTACTTTGCCTGCAGCCCTCTCTTTAGTAACGCAGTGTCTGATTGGATCATGATGAAATGTGGAGTTACTTTGCCTGCCCTCTCCTCAGTAACGCAGGGTCTAATTGGATAATGATGCTATGCAGAGTTACTTTGCCTGCCCTCTCTTCAGTAACGCACAGTCTGATTGGATCATGATGCGATGTTGAGTTACTTTGCCTGCCCTCTCTTTAGTAACACAGGATCTGATTGGATCATGATGATATGTGGAGTTACTTTGCCTGCCCTCTCTTCAGTAACGCACAGTCTGATTGGATCATGATGAAATGTTGAGTTACTTTGCCTGCCCTCTCTTCAGTAACACAGGGTCTGATTGGATCATGATGTGATGTGGAGTTACTTTGCCTGTCCTCTCTTCAGTAATGCACAGTCTGATTGGATCATGATGCGATGCAGAGTTACTTTGCCTGCAGCCCTCTCTTTAGTAACGCAGGGTCTGATTGGATCATGATGAAATGTGGAGTTACTTTGCCTGCCCTCTCTTCAGTAACGCAGGGTCTGATTGGATAATGATGCTATGCAGAGTTACTTTGCCTGCCCTCTCTTCAGTAACGCACAGTCTGATTGGATCATGATGCGATCGATGTTGAGTTACTTTGCCTGCCCTCTCTTTAGTAACACAGGGTCTGATTGGATCATGATGAAATGTGGAGTTACTTTGCCTACCCTCTCTTCAGTAACACAGGGTCTGATTGGATAATGATGCGATGCAGAGTTACTTTGCCTGCCCTCTCTTCAGTAACACAGGGTCTGATTGGATCATGATGCGATGTGGAGTTACTTTGCCTGCCCTCTCTTCAGTAACACAGGGTTTGATTGGATCATGATGCGATGTGGAGTTACTTTGCCTGCCCTCTCTTTAGGATCCAGTCTATTTGCATGATATTGTCATGAGGATTTTTATGTTGGTGACCCTTATCTCACAGAGACCCCCCTTTGAATCCTAGACCCAGATCAGACAGCTCTTGTAGGAGTCATCTAATCAGGGACTGCTGTGTTTGCTTGTGGAATTATATAGATCTGGTAAATAGTCAAATACTCCTGTGTTCATATGCCATTGAGTCTTCTGCAAATTTTGTCGGCTGCTGCAATTTTCAATGTTTCAGTCAACCCCCACCCCCACCCTCTCCCTGCAATTGGCAGCAAAAGGGTTGATATGAACATCAATAAAACTGGTAAGTTTCTCTGGAGACATGAGCTCTCAGTTACTCTAAATCTGTTCAAAAATCTGCTAGTCAAGTCACAAGAAGGCACACCAAGCATTACATTACATCATCATCTTGTTATCTTGTATAGCCTTGTAATAATGGGACACATTCTGAAAATGCTAGAATGACAGCAAACGGGTGAGATAGCACATCTGTTGTCTGTCACGATAGTTTGCTATCAACGATTTACAGCTGCTTTGTCCTGCTAGACATTCCGCATTCCTTGGAAGATTTCCCATGCCGTAAACTCACCCAAAACGGTTATTTGGCACAAGTCTATTCATCATATTTGTTTGTTCATGCAATAAAAAATATTAGTTATCGTTTAACCCTTTACTCCATGCATATTCATGATGACATCATAAATATTAATTTAATTAATTGTTAAAATTGCATATTAACAGATGAAATGTTTGCTAAAGTAGATACTATAGAATCAGATCTACATGTATTATTATTCCATATTCCATTATAAGCAAACAGAGCAGACCCTGATCAGACAGCTTCTAAAGGAGCCAACTGATCTGGGGCTAATCTGTTTGCAAAGGCATGAAAACCGTTTACCTGAAGGAAAGGATTAAAGTTACAATGTACAGTAAAACCCTGCTAATGTGACCACCTAAAAGAGGTATAACTCTGGGTGTTAGATGCAGGTGGTAGCTTAATGCAGGACAAAAGTACTGTAAAAAGCTCCTAGGAGCTTTCTGCATTTCTTTTGTCCTGAATTAAGCAACCACCTGTTTATAAAGACACCCATGTTTATTCATTACGTGAATGCATTAGAGGGGTTCTACTGTACTTTTATTTGATAAATTCATAAAATTGGCAAAATTCTTACTATAATTATCCTAAATAATAGACTTAGGCATATACATGTAGTGTAGACCGAAATCAAACTTCAGCAGCAGTTTGATCACAGGGCTTTTTTCACCATTAAGGGAAGATGACCCATACCCCTGAAATTAGTAATGTTGTCTGGTTTGGGAATGTTTTGGCTGTAAGAAGATTCCAACAAATTCCCTCCTACAAATTAATGTCCATTTCAAACACAATAGACCCCGTCTGCTGTTTGTTTATGAATTTTAGAAGTATTGGTTTGACTGAATTTTCTGGCTAAATTCTTTTACCTCTGAAATTGGGAATTTTTCAATCAAAATGGGCAAAAAAACACTTTTGCTGTTGGGAACACAGCCCAATAACGGCTATAAGATTTTAATACACAAACATAATTTATGCTTTGTAGTTACATACATCTTTTTAAAATCAGTCATTCATAAAATAACAGTCAAATGTTTCAAGGGTTCCAATTTGGAAATACAATGTATCTAGACAATGTCGCTGAATTAGGTCTAACCCACCAAGTAAACATCAGAAAATGGCGGTAATAAAAGTATGTGTGGAGATTCTTCAGAAAAATTTCACTGCAGTATGTAAGAAGTTGCCAAACTGTAAGAAATATAGCCTGTGGAAAGGCGTTATTTGTCCTCCATTTGTATCGATATTATGAAACAGTATCAATATCGTATCAACCTGACGTGTATCGATAATATATCGATATCGTTCCTATTTGTCCTCCATTTGTATCGATATTATGAAACAGTATCAATATCGTATCAACCTGACGTGTATCGATAATATATCGATATCGTTCCTATCAATGACACCTCTAGATAAAGATATCATGAATGATAAGGAATATTAAGGACAGCACAGGTTTTGTAAGTATTTTTGGCCATGATAGAAAATGCTAGAATCAGATCTGTATCAATCCATAAGCAAGCAGAGCAGACTCTGATCACACAGCTCCTGCAGCTGATCTGGGTCTATTCTGTTTGCTAAGGCCTAAAAAGGCGTCTTGATCAAGATAAAGCATTAACACTTTCCTTCATATACACCTTTTCATGCATTTGCAAACAGAGTAGACCTAGTTCCTATAGGAACTGTCTGATCAGAGCCTGCACTGTTTGCCAATGGAATTTGAGTCAGATCATCATCTGTGTTTCTTTACTTTCTAAAATGGCTACAGTGTTCCACCTTCTATATTTCATTGTAACTATTTTGTTCATGAATATTCAGAAGGTATTGAAATCTGGAATAAACATACAACAGGGAAAAGGTTAAAGGACATAAATGTGTTTAGGACTGCAACAGAGACAATAGAGCGGACCAGCCATCTGTTTAATCCTTACCATGACAGAAAAGCTTGCTTCCTATGAAGTGACATTGTAATTGACAATTTCATTATCCTTTTTACAATTTTGTAAAACAATTTCGAAGAACCACAATTAGAGCATCAACTCCTGAATAGACAAAACTTGTGCTGCATCTGATATGGATCAAAACTGCTTTTAAATGTCTGCCAGCTTCTCTGATAAAATAACTGAGGAGAGTAATGCAAGATGACAGAAACGCAACAAAAACGACCCACAATGACAAGAATGTTCCATTAACTTGTGACATGGGAAATTTTTTATGTGCATCCCCGTAGCTCTAATCTTTCTCATGCTAGTTATTTTTTTAACAACTAAGAAGTGAATTGATTTAGATCCAAATCAATTCATAATACATCAAATTCCAGACAATTTGTTAGTTTTTAGTAATTAACCATTTTACTTCATCAATACCCCTTTCTATGCCTCTGCAAACAGAGTAGACCCAGATCAGACAGCTCCTATAGGAGCCACCTGATCAGGGTCTGCTCTGTTTGCTTATGATATTATATAGACATGATTCTACAGTTTCTGCCAAGGCCAACAATTCCTGTGTCCATGTGCTATTATTACAACTAATTTAATAATCATCATGTCATTATTTCTTACATGAATATTATTATATATGGTATAAACCCTTTCCTTCATAGGCTATTGTTTTAGACCCATCCTTTTTGAATAGATCTACCGAAAAGAAGCATTTACTAGAGAAAAGGAAAACGTTAGAATTGTGTAGTATTGAAACCATTGTGATAAATACAGCATTTGCTCCAATGGAGCAAATGCTCTATTTATCACAATGGTTTCTGTTCAAGAAGTGACTATTACAGAGGCGTAGAAAGGCGTATTTATGGAGGAAAGGGTTAACCCTTTGCACAATAAACTATTGTAATTTTCATTTTTTTGTTCTGCTTCCATTTTCATTTAGCTAAATTGTTTCTCAATGAAATTCCTTTTCCAAAACATTGATCAATTAGTGTCAAACAGTCTGGAGTCAGCTGATAGGTTGTCAAACATTGATCAATTAGTGTCAAACAGTCTGGAGTCAGCTGATAGGTTGTTGATCAATTAGTGTCAAACAGTCTGGAGTCAGCTGATAGGTTGTTGATCAATTAGTGTCAAACAGTCTGGAGTCAGCTGATAGGTTGTTGATCAATTAGTGTCAAACAGTCTGGAGTCAGCTGATAGGTTGCTGATTTACCCTGTGTCTCATGTGTATCTTGTTTGTGAAGACAATAGTTTGAAATCTCCACAGCTGTAAACAGTTGATGCTGAGAAAATGTTACCGTACTCTATCTACCCTAAGTATTTGGACATCCCAATCTCTCCTCTCTATTATGTTAACAACTGGATAAGTCAATCTGACATCAGTTTGATAACTTGATATTAGACTGACAATAGTAGCAAATAGTGTAGACCCTGATCAAACTGCTCCTGAAGGAGCAGTTTGATCTGGGTCTGCACTATTTGCCTAAGTTTGTCTGTCCTAGCACTTTGGGTAATTAGGGTTATGATCTAACGACAGAAAGATTTGAACTAGAGATTACACAGATTTAGGGACATATCGGTACCACCAGATGTTCTTACACAAAAATCTCAAATCAAGAACATCTATCATAATGAACAGATTATTCCAAGAAATGATACTGTGAAATTGCAAACAGTGCAGATACAGATTAGCCACTAAGTTTACATTACAGTGTCTGAGTCATAAAGGTTTATACTGATTTATACTAAAACCATACTTTCTCCACCAAACCCTATGTTATGACCACTCCTTAGAATCGTCTATGTTGTGACCACTCTTGAGAATCGCCTCAAAGAGACAATTCTAAAGAGTGATCACAACATAGGGTTGGAGAAATAAAGAAGTTATTCTTGAAAATGTTTTAACCCATTCCCGCATATTGACCCCTTTTGACGCTTCTGAAAAAGTCACTTTGTGAAACCATTGTGATAAATAGAGCATTTGCTCCACAGGAGCAAATGCTCTATTTATCACAATGGTTTCAAAACTACACAATTCTGAAAAAAAAATCTTTTCTCTAGTAAATGCTCCTTTTTGGTAGATTGAATCAAAGAGGTTGGGTCTAAAAATAGCCTATGCGGGAATGGGTTAATTTACGTATCTTATCTGGAGCTCTGTGTGTAGGATCTTCACTGTTTGCAGCAGGTTTGGACAAAACCCTCTGGCTGCTAATATGTTCATATCAGTGCAGACCCAGTAAAGAGACCACATAGGAAACGTGCTGACTGATCTGGGTCTTTCTGAAGACTTTTTCCATGACAGAGGCCATGTAATTGACCTTTGACCTATGGACCAGGGAGTTGCACGCAACACATCGTCTTTGTGTAGTGAACATTTGTGCAAGGTTATTTTGAAATCCATTCACAGATAAAAAGTTACAAAAGGGAAACGAAATTTGGGACAGACAGATGGAAGGACAGATGGAAGGATGGGCAATGCGATTACTATATGCCCGCCGTTGGGAGGCATAAAAATAACTGAAACATACTGGATGCTCTGGGTACTTTTTTCATGATGAAGGCCAAGTAAATATGAAAAATTGGACACATATTAGCTGATCTGGGTTTTTTCTGTGACTTACACCATACAATTACATAAAATTGGAAACATTTTTGCTGAACTGGATGTATTTTCCATGACAAAGGTCATACATAAATAAAATCAGAAACTGATATTAACCTTAAACACCTTTTCATGTCTTGCAAACAGAGTAGACCTTGATCATACAGTTCTTACAGGTCTGCTGTGTTTGCTTATGGCATTATATAGATCTGATTCTACACTTATTGCAACATTCAAAAATTTCTTTAAAGTTTATTAACCTATTCATAGGCTAATTTTAGATCCAACCACTTTGAATAAATCTACCGAAAAGGAGCATTAACTAGAGAAAATCAAAATTTTAGAATTTTGTAATTTGAAACCGTTGTGATAAAAAGAGCATTTGCTCCTATAGGAGCAAAAGTTCTATTTATCACAATGGTTTCAACAGGTGATTTTTACAGAGGGGTAGAAAGGCGTATTAATGGAGGAAAGGGTTATTAATGCCTTCAATTATAGTTTGGCTCATTAACATTCATGATGTCATCATTTCTTACATTAAATGGAATAGGTCAGGGGTTAACCCTTTCCTTATTTCATATTTATGCAAAATTTCTTCACCTCATGAATATTCATGCACAGAATCAATAAAATGGCACATTGTAAAAGGGGCCTTTTTTCACTGTTGTGGAAACTGCATAAACAGATCTGTCAAATTCCATTAGCAAACAGAGCAGACCCTGATCAGATGGCTCCTATTGGAGCCGTCTGATCTGGGTATACTGTGTTTGCAAATGCATGACAATGCATTTATAAGAGATAAAAGGTTAAGTGGAACTGTTGATCAGAGTGTCAAACACACTTATCAGGATCAACACTGTTCACACACTCTGGTTACAACAATTTACTGCTAGCATGGAAAGGGTTAAAATATGTCATCTGATCTGGGTCTACTGTGTTCACACACCATTGGGGCAATTGTGCAATGGTTTTTCCACAATGAAAGGGCAAATCATTTCAACCTGCAGGTCAGACAGTGCATGAAGAAATATGACCCCTTATCACCTAGAAACATTACCCCTTTACACAACAACAGAGCATGAAAGCAAGATCCTTTTCATTTACCCTTTACTTCATAAATACCCCTTTTTAAGCCTTAGCAAACAGAGAAGACCCAGATCAGATGGCTCCTGAAGGAGCCATCTAATCAGGGTCTGCTTTGTTTGCTTATGATATAATATTGATATGATTCTATAGTTTTTGCCAAGGCCAAAACATTCCTATGTCCATGTGCTATAATTATAACAATTAAACTTAATGATATTCATGACATCATCATTTCTTTCATGAATACTAGTATACATGGAGATCTGTAACGGGTTAAGGTAATGATCAAACTGCTCCTTCAGGAGCACTTAACCCTTTCCTCAATAAATAATGTCTCCTGAAGTTTGATCTGGGTCTGCTCTATTTGCCAGAGTTAGGGTAACTAAGGTGCAGTATAACCTGTCTTATTTTTAGATCCAACCACTTTGAACAAATCTACCGAAAAGGAGCATTAACTTGAGAAAAGGGAAATTTCAGAATTTCGTAGTTTGAAACCATTGTGATAAATAGAGCATTTGCTCCTATAGGAGCAAATGCTCTATTTATTACAATAGTTTCAACAAGTGATTTTTACAGAGGCGTAGAAAGGCATATTTATGGAGGAAAGGGTTAAGCGACCATTAATTGAACATAGGAACCTTAAAAACCAGGTGGTTGCTTAATGCAGGGAAAAAGTAATGCAAAAAGCTACTATGGGAGCTTTCTGCATTACTTTTGACCTGTATTAAGCTACCACCTGCCTTATATGCATTTAAATATAACTCTTTTTGAGGGTTGCTTAATTCAGATTCTACTGTACTCTCTACTCTACACTGATATATACTTTCCCTCTAGAAAGTTAAAGGAACCATATTAGTGAGAAAGCAATCTCATGTTTATGCTAAATCTCATTTATAAACATGTACAAATTTATTTTCTTATCCCTTTTCCTGTTGTATATTTATGTGAGAAATAACGATACAAAGAATGTTTTAGTATTGGAAAAAACTGTAGAGTCAAAGCTAGAGTCAATAAGCAAACAGAGCAAACCCTGATCAGATGGCTTCTAGTCAGAAGCTATCTGATCTGGGTCTACTCTGTTTGCAAAGGTATGAAAAGCTATTTATATGAAGGAAAGTGTTAAACCCTTTACCTGATAGACAAGCAAAGAGAGTAGACCCAGATCCTTTATTACTAGCTGTCTGATCAGGGTTTGCTTTGTTTGCTATATATGGTGAGTGACTTATTTATTTATTGTGAGTGAGTTGGGTTTTACGGCACTGCGGTTTGCTTATGGAATAATATAGATAGGATTTTACAATTTCTGCCTGAGCCAAACATTCCCTTGTCTCAGTAACAGTCTGTATGCAACTATACACATTCAGTTACATGTAATATTAACCCTTTCCTCCATGAATACGCCTTTCTATGCCTCTGTAATAACCACTTCTTGAAACCATTGTGATAAATAGAGCATTTGCTCCTACAGGAGCAAATGCTCTATTTATCACAATGGTTTCAAATTACAAAATTCTAAAAGTTTACTTTTCTTTAGTAAATGCTCCTTTTTGGTAGATTCATTCAAAGGGGTTGGGTCTAAAAATAGCCCATGGAGGAAAGGGTTAATAAAGTCATCAATATTATTCATGTAAGAAATGATCATTATATATTACATAAATATTTATGAGTTAAAAAGCTTAGCATAACATCATGATGAAAAATATTACTATAACTTTTGGTTAAAAAACTTCTGTATATACTAACAATATCATTTTAACTGATGTAGCAGTGAAAACTCTGATTTTTCAACTTTTTCAAAGGTCACAATTGTTACTATATAATTATGCATCATTAACTTCAACACAGGACACAAAACAATGTTACAAGCGTGCTCCTCTGTTTTCCCACGATTTTCTGTGCAAAATACAAGCCCAAAAAAAAGTCCAGATACAAACATACCTGATCTAATTTTCCTTTTACAACAACAGTAAAAGCACATACCTTGTCATTAGACTTAACTTTCTTCATTATCCAGAAGTTACTGTGATCATACAAACATACATTCCACCGAAACTACTATCTCCTTCAATACCCACATGTGCTCTCTCTCACACACACTAAATACACACAATGGCAGCCTATCTCACACCTAAAACAAAGGATCAGCCAGCCAGATCAGTAAACAAACAATCAATATTCCTTTATCTACAGAACCTTTTATCTAGTGAGATCATTTCAAAGGGAGATAACTCATTACTTACACATTTTGATACATTGCAGCAAGGGTTATCCCTTGAAAAGGTGTACCCTTTACCTGATGTAAATAATTTTTCACACTCTGCAAAAAGAGTAGACAAGAGACATATATATACAGTAGAACCCCGCTAATGCGACCGCTTAATGAATCGACATGGGTGTCTTTATAAGCAGATGGTTGCTTAATGCAGGGCAAAAGTAATGCAGAAAGCTCCTCTAGGAGCTTTCTGCATTACTTTTGTCCTGCATTAAGCTACCACCTGCATCTAGCACCCATAATTATACCTCTTTTAGGTGGTCGCATTAGCGGGGTTTTACTGTATATACATGTATGTATATGTCTCTGAGTAGACCCAGATAAAACCGCTCCTGTAGGAGCTTTCTGCTCTGGGTCTTCTTTGTTTGCTAATAGAATTAAACAGCTCTGATTCTACAGTTTCTGCCACGGCAAAGAATATGTCCATAATTCAGGTAATAAATCTTAATGATGCCAATATTTCTGACACAAATATTCATGAGATAAAAGGTTATAAGTCTAAATCTGCTATTAATGCAAATAGTCTGAATCCTTTAGAGACCACGTTACTAAGCAATCAAATTGTGTAATACTATGACTGTATCGGCAAAGAAATGGAAGAAAAAATTGGCAAATTCACAAATATTCATCATTCAAATATTTAACCCTCTTATTCTTCCTAATGAATATTCATTAACCCATTATCTTATAGGCTATTTTTAGATCAAACCTCTTTGAACAAATCTACCAAAAAGGAGCATTTACTAAGGGAAAAGGAAAAGTTTAGAATTGTGTAGTCATGAAACCCTTGTGATAAATAGAGCTCTATTTATCACAATAGTTTCAAAACATGGCTTTTACAGTGTGTCAAAAGGTGCCAAAAGTTGTTTCTGTCATGCAAAGGATTTACACATGATCCCTCTCCACCATAAATACGCCTTTCTACACCTTTGCAAACAGAGTAGACCAGATCAGACGGCTCCTATAGGTCCCTAGGATCGAGCCGTCTGATCAGGGTCCGCTCTGTTTGATTATATATGCAATAATATACCGTAGATGTGATTCTACAGTTTTTACCACAGCCAAAAACTCCTGCCTCAATGTGGCATTATCATAATTAATCTAAATTAATATTCATGACATCATCATTTCCTTCATAAATATTCATGGAGTAAAGGATCGGTGTCTGCCCTGTATCTCAGAATCTGACCAACCAGATGCTTGAGAATGATCTCAGACTCTTGAGCAAAAAGCTTTCTAACCTTGGGGCCTGATTCTCTACTGTTTGCCATGGCAATATTTCTTTTTTCTTCTTTTTGATACAAAAGAATAAAACTAATATTCATACTGGGTGGGGGCTACCCGGGCTAGTATGAATATTCATCAGATCATAGTAATATAACCTGTCATAATCGACCATCAAAAAGAGCTTGAAATATGGGCTTGTAGGGCAGGTGGTAGCTAAATGCAGGTCAAAAGTAATGCAGAAAGCTCCTGTAGGAGCTTTCTGCATTACTTTTGTCCTGCATTAAGCAACCACCTGCTTTTTGAGATTTCTGTGCTCAATCAGTTTAAAGTTGCTTAAGACATGGTCTACTGTACCAGTTTTCTTCAAGGCTATTTAACCCTTTACTCCATGAATATTTATGTAAGAATTAATGACACCATGATTCATGAATATCGGCTGAGTTTTTACAAAGTACATTTGAATACATTAAATTTTGGCCATAGCAGACAATGTAGATTCAGATCTATATTACATTCTAAGCAAACAGGAGCCATCTGATCTGGGTCTGCTCTGTTTGAAAAGGTGCGGAATGGCGTATATGGAGTAAAGGGTTAAAACCCAGTCATAAACATTCATCTGGCCCGATTTAAGCCCTCTACAAATACAGCATTGCTGTGTGATTCAACACAAGCTATGATGAGAAAGGCATCACCTCACCTGTATCTCTTGAGAATAAACACCATACATAATTTATTCCAACAATATGATATGACCAACCAAGAACCATTAAAATTTTCCAAAACTAACAAAGCTTAAACCCTTTCCCTCACAAACGTGTTTTCACACATTTGCAAACAGAGTAGACCCAGATCAAACAGCTCCTATAGGAGCCATCGGATCAGGGTCTGCTCTGTTTGCTAATGGAATTTAATAGATCTATCCGTTTCTTTACTCTCTAAAATCACTATAATATGCCACCTTCCATATTTTCTATATTTAACTAGTTTGTCCATGAATATTCAGTAACTATGGAAATTTGAAATATACATAGAACAGGAAAAGGGTTTAAACATTCTAAAACTGATTCTAAAACTGGCGAGGCTTGAAACGGTCTAAAACTGACGAGGCTTGAAACTTTCTAAAACTGACAAGGCTTAAAACATTCTAAAACTGACGAGGCTTAAAACATTCTAAAACTGACGAGGCTTGAAACTTTCTAAAACTGACGAGGCTTGAAACATTCTAAAACTGATGAGGCTTAAAACATTCTAAAACTGACGAGGCTTGAAACATTCTAAAACTGACGAGGCTTGAAACATTCTAAAAATGACGAGGCTTGAGACATTCTTAAACTGACAAGGCCTGAAGGGGTTCCTTGAACTTAACCCTTACTACATGAACACTCTTGTAAGAAATAATGACATCAGTAAATTAATAATATCAAATGAAGTTTTATAATTATAGTACATGAACACAGGTTTATAAGGCGGTGGAAGAGGCTGCATAATCAGATATCATTTCAAAAGCAACCAAAGCATATCCTGATAAGACATCCTGTCTGAACTTGGACTACTCTTTTTGTAAAGGACATAAATATCTTACCTATTGAGTACAGGGCTATTTAAAAGGTTTTAAGTACAGTCTTAAGTGACCATTCATTTATTGAACTTAGGTATTTTTAAAAGCAGGTGGTTGCTTAATGCAGGGCAAAAGTAAAGCAAAAAGCTCCTATGGGAGCTTTTGACCTGCATTAGGCTACCAAATGCCATATAGGCCCATAATTATAGATCTTTTTGAGACAGGTTCTACTGTATATACAAGACCCTCATAAATTCACAAAGAAATGTCACCGTTAGAAACAGGACAGAATGATGTTAACGATTTGAAACAAGGCAAAGCCGTGTTACCGATCTGAAACTGAGTAGACCGAGATCAGATGACTCATACTCATACTCTTTTTGCAAATGGAATTTGAAAGATCTGTTTCTTTACTTTCTAAAATGGTTACAGTATTCCACTGTATTTCATTATAAATTTAACTATGTTGTTCAGTATTGAAATTTGGAATAAAAAATACATGTGGAACAGGGAAAAGGTTTAGTGAAAGTCTGACAGGAAATGTATGACAGAGACAGACTGACAGATGATAGAGAAGTGATCACTAAGTGTAACCCTACTAAATGGGGGGACACAGACAATATCGTCCACTTGGCTTCAGGCTGACTATAGTCTATACTATTCACATGAGTTTGCAAATTGATAATAATTCTCCCTTGTTATGCAAAGAGTTGACGATCGTATTGATTTTGAATGATTATTCACTCCACATAATATGCTGTGTTAGATGTGACTCACTCTCTACAGTCTGTGATTATAGTGCTGAAACTGCAGTTCTATCTGATTTTAATAACCCTTCATTTCATGAATATTCAGAAATAATGACTGAATGAATATCAATCCTTTCCTTGACATATCAAGCATTTGCAAACAGAGTAGACCCAGATCAGATGGCTCCTATAGGAGCCATCTGATCAGGGTCTGCTCTGTTTGCTTATGGAATTTGAAAGATCTGTTTCTTTAATTTCTAAAATGGCAACAATGTTCAATCTTCCATATTTCATTAAAACTACATGTATTTTGCCCATGAATATTCAATACTGAGTAGTTATTGAAATTTCGGAATAAACATAGAACTGGGAAGGGATAATTAACTGAATCTTTATAATGGTATCATCAACAAGTGAATATGCAGTAGATATATAATTATGTTATTTCAAAGCAAACAGAGCAGAGTCTAATCGGACAGTTCCTCTATGACAGGGTCTGCATGTATGCAAAGGTGTTTCCAATCATATCTATGGCATAATTGCTGGTATTGCAGGATCCATCTGATTTTAAAATCATTGTTTAATATTATAAATAAGCTAATTTTCATAATGGCATCCTGAACATTAGGAATCTTTACCATGGCATAAACTGTAGATACAGATCTGGCCCCGCTTTCACAAACGATCTCATTTTGAGAAAATCTCATACTCAAGAAAAGGCTCAAACTTTTGCTCACTTGAGACTTGAGCAAAATCTCACTTTTTGAGCATGAGTTTGAGATCGTTGGTGAAAGTGGGCCTGTTATTTCATTAGCCAACAGAGTAGACCCTGATACTTCTGGTAATATAAAATAATGAAGTCTTCAAAGCACTTTTTCCCCATTTTATTTCAAAAGTACAATCATTGTTTTCCAGTTTGGATTCTCATGAGACACTGAATTATTCTGTGTCTCATCTGGATCCAAACTGTTTGCTTTGAGAATACAATAATGCAGAGTTGAATTATAAAGTCAATCCACTTGGACTGGAATCTGAGTCAGAACTTGTAAACCTTCCCCTCATATACATGTTAATGCCTTATCAAACAGAGTAAACCTAGATCAAATGGCTCCTGTATGAGCCGTCTGATCTGGGTCTCCTCTATTTGCTTATCAAATCATAAAAGATCTGAGTGACTCTACAGTTTCTACCAAAAAGAGGGCTATGATGGTCCTGTATCGCTCACCTGGTTTACTATGTTTTCTATATCAAAGCTCAGACTGACCATATTAAAGCGTAAAGACCAAACAAAAAAAATCTAATGAAAATGTTACCTTTTCACAAACTTCATACCAGTATCCATAATATTGACCCAAATTAAATTATAACATCTAAAACCATATCAGCTCCTTTTAATACTTGTCTTTCGAACTTATCACAGTATGGCTTAGCAAAGTCAGGGATTAACCCTTTGCATGCTAGTGGCAATTTGTGTTTATTACCTATAAAAACAGATTGGATACAGATGAGATGTACAAACAGATTGGATACAGATGAGATGTACAAACAGATTGAATACAGATTAGATGTACAGACAGATTGGATACATATGAGATGTACAAACAGATTGGATACAGATTGAATACAGATGAGATGTACAAAAACAGATTTGGATACAGATGAGGATGTATAAAACCATATTGAATACAGATGAGATATATACAGACAGATTGGATACAGATGAGATGTACAAACAGACTGGATACAGATGAGATGTACAGATTGGATACAGATGAGATGCAGAGTAATTAAACATCTCATCAGGATAAAAACTGTTTGACATTCTGATAACACTTTTGAAGATAAACAGATAAAAAATTAGTTTCCGAATTGCAGCAGGCGCCATTTTTTTGCAGAAGGCAATTACTCAACTGTAGAATCATATGTACAGTTGAACTTCGATAATATTATGTCGAACTGACAAACTTTGGGATAACTCGAAGTAAAAGTTTGATCCTTCCAAAATTATTGCAGGTCGAAAGTAATGCATTTAGCTGTAAACAGATCAGAAAATCAGATTACTCAAACCTCTGTTATCTAGAAGTTCGAGATATTGATGTTCCACTATACATTATAAATTTAAGCAAACGGAACAGACTCTGATTATAATTAGAAGGCTACTACAGGAGCTGTCTGATCTGGGTCTACTGCGTTTGCCAAACCATGAAAAAGCGTTTAAATAAGGGAAAGTGTTAAAGAGATTTAATAAAGTTTTACCATTTATTCTAGTGTTGGTATAATGACTGTGTAAATATTTTTATTGTACTAGATGATACAAAGACTTAACCCTTTCAACAAGCAGTAACTTAAGTCTGCAAAACAGTGTCGTCTGCTTCAACTGTAGTTTCTTTATCTGTTCAAAAATGCGATTACAACTGCCATGACTTTTGGATCCTCATGAAGCACTGAGTTACTTGGTTTTTCATCTGAATTTCAATTCAAATTGTCTCTATTGCAAAGATCATCATGAATTCATCAACAGAAACATTAAAGAACGAAATGGAAAGAGTTAATTCTTTAACTCTTTACACGTGACTAGTGGCAGATTGTCCTGCCATTTATGATCTATGCAAAACGTAGGGCCTGATCTGGATCCAAGCTGTTTGTTACTTAGCCTCAAATTCTGCGAACAAAAAACCAGAATGTAAATTAATAGTTTTTGGAAATGTTGCAGACAACAACTGAGCAGCAGACAAGTTAACAGATACTGGGCAGATGACAAAATTACCTTAGCATGCAAAGAGTTATATGTTGAATTGTCCATCAGTGTCTATTCACTTTATAATGAAAAGTTTAAATTTTCCAAACAATCAGGGTGTACACCCTGATCAAAGGGCTCCTCTTGGAGCCTTATCATCTGGGTCTACACCGATTCCTAATTCCAGACTGCTCGTTTCCCACATTCAAAGGATTAAACCTGAAAACAAACTATTGTGTAAATCAGGAATTTGTCTTTTGTATAAAATGTCAATGTGTTGAATTAATTAATTGTCCCTGGTGAGTTTCATTTCCAAAGGCATTGCTTTAAATCTGTAAATATTTTGTGAGACTTCTTCACCAGAGACTAAACAAACAATTATTCAATTGATATTGGTGTCTGCAAAAATTGCGGCTCTTCAAAAATTGTTGTCTGCTTCAATGAAATTTTTCCTCAGTTTCATCTCGGTCATTATTAGTGCATAAAATGCTGCAAAAAGTTCTAGATCCAAACAGTTTGCAGGTAACGTTTTCTTTCTGAAACATACATAAGTTATTGATTCTATTCTGTTAACCCTTTCCTTCATATAAAGGCCTTTTCATGCATTTGCAAACAGAGTAGACCCAAATCAGACAGCTCCTAAAGGAGCCATCTGATAAGGCCTGCTCTAGATCTGTTTGCTAATGGAATTTGTGAGATCTTTTTCTTTACTTTCTAAAATGCATGGCTACAATGTTCCACCTTCCATTATAACTATTATTTCCATAAATATTCAGTAGGTATTGAAATTTATAATAAGTACAGAACAGGGAAATCGTTAAATCCTTTATTTCATGAATACTAAGTCTTGTATTCATGTTTAACGTAATACTAATAACATTGTGAACATTAACCATTTCCCTTTTCAATATTCATAAAAATAATGAAATCATAAATATTTATTAGCCAAGTTTTTAAAATGTAAATTTTCAAGGGAATGATTAATTTTGCTTTAACAAAAACTGTAGATTCAGATCTATATGTAATGATTGTCATAATTTTCGGCATTTAAAGGGCTAAAAATACATTTTCTTCACATTTTCCTGTGAATCCAAACCATTGGCATGATTTATCACAAATTCAATAGCATGAAAGTAAACCATTATAGCACTCGCATTTGCCAGGTGTACACCCAGATAGTTAAAACATTTTATTTCTAATTATACATAGAAACAGGCTACTTTTTTTAGTTCTCTAAACATTAGGAAACGACCCTTCCCCTAAAGTTTACAAGTCCATATGTACACTCAGATCAGACCAAGGTCAGCACTGACTGAACTTGTCATCCAAACTCCTGTAACCTTCTCTCTATGAATATTAATGTAAGAAATAATTACATCACGAATATTAATTAAATTAATTGTTTCAATAGCTAATTAACACAAGAAATCTCATGGCAGAAACTGTTCAATCAGATCTGTATAATTCCAATCTCCAATAGGAGCCGTCTGATCTGGGTCTACTCTGTTTGCAAATGCGTAGAAAGGCTTATTTATGGAGTAAAGGCTTAAAAAGACTTACATGTACTGTCCATTATAAAAATCATGTTCCTACACATTTATATTTCCTGTCTCGTAAAAATGCACTCCTTAACATGAAGGCATGATTATGTACAACACATGTACATTCATTGTTTTTGTAATAGATAAAATCCTTTCTTTGTTTACAACAGCGTTACATGTACATGTTGTCTATTCACCACACCAATGATAAACAAGCTCTGACAAAAGAAAGTGCTTATGTTTACAAAACTACTTACACTTTAACCCTACAAGAGCTGAAATTTCTTTTTGGACTGTGGAATGGTTAATCGTTTATGATTTAACCCATTCCCTCATATTGACGCCTTGTGGTAAAAGTCGCTTTTTGAAACCATTGTGCTAAAAATATTTGCTCCTATGGTCCAAAAATTAATGCTCTATTTATCACATGGGTTTCAACACTACACAATTGCAAAAATATTCTTTTTTTTCTAGAAAATGCTCCTTTTCAGTAGATTTAATCATTTATTCAAAGAGGTTTGGTATAAATCAAGTCTATAAGGGAATGAGTTAAAGGTGGAGTCCATTCTGTGGGAATGGATTTTTGCTAGAGGATTTTGAATGACAAGTTAAGTGCAGACTCTGATGGAAGGGCTCCTCTAAGAAATTACTGTTCTTTGCAAATGTCAGTAAACTTGTTTGTTGCATTAAATAGGTTAATTATGTTACTCTTTCAATGCCATGCATTGTCGTCTGCAATGCATTGTCGTCTGCAATGTTTTCATTGTTTAATTTTTCTCCTATTTTCTTTCAAAAAACATAATCACAGTCACAAACAATTTGGACCTCGATGAGATGCAAAGCTACTGGGCATCCCATCTGGATCCAAACTCTTTGCAAGTGTTCTGACAGGGAGGTATATAGTTGAAAATATAACACTTAAATTATAGTAAATTCACAAGAACATTTATATATACTGGTAGGCTGGATCTGGTTAAGATCTTGAATAACTTTGTGTCTCATAAGGATCAAAAACCATTTGTTAGTCGTTTTTAAGAAATGGAAGAAAAAATCTAATCTGATATTGAGCAGACAACACGTTCAAGTGTTAGGCGTTAACTTTCTACTTACATCTTTGTAATAGGAATTTATATACAAATATTTATTCAGCCTTGTATGTACATATAGGATCTTGTTTACTTTTATAAGCTTTTAACCCCTTAATTCATGAATATTCATGTAGGAAATAATTATAGCATGAATATTAATTACCGTAGATGACTTGAACACAGGAGATATTGGTTATAGCGCAGAAACTGTAGAATCTGATGTACAGTAGAACCCCTCTAATGCGACCACTAAATGAATAAACATGGGCAGGTGGTTGCTTAATGCAGGACAAAAGTAATGCAGAAAGCTCCTCGAGCTTTCTGCATTACTTTTGTCCTGCATTAAGCTACCACCTGCATCCAACACCTAGAATTATACCTCTTTTAGGTTGTCACATTAATGGGGTTTTACTGTATATTATGTAGTACATGTATAGGGTTAAGCAAATTCTCAAGGAGATCTTAAGACAATCTTTATTTTGACATCAAACCAGCTGCTGCTGCATGCCAACCATTAGTGTTGTGATTTGCCAATGACACGTGGTAAAACGGTATAAATTTTGAACTAATATTCTACTGATGTGAGGACAGATAATTGTTTTTATGATCAGTTCCATGGGATGGAAATTGACAGATGAATTTCACTGAAATTTTAAAGCCTATTTTAGTCTGCTAATGGGCTGATTCATGTCCAAAATAATTTTATGAGTACAGTTAAGCCACTTAAAAGATATCTCAAGTGGAAGCTTCATGTAGGACAGAAGTAATGCAAAAAACTCTTAACCTTTGACCTCATATAAACATGTTTTCATGCATTTGCAAACAGAGAAGACCCAGAGTCAGCTGTTTGCTAATGGAATTTGATAGATCTGTTTCTTTACTTTCTAAAATGGCTGCCTTCCATTTTCATTAAAACTATTTTGTCCATGAATATTCAGTTGGTTTTGGAATAAACAAAGATCAGGGAAAGAATTAAAAGCTCCCCAATTTAATAAATAACCCTTTACCTCATATGCATATTCATATAAGAAATAATGACATCATGAATATTATTCCGATACATTTCTATAATGTTATATGAACCAGTACTGTATGAACACAGAAATATTTGGCAGAATCTATAGAATAAGATCTACATTATTCCATTAGCAACCACAGGAGCCAGGAGAGATCAAGGTCCACTCTACTTGCAAAAGCATCTCTTTCAGTTAAGGGAAAGGGATAAAAGCTCCACTTCTCCTTGGAGAAAGTTAATGCATGTAGTTAAAGTTAGCATCATACAATATCACCACATATGCCAATGCTTCTCATTGATTTAACCCTTTCCCTGTTTAATATTCACAAGAAATAATGACATTATGAATATTTATTAGCTGAATATTTATAACAGTATATGTACACAGGAATGTTTGGTATAGGTAGAAACTGTAGAATCAGATCTATTATACCTCATAAACAAGGAGAGCAGACCCTGATCAGGCGGCTCCTGTAGGAGCCATCTGAATTCTGGGTCTACTTTGTTTGCAAATGAGTGAAAAGGCTTTAATAATAAATATGAGGGAAAGGGTTAGAAAGCCACAACTCTTTAAATATGAATGATAGAGTAATGGCCCCATACAAGGCTGAAGTTGTTGTGATGGTGAACAATTGCCCAAGATATTAACTGTGACAAAATGGCAAATCAATCTTTTAAAGGCCCATACCTCTTTAAGTACACACAATAAAGGAATGCTCCCTTACCAAATTATAGCCATTGAAATGGAGAACAAATGTGTGAAGTTTGGTGAGAATAGCCATACTGATGTAGAACCCATCTTTAGCGACCAATCATTTATTGAACAAAGGGAGTCTTAAAAAGCAATTGGTTGCTTAATACAGCAAAAATGTAATGCAGAAATCTCCTATGAGCATTCTGCATTATTTTTTACCTGTATTAAGCTACCAACTGCCTTCCAGGGTCCATGCTTATAAAAGTTTTAGTTGAGTCTGAGATCGTTCTCAAGCTTTTGATTGGTCAGATTTGAGCCTTTGGCTCAAATCTGACCAATCAAAAGCTTGAGAACTCAAATCTGACCAATCAAAAGCTTGAGAACAAAACTCAGACTCAACTAAAAGCTTTATAAGCACGGACCCAGGCCAACAATTAGACCTCTTTTGAATGGCCTTTTATGACAGGTTCTACTGTAAATGTCAAAACCCTTTTCACGACATACATGACAACCGAAGCTAAGGTAATACCTCAACCATTTTTATTCGAAAAATCAGACCAGCTAAAAATGTTTGCAAATGCGTGAAAAGGCATTTATATGAGGGAAAAGGATAAACAGCAACCCAGCATTAACTAGGACTTAGTTATGTTGGTCATTTTAGAGTTGTATATAATTAAGAAGCATACTGATCTATAAAAATCGGATATATCACAGCCATACTTTAATATTGTTGCCCTTTCCTTGATATAAACGCCTTTAACACGTTTGAAAATAGAGTAGACCCAGATCAGATGGCTGAGCCGTCTGATCAGGGTCTGCTCTGTTTGCTAATGGAAATTGAAAGCTCTATTTCTTTACTTTCTAAAATAGCTGCTCTGTTCAACCTTCCATATTTCATTATAATTAATTTGGCCAAGATTATTCAGATAGGTATTGAAAGTTCCAATACAGTGTACACATAAAACAGGGAATAGGTTAAGAATTGCCCCAGAGAGGCAAATCTTTTGAGTAGCAGCAAGATACATGTATTTGGGTTTGCTATTGTACAGTGCTAATTAGATTTCCTAAATACTACTCAATCCTGCTGCTTACCTCATATTGACTATCTGTGACACACTTGCAAACAGAGTAGACCCAGATCAGACAGGTCTTTTTGGAGCTGTCTGCAAAATGTCTGATTATATACACGTAGATCTGATTCTACAGTGTCTGCAATTGCCAATATTTCTCATATGCAATTATAAAAATTCAGGTTATTAGATTTCATACTACATGTACATGTAATACCATTACTTACATAAAGAATCATGGAGTAAAGGTTTAACCCGTTCCTTCATACGAACAGTAGGCCCAGATCAGATGGCTCCTGTAAGAGCAGTCTGATCAGGGTCTGCTCTGTTTGCTAATGGAATTTGATAGTTTCTAAAATGGTTACAATGTTCCACCTTCCATAATTATATGATTAAAACTATTTTGTCTATGAATATTCAGAAGGTATTAAAATTTGGAATAACAGAGAAAGGGATAAATGCTGTGTGATTTTATAGAATCTAGACCAAATAAATCAATATAAAGCACTGCATCAGAACTGACATTTAAAGACTCATATTTCATTGCCATCTTCCCTAATCATTAACACATCTTTCCTAATCATTAACACATGTGCAGCAAGAAACCTAAAGTATAACCCTTTCCCTGGTGAACAATTTGTGCAAGAAATTTATAATAACATCATGAATATTTATATAGTGTAAGAAATAATAACATCATGAATATTTATGCGCTGTTTTCACATTCACATCAATTTTATTTGGCATTGGTAGAAACTGTTGTTAAATGCTCATTTATAATAATTTCCTAATCTGGGTTAACTCTGTTTGCAAATTTAAGGCATGAAAAAGTGTATATATGAAGGAAACTTCATATAAAGTATAACAAACACATTTCCATGCATTTGCAAACAGAGAAGACCCAGATCAGACAGCTCCTACATAGGATCAGGGTCTGCTCTGTTTGCTGATGGAATTTGAAAGATGTATCCCATATTTCATTATAATTATTTTGTCCATGAATATACAATAGGTATTGAAATTTGGAATAAACAATTATTACATAGAACATAGGATTTCTTTTCTATGATAGAAAGGGTTAAATAATCAATATTTAGCACTGCAACAGCACTAACATGATGAAGGAGTGAATACATCCGTTCCCTGAAGGATATCTGAATTGTCTGACCTTGTACTTTTGCTGACCTCTGCATTCCTGGGTAAGACATAATCAATTTGCATGATGCATGGTAGTTGTTCCCAGTCAGGTGCCTGCACATTACCTATCATCTACAAATTACCAACAGCAAGTATTTTCCTATGCCTCCTGTCATTGGAATCATTCCACATACATGTATATCTGTATTTTCTCAACAGATTTGTTAAACTGTGCTCACAGAGAGACATCTGGCACCTTTGCAAACAGAGTAGACCAACATCATGCAGGTTTATTTTTTTACTCTGTATGCATGTAACTTGTATGCCTTTTAATCCATTACCTCATAGGCTATTTTTAGATCCAACCTCTTTGAATAAATGTGCCTTAAAGGAGCATTAACTAGAGAAAAGGATTTTTTTTAAGAAATCTGTAATTTGAAACCATTGTGATAAATAGAGCATTTCCTCCTATAGGAGCAAATGCTCTATTTATCACAATGGTTTCAATAGGTGAGTTTTACAGAGGTGTAGAAAGGCATATTTATGAAGGAGAGGGTTAAGTTACGCTTTAATATATACATGTATACACCTTTTAACCCTTTGGGAGCTCTCTGAATGTTTTTCATCCTGCATTAAGCTGCCACGTGTCTCACAGTCAGACCAGTGTTTTCGGTTTAGCGGGCCTTTTAACCATTACTCTATAGTTACAAATAAACGCCTTTTTACCACTTGCTCCGTAGATACGCCTTTTAACATATTTGCAAACAGAGAAGACCCAGATCAAATCGTTTCTATGGGAGTCTCCTGATCAAGAACTGCTCTGTTTGCCTGTGGGAGCCTCCTGATCAGGAACTGCTCTGTTTGCCTGTGGGAGCCATCTGATTAAGAACTGCTCTGTTTGCCTATGGAATTTTATATATCTGAGTCTACAGTATCTGCTATGACCAAACATATCTGTGTTCGTATGACACTAATTAATATTCAAGACTTCATTATTTCTGACATTAATATTTATGAAGTAACAGGTTAATGCTTTTGCAAACAGAGTACATGTAGACTCATCATGGTCTGCCCTGTGTGCTTAACCCTTTCCTCCATAGGCTATTTTTAGATCCAACCTATTTGAATAAATCTACCGAAAAGGAGCAATAACTAGAGAAAAGAATTTTTTTTTTAATTTTGTAATTTGAAACCATTATAATAAATAGAGCATTAATTTTGCTCCTATAGGAGCAAATGCTCTATTTATCACAATGGTTTCAACAACTGACTTTTACAGAAGCGTAGAAAGGCGTATCTATGGAGGAAAGGGTTACATTGGAATTACATGTACATGTATATAGATTTGATTCTACAGTTTTTCCAGGACAGAAATATTTTTCATTCATTTGCCAGTATAAATATATACCCTTTTCCTTTTGTCTTTTAAATGCTCCTTTTCGGTATACATTTGTATTTATTCAAAGAGGTTGGACCTAAATAGCCAATGAGGGAATGGGTTAACCCATTACCTCATAGGCTATTTTTAGACACAACCACTTTGAATAAATCTACCAAAAAGGAGCATTAACAACAGAAAATGAAAATTTTTGAATATTGAAGTTTGAAATCATTGTGATAAATAGAGCATTAAATTTTGCTCCTATAGGAGCAAAATGCTCTATTTATGACAATGGTTTAAAAACAGGTTACTTTTACAGAGGCGTCAAAAGGCATCAATATGAGGGAATGGGTTAACGGTATTGACATATAGGCAATATTTGCGGCAGATTACAATGTTGTTATGAATGTGTGAAGAAAGAAACTCCCTTTGTCATCAGCTTCCTTTCTTGTATTACCTTACATGTACACACTTCACGAACTGTGGAAGCGAAACCAGAAACATAATGAAGCTATATTTACCTGAAACCCTAATCGGAATTCAATATCTCCTATGCACAATGTATCATCAAGATTTAACAAGTGGTCCCATTGTTATAGTCCCAACTTGCCAACAAAACTGCCCCATCACTTCCACATTACACACAGGTATGGTATCTTGATCTTCTTGACCCTTTCCCTGTTCTGTGCTTATTCCAAATTTCAATACCTACTGAATATTCATGGGGGAAAAAATAGTTATAATCAAATATGGAAGGAGGAACACTGTAGCCATTTTAGAAAGTAAAGAGAAACATATCTGTCAAATTCCATTAGCAAACAGAGCAGACTGATCAGATCTGGGTCTACTCTGTTTGCAAAGGCATGAAAACACATTTATATGAGGGAAAGGGTTTCCCTGGTGAATTATCATCCAAGAAATAATTACCTCATGAATATTTATTAGCTGATTTTTTATAATATAAACTTTTCATAGAATTTGTTTGCTTTGACAAACATTGTAGAATCAGATCTTTGTCACCAAACAGAGTAGATCCTGATCAGGCAGCTACTACAGAAGCCATCTGATCTGCAGGTCTACTCTGTTTGCAAATGCGAAAAGAGTCATTTATATGAAGGAAAGGGTCAATCCCTTTAAAATGCTGAATTTTAAAAGCAGACTTAGAAACAATTTACCTCATAAATATTTGTACAAGAATTTATGACTTCATAAATATAAATTAAATTTGAATTTTAATAACGGCCAGTGGAAAAGGATGTTTTGGCCATGACAGAAACTGTAGACTCAGATGTATACTATTCCATAAGCAAACAGATCTGACCTAGGTCAGATGGTTCCTACAAGATCTCATACAGGAGCTTTCAGCATTACTTCGAAGGACTGAACTTTTTGTTCGAGTTATCCCGAAGTTCGAGATATCGAAGTTCAGCTGTATAAGGATGTCAAACAGACTAGATCTTGATGAGAAACCAAGTTACTATGTGTCTCATTTGGCTTCAAACTGCTTGCAAAAATCACCAAAAATTCGCTTCACAGAATGCTGCTGTATTATGCATTTATGCCTTCTCCTGTTATGTATTTAATCAAAATTTCAATACCTTTTAAATATTCATGGACAAAATAGTTATAATGAAATATGGAAAGTGGAACATTGCCATTTTAGAAAGTAAAGAAAAGAATCTTTCGAATTCCATTAGCAAATAGAGTAGACTCTGATCAGACAGCTCCTATAGCTGTGTCTACCTGTGAATGCAAATGCGTGAAAACACATTTATATGAATGTAAGGGTTATAATAATTTTGTGAACGACCCTCAAATCAGTGTGTCTAAAGGCACCTACATGTATTTGATAAAGGCACTAGCCAATGGAGATAGTTCAAGGTTAACTCTTAGAATGCTTCTTCTGCAAAAAATTGTTTTACTTTAACCGTTTCTCTGTTCTATGTTTATTTCCGATTTCAATACCTACATGGACAAAATAATTACATGTATAATGAAAAATGGAAGGTAAAGAAAAAGATCTTTCGAATTTCATTAGCAAACAGAGCAGACCCAGATCAGACTATAGGAGCTGCTTGATCTGGATATACTCTGTTTGTAAATGTATGAAAACTCGGTTTTATTAAAGAAAGGGTTAATTTTGAAAGTACATGTTTCGTCCACCAGTTTGGATCCTGATCCAATGAAAAGTTACTAGGCATCTTATCTGGATTCAAACTACATGTATTTGCAAACCTCAACAAAGATGGCTCTACAATGTTGATAGGCTTCACCCCTTTAACCCTTTCCTCCATAAATACCCCTTTCGATGACTCTGTAAAAGTCACTTTATGAAACCATTGTGATAAATAGAGCATAAAATTTTGCTCCTGTAGGAGTTTCAAACTAAAAAATCATAAAAATTTGCTTTTCTCTTAGTAAATGCTCCTTTTCGGGAGATTCATTCAAAGTGGTTGGATCTAAAAATAGCCTATGGAGGAAAGGGTTAAATGATTGTACTAGCATATGCAAACAGTGTAGACCGAGATGAACTCTCTGATCAGGATCTGCACAATATTTGCCCAAAAAATATCCTGTAGCAAATTGATAAAGCTTTCATATTCAATGAAACTCGTCTTTTCATACCTTCAATAAAATGAGTAGACCTGCCTGGAATAATGTGTTTCATAAAAATTCAACAAAATAATATTAATAATGCCATTATTTCTTGCATGAACATTCATGAGGTAAATTGTTAAATTCCACTCTTAACCCATTCCCTCATAGGCTATTTCTAGATCCAACCTCTTTGAATAAATCTACCAAAAAGGAGAATTTACTAGAGAAAAAGGAAAGTTTTAGAATTGTGTAGTTTTGAAACCATTGTGATAAATAGAGCCTATGCTCCTATGGATCAAATGCTCTATTTATCACAATGGCTTCTGAAACTTTCATTAAGTGACTTTTACAGAGTCGTAGAAAGGCGTATTTATGGAGGAAAGGGTTAATACTCAATACTCAGTTTAACCATTTACTCCATAAATACACCTTTCTATTCCTTTTCAAACAGAGTAGACCCAGATCAGAAAGCTCCTACTGAAAGCTCTGACCAAGGTCTGCTCTATTTGCTTATGATAATATAGATATGTTCCACATTTAATATGCCATTGTCAAAACTTCCTGTGTCCACGTGCTATAGTTGCAATTAATCTAGCCACTACTCTTGATATCATTATTTCTCACATGAATATTCATGGAGTAAAGGATTAATTAATAATGTCACTATTTCTTGCATGAATACATTATATTAATGAGGTAAAAAAAATCTACTCTTTTGCAAACAGTTTAGACCCAGATCAGACATCTTCTATAAGGAGCTGTCTGATCAGGGTATGCTCTGTTTGCTTATGATATACTATAGATATGATTCTACAGTTTGTGCCATGGCCAACATTCCTGTGTACATCTGCTAGATGTATTGTAACAAATTAACCTTATTAATATTCATTACCTGGTTATTTCTTACATGAATATTCATGGAAAAAGGGATAAAACGAGTTTCAGGGTTACATGTTGTACCTTAGTAACCTAATCAAAGGGCAAATTCCCTAGGTAGATAAGTCCATGAGAAAAACCAGTTCAAGAGATCCAGCATCAGCCGTTCTTTAGTGTACCGAAAATGTTACACATTATAAGAACTCCTCCAATAAATTTTTGTAATTTCCTTAACTTCATATTTACAATTCAGTTCTTTCGAGGAAAACATAAAATTCTAAATAGACTTGGAGGAACTTTGGTCTAATCTGGATCTATACTGCTTGAATAAAACATTAAAGTTACAAAAATGCAAACCTCATGGAAATGTAGGTACACAAGTTCATACAAAATACTGCATTAATAGTGGGTTTAACGCAGAACTGTTGTAACTAAAATATAGGGGAAAAGGAGATACAACAGTATTACATTAAACATTTTAAGGAGATGCTACCCAAGTTGGCGACTACACATGCCAAAAAGTAGCCTGCATAAATGTTCGGAAACCGCCTTTATATAAACACCTCAGACAATTGCTGAAACAGAGCAGACTCAGATCAGACAGCTTCTGTAGGTCTGCTCTGTTTACTAAGAAATTATAATACAACTGACACTACAGTTTCAACAATATCGAATATGCCATTTATATAAAAACTCAGAGTCAGCTAATAAATATTCATGAGGTAATTATTTCTTACATGAATATTCAACAGAGAAAACGATAGATAACAGCCCTGTCAATCATTAGGTTTTTGTTTCTAATCCCTTACATTATAAATACATGTATTTATATGAATATTCATTCACATCATTTTTAAAATGGCCAAAAACACCAAGGAAATTTGGCAATTTCAGAAACAAGAATCAGATCTTTATCATCATGCAAGCAAACAATGGAAACCCTGGTTCCATGCTTAAAAAACTTTTTCGTTGAGTCTGAGTTCGTTCTCAAGTTTTTGATTGGTCAGATTTGAGCCTTTGGCATGGACCCAGAACAGACAGCATCTACTCTGAGTCTGCCCTGTTTGCAAAGGCATCTCTATGAGGTAAACAGAGGTCCAGATAAGATGCATAAATTTAAACATTTTCAGGAATAGCTTCTTTATTTCTCCACGGTCATACCTACCAAACATTAGTGGTTATTCCATCTTGGCTGTCCAAAATCTGGCATTATTTCAAATCAGTCTGGGGAAATCTGTGAATCGGGAGTTGGAACCCTTGTATATAATATACCGGTAACACTAAATCGACCCAATCAATTTTTTTTACTTTTTAGACCATCTAGACCCACGAAATGGCCCCCTGTGATCTAGACCCACGAAATGGCCCCCTGTGATCTAGACCCACGAAATGGCCCCCTGTGTATTTACCCTTACCTCCCTGTAAAACAATACCGTTAACCCATTACCTCATTGGCTATTTTTAGATACAACCTCTTTGAATAAATCTACCGAAAAGGAGAATTTACTAGAGAAAAGGAAATTTTTTAGAATTTTGTAGTTTGAAATCATTGTGATAAATAGAGCATTTGCTCCTATAGGAGCAAATGCTCTATTTATCACAATGGTTTCACAAAGTGACTTTTACAGAGTAGGAGCAAATGCTCTATTTATCACAATGGTTTCACAAAGTGACTTTTACAGACTCGTCAAAAGTCGTCAATATCAGGGAAAGGGTTAACCATCTGCTCAGTTGTGGATTGGTTCAATTATGATTTGATAAAATTAAGCTTATGAGATACTAGTGCTAGAGTGTCAAACAGCTTGGGTTACTCAAAATATTGAACAGTTTTGCATAATAAAGATTTGAATCCCAGTCTGGCATTTTGTCTAAGCACCTTTCTCATAATTATCAATTATCTCAATTAAGCCTTGTTCACTATGGAAACATTGAGTAATTAGTACTAGGCATTTCCATCACAGATGACTGGCCAGCCTTTAGTCAACTCCTGCATGCTTAATGAGAAACTGTAATCACCAATTTGAACAGTTGGAACCCTGAGGAGACATGCATGCCATACATGTAACAGAGCAATAAAGATAGATGTACATGTACTAAATTCGTCATTTCTCCACCAAATCCTATGTTGTGACCACTTTGTAGAATAATCTTGAATCATTCTTGGTGGAGAAATAAAGGAGTTATTGTTGAAAATGTTTTGATTTATGTATCTTATCTGGGCCTCTGACGTAACTCATAATATTGTTCTGGATCCACAAAGTTTGACACTCTCGACTGTATTTTGTAAGGGGAAAAGGAAGAAGAAAAAAAGAAATTGCAGCAAACAACTGAACACTTTTTATCCAGTCACCAGGCTTCTCTAGTGACATAATAAAGGGGGTGCAAATAAACTTAGGTTTATCTGGTTACTTCCGGTAGTGGAAGGTTTATTAGGTTAGTAGATGGGCGTAATGATTCTATAACCATGGAACTATTTTAGTTTTCTGTAAATATTCATAAACATGTTGATGGAATATATCTAACAGATCTATTTGGTCACCAGAAGAATTATTCAAATGGGAAAAAATAAAAATAATTGGCTACAGCTGGATTCGAACCCGCGCCTGATCCTACAAAAACTAATTCTAATCTCTCTAGAGACGTCGCGCTTACCGATTACGCCACTGAGGCCACATACAAAATGACGTTGATTTATCACTTTTATTAATTTAATCCACCGCTGGCAAAACCCGTTTTTGATAAAATCAAACCTGGAACCAAAGATTGACAGATAAATAGTAAATGTTTTCTTATTACTCTCACGATTATTTGATTGATAAACTCTTACAGGGGCGGTGATAGTCATAAACCTAAATATAGCCTGTTCAGTTCCATCGATTTCTGAGTGACGTTAGGTAGAATCTAAAAATAGAAACCGAGACTACGTAACTCGAATTTGACCAAAGAATATAAATCATGTCTGTTTGAAATAACTTATCGACCCTCGATTCAAATCATCTTATTTTTCAAATTCAACCACGTTTCCCTTCTAGTAATACAAGTATCGAAACTATATTCCTCTGCGGTAGCTCATTAGATCTATTTACGTCTAAATGGAAGTGAAAAGGGAGGGATCCGTTGATCGAAAAACTGCATTTTCAATATAAATTATTTCAAGAGTGTTATGAGTCTATAAAAGACATTTAACTATATTGACTGGATAAATCGAATAATAGGTTAGTGCCGTAGATGGGACGCCTTTATCCGACTCGGAGAGAAAACAGTTGAGGCTCGGCAAGCCTCGCCTCAACGTTTTCTCCCCTCGTCGGATAAAGCGTCCCATCTACGGCACTAACCTATTATTCTCTATTTAACTCTTTGCTAATTGCGACCTCAACGGCATTTTCAAACAGCTTAGATCTAGATAAGAGGTAGCAGATTAACTCAGCATTTTATGAGGATCCAAGCTGCTTGACACTCTGTCAATAGTATCTCAAAAGAAATAAGGTGACAATTACACTTGTACGTTGTATATCTGATCAGATTTTGAGCAGACAAACAATTTCAGCAGGCCAACGGTTATTAATTACTTAGCAAACAGCGAAAGTGCATGCCATTATTAGTCTGAGAGACCTTAAGCTTTCATATATATATGAAAACACAATACATTGTACTAAGACATTTTAATAAGGAGGAATTTATGTCTTTATAGGCAGGTGGCTGCTTAATGCAGGTAGAAATTCATGCAGAACGCTCCTAAAGGATCTTTCTGCATAACCTTCACCCTGCGTTCTACTGCCAGCTGTGTTCAAGATCAATAATGGTACGATTTTGAGTGTTCGAATAATCGAGTGTTCACTGTTACATGTACATGTAGATGGAATGCACAAGCATGTCTGCAGATACCAGCAAAAGAAATATACATGTATCATACAGTAGAACCTCTCTAAAATGGTCAACAGACTGATGATTAACTCTGCATACTAAGTTATTTTTCGTCTGCAACAATTGTCGTCTGTTTCAATTCTTAAATTAAACTTTCTCTCATTTCTTAGCACAAATATGATCAAGGTGACAAACAGTTTGGATCCTGATGAGACGCCGCAATATGCGGTGTCTCACCTGGATCCAAACTGTTTGCATGGGTAATCACAGTTTCGCTGCTAGCGTGCAAAGAGTTAACCCTTTACTCCATTGATACGCCTTTCTATGCCTTTGCAAACAGAGTAGACCCAGATCAGATGGCTGAACAGGGTCTGCTCCGTTTGCTTAACCTTTTACTCCATAAATATGCATTTCTATGCCTTTGCAAACCGAATAGACCCATATATATAGCCATCTGATCAGGGTATGCTCTGTTTGCTTATGATATAATATAGATATGATTCTACAGTTTCTGCTTTGGCCAAAACTTCATATGTTCATGTGCTATTATAACAAATTAATATTCATGGCGTTATTATTTCTTGCATGAATATTCATGGAGGAAAGGGTTAAACATACAAGCCTTTAATCCATGAATATTCATGTAAGAAATAATAAAACATTATGAATATTAATAAGATTAACTGTTTGTTATAATAGCATGATAATTATGGACATGGGTATTTTCAGCCAAGGAAGAAACTAGAATCATATCTATATTATATCATAAGCAAACAGAGCAGACCCTGATCTGAGGGTTCCTACAGGAGCAATCTGATATGGGACTACTTTGGTTGCAAAGGTGTAGAAAGGCGTATTTATTACAAAGGTGTAGAAAGGCGTATTTATTACAAAGGTGTAGAAAGGCGTATTTATAGAGTAAATGGTTAAAAGCAGTTCTATGATTAATGCCGAGCAAAAGAAATGCAGAAAGCTACTGCACAACTCTTATCCTGCATTAAGCCACCACATTGTATTAAAGACACATGATTAAGCTTTCTTATGGGTAGTTGCTATAGAGAGGTTTTACTATAATAATAAACATAAGTGAGTCCGAGTCTGGGATCATTCTCAAGTATATAATTAATTGTATCTGAGTAAGCTTCAGAATGATCTCAGACTCAATCAAAAAAAATTAATAATAACCCCAGGGCCTTATTAGAGAAAAGGTCAGCTTTCAGCTGTTTTCAATTTTACCCTTTACTCCATGAATATATGAGAAATAATGATTGACATCATGAATATCAATACCAGTACATGTAATTTGAATTTTTATAATGGAATATATATAAACACAGGGGAAAATTGCCATGACAGAAGCAGTAGAATCATATAAATATTCTATAAGAAAACAGAGCAGATCCTGATCAGCCATCTGACCTTCTACTCTGTTTTCAAAGGTTTTTAACCCATTCCTCCATAGTTTTTAGACCCAACCTCTTTGAATGAATATACCCAAAAGGAGCATTTACTAGAGAAAAGTAAAATTTTAGAATTTTGTAGTTTGAAACCATTGTGATAAGTAGAGCATTTGCTCCTAATGGAGCAAATGCTCTATTTATCACAATGGTTTCAATAGGTGATTTTTACATAGGCGTAGAAAGGCGTATTTATGGAGGAAAGGGTTAATAGCGTATATAATTATGGAGTAAAGGGTTATTAGCAGCAAACATGTAGTAACCTATGATAGTAGCACATAGCATAGACCCTGACAAAACAGATCCTTCACGAGCAGTTGGATTCCCACACTATCTGCCGTTGACTCTCAAAATACTTTGGGTAATTAGAAACTACATGCAATTACATGTATGATAATTGTTGTCTGCTTCAATTTTAATAATTAATTACTGAATTTTCTTCCCTCTTTTGAAAAAACAATTTCAAAAATATCAAACAGTCTGAATCCTGATTAGACACAGTGTTACTTGTCACCTCATTTAGATCCAAATTAGTTGCAATTGTACTCACAGATTTGCCCAAGGCAACTGATGAGGTTAACAAAGAAATAAACCAAATAAATCAATCCCTCAAACCTCGGCTAACCTTGAATACAAAGTTTCCTGATGTATCAATCCACAGTCAGATTCACACAATGAAAACATCGCAGATTACTAACTCTCCATCATCCTTCACCCAACACTTTTCATGAGCATAGTCATGATTTAACAGATTTAATACATGAGCATTCCTGGAGAAAAAAAAATCAACATAAATCCTTAAAATCAAAACATTATTTCTGACACCAGAGTTTTTTAAGGAAGCTAAACACGCATCCCTACCTTTCGTGTTTATATGCGACACAACCATTACATCCCTACATCCAGTATTGATCCCGTGCCTAATGGCTTCACTATGTAGCAGAAGCTGACACATCGAGCACATAACGAGGGGCATTCAATAGGTTCCCAGAGCAACACAACGGAGAGTATTGGATATTTCATTCTTTCTCCTGTTCCGTAACATTAGCAACATGAGTAACTGTAACTTTGCTTTAATCGTTTCCCTGACGAATATTCCATAGAAAATGTAATGAATGCATGTTTATTAATTACAGTAAAACCCTTTAAACCAGAATTCCAGTAGAGAAGAAATTAGATACTTTTAACCAGGTGGCTGCTTAATGAAGGGTGAAAGTCATGCAGAAAGCTCCTTGAGGAGGTTTCTGCATGACTTTCATCCTGCATTAAGCTGTCACCTGTCTCCAAGCCAGATATTTATATTAAACTGGATGTCCGGTTCAGAGGGTTTTTACTGTACCTGTGGCTGAATTTAATAATTGCATCTTGAACAAGAACATTTTAACTAATTTGGCAGAAACTGTGAAATCGGAGCCTCTACAGGAATTATCTGCATGATCTGGGTCTGCTCTGTTTGAAAAAAGGCATTGAAAGGTGGATCTATGAGCATTTGTTATCTGTAAACAGTCGTCTGCTTCAATTCCAAAAAAATTCTACCATTTCTCTTCAAAAAACAGTGTCAGGTGTAGTAAGAGCCCGATGAGACATAGCATTAGTCTCCCTTTTATCTGAATCCAAACTGAATTTTGCAAAATAATTGCAGTATTCCAGTAGAGTGCTGAAGGAAAGCACAAAATTGCCGATCATCAATTATGTAGACATAACATTAACTATTGTCTAGATGTGATCATAATCCAAATTAAAACAGTGGAGCCTCGGTGCAAAAAACAATCAGAAACTGCCCCTGGATAAGATTTGAGTCAGCCATTATCCTTCTAATTGTGACTTGATTAGTAAAAATCTGCAAAACCAGCTTTGATTCAACCTTTAACTTGATGAGTATTCATGAAAGACTCTACCTATAACAAATATTTATTGATTAACCCTTTACTCCATGAATATCTATTAAGAAATAATGACCTCTGCTCATGAATACTAATTACAGTAAAATGCATCTAAAATGCCATTATCAAGTAAAGGATTAAGCTTCATCAATATTTCATTAACTTAATTTCTTATAATGTAAAGTTTCCAAGGTCAGTTTTAAACTTAACAAAAAGTTTAGGATCGAATGTATATAATTACATAAGCAAACAGAGCAAACCCTGATCAGTCGACAGCTCCTATACAAATCTGTAACAAATTAACAAACAGATCTAGAGCAGACACTGATCAGATGGCTCCTATATACAGGAGTATGAAAGGCATCAAAAGGTATCTCTATCTTTTGACATCTCTATCGACTAAAAGGTCAAAGGTATAGCTTCTTGAAAATGCAGTAAAACCCCTAAAATAACTACCAAATGAAACATTACCAATTATATCAGCCAGTGTTGACATTTACCATCTTGAAGCAGCTTTATAGATGAGATTAATTTATTCCTTCACTCAATGAATATTTATGTAAGAAAGAATGATGTCATGAATATCATTTTGATTAATCTTTATGATAGTACATGGACACAGGAATTTTTTGGCCATGGCAGAAACTTTAGAATCATATCAGTTCTATATTATACCATGAAAGCAAACAGAGCAGACCCTGATCAGATGGCTCCTACAGGAGCTGTCTGATCTGGGTTCTACTGTTTGCAAAGGTGTTGAAATGCATAGCCTTAAAGGATTAAATCTCTACGCTAGTGATGAAACCTCGATTACCTCTGCAGTTTGGATCCAGATGAGATGTCACATGTATAATACGGTGTATTATCTCATTAGGATCCAATCTGTTTGACACTTTGACCATATATTTGAAAAGAAATGAGACACTTTACTTTAACCCATTACCTCATAGATCCAACCACTTTGAATAAATCTTTCGAAAAGGAGCATTAACTGGATAAATGGATTTTTTTTAGAATTTTGTAGTTTGAAACCATTGTGATAAATCGAGCATTTGCTCCTATGGGAGCAAATGCTCTATTTATCACAATGGTTTCAACAGGTGACTTTTGCAGAGGCGTCAAAAGGCATCAATATGAGGGAATTGGTTAAGAACTGAAGCAGATCATGAGATGACAACTGTTAGTGGTGAAAAAATTACTTAATGTGCAAAATGTTTTAAAAATCAAACTTTTAGAGCTTCTTTATTTCTCAACCAAGCCCTATGTTGTGACTACTGTTTAGAATCGTCTCCTCTAGGGGATTCTCAAGAGTGATCACAACATAGGGTTTGGAGAAGAAAAAAACATTTTAATATCTGACAATGCCCCTTTATCTATAACTCCAGTTATTCCACTGAATACACCTACAAATCAACTCCTTTATGTACATGTAAATACATTTATTTTGAATCAATTTCTTTCTTTCTTCACAAAAAGGTCAGTAAATTACAATATATTTTCGATCCTAATGAAATTTCATCTGGAAGCAAGATAATAAGAAAATCATATATTTACCAATAGCGAGCCAAAGCTTAATTGAATGGAATGCTAGACTTGAGTGCATCCTGCCACCGGTTGGCACTTAGCTCTCAGCCTCTCATGTACACTTTGCATGCTAACTGTGAATATATTATATATAGTAGAACCTGTCTAATATGACCATCAAAAAAGGACTAATTATGGGTCTGTAGGGAAGGTGGTAGCTTAATGCAGGTCAAAACTAATGCAGAAAGCTACTGTAAGAGCTTTCTGCATTACTTTTGCCCTGCATTAAGCGACCACCTGGTTTTTTTTAAACTCCTATGTTCAATAAATGAATGACCACTTAGGACAGATTCTACTGTAATCTCTGCACAAATCTGAGGGCAAATACATAGTAGAACCTTTCTAGAGCGACCATCAAAAAGAGGTCTAATTATGGGCCTGTAAGGCAGGTGGTAGCTTAATGCAGGTCAAAAGTAATCCAGAAAGCTCCTATAGGAGCTTTCTGCATTACTTTTGACCAGCATTAAGCAATCACCTGTTTTTAACACTCCTATGTTCAACAAGAGCATCGCAAGCGGGCGCAACGCTCATCTGTCGTTATTGTCAAGATGAACATGCAAACCAAAAATGAATGTTGTAAATGAAAAATTGAAGAAGTTATGGTCAATGTTAAGATTTCGGACAATGACGACAACAACAACGACGCTGGAGTAACGACAATAGCTTGTGATTTCTTCGAAATAGACAAGCTAATAAATGAATGACCACTTAGGATATGTTCTTCTGTAATATTTGCACAGTGAATTTGAATCCAAATCAGAGGGCAAATAACTGAATTTATCATCATGCAAATGGATGCAATGGTCTGTTTACTCTTGACACTGCTTCTTAGCAGATGACATTATTTTCTAGTTATTCTAGTCTAGTCAAAACCTTCAGGTTATGGTAAAAAGGGAGAAAAACTTGTGAAAGCTGCTACAGGAGCTTTTTGCATTACTTTTGCACTGCATTAAGCAACCACCTGCTCTTAAAGATTCCTGTGTCCAATTAATATAAGGTCGCTTAAGACTGTATGTTGATTTAATATTTTGTTACTTTAGCCATAACATACAAGCTGTCACAAGTCAAAGTACCTTAACCCTTTCCTCCATAAATACGCCTTTCTATGCATCTGTAAAAATCAGCTGTTGAAACCATTGTGATAAATAGAACATTTGCTCCATAGGAGCAAATGCCGTATTTATCGCAATGGTTACAGAACTACATACTTCTAAAATTTTCCTTTTCTCTAGTAAATGCTCCTTTTTGGTAGATATATTCGAAGAGGCTGGATCTAAAAAATAGCCTACGAGGGAATGGGTTAAGTGACTTTATGAATATTAATTCGCTGAAAATCCACAAGAGATTTTGTTTGGCTAAGGCAGAAACTAAAGTATCACATTAGATTACTCCTACTTGGTCTAGTCTATTTGCAAAGGTTATGATCTTAGTAATCAGTGAAGGTCCAGATCAGTCATTCTGTCAAACTGCACATTCTCAGGTAAATGACCCTTTCCCTGTTCTATGTTTATTCAAATTTTAATACCTACTGAATATTCATGAACAAAATAGTTACAATGAAATATAGAAAGCAGAACATAGCCATTTATGAAACTAAAGAAACAGAACTATCAAATTCCATTAGCTAATTCCATTAGCAAACAGAGCAGACCCTGATCAAATGGTTCCAACTGGGTCTACTCTGTTTGCTGATGCGTGAAAAGGTGTTTACATGAAGGAAAGGATTAAATAAATACATCTAGCATGAATGCTAAATATAGATGATCCTGTTCATGCATGGTGATCAATGAAGTGACTAATCTGGCTCTTTACCAGTTGCAAACTTTTCCCCTTTGCTCATTTGGTTAAATGGGGGACAACACTGGCAAGCTAGCGACATCTTTTTCAAGGGAGGCAACTCATCAATTCTGTTTAATTTCATAAACCTAACCCATTCATGTACATGTATTAAATAATTACATCAATTCATGAATATTCATTACTTGAATATTTATAATTTGGCATAGGATTGTTTTGTTTTTGTAGAAACTGTAGAGTTAGATCAACTATAACTTCATTTAAGCAAACAGAACAGACACTAATCAGACAGTTCCTACAGAAGCCATCTGATCTGGGTCCACTCTGTTTGCAAAGGCATGAAAATGCATTTATATGAAGGAAAGGGTTAAAACATGTTTGGCAGAAACAGTGCTGCAGAAATTGTAAAGAAATTCAACCCTTTCCTCCATAAATATGCCTTTCTATGCCTCTGTAAAACTCACTTTCTGAAACCATTGTGATAAATAGAGCATTTGCTCCTATAGGAGCAAATGCTCTATCTATCACAATGGTTTCAAACTACACAATTCTAAAATTTTCCTTTTCTCTAGTTAATGCACATTTTCGGTAGATTTATTCAAAGTGGATGGATCTAAAAATAGCCTATGGAGGAAAGGGTTAAGGATCAGTGTGAATTACCATATTTTGAGAAAGATGATAAAGAAGAGGTAAACTGAGAAGATGAAGGAGAATACCAAGATAAAAGAGAAGAAGAAAAACTGAGAATGAGAAGAAAGGATCAAAAGGAATATGAGAAAAAGAAGAAATGGAGATGAAATTAAGAGGAAGAAGCATCTATAGACGGGAAAAGGATTGAAAATGAGAACATAGAAAGGGTGTTCAAGAAGAATGAGAAAAAAAGAGGAAGACGATGCAAAGACCTATGATAACATAGCCTGATAGGTCTTGGGATGGGTGGGATATAATTAAAAAGAAGGAGAAGAAAAGAATATATATGAAGAAAATGAGGAAGAAGTAAAGGAGACAGTCAAGAATTTAAGAGACAGAATATATACATGAAGGTGAAAAAGAAGAGGAGGGTAATATAAAAAAAAGATGATACAGGCGGAAAATGAGAAGAAGAGAATCATCACCATCCTCATAGGCTTCCATCTTAAAAGTAAGATTATAAAGGAGATAAGATAGAGACGAAGAACTGATACATAAACATGTTTACAAGTGACTAGAATGGGAAGAAAGCGGAGGAAGACGTAGGTGTAGAAGAGAAAAAGAAGGAGAGAAGGAGAACAATATGAGTGATATCTGTATCGAGAGATATTTATAGTGTAGTACATAGATACATGTAGATCTAGATCTAGTTCACATCAGTGTACTCTAAATGGTGATATCGAGCTACTTTCGGTTTTAATGCTATCCCTGTCACAAAATTAGCATGCTGTCTTACGGGTCATTATAATGAGACTACATGTAGATCTAGATGTCTCTGTATGGTATCGAGATATGTCTCTGCTCTGACAATGCACTGTACAGTAATTAAAATGATACATCAGCAATCTATGAAGTTAGTATAGATCTATATATATATACATACCACTGCGTAGGGTGTTTCTGACTGGTCCCAATTAAGCTCTTGACACACGTCGAAATGTGGCTACTTGTGTTCAAATTAAATATTGACCTACTTTAGTATTTACTTTTCGCGCGAACAACCGAACGCACGATTGGTCCAACCTCATCAACGAGTCACATGATTTCTTTAAATAGCTAGGTCGCCCAGAATACGGGAACCAGCTAACCTATGTGGTATTTTCCATCATTACTTCCGGGATTGTACCACGTGACGTACGTGGGATTTCCTTTCATAAACCAGGAAATACTGCAGACTAGATCCATCAAGACGTGTATTTGCACATTTCTTCGGCTGTGATATTTTAGCATAGAGACAACAATTCGCAATGGCAACAGACGAACTTGCAAAGAAGCTTGAAAGACGAGTAAATATCAATGATGGCGTGGAGGAAGGGACATTATCGCCACAGAGCTCCGTGTTCAACCCCTACACAGAATTCAAGGAATTCTCGAGAAAGCAAATCCAAGATTACCAGAAGACATTTAACAAGTAAGTCTAGTATGCATTTTATATTTTAATGCATTAAATAAAAGGATAACCAATTTGCATCAGGACATTTTTATATTCTTCTTGTTATTGTAACTTTTAAAAAATCAAGTGAATTAAGATGAAAGTCGGACATTTCGTCCACCTAACAGTTCGTCTAATTTAACCGTTTCGAAATTGCCTGATTTGGATCTACTCTTTTTGCAAAGGCATGAAAAGGCGTTTATATCAGGGAAAGGGTTAATTGATGTGTCATTCTGTGATTCTGACCCATTACTCCATACGATTTTCTACGCCTTTGCAAACAGAATAGACCCAGATCAGACGGCTCCTATAGTAGATGTCTGATCAGGTTTGCTTATGATAAAATGTAGATAAGATTTTACATTTTCTTCCATGGCCAAACATTCCTGTGTCCATATTATAACATTAACAATTAACCCATTCCCTCATATTGGCACCTTTTGATGCCTCTGTAAAATCACTTGCTGAAACCATTGTGATAATTAGAGCATTTGCTCCATATTCATCACAATTTATCACAATGGTTTCAATACTACACAGTTCTAAAAAAATTCCATTTTGCTAGTAAATGTTCCTTTTTGGTAGATTTATTCAAAGAGGTTGCGTCTAAAAATAGCATATGAGGAAAAGGGTTAATCTAATAAATATCCATTATGTCATTATTTCCTACATAAATATTAATGATTATACCAAGCACTCACATGTGGTTGGTGTGAAAACTCTTTCCCCTATATATTTACCTCTTAGATGAAATGTCTTCTCATTATATTAACCGTTACTCCCTTCTCCGTAAATACGCCTTTCTACACCTTTGAAAACAAGAGTAAATCCAGTAGGAGCCGTCTGACCAGGGTCTGCTCTGTTTGCTTATGGAATGATATATAAATGTCTGATTATGAAAATTAATGCTATTAACCCTTTACTCCATAAATTCTATGCCTTTGCAAACAGAATAGACCCAGATCAGACAGCTCCTGTAGGCACCATCTGATCATGGTTTGTTCTGTTTGCTTATGGAATAATCTCAGTTTACATGTATGTGAAAGTTGTTTAGATTCAGCAGGGCGGGTTCTTTATAACTAACATTTATAGTCAATATATAAGTTGAGTCGTCACTTTCCAAAGTGCTATTTCAATTTGTAAAGAATACAGGTTATTTTTCACAAACAGTTAAAAACTGAGCAAAAATTCACCAGACACGAGAACCGGCGCTTTAGCAATTTTTACCAGACCAAACGAAATTTTACTGGATACCGGGTATGTCAGAGGTCCGGTAAGACTAGTCTACATTGTTTGGGACAAGATTTAAGGTGTTTGTACTCATGGTTCACAATTGTTTGTGTTATAGGTATGATACAAGCAAGGACAAGTTTATTGACTTTGAGGAGTTGAAGCACATGATGGAGCAGCTGAAGGTTCCACAGACTCACCTGTCCCTAAAGGCTATGATCAAAGAGGTGGATGAGGATCAGGATGGAAAGATCAGCTTTCGAGAGGTCAGTACACTACTTGAGATTACCAGATACTACATAAGTAAAAACCCAATAGTTCGAATACTAACACAAGTATTATTTTCGGTCTTTAACACAGGTGGCAGCTTAATGAGGAGCTTTCTGCATGACTTTCACCCTGCATTAAGCCACCACCTGCCTATAAATTCATTCTTCATTACTAAAATTTCTAAGTACATGTATCGATTTTTTACTGCATACTCTAATTATCCCAAATATTAGGCAGAGATCTACACTGTTTGTACTCTGTCAGTCGAATTATGAAGATTCCAATAGAGGTTCAAATAAGATGTGTAAATTTTTAATTTTTTCAGGAATAGCTCCTTTATTTCTCCACCAAACCTTATACTGTGACCACTCTTTAGCATCATCTTGGAGAGACAATTCTAAAGAGTGGTCACAGTATAGGGATTGGTGGAGAAATGAGGATTTTAGTATTTGGGTATGAACTCTGTAGCTCTGATGTCGACACATTCACTCATTGTATCCATTTTCTCCATTTTTGGTACGCACCTTTATCTTTAGCTCTGTCCAATATGACGTCAAATTGAGATGAGATTGGATGTATGAATATTAAGAGTAAATATATATGGTAAATGTGTAAACACATACATGAAAAGATTTAAAGAAAAAAAGTACCTAGTTATAGTCTACTTTCAGTCCGAAGGACCGTTCAATCAACTGTACATTTATTAACCCTTTCCTCTATAGATACACCTATTAATGCCTTTACAAACAGAGTAGACCCAGATCAGATGGTTCCCATCACAGGGGGTCATTTTGTGGGTCTAGATGGTCTAAAAAGTAAAAAAAATTGATTGGGTCGATTTAGTGTTAAATTATATACAAGGGGTCTAACTGCCGATTCGCAAATTTCACGACCGATTCGAAATAACGCCCGATTTTGGACAGCCAAGATGGAATAACCACTAAAGTTTGGTACGAACGTGCCCTGTTTGCTTATGACATAAATATCTATAGATCTGATTCTGTCGTGTCTGCCATGACCAAAATGTCCTGACATAATAAAAATGAATATTCATGATGTCATACCCAGACAATGAGACGTCCTCTCATGTCTTATTTTGAATTGGTATGTGGCTTTATTCTGTAAATCTTGTGTGGACTACATGTATTGTCAAACAAGGTTCATGCTCCAACAGGAGTTTTGTCAAGGATCAGCCCATGCAACCCTTCACTCCATAAAATTAAATACACTTTCTATGCCTTTACAAACAGAGTATGAAAAAGCATTTGTATGAAGAAAAGGGTTAATAATGGGTAGAGTCTCGCACAAATAGTCTTGAATTAAAGAGTTAACCCTTTACTTCATATAAACAACTTATCACGCATTTGCAAACAGAGAAAATCCAGATCAGATGAATCCTATAGATGACTCCTGTAGGAGTCATCTTATCAGGTTATCCTCGTTTGTGTACAGAATTATTGAGATATTTTTCTACAGTTTCTGCCAGAGCAGAAGTTATCAGCTATCCTATTTTCGTTCACCAATACAATCAATTCAGCTAATCCACCTTCCATATTTCATTATAACTACCGGGGTATGTTGTCTAACTTGTCTATGAATATTCAGTAGGTATTGAAATTTGGAAGCAACATAGAACAGGGAAAGGTTTAAAACATGGTACATATTTATTATTCAGAGTGTAATATTCAAAATATTCAAAATTGTAGTTTATGAATGAGTGTACAATGTATTGCCTAGAGAACCATAATTTGCAATGGCCTCGGGTCATGTATGTGATCAGATACACATTAACCCTTTACCTGGTTGATATTCATGTAGGAATTTGAAATAATGACATCATTAGTATATATCTCATCTGAATTCTTTTAATGGCATAATTATGAACACGGGGTATTTTTATCATGGCAGAAAATGTAGAATGAAATCTATATAATTCCATAAGCAAACAGATCAAACAGGCAACTCCATTAGGTAGAGTAATCTTTTTGCATGTACCGAGTAACTAACAGAGACTATGTGATAAAACCTTTAAACACAAATGTAGTATGTATCCAGATAAGACAAACCAGGAACCAAACGGTTTTACACTGTATTGGTGCCTTAGAAATTAAATTGAAGAAAATTCTAATTTTAGAATTTCAGTAGGCAGCATTTTTGTCTTGCATTATGGCTTAGTGTGCTAAAGGTTAGTCACTGATCAGATCATTGTACCGGTATTTGTCTAGACAATTAATGCCAAACTGACCATGAAAGTGTCCAACTGTTGATGTCTGATTGCTATCAGTCATTTTACTATCTGACTTGACAAATAGATCATAGCCAGACTTTAATGTGGCAGTATGTCTTGGTATGTACTGCTTATAGACCCCAATACAACATTTTCACCCTTTCCTTTTCATACTTTTACAAACAGAGTAGAACTAGATCAGTTGGTTCCTATAGGAGCTGTCTGATCAAGGTCAGCTTGGTTTGCTTATGACATGAATAAGATCAGATTCTAAAGTCTTAACGCTTTCCCTCATATAAACGTGTTTTCACACATCTGCAAACAGAGTAGACCTAGATCAGACAGCTCCTATAGGAGCCGTCTGATCAGGGTCTGCTCTGTTTGCTAGTGGAATTTGATAGATCTGTTTCTTTACAACTTTCTAAAATAGATACTTAAATTGCAGAAAAACATACCCTTGAAAATTTTACATTAAATAATTATGAAAATTCAGCTAATAAATATTCATGATGTCATAATTTATTACATGAATACTGACCAGGTTACGGGTTAACCTATGCAAACAGTTTGGATCCAGATGATATGCCGAGACTGAGTAGCGTGACATCTTATCTAGATCCAAACTGTTTGACATTCTAAAGATATTTTTGAAGAGAAATATACATGTAAGAAACAATAATTTTCGGAGTTTGCAGTATTTTTTGCATACGATTATTACTTAACCCTTTACCTGGTGAATATACATGTACAAAATAATGACATCATGAATATTAATTAGATACATTTTAATAATGGTTTATGAACACAAGAATGTTTGGCCAAGGCAAAAAGTGTAGAATCGGATCTATATTACAAACAAGATTTTGATCTGATGGTTCCTACAGGACTTGGGTCTACTAACTATGTTAGCAAAGGTGTCAAAGAATTTTATTTACAATTGTAAAAACATTGTGTATTATTTGGTAAGCAAACAGAGCTGATCCAGATAAGACAACTCATAAAGGAGCTGCCTGATCTGGTTCTAGTTTGTTCGCATCATTGCATGTTAGTTAAAATGTTTTTGTATCAGGTAAAGCGTTAACCCTTTCCTTCATATAAACGCCTTTTCTCATACAATGTATTTGCAAACAGAGTAGACCCAGAACAAACGGCTGCTATAGGAGCCATCTTATCGGGGTCTGCTTTGTTTGCAAAGGCATAGAAAGGTGTATTTATGGAGTAAAGGGTTAACCCTTTCCCTCATACAAAAGTGTTTTCAAGCATCTGCAAACAGAGTAGACCCAGATCAGACGGCTCCTATAGGAGATTTATTCAAAGATGTTGGGTCTAAAAATAGCCTATGGAGGAATGGGTTGATGGTTAAGAAGGCATATACATGTACATGATTTAATCATTTACCCTTTCCTCCATAAATATGCCTTTCTACGCCTCTGTAAAAATCACCTATTGAAACCATTGATAGAGCATTTGCTCCTCACAATGATTTCAAACTACAAAATTCGTAAATTTTCCTTTTCTCTAGTTAATGCTCCTTTTCGGTACATTATTCAAAAAGTTTGGATCTAAAAATAGCCTATGAGGTAATGGGTTAGTCGTTTTTTGTTACTTCTTCATTGGTATCATCAATACACAATTATAAGAATAAGTAACTCAAGATTGTGTTAACTGAGATTTCTTTTGACCGTACTTACATAAAGTCATCCAGTCAACCATCTTCAGCAGTAACCCTTTACTCCATAAATATACCTTTGCAAACAGAGAAGACCCTATTTGTTTATGACATGATAACAGATATGAGTCTACAGTTTCTGCCATGGCCAAATATCCCTGTGTCCACGTTCTGTTATAACAATTAATCAATTAATATTCATCATCATGATATCTTACATGAATAATCATGGAGTGATGGGTTAAGAAATCATTCAGATTCTACCATAGTGAAACATTGCAATATTAAAAATCAGCTATTTTATAATGTCTTTGTTTCTTACATGAATATTTATGAAGCAAAGAGTTAACCATTTCCTTCATATAAAGTTTATAAACATCTTTTCACACATTTGCAAACAGAGTAGACCCAGATCCTAGGGGAGCCGTCTGATCAGGCTCTGCTCTCTTTGCTAATGGAATTTGAATTGATAGATCGGTTTCTTTAGTTTCTAAAATACTCTACCTTCCATATTTCATATTAACGATTTGTCCATGACTATTCAGCATGCCTTTGCAAACAGAGTAGACACATCATGAGCCATCTGATCAGGGTCTGCCCTGTTTGCTTATGAAATTATAATTAATAATCTCTGTCTTGGCACAAAAATTCCTGTGTTCATATGCTTTTATAGAAATTTAGCTACTAGATATTCACAATGTTAATATTTATTATGTGACCATTAAACATGGAAAGGGTTAACCCATTCCCGTATAGGCTATTTTTAGATCAAACCACTTTGAATAAATCTACCGAAAAGGAGCATTAACTAAAGAAAAGGAAATTTTAATATTTTGTAGTTTGAAACCATTGTGATAAAGCATTTGCTCCTATAGGAGCAAATGCTTTATTTATCACAATGGTTTCAATAGGTGATTTTTACAGAGGCGTAGAAAGGCATATTTCATAATGGAGGAAGGGTTAAGGCAGAAAATGTAACTTCTTTGGAGGAGTATTACTGTTATCAAAAAGAGGATGTACATGTATTTCCTTTTCTCACTCATTTGTATGACTAGACCAGGAAGCGAGAGTTTATCAACCTTGATACCGTGATTGCGTTTAGTATTTAGCCAGGTTATTTTTGGCAAATAGTGCAGATACAGATCAAACTGCTCCCAAAGGAGCAATTTCATCAGTGTCTTTGCTATACAATGTATATTCCACGACATTTAAGTTATCAAAGCAGTGCCAAATAGACTATTTAGTTTTACAAACTGTTCGATAAGGGACACTAGGTGTCCGAAATATCTAGGTAACTTCCTCCTTGGTATTATCAGTAAATAAACACTATATGCAATGGGTAAATATTTGAATTATCTCTTTGCTAACAGTTTTAACCCTTTACTACATGAATATTTATGTATGAAATAATGACATCATGCATAATAATTAAGATTATTTTTTATAGTGGTATATGAATCTAACAAAAATGAGCATTAACTAGAGAAAAGGACATTTTAAGAATTGTGCAGTTTTGAAACCATTGTGAAAAATAGAGCATTTGCTCCACAGGAGCAAATGCTCCATTCATCACAATGGTTTCACACAGTGACTTTTACAGAAGCGTCGAAAGGCGTCAATATGCGGGAATGGGTTAATGTAGGTCTGATCAGGATCCAAAATGTTTGAAACTGAGTTTATTTCTCACATGAAATTGATACAGTTGCTTGTTTAACCCTTTCTCTGTTCAATAATAATGTAAGAACACCATGAATATTTATTAGCTGATTTTTGTATTCTTTGCGAAGCAATAGAATACAAAGGTGGCATTCCACAGCCTAACCCATGGTACCCTCGTCGGCCTGACAAAATAGTGCAATTTACTGACCTGCATTTAATGGATACAAAGGGTGTTTAATAACGTGGCATCCGGAAACAATCGTGGTATACGCTATCTGACATGGAAATGCCTCGTAACATAGGCTTCGGCTTAGTATGTGCAAAAATCAACAAAACCGACAAAATATAGCAATGTGTAAGAAGGGCGTACGGATATACAAATATCAATCACATGAAAAAATCACGTGATCATAACATGAATGAAAATACTCAATGAATAAAGCGCGAGTCGGATGACCATATGCAAGCGATTAGGTAATCACGCCCATAACTGCTTGTGGTCAGTGTGATAATAAGCATAGTGGGAAACGGCTGAAGTGTCAGCTGCAACTGTATCATCAACTGGATAGAGTGTTAATGCTTTCCCTTATAGATACGCAATTCCATGCCAAAGCGAACTTATTCGATATCAGATTGATACCATGCAAAGAATACTGCAGCGTCTACAACGCTTTGATTTATAATGGTACTCAGGATGTTTGCAGATGTGTGAAGAGGCATTTATATGAAGGAAAGCATTAAATGGCTATATTAACTTTTTGCTTGCTAGCAGCAGGTTCTCCCACCATTTATGACCTAAAGAAACAGTTTGGATCCAGATCATTGGACCTGATTTGAGATCCAAACTGTTTGTCATTTAGGCTTAATTTCTGTGATTTTTTTTAGAAAATTAATAGTTTTGAAAATGTTGCAGACGACAACTGAACAGATGGCAAAAATACTTGCAAAGAATTAAAACTAGATGGCGTACACAGTATGATATTGATCTCGTCTCAATAGATGTTTTGACAGAAAATAAGTAAGTTGACAATTGTGAAATATCATACACCTATAGCAGAGTTACAGATTAAGGTGCATACCCCAAAATATGTGTACTAAAATTGTCATTTCTCCACCAAACTATATACTGTGACCATTCTTTAGAACTGTCTCTCCAAGACAATTCTAAAGAGTGGTCACAGTATAGGGTTTGTTGGAGAAATAAAGGAGCTATTGTTGGAAATGTTTAAATTTACACATCTTATCGGGACCTCTGTGTAAAGTATTTACTGTAAATATTTAAGACACCCAACTTAAAGAGAAACAAATGGAGTAGCAAGTAGTTTATACCCAGATCAGAACGTTCCTTCAAGAGAAGTTTGATCTGGGTCTGCACTATTTACTTAACCCATTCCCTCATAGGCTATTTTTAGATGCAACCACTTTGATTAAATCTACCAAAAAGGAGCATTAACTACAGAAAAGGAAAATTTTAGAATTTTGTAGTTTGAAACCATTGTGATAAATAGAGCATTTGCTCCTCTAGGAGCAAATGCTCTATTTATCACAATGGTTTCATAAAGAGACTTTTACAGTAGAAAGGGGTATTTATGGAGGAAAGGGTTAATTACAGTATATAAACTGTTAAAGAGGAAGTAACTAGAGTGCTTCTTTGCAGAAGAATTAACTCTTTACTTCATGAATATTCATATCAATACTTATGACATCATGGATATTAATTACATGAAGTTTTATAATGGCGTCATACTTTAGTTTAGGCCATGTGAAAAAAAAATCTGAAGTGGGGGCATCAGTGTCCTGTGGACACATTTCTAGTGTTCTGTTGCAGTGCTTTGTAAAAAGGAAGAAAATAATCGGCAATTTTGCGAATTGTATGCGATAAAACATGAAACAACATGCATGTTATCTGTTCAATTTTCATTGTAAATTTGATTATTTTTATAACTGTATATGAACACAAGATAGTTTAACTAAGATAGAAACTGTAGAATCAGATCTATATTAAACTAAAAACAGACAGAGCAGACCCTAATCAGATGACTCCTGTAAGAGGCGTCTCATCTGGTCCTACTCCGCTTGCAAAGGTGTGAAAGGTATCTGTATCAGGTAAAGGGTTTATGTAGAGCATTCATTAACCGGCTTTCCCTCTCATATGAATGCTTTTTCACGCCTTTGCAAACAGAAAAGACCCAGATCAGACGGTTCCTACAGGCTACAGATCTGATTCTACAGTTTTTGTCAAAGCAAAAAATCCCTTGAATATTGTACATTATAAAAAATAAGCTAATAAATATTCATGATGTGATTATTTCTTACATGAAAATGAACAAGGAAGGGGTTAAGTAGAAGCAAGTTTTAGTATGATGTACTTATTTGGCCAATTACAGTTCATGTAAACAAATATTGTAGACCAATTTAAATGTTTTCCTGAAGGAGCAGTTTGATCAGGGTCTGCACCAGTTGAGCTACACTATTACAAGGTTTGTTCTCAAGCTTTTGATTGGTCAGATTTGAGCCAAAGGCCAAAGGCTCAAATCTGACCAATCAAAAACTTGAGAACGAACTCAGACTCAACTAAAAAGTTTTATAAGCATGGACACAGATTCATTTGAAGTTATTAAAATGTAGCAGTGTTAATTGACTTGTATAGATTTACAAACTGTTGGACAAGAAAACTCAGGCAATTACAATACTCAGGTATTTGAATGGTATTTGCCAGCAAAATCAGGTTACATTTTCAAAATGTGACCTTTATCCAGCTATCTGCGACTGACTCGCATTTGCAAACAGCTTTGATTCCGATACATGTAAGACGCTGAGCAAATTGGCGTCTCATCATCAGGATTGACAAGTCGTTTGATATTTGGTCAATAGTTTTGATTGACTTGTAAGTAGTCAATATTGTATCAGACCCATTATTTTTCCACAGCGGGATAAAGTTTTAAGTTTATATCTGTATTGAAATTGATATACTGTTGTGGCAGTTGTTCAGTAATAATTACAGCTGTTGAAGGTTGAATATTTGATAATAATTGAGCTGCAGAGACTATAGAGGTTCCTACAGGGTCTGGTAAAACATACCGGTATTTTTTTATTCAGCATTTTAGGGAGATGTGAGCTATATCTGATGAATATGCATGTAAGAAATATTAAACCCCCCCCCCCCCCCCCCCCCCCCACAAAAAAAAAAGAAAAAAAAAAAGCTGTCTGAACGGTGGACATATAGTAATCGCATTGTCAGTCCTTCGGTCTGACTTACCATCCGTACGTCCGTCCATCCATCCCAAATTTCCTGTAACTTTTTTATCTGTGAATGGATTTCAAAATAACCTGGCACAAATGCTCACCACACAAAGACAATGTGTCACGTTCAACTCCTGGTGCATGGGTCAAAGGTCAAGGTCATCCTTCAGGTCAAAGGTTGGGCGCATGAGTGTTTCACAAACACACTTTTGTATTCATTTTCATTTAAGCCTTTCCTCCATAAATGTGCCTTTCTATGCCTTTGCAAACAGAGTAGACCCAGATCAGAATGCTCCTGTAGGAGCCGTCTGATTAGGGTCTGCTCTGTTCTGTGTCCATGTGCTGTTATAAACAAATAATCTAATTAATTATCATGATGTCACTATTTGTTACATGAATATCCATGGAGCTTAAAAAAAATATATTCATAGTATCAAAGAGTTTGGATCCTTAATAGACACACTAAAATTCCCTTATTCATAAGGCAAAGCTGTATACACCTGTGAACATTCTTGTGAGAATTAATTGCACCAAGAAAATAATTAACCCTTCATTCCATGAGAATAAAATAACATCATGAATGAAATCATGCATATTAATTAGCTGTATGTTTAAAATAACACATGAGCATACAAAATTAAGCAAACAGAGCAGTCGTCTGATCTGGGTATACATGTACTCTGTTTGCAAAGGCGTAGCAAGGCGCACTTATGGAGTAAAGAGTTCAGTATAATTTTTATCATGGCATTATACATAAGGTATTTTTTTTACCATTGCATAAGCTATAGAATTAGATGTATATATAATTCTATAAGCAGACAGAGCAGACCCTGATCTGGGTCTGCTCTATTTACAAAGGCGTAGAAATGCGTACATTTATGAAGTAAATAGTTAAAACAATTTGACTTCTAATAAAGTTGTCACTGTATGAAGAGTTTACAGTACATGCAGCATCAATACTCAACTTTCTGGTTTTCAGTTTTTATTAATATTCCGGAAGGCAGCAGCGGGGGAACTGGACGAGGACAGTGGCTTGAATGACCTGTACAGGAATATGTCAGAGATCGATGTGGACAAGGAAGGTGTCTCAGGGGCAAAGAACTTCTTCACTTCAAAGGTTAGACTGCAAGGACAATAAGAATTTGTTGGTTTAATAATTGCGGATTAACCCATTACTCCATTAATATTCATGTTAGAAATACTGACATCATGAATATGAATTAGATTAATTTGTATAACAGCTCATGAACACATGAAGTTTTGACCGTCACAAAAACTGTAGAATCAGATCTATATTACCCTTATAAACAAACAGCAGAATCTCCAACAGGAGCCATCTGGTCTTGGTCTGCTCTGTTTGCATAGGTGTAGAAAGACATAATAATGATATTAATATAATTGAATAAAGGGTAAACCCTTTTCCTGTTTTATGTTTATTCCAAATTTCAGTACCTACTGACTATTCACGGACATAACGAAATATGGAAGGCGGAACATTGTTGCTATTTTTGAAACTAATGAAATGGATCTATCAAAATTCATAAGTAAACAGAGCAGACCCAGATCAGATGACTCCTATAGGAGCTGTCTGATCTGGGTCTACTGTTTGCAAATGCGTGAAAACGCTTTTCTATGAAGGAGAGGGTTAATTGACAATGTTGGGTATTATTTCATTTGTTATTTAGTTCATGATTGCTTAATGCCAGCTACTTAACCATTTCGTGATAGAAATGCCTTTTGTCAGATGTATTTGTAAACAGACTCAACCAGAATTAGATGGCTTCTATTGCTGAGCTCAGTCAAAAAAAAGTTTTGATCAATGATTTCTTAAAGCGACATTTCCTTCTTAACCAGTCACTGTATTTTAACCAAATGTCAAGGGATATCAGATTCTTTGCAGTCTTCGAGTCAGTCAATTTCTTTAAATGACATCTCTTTAACAGTTGACAGGATTTCCATCAAATTTCATAGAAATTCTCTGTCAATTTTTTTAAACCTTTCCAGTCTGCTGCATAAGTAGGTCATGGAAGCTGAAAATGGATTTTATTGACACTTAACGTCAGCTCCGCTTAACCCTTTCCCTATTCTATGTTTTTAACAAATATCAATACATACGGAATATTCATGGACAAAATAGTTATAACGAAATATGGAAGGTAGAACATTGTAGCCAATTTAGAAAGTAAAGAAACAGATCTATCCAATTTCATTAGCAAACAGAGCAGACCCTGATCAGATGGCTCATACAGGAGCAGTCTGATCTGGGTCTACTCTGTTTGCAAATGCGTGAAAACATGTTTATATGAAGGAAAGGGTTAAACCGTCGAATGGATTTCCACCAACTTTCACAGGAATTATCTGCAGGTCACCTTTTATCAGGTTTGTTTGTATAAATCATTCTGGTGTGCTGGACAATTAGGCCAGTCAGGAGCTAAAAATAGAATTTAACTAACAATTTCTATAAATGACATCTCATTCTAAACCATTGAATGGATTTCTACCAAATTTCACAAGAATGATCTTCAGGTAACCCTCTCTTTGTCCACTTGGTAGGGGTAGGGGAGACATCAGTTTTTGTGACAAAAACAATCCTAGTTGTCAGCATAAATAGCGCACAGTAACTAATAATAGATTTTAACAACAATTTTTTCTCCTAAATCACTGAATGGGCTTTGACAAAACTTAACAATTTAATAAATTAGTAGTTATCACATGGTCTGTTTAGTAGTGTTTACCAGGTGAGTAATACATGTCCTTCTTGTTAACCCTTTCCTTTCTATGAACGCATTTCACACATTTGCAAACTAAAGATGATCCAGATCAAATGGCTCATATAGGAGCTGCCTGCAGTCAGGGTCTGCTATGTTTGCTTTTGACATGTTATATGTTTATTTCAATATCAAGCAACAAGACAATAGTTAACAACACATACGTCTTTTAAAAATTATAACAATATGAAAATTAATAGTAGTGTTATAGGTCTGATTCTACAGTTTTTGTCCAAGCAAAAGGTTTCCTTGAAAAGATTACGGCATAAAACTCTAGCTTATAAATATTCATGATGTCCTCATTTCTTACATGAAAGGGTTAAATAAAAGTGTTGGCAAATGTTTTAGATCCTGATGAGACACTGGCATGTCATCTGGATCCAAACTTTGCAAAGTTACCGCAAGGAATCAAGCAAGCATGTTTACTTTATATACTTGAGTTCCAATCCTAAGAATGTTATCCTGAAATAAGGCCCTAATAATCCAATTGTTCCAAAGACACGCCTTTTGGCACCTTTGCAAACAGAGTAGACCCAGATCAGATGGCTCCTATAGGAGCCATCTGATCAGGGTCTGCTCTGTTTGTTTACAAAACAACAGATCTATTTCTACAGTTTTTGCCATAGTTCTTACCAGAATATTTGTAGAGTAAAGGGTTATATTTGCTGATACAAGTTATAATTATTATTCTATACCATTAACAGATAAATGCACAGACAGCAGACAAGAAGTTTGAGCAGGAAATCAAAGAGGAACAAGAGGAGCGAAAACGTGAGGCTGAAGTGAAGAAAGAGAGGAAGGCAGAGTTTAAAGGCAAAGCGAAATTCTTTGAAGACGCCATGCAGAAGGCATAACCCAGACAGGTCTATGACATTGTGCAAACAACTGCAGTCACCAGATTTTGAAATTTTGCCCGCTTTAACCTTCGTACATGGTGGGCACATTTTTAATTTGCTGTTGCAAACAGTTTGGATCCAGATTAGATGCTGAGTTACTCAGGAATTTGCCCAGAAAGGAATATTTAACCCTTTACTTAATGAATATTCATATCCAAATGTAATGCTGTCATGAATATTTATTTTTTATGTAGAAACACATGATGTTTTGGTCATGTCAGAAACTATAGAATCAGATCTATAGGATTCCTAAACCCAATACCTGATAGGCCTTTTCTCATGTTTGCAAACACAGTTGACCCAGATCTGATGGCTCTTGGGTCTGCTCTGTTTGCTTATGGAATTATATAGAACGCATTCTACAGTTCCTTTCATGGCCTAAAATTGCCTAGTTAATGTGACATTACACTTATTCTTCTACTCCATGAATATTCATGTAAGAAATAATAACATCATGAATATTGATTAGATTCGTTTTTCATAAGGGCACATGGACACAGGAATTTTGGCTGCTGAAGAAACTGTATAGTCATATCTATATTATTTCATGAGCAAACAGAGTATACCCTGATCAGACGGTTCCAGTAGGAGACATCTGATCTGGGTCTACTCTGTTTGCAAAGGCATAGAAATGCATATTTATGGAGTACAACATGTATAATGAATTAAAATATGAAGTGATGCATCATCACTTGTTCATGAGGGAAAGAGTTAGCCTCTTCCCTGTACTATATTTATTCCAAATTTCAATACCTACTGAATATTTATGGACAAAATAGTTATAATGAAATATTGAAGGTGGAACATTAAAGCCATTTTAGAAACTAAAGAAACACATCTTTCAAATTCCAGTAGCTAACAGAGCAGACCGTGATCAGATGGCTCCTATAGAAGCTGTCTGATCAGGGTCTACTCTGTTTGCAAATGCATGAAAACTTGTTTATATAAGGGAAAGCTGTATCACAACAAAATCTTCACCTGCCATCCGCTTCTTTAGGAGGCAGGGTCTGCACTGTTTGCAGGTAAGACTTCAAAGGAATGTAGCTGCTACAGTGCAGACTTGGATCAGTCACGACTGAAACACGTACAGTATTGTTTTGCACTGTCTGCAGATGAGTGCCATTTCTTTATTTGCTCAAGGTACAAGGCCAATATTTAAAACTAGAACACTTTCTTTATGTCTCCTTTATTACACCCCACACAACGAATTTGCACGGGGTATATAGTTTTTAACCTGTACATAAGTCAGTCCATCTGGGTATCGTATTACATTGTTGCTCATCTAGCACTTTCATTTCTCCTCCAATTTTTCTCAAATTGCTTTAAAAATTGTCATGAATAAAAGCTGGATGAGTATGATATTCAGAGGAATCTGTCATGGGGAATCCTTTTTTTCTCTGACAATGTGGTGGCTTGGGGTAAGTGAGCTTGCTCACTAACAGTTCTTTAGTTGTGAATGATTTACCACCATTTCACGATCCAAACTGTTTGTCACTCTATGCTTGTTTAGGGCAGGAAATGTAAGGAAAAAAATCATTGAAGCAGCTGACACTATTTATGCTAAAAGTTAAAAGATATGGACTATTTAAATGATAATTTTGTTCTTGGTGGTGTTATATTATTGTTACAAATTTTATCTGTTGTGTGTAAGGGTTGAACATTTGATTTTCAGTTCCCTTTACTCCATACCTTTTGATGCCCTTGCAAACAGAGTAGACCAAGATCAGATGGTTCCTATTGGAGGAGCTATCTGATCAGGGTCTTCTCTGTTTGATTATGGAATTATATAGATCTGATGGTACAGTTTCTGTCATGGCCAAACTTTCTCTAGTTCATATGTCGGTATATAAATTCATATAAGTAATATTCATGATGTCATTATTTCTTACATGAATATTCATGGAGTAAAGGGTTAAACAATGATGGAATGTTTCACTTCGAATATTCAGTAATGAGAGGGTTAATTGATAGTTTGTTTTGGTCTACACTGTTTATATATATATCTCCAAAGGACTTCTCATGGTGTGGTGTAAATGTTGTTGATATTATGTAACAGATATTTGTCTAAAAGTCTTGAGTGATAGATTTTATTGGCAGCATAGGTTGATGTCTCAGATCTGATGTATTATTTATTACATGTCCAGAGCTCCAGATAAGATGCGTAAATTAAAACACTTTCAAGAATAACTCCTTTAACCCTTTCCATCATACAAATGTGTTTTCACGCATTTGCAAACAGAGTAGACCCAGATCAGATGGCTTATAGAGGAGCCATCTGATCAGGGTCTGCTCTGTTTGCTAATAGAATTTGATAAATCTGTTTCTTTGCTTTCTAAAATGTCTACAATGTTCCACCTTCCATATTTCTTTTTAACTATTTTGTTAATGAATATTCAGTAGGTATTGAAATTTGGCCTAAATATAGAACAGGGAAAGGGTTAATTCTCCATCAAAACGTATGCTGTGACCACTCTTTAGAATTGTCTTGAAGAGACAATTCTAAAGAGTGATCACAGTATAGGGATAAGTATTTGGGTACACACCCTTATCTGTATATCTGATGTCTGCACATTCACTCATTGTATCCATTTTCTCTATAGATACGTCTTTTAAATTAAGTTTTAATGTGTTTACAAGTAGAGTAGACCCAGATCAGATGGCTCCTGAAGGAGCTACGTTTGCTTATGAAATAATATACATGGCCAAAATGTCTGGTTATCACAATTCATCTGTAGTATTGATAGTGTTCTAAAGGCCAGTGGATATTCTCATGTTACTGCAATTCATATTGTTTTCAGCCTCATATTCAAACTCCTTATTTCTAAAGTTATAGAATTAATTGGTGTGGTCACTATTATTATTTTTTTAATTTTAAATCATCAGGATTTTTCGATCATTTTGTTCAGTAGAATTCTGAATAGTATTCTATAGCTTGAATTCAGGAAAGCTAGTTAAGACTTTGTTTCATATTTTATACATATATTTTTGCCATTGCAAACGGCATAGATCTAGGTCAGACAACTCCTGTTGGAGCTGTCTTATTTGGATCTGCTCTGTTTGTTAAAGAATACAGAAATAAAGATCATTATCAAAGACAATATTCATAAATTCATTATTTTTTTCATGAATATTCATGAAGCAAAGGGTAAATATGGGCTTGGGAACGGTTTAGACCAAGATCAAAGTGCATCTATCTTCACTGTTAGCCAGTCCTTTATTCAGCAGCCATATGAGAGTTACTCCCCTTGGTTTGGTGTTGATAAAACAACAAGACTTTTTTGTTTTTATTTTTATTTTTCATACAAATTCATTTCAGCTTATGCTTTTAAAGTATTGCATACATGCATTCACCTTATTTGTGTACTCGCAGCTAATATTTTCTCCTAATATCTAAATATGTTATCCTGATATTCTAGAGTTTACAATCTTTGCATATTCTTTTAATTCTTTGTTATTTTTATGCTATACATGTAGTATGCAATGCAACTTGTATTTAAACATTTTACTCAATGTATTAATTCTAAGTATCTTCCTTGAAACAATATTTTTTAATTTTATACATGTAAATTGCAGTGAAAACTTGCTTATTCGATCACTCAAATACGTTCCATTATCGATCTTAAACACAGGTGGCAGCGTAATGAAGGGTGAAAGTCATGCAGAAAGATCCTCTACGAGCTTTCTGCATGATTTACACCCTGCATTAAGCTGCCACCTGCATACAAAGACAAATTTTTCATTACTAAAATTTCGTACTGTATACAATGTAGTTACATACCCTAAGGTAGTTCTAACCCTGTACTCCATAAATACGCCTTTCTACGCCTTTGCAAACAGAGAAGACCCAGATCAGACGGCTCCTATAAGAGCTGTCTGATCAGGGTCTGCTGTGTTTGCTTATGATACAATATAGATCTGATTCTACAGTTTCTGTCATGGCCAAAACTTCCAGTGGCCATGTGCTATTATAAAAATTAATCTAATTAATTGTTTCTTACATGAATATTCATGGAGTAAAGGTCAAACAAACAAGAAACCAAACACACTGATCTTGTGTTTTCAACATGTCTACTCTTTTAATAACTCTTTACCTGAAATAGATGTATTTCTATGCATTTACAATCATAGTAGACCTAGACCAGGCAGATCCTGTTGGCTCACAATATGGTATAGTGTATAGTCACTATATGGTATAGTGTATGGTCACTAACATAGTATTTGGCTTGAAACTGAAGACTATTCTCAGACATGTGTGCGTGGTTCTCAGCTTCTATTGCTGATTCAGCAACTCAACAACATTCAAACATGTTTGATTGGTGTGCAGTGCAGACTAATCACACATGTTTGAATATTATTGAGTTTTAAGACTGATGTCCAGCTAAGGTATAGATATACATTGTGGTATTGATTGTAGTTTCAGTTTCGTTTCAGAAGAATTATCTGAACAACTGAATATTGTCTTTGATTCAAACACTGTATTGTTCTGTAATTTTATATGTTACAAGTAGATATCTTTGATTCAAACACTGTATTGTTCTGTAATTTTACATACTACCAGCAGATATCTTTGATTCTTACACTATTCTACTTTAATTTTACATGCTACTGCCAGATATCTTTGATTTTAACACTCTATTCTGTAATTTTACATGCTACTAGTAGATCTAAAATGTTTTACGTGTTGATGTCCTCGACGTTTTCTTTTTACAAATGAGAGGTACATGTACAGTAGAACCTGTATTGAGTGGTCATTAAAAAGAGGTCTAATTATGGGTCTGTAAGGCAGGTGGTAGTTTAATGCAGGTCAAAAGTAATGCAAAAAAACTCACATTATAGCTCTGACCATTTTTACCAGAGTTATTGGACTTTGAAATGTTCTTATACATGTATATAACATATAGTGAAAAATGCTTGATTAGGGGGGCATCCATGCCCCATGAACACAATTTTCTAGTTTTAAATAGATTCTGATGGAATTAAGATCTGTTGTGACCCTGGTCTAAGCTTTTTAAGGCCAGGTTGTTTGTTAATGTTTGGTTTATTGTTTGTTACAGGGTGTTGTAATAACAGTTTCATTTTCTAATGACAGGGTTTGATTTTTATCTTAACCTTTTCCCTCATATAAACGCCTTTTCATGCATTTGCAAACAGAGTAGACCCAGAACAGACGGCTCCTGTAGGAGACATACATAGATCTGGTAGCTCCTGTAGGAACTGTCTGATCAGGGTCTGCTCTGTTTGCTTTTGACAAGATATTTATCTGATTCTACATTTTTTGTCAAAGAAAAAAAATCTTTGAAAAGTTTACATTATGAATAAATCAGATAATAAATGCAAAGGGTTAAGTAATATTCATATATATGGACTTATTTTAACCTTGTTGTAATAACAGTTTTGTTTTCTAATGACAGGGTTTGAATTTAACTTATATAATATTCATATACAGACTTATTTTAACCTTTGGTGCTATGTAGTTTTTGTTCTTAATCTGTTAAATACCAATTGTTATTCACTGGGTGTGCACTAAATCTTTTACAAGTCGTCTTTAACTAGTGTTCACTATACTAATGTATAACTTTACTTATTAATATTATGTTATGTATACACATATTATCAATCTAAGTCACCTTGTATATTAATTTTTGCACAAATGTTATTCAAAATTAGTTTAGAGGTAGATTTGTGTAGTGTTGAGCCTGAATAGAGGTTGTCTCTATATACTCTACCTATTGATCTTCATCAGCTGATATTGCTCGGCCATGATAAGATACCTTTAGTTGCAGTACAACTAATTTTGTTAAGTCTTTACCTGAAAGAGACACCTTTTTATGCATTCGTACCATGACTGAGACTGTGAAAAAAGGATTTATGTTATTTCATAAGCAAACAGAGTAGACCCAGACCAGACAGCTCCTGTAGGAGGAGTTTGACCAGGGTCTTTACTATTTGCTAATACAGTAAAACCTCTCCACAATGGCCACTAAATTGTGTTAAGATGAAAGTAAAACAGAACGCTCGTATAGGAGCATTCTGTTTTACTTTCACCTTGTTTTAAGCAGCCACCTGCCTTTAATACAAAATACTTGATGTATTTTAGTGGCTGTTATAGAGAGGTTTTACTGTATGTCAGTATAAATTAAAGTAATCAGAGTGGTGCTTACTTGACCTATACAGCCTTACAATCAGGTGAAGTGGGAAGATTAGGTGTCCTAATATTTATGGTAAATTTTTACATTACTTGCATTTGTAAAAAGCCTAATCCACAATTTCTTTAGTGGTGTGGACTATATAATGTCAACCAATGATAAGTTTTATGCATCCATTTTCACTGAACGTAATGCTCTCATCAGTCATAACTCTCTCAAAACTCTCATAAGTACTCTGAAAACTCATTTTATAACTCTGAAAACTTCCTTGTTATTGTTAATTGTAGGATATACACTGGAGAAACGACACTTTAATCTTCTACAGGAAACTTTTAATGCAACTTAAGTTTTCCCACACAAACTCCACACTGAAGAGCTACAGTAACTATTATCTCCCTTACTACCCTTACTGTAATTAAGCAGGAGGAGTTACTTCCCTTACATCATAGGTTCTAACATTAATTATACTTTCTTTCTTTTCTTATTAAAGCTATCTATGATTAGTTATAACAGAAAAAAACCTACAAACATTAAACATCTACAAAAGACTAAAGAAAACAAAACTAATGTTTTTAAAACAGTAAAAAGTTTCATCCTAACTGGAATTAACTGTAAAACAAATAGCAGGGAACTATATGACTAGTCCATGTTTAAACTTGAGAGTTTGTCTCTACCCACGTGGCTGAATATTTAACCATGGATTCACACTTGATGTCTTAATTGTCAATCTTTGTACAAACTGCCACTATCTCTGGTAACATTCTACCCTCACTGAGAACTTTAAGAAGCTGAGCTCCTGATGCACCCTGTTTAGTCATGACATTTGCAAGCTGTAAATTTCCTGGCACCCAGTGAATGTTTCTTATTTCACCTAGTTTGATTTCTTCCTGAATAGCCGCAATATCTATTCGCAAACGTTTATCGTCAACTAGTTTTGTAGAGAACACTGATTCAATCACACTTTTGTTGTCAATAAAGACGTGAATGTCCACAACCCTGTTTGGCACTTTCAGCATGCTGGCCAGCATGTGACGGTAATAAATGCCAGCCTCTATTCCTTCCTGTAGACTTAGGGCCTCTGCTGCTATTGTCGATCTCACTACTCTCCTGATTTTGTTTGTTTGCCAAGTTATAGGACAACATTTCCCACTCTTATCCATAATCCACAGTATGTACGCCCCTGTACTCCCAGTTCCATCACTGATGTTTCCAAGTGATGCATCCGTAAAAATCACAATGCTCAGATCAGAAAGTATGCTATCTGAGTTTATATCTCTGGCTGGCTCAATATGTTTCACTTCCACTTTACTAACATAGTCAGAATGGTCAACTCTAATTTCACTGTCTTGCTGTTTCAAAACAAAACCTATGTATGAAAAGTTTTTCTCCTCCACTTTTCGAGCTGAAAACCTATCTGTTAATTTTTTCATACATCCATCAAACACTGAACTTCCCGCATGTAAAAAGTCATCAACATGGCAACATATGATTCCCTGCAACTCACCATCTGTGTGTAAATAAAACATTGCAGGGTCTAGTTCACATTGAGAAAATCCTAGGCTGAGAAGTTCTTCCTGCACACTAAGATAAAACTGCCTTGCTCCGTCCTTTAACCCATACAAACCATGCTTTAGTTTCCATATCACATCTGACATTGCACTACTTTCTTTTGGTGGCTTTATGAACACTTCCCTTTCTAATTCTTTCCCTTGCAAAAAGGCTGACTTTATGTCTGTTGTTTTCACTTTCCATTGTTTCATTGTTACAACAGTCAAGAATACTCTGATTGTTCCTTTACCAACCGTTGGACTATCACTTTGGCCTAACATATCCTCCTCAAAACCTCTAACAACCAGTCTGGCTTTTACCTTACCATCTTTGTTTGTAATGACCCATCGCGTTGACAAAGAATCCTGTCCATTATTTGGAACTTCTTCGTATGTTCTGAATTCCTTTAACTTTTCAAGTTCATTCTGCTTAGCTTTCATAACTTCATCTGCATCATTATCAGTCTTACTGCAAAGTATTTCTTCACTTTGCTCCATCAGTTCTGTATGTGGCTTCCATTCTAAAATTCCAAGATCAACACTCCTTTTTTCACCACTATCATCTTTCACATTATACCAGTTCTTATATTTTCCTTTTGCCTTTCCTGCCCGTCCCATTATTTCTGCAGTATTCCATTCATCATTCATTTTGTACTGAATTTTGTCGCCAGTGTTTACTGTCACACTTTCAGATGCTTTTGATGGAATTTCAGATTGCTTAGACTGTGTTAGTAAATTGTCACTTGGTATCACCTCTGTTATACTCTTTGACATTTTTTCTGCTGAACTATCATCAACCTGTATTTCTTCCTTATGTTCAGTGAAACTTTCTCCAACCTTCTTTAGCCTGTTTGGTGACACTCTAACAAAAACACCCCCATGACGCACAAACACTACTTTCCCGTCTTGAAAAACAACTTTTCCAGGCCCTAACCACTTTTCCTTACCCTCTCGCTTGTAATACACTTGCTCTCCACTGTTGAATTTCTGCTCAGCTGCTCTAACCTTAGCACGCAAAGCCCTTCTTATTCTCTCACTTGCTTCTGTTTCAATAAATGCTTTACGAGAATTGTGTAGTGCATTGATATGTATAGCAAATTTCTCACTGGTCGTTACACCCTCCAGAGACGGCAGCATGTCAGTTAATATGCCCGGAAGGTGTGGGTTCTGCCCAAACACAAGCTGGTGGCTACTAAATCCATTCCACATTTGAAGAGAATTTTTTGCCATATTGGCCCATGCTAGGAGTGTCTGACTCTCTGTATTGGAATTTTCTGCCTCTAGTTTCATCAGCATCATGTCCACAACAGCATGGTTCCTCTCGCATAACCCGTTCTGGAAAGGACTCTCTGCTGCTGTTGTATGTAACTTCACATTCAGTATTGATGCCACCTCACGCATCTCCTCAGAGCTAAACTCACCACCATTGTCTGTCATAATTGCTCCCATAACACCAAAAACTCCAACCCAATTCTTCATCATACAATCAATGACATCACTTGACCTCTTTCTGCTTATGAACACTGATATGGTATATCTTGACCACATGTCAATCATGTGAAGGATCCAGCAACCTTTCCACTGTTTAAGATCCATTGCCACAGTCTCATTGAACTCCTTTGCCATTGGCAATCCAACTACAGGTGCAGATGGTGTTCTTGAGTAAATGGAAAAGTAGTAAAGTCAAGCAGACAAAGCCACATGCAAGACGCAACCACCACCAAAACACCGATAGACAGCATGACACACACACACACACAACCACACACCCAAACGCACACGCACACACACACACGAAATGAACACAGAAAACACCAAAAGACACACAAGAACCAGGGACAAACGTTCCACAACATGAACAAACCACAAGCACAAAGACGCAAGGCAAACAAAAGGAAGGGTGAAAAAGAGAGTGCCGCCTTGGCACGGTCAGCAGCAAAAACACCACTGGGGGTTTAAACCGGTTTACGGACGTCCTAACCTCACACTTCTCTCAAAGTCACCCTAGCTTTACAAATATTGTAAATAAAGGTATCCCCGCTGGACTTACCCACAACATAGACGACGGTGAACACAGGACAACATGTAAAACATAGCATAATAACTGTGACAATACGTCAAATATGTACTCAATGACTTTGCTGAAGTCAGAGCACCTGCAGGTAAGCCGTTAAGGGCACGACAGGGAAAAAATAATACATGAGTCTGGTAAGCTCCTCCTGTATCCAAGTTTAAGAGTATACCATCATAGAGTACTACCCTCGGCCTGTCATCGCGCAAGCAAAGAGGGAAGCGTAGCTACCGACTGTAAAAGGGTCGATAACCAAACATGCAGTGTGTTGCAATATAATAGGATCATAACCTTTCTTTTTAAATTTTTTAATGCGTTTTATAAACAAATCATGAAAATGGATATGACCCCGAATTTTCCTAAGTTTGTAGATAACATCCCCATAAAATTCTGGTTGAGAAATGCCTTGTCGCAGTAACGTCCGTAGATTGCAATTATATTTACTAATGAGAGGTAAATTTCGATAATAAAATTTAGAAAAGGTTTTCCGAAGTTTGTGATATCTGTAACCTTGCTTAAGAAGTTTATCAGTTATAACTATATTACGTCTGTTAAAATCTTCAAGCAAAGAACAGGCTCGGGCAAACCTAATAAGTTGAGAAATATAAACACCATAAGATGTAGAACGTGGCACATCCCCATCTAGAAAAGGATAATTAACAATTTTAAAATTAAAATATTCTCTTTTATCGTATACTTTGGACGAAACTTTATCATTTGTAATTGAAAGATTCAAATCTAGAAATGAAGCATTAATGTCAGATTGATTAGCTTTGTTTAAAGACAGTTCTTTTGGGTAGATTGAAGAAACCATAGTATCAAAATAAGGATTATCTAAATTCAAAATATCGTCTAAATACCTTGAAGTTTTATTAAAAGCATTAACAATATCGGTCAGTTTGACAAATTTTACAGTTTTGTTCAATTTGAGCAAGTAATTTCTCATAGTCTTCTTCCCAGGATTCAGCATCGCAGAGTAATGCTTTCAGTCTCCTAGCAGGTGGATGGGCAAATTGTCGATGCAACTTTACGAGCTGTCTATAACTATCTTCAAATTTCACCTCACACACTGTCTCCACCGGTATACGCTCTGATTTGTCAACTGGGATGCAGTAATGTCCTGACGATGTCAAATTCAGGGAAACTTCTTTCCCGAGTATTTCAGCAGTATCATGTTGCAAGTCTAACCTCACACCAGCAGTTTTCATCGCTGATCTTGACAACAGAAGAGGTATGTCGGAGTCTACTACATCCATTTTAATGGTAACTGGTGTACCCACTATTTCTGCCGGAACACTGTATTCACCATTTGATTTTAGTTTTGTTCCACCCCCAAATTTGAACACTTTTCTTCCCTCTTTCTTTGTGATTTTCACTCTATCCTCTTCATTTAATGAGCTGATGTACTTCTGTAACCATACTTCACCACAAACTGTGCTGCTACATGCACTGTCTAGCACAGCACAATTTCTAGCGTCAGCACCAAGTTGACTTATAGCATCCACTTTATACCCCGTGAATAACACTACATGCTCTTCCTCTGTGATGTTGACTTTATTCAGATTCTCCCAACTGTCTGGACAATCAGCAACTAAATGTCTATAGGAACCACAAGACCTACATGTTATTGGTCGCCCATCAAGACCCACTGGATTAATCTTTTTGTTTGCACTATTTACATGAGTTCCTGAACCTCTGTTTTGAACACCTCTACCCATTACATTCCTACTATTTCTGCCAACTCTCTGAGACACATAATTTTGTTTGTATGGCTGCCTTGCTTTTATGTAACCTGCCGCTAACAAAGCCTCTTCATTTTGTGCCAAAAATGCTGGTTCCAGTTTGATGCTTGGCACTTTCGCACTAGCTCCACCTTCCACTATCTCGCCTTTGAATTTCTTAAGTGATTTCTTAGCTTCTTCATATAGCGTACCTTTGTTTTCATAATTCATACCAGTTAAAACTAACATCTTCTCCTCTTTAGTGATATTTGCCTTACGTAAAAGTTTAAAAGCTAAAATTTCAGATGGAAGAGTCATTTTTTTCTTCTCTATTTTCCTGTACTTTGAGTCAAATTGGGCAATATACTCAGAAACTGTTTGTCCTTCATCTCTCTTAAAATCTTCAAATTCCTCAAACTTCTCTAAACTATCACTTAAATCATCTTTTCCAAGATGTTTGTCCAAGAATTCTACCAATGTAGTAAACCCCTCCTCTTTCTTCAAATCCTCAAGTTTTATCTGATCAAACACTTTCTCTCTAATCTTATGTTCATTATCTTCAGGCAATGACAATGCAACAGCAACTGCTTGTTTAGTCTTTGCTAGATCAGTGACTTCCCTCCATGCTAACAGTTCTTGCTTATACAGTTCATATGCTTTCGCTTTGTTCAAAGTGGGTGGGTTAATTTTTGTTGACATGGTTATTCTTCTTTTTCTACACTTTCCTCTGTTAAAATGTTACTAAATAATGTCTTTGGATCGTAGGGCATACATACGCTCTGCTACCACTGTTAATTGTAGGATATACACTGGAGAAACGACACTTTAATCTTCTACAGGAAACTTTTAATGCAACTTAAGTTTTCCCACACAAACTCCACACTGAAGAGCTACAGTAACTATTATCTCCCTTACTACCCTTACTGTAATTAAGCAGGAGGAGTTACTTCCCTTACATCATAGGTTCTAACAGTTATAACTCTGAAAACTCAAATGTTATAACTCTTTAAACTCTCATAAGTTATAACTCTCTCAAAACTGTAAGCACTCTTTTCTGTCACTTTTGTCCAAGCATTATTATATTTCAGTACTACCTACATGTACTTATACACAGATACTCAAAATACATCTAACCAGACATTCACAATACATCCAACCAGACATATTCACAGTACATCTGACCAGACATTCACAATACATGCAACCAAACATTCACTATACATGTACATCTAACCAGATACATTTCGGAAAAAAATAATTATCTTGCCACTTCCTATCATTGATACATGTATGCTTCCACTTATTGCTTCAAGCCTGTCAGTATTGTAGATACATGTAGTGCCTTTCATTGCTAGTACAGGATCAGTATTCTGTTGTAGAGGAACATATAGATAAGCTTCACATTATGCAGAAATTCATAGAAAATTGTACTCCAGAAAGATTTACTATGGAACAGTCAGGGTCACGTTTTACAAAAGATTGTATGACCAAACTTATTGCAAGTCCTATTTTACGACAGTCATTACTATTCAGACTCAAGTCCTATTTTACGACAGTCATTACTATTCAGACTCAAGTCCTATTTTACGACAGTCGTTACTATTCAGACTCAAGTCCTATTTTACGACAGTCATTACTATTCAGACTCAAGTCCTATTTTACGACAGTCGTTACTATTCAGACTCAAGTCCTATTTTACGACAGTCTTAACTATTCAGACTCAAGTCCTATTTTACGACAGTCTTAACTATTCAGACTCAAGTCCTATTTTACAAGTCATTACTATTCAGACTCAAGTCCTATTTTACGATAGTCATAACTATTCAGACTCAAGTCCTATTTTACAAGTCATTACTATTCAGACTCAAGTCCTATTTTACGACAGTCATAACTATTCAGACTCAAGTCCTATTTTACAAGTCATTACTATTCAGACTCAAGTCCTATTTTACAAGTCATTACTATTCAGACTCAAGTCCTATTTTACAAGTCATTACTAATTCAGACTCAAGTCCTATTTTACGACAGTCATTACTATTCAGACTCAAGTCCTATTTTACAAGTCATTACTATTCAGACTCAAGTCCTGTTTTACAAGTCATTACTATTCAGACTCAAGTCCTATTTTACGACAGTCATTACTATTCAGACTCAAGTCCTGTTTTACGACAGTCGTTACTATTCAGACTCAAGTCCTATTTTACAAGTCATTACTATTCAGACTCAAGTCCTATTTTAAGACAGTCATTACTATTCAGACTCAAAATTAACACATATTCTAACATGTGACTAGTTCGGTTAAATTCAAACAACAGAACTTATTGTTATTTGCAATTGTCGTGTGTTAGAATTTACGATAATTTCTGTCATATGATCCTTTGTAAAATGGGTTTCAGTTTCATTTCATATACAGTTAAACCCGGCTAATGCGACCACCTAAAAAAAGGTATAATTCTGGGTGCTAGATACAGGTGTTAGCTTAATGCAGGACAAAAGTAATGCAGAGGAGCTTTCTGCATTACTTTTGTCCTGCATTAAGCAATCACCTGCTTATAAAGACTGCTAGGTTTACATTTTTAAGTGGTCGCATTAGGGGGGTTTCTACTGTATAAACATTCTTCATCATAATCCTAATGTCAAAATATGTACATGTATGTGTTTGAGCGCCTCCATAACAACTATGTGTAGTATCTTTGCCTTGCCAGTGGTGAGTCACTTGCTAAGGGTGAACTATCTGTTATTGGTCTACATTGTTTGGGAACATGATCTGCAATATTGATTATCCTCTTTGAAATGCATAACCTCTTGTTGAAATACGTAACATCATGATGAAATGTATAACACTTTAATGAGATGCATACACCTTGATGAAATGCATAACAGTTATGAAGTTATCGGTCAGAGCTGAAACTGTGGAACTATATTACCAGTATTCCACAAGTAAACAGACTCAGATCACACAGCTCCTGTAGGAGATGTCTGATCACGGCCTACTCTGTTAGTAAATGTGTAAAAATGTGTTTCTATCAGGGAAAGGGTTAATCCTTTATGCCATTGATACACCTCTGAACCCATTCCCGCATATTGACACCTTTTGATGCCTCTGTAAAAGTCACTTTTTGAAACCATTGTGATAAATAGAGCATTTGCTCCATAGTAGCAAATGCACTATTTACCACAATGGTTTTGTAACTACACAATTTTAAAGTTTTCATTTTCTCTAGTAAATGCTCCTTTTCAGTAGATTTATTAAAATAGGTTGGATCTAAAAATAACTTATGAGGTAATGGGTTAACACCTTTGCAGAGTATGGGTAGTCCTAACTCAGATGGCCCTTACAGATGTCATCTAATCAAGGTCTGCACTGTTTGCTTCTGGAATTATGATCTGATTTCTACAGTTTGTGCTGTGACCAAAAACTACGTAGTTCATGTGCCAATATAAAAAGTAATACATGTATTCATACATATAGTAGAACCTGTCTTAAGCCACTTTGAATTGTCTGGACGCAGAAATCTTAAAAAAGCAGGTGGTTGCTTTATGCAGGGCAAAAGTAATGCAGAAAGCTCCTACAGGAGCTTTCTGCATTACTTTTGACCTGCATTAAGCTAACACCTGCCCTGCAGACCCATAATTAGACCTCTTTTTGATGGTCACTTAAGACAGCTTCTACAGTACATTATTTCGTTTTTGACTATTCATGGAGGAAATGGCTATGCCATGGATACATGGATTCATACAGATGTTGTTGTTGTTGTTGTTGTAGTGGTAGTGTTGTTTATTCCATATATGGCCTCTCTGTTAAACTTGTAATATTTGCGGTAACTTGTGAACCCTTTACTCTACTTATGAGCGCCTTTTTACGCCTCTGCAAATAGAGTAGACCCAGATGAGATGGCTCCTGTAAGAGGGTTAAATAATTCTATCAGATTTCAACCATTACAGCTGTCAGAACAAGAACATGACAGATCTTTAAACCTTTATAGTAAAGAACCTGACAGATATAAGCAAACAGAGCCGACCCTGATCCGACAGCTCCTACTTGATCGGTCTGATCTTGGTCCTCTCTGTTTGCAAATGTGTCAATTTATCTTTATCAAGTACAGAGTGAACCCTTTGCCTGTTAAATATTCATGTAAGAAATAATGATGCTATGACTATTTATTAGGTAAATATATGTGAATGGCATGTGTGTACTTGGGAGTTGTGGTATTGGTAGAAACTGCAAAGTCAAATCTATTATAATTTCATAAGCAAATAGAGCAGACCCTGATCAGAGGACTCCTATAGGAGCCATCTGATCTGAGTCTTTTCTGTTTGGCAAACATATGAAAAGGCGTTTTATATGAGGGACAGGGTTAGGCCTATGTGAATCTGTAAAAGTTGTTTTTTGTTTCAAGTTAAATTGTACATCTTCTCCCATGTCTTTTCAAACACATGGGAAAAGTGTCAAGCAGTTTGGAATCTGATGAGTCACTTGGCATGTCACTTGGATCCAAACTGCTTTTAAAAAGTCATTTCAAATTGGCACCTTGCTTGGTAAATTGATCTGTTAGACGTTATCTCTGGGTTGGTGTGGAAATAGAGGAGCTATTCTTAAACCTTACAATGCTAAATTTTCAAATGAACTATTCCAAAATTCAAACAGGTCAAGCTTACGGTGAATATTTAGGGATTTTTCGAACGAAAAGTGTAACATGACAACATATAAGCAAACAGTGCAGACCCTGATGAGAGGGCTCCTCTTGGAGCCCTTTCATCTGGGTCTACACTGTTTGCAAAGGACATTAGTGACTCGTCTCCCACATTGTAAGGGTTAAAAAAATGTTTAATTTATACCTGTATGCCTCTGTTATAAGTTGGAATTGGAACTTTTGTCTGAGTGTTACTTTGACAGTGTTTTTGTTATCCTTTTGAAGTTTTGTAAATGTTTTGTACATTTTATAAATAAATCTGCATGTTACAAAGTAAACTTGTTGTTCCCCATGCTGGCCATGAGTGGTAATACCTATGACATTGTCCATACACACTCCTACTTATACCTATGACATTGTCCATACATTCTCCTAATTAACCTTTTACGCCATAAATACGCCTTACTATGCCTTTACAATCAGAGTAGACCCAGATCAGATGGCTCCTGTGGGAGCCATCTGATCAGGGTCTACTCTGTTTGCTTATGATATAATATAGATATGATTCTACACTTTCTGCCATGGCAAAAAAGTCCTGTGACCATGAAGTTTGAAGTTTGAATTTCCAGAGTGAAATGGTCCATTATTGTTTATGCCTTCTTGCACAATATTTCGTCCACTTCCATTTCTGAATTCAAGGTCCGTTAAATTTATCTATAGCCCTTTACACCATAAATATGCCTATTCCTTTGAAAACCTATAGGAGTCATCTGATCAGGGTTCGCTCTGTTTGTTGATTACATTAATATAGATATGATTTTACAGATTCTGCCATGACTCAAACTGTCTTTGTTCATATGCCATTAGAAGAATGCATCTAATTAGTATTTGTGGTATCATTACATGTATTTCTTAATGAATGTTCATGTAGGAAAGGATTAAATGTGCAAAAAAGATGTCGAAACTGTTCAGATCCTGATCAGGTGCTTCATCCCAATGCAAACTGTTTGTGCAGGTAATTGTTAATTTGATCACAATGTATTCCAGTAAAACTCTAAACCGGACGTTAACCCATTCCCACATGGGCTATTTTTAGATCCAACCTCTTTGAATAAATCTACCGAAAAGGAGCATTAACTAGAGAAAAGGAAAATTTTAGAATTTTGTAGTTTTAAAACCATTGTGATAAATAGAGCATTTGCTCCTATAGGAGCAAATGCTCTATTTATCACAATGGTTTCATAAAGTGACTTTTACAGTGGCGTAGAAAGGCATATTTATGGAGGAAAGGGTTAATTTAATCACAATGTATTCCAGTAAAAACCTAAACCGGACGTTAAAGTATAAATATTGGTCTTGGAGACAGGTGTCAGCTTAATGCAGGGTTCCTAGAGGAACTTTCTGCATGACTTTCACCCTGCATTAAGCCTTTCCTCAATAAATACGCCTTTCTACGCCTCTGTTATAACCACTTCTTGAAACCATTGTGATAAATAGAGCATTTGCTCCTATAGGGGCAAATGCTCTATCACAATGGTTTCAAACTACAAAATTCTAAAAATTTTACTTTTCTCTAGTAAATGCTCCTTTTGGGTAGATTCATTCAAAGAGGTTGGGTCTAAAAATAGCTTATGGAGGAAAGGGTTAAGCAGCCACTTGTCTAAAAGTGTCTAAATTCTTCTTTACTAGAATTCCAGTTTAGAATTCCACTGTGACCTTGACCTTTGACCAACTGACTTCAAAATCAATAGGGGTCATCTACTGGCCATGACCAACGTCCCTACTAAGTACAAGACAAACATTTATGCAAGCATCTAGATTGCCCCCAAATTTTAATTACAAGGGAGAGTAATATAACACCAGGGTGTGGGGCACTTAGGAATCAGCGGTTCAGAGAAGGAGTCTAAATAATTTGATTTAGACCCCATCAAAACTTGAATATTTATATAAATATAACAATTTAGTGAAATGAATGAAACAGTTTAATTTGTTATTGTTTAATCCTAATGCCCAGTTTTTATTACCTATGTTTTTATGTACAAAAATCAAATCTGATGCATTTTCCTTGCTTGTCTGCCTAGCCCTATAAAAAAAATGCTCAAATCTCAGGCATTTCTAAGGATTTCTAAGGCATTTTGTCTAACAAAGTATGATACCCTTGCAATTTTCATTTACATTGTGCTTAAATTGGGATAATGAACACCTTCGTCGACTTGATTCCGAATATAAAAGTTAATTGCAGACAGTTTGGATCCTGATTGTGCAAACATTACGTTACTTGTCTGATCAGAATCCAAGCTGTCTTAACCTCATCCTTAATTATGATTATTAACCTCTTCACTTTCTTGATCCAGAAAATAAATGTTATTAGCAGTTTACACGTCTTATCAGAATCCAAATAGCGTAAATCTCATAAAACTATTCGATGCTATTCTGATCATCAGTAATAATAACTATCCACCGCCCCTTGCATATAGCACAAATGGAAATAATAGGAGAAACTATCCACTGCCTCTTGCACATAGCACAAATGGAAATCACATTCCATAGGATCACCCCCTCCATGGTCGATCAATGAAGACAGCACACCCAATAATTATAAAGTAATTGAGTGGCCATGCTTTTTTTTTTATTGAAGGTAACTGTAACCTTGAGTCCTTTGACTGACTAACATCAAAATCAATAGGGGTCAGCTACTAGCCATGACCAACCTTCCTACAAAGTATGAAGACAGCACGCCTAATACATATCAAGTTAATGAGCGGAAAAGATTTTTTAGCTCAAGGTCACTGTAACCTTCACCTTTGACCTCAAAATCAATAATAGGGGTCATCTACTGGCCATGTTCAACCTTCCTACTAAGTATCATTAATTTACTGTATGAAGACAGCATACCCAATAGTTGTCAAGTTATTGAGCGGACAAAGATGTGGCTACTGGACGGACGGACGAGCACCATACCAAAATACCATGGAAGTTACCTTTGGCATATAAAAAAGGGTTATAGTGCCCGAATCGAGAGGGCTATGGAAGCAATGTATTGCTAACCTGGTTAAAGGCTATGGAAGCAATGTATTGCTAACCTGGTTAAAGTCATGTGACCTACTTTATGCAACAGACAGGAATGATTTATACAAATCTGAAATTTGGCACGTTGTGTCCGGTGAGCTAAAACTGACTTGGAGCCAAAAATAACTTAATAAACTGACTTGGAAGCATTGTTTATTTTTATAGCAAATATTCATGGAAGTAAAATACAAATGAGTCGTACCATCAGAAAATGACCCCTCTGAAATAACAAATAGTGTAAACCTACACCATGGCTGCTCTTTGCATATTAACCCATTCCCTCATATTGACACCTTTTGACGCCTCTGTAAGTCACTTTTTGAAACCATTGTGATAAATAGAACATTTGCTCCATAGGAGCAAATGCTTTATTTATCACAATGGTTTAAAAACTACACTATTCTATTTTTTCCCCTGTCTATAGTAAATTCTCATTTTCGGTAGATTCATTCAAAATGATTTGTGTCTAAAAATAGCCTACAAGGAAATGGGTTAACAGTAAATTTATGATAACCTATACAAACAGTTTTGATTCAGATGAGATGCCGAGGAACTCAGCATCTCATACGGATCCAAACTGTTTGACACTGATTATACTTTAGGAGAAAAATCGAAGAAAAATTCACTTTTGGCATGTTCCTTATCTATTCCTCTGTGTAAGGTGTGTTTTCTAATGGCCCGGCTCAAATCAATGACAGCAGACAAATGCAGTATAATACTATATGGGTAATATAACCACCGAACTACGTATAACACTTCATGATTAGACCCTTTCAACATTAACTATTTATCTCATGAATACTCCACAGTCAGATCTGTAACACAGTAAAACTTGCCAATAGCAACCATATAATGAATAAGTATGGAGGTCGATAAGAACCTCATGCAAGTAATGCAGAAAGATCCCAGAAGAGCTTTCTGCATAACTTTCATCTTGTCTTTAGCTACCACAAAAGCCCAGAAATGGATCTTATTTTAGTAATCGCTGTACATAGGTGTCACTGTATAAGTAACGAGCAGACTCTAATCAGACAGCTCCTGATCTGGGCCTACTCTGGTGGCAAAGGTCTAAATAGGTGGAATAGTAAAATACAGTGAATCCCCTCTAAACCAGAATTCCAGTACAGAAGAATTTAGATACCTTTAGGCAGGTGGCTGCATAATGCAGTTCCTGATATCTGGCTCTACTCTGGTTGTAAAAGTGTAAATATGGTAGGTGGGATAATAAAATACAGTGAAACCCATCTAAACCAGAATCCTAGTTTATTAGAAGAATTTAGATACCTTTATGCAGGTAGCTGCTTAATGCAGGGTGAAAGTCATGCATGACTTTCACCCTGCGTTAAGCAGTTCCTGTCCCCAACACCCATATTTATACTAAAGTGAAAGTCCGGTTTTGAGGTTTTTTTTTTACTGTAGATGCTTTGTCAAAGTAACCATAATACAGTAAATATGCCAGTGAGTATACACAATATGCAGTTGATGTTTGTAGCAGATCTGGTTGGAAAAACAACTTGCAAGACTTCTGAACAAATTTTCTGGCAGCGAAACCCTTTATCTGATGAATATTCATGCAAGACACCAACCCATAATGAATAAACGAAATAATAAAGCAAATTCTTGCATCAGTTAATTGAGCAAACAGAGCAAACCCTGATCAGCCAGTTCCTGCATGATACATTCTGGGTTTGAGTCTACTTTGCTAGCAAAGGCATAAAAAATCAGGATTATCAGGAAACAGTTTTTGCTCCATATAGATGTCTCTTGACACATTTGAAAACATAGCAGACCCAGATCAGATGGCTCCTGTAGGAAGTCTCTGATCAGGGTCTGCAGTTTGCGTATGAATTACATAGCTTTTGCTATCTACTATTTTGAAGAGGGACTGAAGTTGCATGTTCAAGCTGAGAAAAATGAAAACTGATTAACCCCCTCAACACTGTAGCCATTTTAGGAACTAAAGAAAAAGTACTCTTAAATTCTGTTAGCAAACAGAGCAGACCCTGATCAGGCTACTCCTATAGGAGTCGTCCGATCTGGGTCTAGTCTGTTTGCAGTAGCGTGAAAAGGCGTTTATGTGATGGAAAGGGCTAAGACTTGGATCAGCCCTCTCCTTTCATACAGAGTAGGCTCTATCATTAAACAATGATGAATCATTCCATACTGAAATTTCAGCATTCAAAGAGTTTTATCAAATATTAAATTACAGGTTTACTCTGTTTGTACTCTCTAATACGACCAGCAAAAATATGTCAAATTATGGATATCTTCTACAGGTGGTAGCTTAATGCAGGACGTAAGTTATGTAGAAAAGTTAAATCAGGCATATATAAATTGCTTTTACCCTGCATTAAGATAAAAATTATGCTTACAGCTTGTATTGAAACTTTCTGCATTAATTTTGCCCTGCATTAAGCAATCACCTGCTTTTAAACATGTCTATGTAAATAACTTATGTAGTTGCTATAGAGAGGTTTCACTGTATACATAAGTGTTTGTATATACAGCGCTCCCTCCCTACAACGGCCCTCTCAATAATGATTCCCTCCTTACAACAACGCATGTCTCCGTTTCCGAAACAACAAGGCTCCAGAAACAACTTTTTCCATCGTATTTTCTTTATGCCTCCATCAAACCCTATGTTGTGACCACTCTTTAGAATCGTCACTTGTGACGATTCTAAAGAGTGGTCACAACATAGGGTTTGATAGAGGCATAACGGATTTAGTTCTCGAAATACACCTTATCTGGGGATCTGCAAACAAGCTAATTATGTTTGATTTTCCCTCCCTATAAGAACTCCCTCTGAACAACACATACAATCTTCGTATCCCAAAGGGTGTCGTTGTAGAGAGGGGGCACTGTATATATATATATATATTAGATTTCAGAACAAAAGATAACAATTGCAAATTACACATGTATGTACATTTGGCACAGGATATATCTGTTTTTTATAAACTTTACAACACAATCAGCATAAAATTCAGTTACAATCAGAACTACAATTATGCCCTTGGATAAATAATATTATCATTTTCATTTCTGTTTGCCAAAATTCTCAGGCTTCAGAAGGACACAACTCTGTATATATGTTTATTCACTTAATGGTCCTTTTCATTTTGTTGTTTGAACACATCTGTTAAAGTTTGAGGCTAGCTCTGTGAAAGTTGACTGAAGCTAGCTCTGTGGAAGTTGACAGAGGCTAGCTCTGTGGAAGTTGACAGAGGCTAGCCTTGTGGAAGTTGACAGAGGCTAGCTCTGTGAAAGTTGACTGAGGCTAGCTCTGTGGAAGTTGACTGAGGCTAGCTCTGTGGAAGTTGACAGAGGCTGGCTCTGTGGAAGTTGACTGATGCTAGCTCTGTGGAAGTTGACTGATGCTAGCTCTGTGGAAGCTGACTGATGCTAGCTCTGTGGAAGTTGACTGAGGCTAGCTCTGAGGAAGTTTACTAAGGCCAGCTCTGTGGAAGTTCATTGAGGCTAACTCCATCAATTTGAAAATTTCCTGAGACTAGCTCTTATGACCATGGAAGTGCCACTAAGCTTAACGTATGGTGTGCAGACAAGAATCAATACCTCATGCCTCTAACTTTGTTAGGGCATAATTTCTACAACACCAACCACTAAAAGTAAGTCTAGTCCATCTTGGTTAAACAAACATCAATGACAACAAAATTTAATGTAGAACAATTAATTAACAATAAAAAGCATTAAATGCAGTAAGTCTAATTTTTGTGTCAAATAACAAACTTTTCTTATCATCAAACATGTTTAAGTTGCACATGAACAATTACAATGTAAGAAACCCTAAATTATAATTCTTTGGCAGTGTTGTAAAACATAACTCTTCACAACAGTGTTCATTTAAATATTTACAGGTGTTTTACAACCAGTGCAGCATCTTGTATACATATTATACATGAACACATTGTATGGACCTTAATTCTAAATACAGTGATACCTCCATATCACAAACTTCAACTTAATTAACCCTTTCCTCCATAGGCTATTTTTAGACCCAACCTCTTTGAATGAATCTACTGAAAAGGAGTATTTACTAGAGAAAAGGATTTTTTTTAGAATTTTGACCCCCTCTGTAAAAACCACTTCTTGAAACCATTGTGATAAATAGAGCATTTGCTCCTATAGGAGCAAAGGCACTATTTATCACAATGGTTTCAAACTACAAAATTCTGAATTTTTCCTTTTCTCTAGTTAATGCTCCTTTTCAGTAGATTTATTCAAAGTGGTTGGATCTAAAAATAGCCTATGAGGTTAACTCTGGTTACATCGAAGTTCGACTTATCCCAGTTTGAGATATGAAGGTTCCACTGAAACAACATAATTATTTTAACACCAACCTTCTATATGGTGGGAGACATAATAAAGCACACATTAAAATATGTCAAGACAACTCTGTTACTAGCTGTATGCACCGTGTTTACAAAGTCCAAAACCCTTTGAATGCTGACTAGTGGACAGATCAGACAGATTAAGGATTAAAGCTATTAGAAGATATTTAAATACATGTACAAACAATGCAGACCTGCATCACAAGGGTTCTCCAAATGTCAGTTAACCCTTGCCATTATACAAATGCCTTTTCACACATTTGCCAACATAGTAGATCCAGATCAGACATCTCCTATAGGAGTCGTCTAATTAGGGTCTGCTCTGTTTGCTGACGGAATTTGATAGATCAGTTTCTTTAGTTTCTAAAATGGCTACAACGTTCCACCTTCCATATTTCATTATAACTGTTTTGTTCATGAATATTCAGTAGTTACTGAAATTTGGAATAAAAATAGAACAGGGAAAGGGTTAACCCTTTTTCCCACCTTCAAATACAGTAAAACCCCGCTAATGCGACCACCTAAAAGAGGTGCTAGATGCAGGTGGTAGCTTAATGCAGGACAAAAGTAATGCAGAAAGCTCCTCTAGGAGCTTTGTGCATTACTTTTGCCCTGCATTAAGCAACCACCTGCTTATAAAGAATCCCTGTTTATTCATTAAGTGGTCGCATTAGAGGGGTTCTACTGTATATTAGTGTCATGCTCCAAAAATGTGAAGAATCTTTGAGATTTGAGGCATCATATATTCAGAGCATACGCGATATGGTTGTAACATTATCCGGAGATCCAGATAAGATGCGCAAATTAAAACACTTTCAAGAATAACTTCTTCATTTCTCCGTCAATCCCTATGTTGTGATTCCTCTTTTAAACCGTCTCTTCAAGATGTTTCTAAAGAGTGGTCACAACATAGGGTTTGGTGGAGATATGACCGTTTTAGTACTGGAGTACACATCTTTATCTGTTGCTCTGCTTATCAGTAAATCTTGAAGGAACTTTTCATTCATGAACATTTGCATAACCCTTTACTTCATGAATATTCTTGTAAGAATTAATGACATTATACACATTGATTAGATTATATTTTATGATGGCGAATGAACACAATTTTTTTTGGCCATGGTAGAAACTGTAGAATCATATCTACATGACTTCATACGCAAGTAGAGCAGATCTTGTTCAGAGGGCTCCTACAGGAGTCGTCTGATCTAGGTCTACTCTGTTTCAAAAGATATATTTATGGAGTAAAGGTTGAAGTGGAAGATACAATCTAATACAATTCCCTGTATTAATAACAAAATGCATATCTCCTGAAAGACTGAGAGGACACCAGACATAATTGCATACAAATGTTCAGCATCCTGAGGAAAAAAAGCAAATCTTTTGTCTGTCTCCGGGTGAGATCAGGCCATCCCATAGGTTACATTAATCAAAAATGAGACTTGTCCAGTTTCAAGGAGGTACAGGGCAGCCGAGAGTTGGGATACACTGATCTTACCTGATCACCAATCATTGATTATTGTTCTCATTTATTATCATAAATACACAAGAGCAATTTTCGTCAAACAATGATGACAATCTCCAAAATTAGTCAACATACTAGTTACATATTTCTAAATTTCTCCCCCAGACCCCAACTATTTTGGAACTTATTAGAATAATCTCTCTGTGGCAAATTCTAATGGGTACCCCAACAGGGTACAAATGGATGAGAAACCAAAAATATCCGACATAAAATACCCCTTAACCTGTCTGAATTGCATCATTTTTTCTTTTGAAGTCTGAAGCATGAAAGAAACTGTAGAATCGGATCTACAGTAGAACTTGTCCTAAGCAGGTATTGGTAATTGCTTAATGCAGGGCAAAAGTAATGCAGAAAGCTCCGATAGGAGCTTTCTGCATTACTTTTGACCTGCATTAAGCTACCATCTGACATACATAATGCATATTTATACCTCATTTTTATGATTGCTTAAGACAGTTCCTGCTGTTTATAATTCACTAAGACCCTGATCAGACACCTCCAAAGGATCCATCAAATCTGGGTCTACTCTGTTTGCAAAGGCATGAAAAGGTATTTCTTTCAGATAAGGAATTACTATCAAAAGCTCTGAAGAATTGTTCAGATTCCTTCAAGTGACCCAGGAATGACAGTATTAACTGTCTGGACACTACAGGTGAATGCAAGTTTGGATCCAGAGGAAGTGAGGGGCTGAGTAAAAAGCACCCACACTATCATACAATTCAATCTTGATTTTTTTTTTAATATAATGGACAATTTTTAAGAATGTGTAGCAGACAATATATTTTTGCAGACTAGAATCACTTTACTTACAGTTTCAAGTCCAATCTATATACAATATTTCTCAAACTAAACTACTTTGTAATTCCTATTAACCCTTTCCCTCATATATACGTGTTTTCAACCATTTGCAAACAGAGTAGACCCAGATCAGATGGCTCTTATAGGAGCTGTGTGATCAGAATCTGCTCTGTTTGCTAATGGAATTTGATAGAGCTGTTTTAGCTATTAAATATTCATGAACATTTATGAGTGAATTGATCATGTCAAGAATGTTTACTAACTTCATTTTTATAATGTAAAATTTTCTAAAGTATTTTTGTCTTAGACAAGAGGGCCAGAATGGCCCTGAAGCGCTCACCAGACAATCAGAGGAGAAGATTTTCAAAGTTTTCACTATATGTTTCTATAGAAAACTAGCCGGCCCTGGGGCAGGCCAATTTTGACCCCAGGGGCGTAATTTATATAACTTTTGTAGAGGACTTGAACATGATGCTATGAGCCAAATATTAAAGCTGAGAACCTTTCAGTTTCAGAGGAGAAGATTTTCAAAGTTTTCTCTATATGTTTCTGCTGAAAACTACCCACCCCTGGGGCGGGGCCAATTTTGACCCCAGGGCCATAATTCATATAACTTTTGTAGAGGACCTATACATGATGCTATGTGCCAAATATGAAAGCTGAGAACTTTCCAGATTCAGAGAAGAAGATTTTCAAAGTTTTCACTATTTGTTTCCATTGAAAACTGCCCATCCCTGGGGCGGGGCTAATTTTAACCCCAGGGGCATAATTTATATAACTTTTGTAGAGAACCTGAACATGATGCTATGTACCAAATATGAAAGCTGAGAAACCTCTGATTTCAAAGGAGAAGATTTTCAAAGGTTTACTATATGTTTCTATTGAAAACTTCCCACCCCTGGGGCGGCCCCAATTTTGACCCCAGGGGCATAATTTATATCACTTTTGTAGAGGACCTGAACATGATGATCTGTGCCAAATATGAAAGCTAAGCGCCTTCCAGTTTCAGAGGAGAAGATTTTCAAAGATTTCACTATTTCTTTCCATTGAAAACTGCCCACCCCTGGGTCGGGGCTTATTTTAACCCCAGGGCCATAATTTATATAACTTTTGTAGAGGACCTGAACATGATGCTATGTGCCAAATATGAAAGCTGAGAACCTTCTAGTTTCAGAGGAGAAGATTTTCAAAGTTTTCACTATATATTTCTATTGGAAACTGCCCACCCCTGGGGCGGGGCCAATTTTGACCCCAGGGCCTTAATTTATATAACTTTTGTAGAGGACCTGAATATGCTGCTCTGTGCCAAATATGAAAAATGAGAGCCTTCCAGTTTCAGAGGAGAAGATTTTCAAAGATTTCATTATTTGTTTCTATTGAAAACTGCCCACCCCTGGGGCGGGGCCAATTTTGACCCCAGGGTCATAATTTATAAAACTTTTGTAGAGGACCTGAACATGATGCTATGTGCCAAATATGAAAGCTAATAACCTTCTGGTTTCAGAGGAGAAGATTTTCAAAGTTTTACTACATGTTTCTATTGAAAACTTCCCACCCCTGGGGCGGGGCCAATTTTGACCCCAGGGGCATAATTTATATATCTTTTGTAGAGGACCTATAGGTGATGCTATGTACCAAAGATGAAAGCTGAGAACCCTGTAGATTCAGAGGAGAAGATTTTTAAAGGTTCAAATTGTTGACGCCCGACGACGCACGACGCACGCCGACGGACATCTGGCGATCACAAAAGCTCACCCTGAGCACTTTGTGCTCTGGTGAGCTAATAAAAACTGTAGGATCATACCTACACATTTCAATAAGCAAACAGAGCAGACCCTGATTTTTTCGATGGGGAGCTGTCTGATTTGGGTCTGCTATGTTTGCAGAGGCGTAAATATGAGGGAAAGAGTTAACCCTTTCCATCATATAAACGTGTTTTCACGCATTTGCAAACAGAGTAGACCCAGATCAGACGGCTCCTAGAGGAGCCGTCTGATCAGGGTCTACTCTGTTTGCTAATAGAATTTGATAGTTTTGTTTCTTTGCTTTCTAAAATGTCTACACTTTTCCACCTACAATATTTCGTTATAACTATTTAGTCCATGAATATTAAGTAGGTATTGAAATTTGGAATAAACATAGAACAGGGGAAGGGTTAACTCCAGATTCTACCATCACAAACACTGACAGTGACTAGAAGAAAACTCTTGATTTCAGGGTAATTTATTCACCGAAAAAATAATGATAAAAATTAATTTCTCTGCTTCAAAGGTCACCCACACTTTGCTAGATCAAACATAATGATATTGTCTTGACTACACTAGGGAATGTGACATGTTGGATCATGAGAATAACTCATAAATGAGATCTGAATATCTGGAAGACTTTTCTAAAATGAATAAACACTTAATGACTCTTAAGTACCCAGACGGTCTATCTCCCCTCTCTACACATTTCTAAAACTAAATACAGTAGAACCTGTCATGTGCAGGCCATCAAAAAGGTCTAATTATGGGTCGTATATGGCAGGTGGGAGATTAATGCAGGTCAAAAGTAATGCAAAAAGCTCCAATAGGAGCTTTCTGCATTACTTTTGCCCTGCATTGAGCATTGAACAACCACATGCTTTTTCAGATCCTTTGTTCATTAAATGAATGGCTGCATAGGTTAGGTTCTACTGTAATTCAATTTAGTACAATTAATATGATCTATGATCTTCAACACTTTTCTCCATATATATGCTTTTTAATGCCTTGGCAAACAAGGCAGACCCAGATGAGATGGTTCCTGTAGGAACTATCTGATCAGTATCTACTGTTTGCTTATGAAATGATATAGCTCTGATTCTGCCATTTCTGCTATGGCTAAACATTCTCGTTTCCATTATGCTGTTGTAAAATTTAACCTGATCATTATTCGCATAGCCATTATCTCACATGAATATTCATGGAGCAGAGGGTTAATTAAACTGAACACAGTCTCAAACAGTGCAAACCCAGATCAAACTGCTCCTTTTTGCCCATGTCTGTCTCAATACTTAGGTAGTTATTTTGAACACTGGGGTACAGCATAATGAAGCATCATAGCACAAGAAAATGCATCCGATTGAAACTTTGCAGGGTTGTCAGACAGCCATGAAGTGAATATTAAATGAATGAACTGTGAAACATTTCCAGTCTAAATACAGTTTGACATCTTAACAAGTGTAAGCCTTCAACATGAACCCAAAAGGGCAACAAAAATACAACCAAACATGGTTACATCGCTAACCTAATGTTTCAGTGATATCAAACTGGGAACTTTTTAGAAAGGAGGCTGTTTAACCCTTTCCCTGTTCAGTATTCATGTACGAAATAATGACATCATGAATATTTATTAGCTAAATTTTTATATTAATGTAAACTTTTCAATGATTTTTTTTGCTTTAAAATCAGATCTTTATAATGTGCATAAGCAAACAGAGCAGGCCCTGATCAGATGGCTCCTATAGGAGCCATCTGATCTGGGTCTGCTTTGTTTGCAATTGCGTGAAAAGGCATTTATACGAGGGAAAGGGTTAATGCAGGGTGGAAATCATGCAAAAAAGCTCCCAGAGGAACTTTTCTGTATGCTTTTTCGTCCTACATTTAGCTGCAACCTGTCTCAATGACCAATATTGATACTCCTTTAACCCTTTCCTCCATAGGCTATTTTAGACCCAACCTCTTTGAATGAATCTACCGAAAAGCAAAATGTTATAATTGTTTAATATAGAAACCATTGTGATAAATATACCATTTGCTCCTATCCTATGGAGCAAATGCTCTATTTATCACAATGGTTTCAAGAAGTGACTATTACAGAGGTGTAGAAAGGTGTATTTATGGAGGAAAGTGTCAAATGTTCTGATTAGTATGGATTTACTGTACATCATTAACAAGTAACTATTGGAACAAACGTATAAAACTGAAAAATCATAGCATATCATACAAAGTCAATAATTATAAAAACATTTAAATTATACTATACACATTTTCACACATTTAATCATTTTCAAACATCTCTATGTGCTAAATTCTCTGTACAATATCACAAAATATAATACATCTACACAGTGGAAGTATTTAATTCTTTATTCACCATTTACTCCATAGAGACACCCTTGGATGCCATTTAATACAGTCTAGACCCAGATCAGACAGCACCTATAGGACCTGTCTGACCAGGGTCTGCTCAGTTTCCTTTAATATAAGATAATAGACCTGATTCTATAGTTTCTTTCCTCATGATGTAAAATTCTGTTTTTCCCATTGCATTCAGTTAATTAACATTCATGATGTCATTATTTCTTACATGAATATTCATGGAGTAAACATTAACAATTGCTTCTTCATTAACACATTACCTCATAGGCTATTTTTAGACCCAACCTCTTTGAATGAATCTAACCAAAAGGAGCATTTACTAGAGAAAAGTAAAATTTTAGAATTTTTTAGTTTGAAACCATTGTGATAAATAGAGCATTTGCTCCTATAGGAGCAAATGCTCTATTTATCACAATGGTTTCAAGAAGTGTTTTTACAGAGGCCTAGAAAGGCGTATTTATGGAGGAAAGGGTTAAGCAACATTTAGTGCCCTACTCCACTGAATATTCACAAAAGAAAATAATGACATCATGAATAGCAATTAGCTGATTGTGTTATAATGGTATATGAACACACAAGAAGTTTTGGCCATGGCAGAAACTGTTGAGATCAGATCATAGGCAAACAGCTACTAGGTCTCCTTTGTTTGTAAATGCATTAACTCATTCCATCACAGGCTATTTTTAGACCCAAACTCTTTGACTAAATCTACCAAAAAGCAGCATTTACTAGAGAAAGGAAAGTTTAGAATTGTGTAGTTTTGAAAACAATGTGATAAATAGTGAAGTTGCTCCACTGGATCAAAAGCTCTATTTAACACAATGGTTTCAAAATGTAACTTTTACTGAGGCATAAAAAACATCAATATGAGGGAATGGGTTAAAAGATGTATCTATGAAATAGAGGGTAAAGACATTTCATTCTTTGAAAACTCATTTATCATACTAACTACAAACAGAAAACTGATTTTATCACACTAGCTACATTTTAAAATGGCACATTAACAAGCAGAGTAAAACATTTCTAAAAGGATTGCTCAAAACAAGTCTTTAACCATATGCACTCTGCAACTGTCACCTGCTAAAAGTGTTGTCTGCTTCAATTCTAAAGAAGGTTTGTATAAAACCAATGTCAGAATATCAAGCATGTTTTGATCCTTATGAGATGACTTGTTACTCTGTGTCTCATTTGGATCCAAACTGTTTGCAAATGTAATTATATATTTCCAGGACGAGTGCTGAAGGTTAAGGAAGTAAGTGGCTTAACTCATTCCATCCTAGACTATTTTTAGATCCAACCTCTATGAATTAATCTACCAAAAAGGTGCACTAACTATAGAATTTTTTTTTTTAGAATTGTGTAGTTTTCAAACCATTGTGATAAATAGAGCATTTGCTCCTATGGAGCAAATGCTCTATTTATCACAATGGTTTCAATAATGAGTTTTACAGAGGCGCAAAAAAGCGTTCAGTAGGAGAGAATGGGTTAATACAGAATAAAGTAAAGCAGAAGGTTCTCAAGGAGCTTTCTGCGTTACTTTCATTTTGCATCAAGAAGCCACCTGCTTTAAGAGACCCTAATAATAATTAAGTAATTGCTTCACAGAGCTTTCACAGAACAACTACTACATACATTTATTATTGCCAAATCCTCTCCTCAGTGTTCAAGAAAGATATGATAGCTTAATCCTTCACCTCATGAATAATCATTTAACAAATAATGGCATCATGAATATTAATTAAAATGATTTTTTTTCTTCAAAATGGCATATAAACACAGGGAATTTTTATCATTGCAGAAATGTAGCTCCTGTAGGAATTTTCTGATCAGGGTTTGATCTGTCTGCTCATGGAATAATATAGATTTCATCTAGATACATCTTGGGTGTGAGCACTAGTCAGTTTTAAATCATACTACAATTAATACCCCTTCTCTTGGCTATAAGCATATATATTTCATTCACACAAAATAAATGCCTGCCTCAAATCTTAGGCTAAGGGAAGACATACACAAAATTCATATCTAACTCTCTACCTCATGCAGATTCATGTAAGAAATAATGACATCATGAATATTTATTAGGTGAAGTTTATAATGGCATACAAACACATGCTATTTTGGCAACGGCAGAAAGTGTAGTATCAATTCTAATTTATTTCATAATCAACCAATGCAGACCCTGATCATACAGTTCCTACTTGAGCCATCTGATCTGGGTCTACTCTGTTTGCAAATTAAAGTGAAGGTTTAACCCGTTACCTCATAAGCTATTTTTAAATCCTACCTCTGAATAAAGCTACCAAAAAGGAGCATTTACTAGGGAAAAGGAAAATCTTAGAAACTTGTAGTTCTGAAACCATTGTAATAAATAGAACATTTGCTCCATAGGAGCAAATGCTCTATTTATCACAATGGTTTTCAAAAAGTGACTTTCACATAGGCGTCAAAAGGCATCAATATGTGGGAATGGGTTAAGAATTCTACTTAAAACATTGAGAAATTAAATTTTTTTCTAAACAATATGAAAAATCTTGTTCCATGACCAAATACATATCTAGACTTCAAATTCCATCAGTAACCTGTTACCTCATAAATATTCATGACATCATGCATATTTATAAGCTGAATTTTTATAATCATATACAGTATAACCTCTGTTGATCGGCACCCCTCTTAACCAGAAACCCCTGTTATCCAGCACTGCTGTTTGGTCCCGGCAGTTTCCCTATTTGTTTTATGTATCCAAACTCTCTCTTGATCGGAACCCCTGTTAACCGTTAACCGGCATACCTTGACAGGCCAATAAAGGCAAATTAGCGGTTTTTCACACCTTGTTATCCGGCGGTTTGCTGACCTGTGATCATTGACAGTAAGCCCTTTACATTCAAGTAGGTGATAAGTACCGTTAATGCGTCTAGGGTAAATTGACCGCCCTTTATAGATTTATATTGTTATCGTCATTGAAAATACATGAATGTACACATGTAAAAAATGGCAATACCAAATTATTTAGCGTCTGGATCTACGCTTTTTGCTAATTGTGTAAAAACCAGCAGTGATGGTCCGCATATACAGGTACCTGTGTAGAATCCGAACTTGTAAATAAAATATAGTACGAATGTTCCGGTGTTTTAGTCCAGCCCTTTATACATGTGTGTTTACTTCCGATTGTACGCTTAACACGTTATGCCTATAGTTTACATGTACATGTAGTTCAAAAGACAATAGAGAAACAGCGTAGATCCTGATCAAATGGTTCCTATTTAAATGGAGCTATCTGATCAGGTTCGGCGCTGGTGTATATATTTATATGTTGTGAATTGTCATGGTGGAATTCCCCTCGCAACGAAAAAAGGACTTGCTTGAATTAATCTTTGGGTACGTAAACTTGTGAATCTAGGCATAATTCTGTTAACCGGCACCCTCTCTTAACCGGCATTGTGACGTGGAACCATGAGGTGCCGGATAACAGAGGTTATACTGTAGTAGGAGCTTTAAATTTGGTCTTGGGAGAAACTATAGAATCAATTGGCAAACGGAGTAGATCCTGATCAGATGCCTCCTACAGAAGCAGTCTGATCATGATCTAATTTGTTTGCTTATGACATGGTATAAAACTGATTCTACAGCTTTTATTCAATCAAATTTTTACATTATAAATATTCAGCTAATAAATACTCATGATGTCATCATGAATATTGAACAGGTAAAGTGTTAAACGTTTAGCACATCAAAGGGTTAGATGGGTGATACAGAGAGGTTCTATGTCATGAACCTAAACTCTGGTAAGGAAGCAATTTCAATGTAACTTACAAGAATAATAATACAAGTATATAGAATTTGGAGCATCATTCCAGTTCTAACATGGATCTTTGGGTAAGTTACAGACAAGAGGAGTACCTTGATGCTACTCATCAGAACTGTCTCAAAGTACAGTAGAACCCCTTTAATGCGACCACTTAAAGAATATTAACCATAGCTGTCTTTATAAGCAGGTTGTTGCTCAATGCAGTACAAAAGTTATGCAGAAAGCTGCTATAGGAGCTTTCTGCATAACTTTTGTCCTGCATTAAGCTACCACCTCCCTCTGCCACCCAGAGTTATGCCCCTTTTTGGTGGTCACATTAGAGAGGTTTTACTGTAGCAATACAGAATTTGGCTGAGAATTCCTAGAGTTTGATAGATCTGTTCACATCTAATCTAAAACTCTTTTCACGTTTCTATCATTTGTGGTAACCATACAGATTGTTTGAATATGCTTGTGAAACATCTGTGTCTTTGGATAAGAACTCTGGAGTAAACTGTCTGAAAACCACCTCATCACATGGAGGGGGCGGGACTGGAGATCCACAAGCACCTCCCTCCTGTCTGCTTTGCTCCTCCTCCACCTCAAATGCACAGGCTTTAGAAGGTGTGTCTTCTGCAGGAAGGCCTGTGTCTCTTATATTGGGTAATTTCACATGTGAAGTGCAAGCAGCGATTTCATCAATATCACAGTATCTGAGGAAGAAATAATAATATACAGGTATGAAGATGTAAAACATAAGTTAACCCTTTCCTTCATATTTATTATAAATGCCTCTTAACGCATTTGCAAACATAGTACACCAAGATCAGACGGCTCCTATAGGAGCTGTTTGATCAAGGTCTGCTCTGTTTCCTATTAACATGATATACATCTGATTCTACAGTTTTTGTCAAAGCAAAATTTGCCTTAATTGTTTTTTAAACTTTTAAACTACAGGTAATAAATATTCAAGATGTCAAAATTTCTAACATGAATATTGAACATGGAAAGGGTTAACCAAGGACTCATTCTGGAGTGGTGTTAATCTTTCTTTCGCTTTCTTTGTTCTGTAAATTCCAAATTACAGCTCTATTTGAATAATGTATAACATGGGAAGGGTTAACCAAGGACTCATTCTGGAGTGGTGTTAATCTTTCTTTCGCTTTCTTTGTTCTGTAAATTCCAAATTACAGCTCTATTTGAATAATGTATAACATGGGAAGGGTTAACCAAGGACTCATTCTGGAGTGGTGTTAATCTTTCTTTCGCTTTCTTTGTTCTGTAAATTCCAAATTACAGCTCTATTTGAATAATGTATAACATGGGAAGGGTTAACCAAGGACTCATTCTGGAGTGGTGTTAATCTTTCTTTCGCTTTCTTTGTTCTGTAAATTCCAAATTACAGCTCTATTTGAATAATGTATAACATGGGAAGGGTTAACCAAGGACTCATTCTGGAGTGGTGTTAATCTTTCTTTCGCTTTCTGTTTTCTGTGAATTCCAAATTACAGCTCTATTTGAATAATGTATAACATGGGAAGGGTTAACCAAGGACTCATTCTGGAGTGGTGTTAATCTTTCTTTCGCTTTCTTTGTTCTGTAAATTCCAAATTACAGCTCTATTTGAATAATGTATAACATGGGAAGGGTTAACCAAGGACTCATTCTGGACTGGTGTTAATCTTTCTTTCACTTTCTGTTTTCTGTAAATTCCAACTTACAGCTCTATTTGAATAATGTATAACATGGGAAGGGTTAACCAAGGACTCATTCTGGAGTGGTGTTAATCTTTCTTTCACTTTCTGTTTTCTGTAAATTCCAACTTACAGCTCTATTTGAATAATGTATAACATGGGAAGGGTTAACCAAGGACTCATTCTGGAGTGGTGTTAATCTTTCTTTCACTTTCTGTTTTCTGTAAATTCCAACTTACAGCTCTATTTGAATAATGTATAACATGGGAAGGGTTAACCAAGGACTCATTCTGGAGTGGTGTTAATCTTTCTTTCACTTTCTGTTTTCTGTAAATTCCAAATTACAGCTCTATTTGAATAATGTATAACATGGGAAGGGTTAACCAAGGACTCATTCTGGAGTGGTGTTAATCTTTCTTTCACTTTCTGTTTTCTGTAAATTCCAAATTACAGCTCTATTTGAATAATGTATAACATGGGAAGGGTTAACCAAGGACTCATTCTGGAGTGGTGTTAATCTTTCTTTCGCTTTCTGTTTTCTGTAAATTCCAAATTACAGCTCTATTTGAATAATGTATAACATGGGAAGGGTTAACCAAGGACTCATTCTGGAGTGGTGTTAATCTTTCTTTCACTTTCTGTTTTCTGTAAATTCCAAATTACAGCTCTATTTGAATAATGTATAACATGGGAAGGGTTAACCAAGGACTCATTCTGGAGTGGTGTTAATCTTTCTTTCGCTTTCTTTGTTCTGTAAATTCCAAATTACAGCTCTATTTGAATAATGTATAACATGGGAAGGGTTAACCAAGGACTCATTCTGGAGTGGTGTTAATCTTTCTTTCGCTTTCTTTGTTCTGTAAATTCCAAATTACAGCTCTATTTGAATAATGTATAACATGGGAAGGGTTAACCAAGGACTCATTCTGGAGTGGTGTTAATCTTTCTTTCACTTTCTGTTTTCTGTAAATTCCAAATTACAGCTCTATTTGAATAATGTATAACATGGGAAGGGTTAACCAAGGACTCATTCTGGAGTGGTGTTAATCTTTCTTTCACTTTCTGTTTTCTGTAAATTCCAAATTACAGCTCTATTTGAATAATGTATAACATGGGAAGGGTTAACCAAGGACTCATTCTGGAGTGGTGTTAATCTTTCTTTCACTTTCTGTTTTCTGTAAATTCCAAATTACAGCTCTATTTGAATAATGTATAACATGGGAAGGGTTAACCAAGGACTCATTCTGGAGTGGTGTTAATCTTTCTTTCGCTTTCTGTTTTCTGTAAATTCCAAATTACAGCTCTATTTGAATAATGTATAACATGGGAAGGGTTAACCAAGGACTCATTCTGGAGTGGTGTTAATCTTTCTTTCACTTTCTGTTTTCTGTAAATTCCAAATTACAGCTCTATTTGAATAATGTATAACATGGGAAGGGTTAACCAAGGACTCATTCTGGAGTGGTGTTAATCTTTCTTTCACTTTCTGTTTTCTGTAAATTCCAAATTACAGCTCTATTTGAATAATGTATAACATGGGAAGGTAGAACATCATCATTTCAAACACTGAATGGGGGAAACTAATGTTCTGGTATTTAGTAAACAGTGTAGACCAAGATCAGACAGCTCATAATGGAGCGGTGTTTGTTTCTGGCAAATTTAATTTCTTCCAATTGACCTGACACTATCATAAAACAGTGATGGGCTATTTCACATTAACATCTGCTGCAGTTTTCCATTTTTCTTCAATTTTGTTTCAAGAAACAGTCACAGTAACAACCAGTTTGGGTCCTGATGAGACGCCGAGTTACTCGGTGTCTCATCTAGATCCAAACTGTTTGCATAGGTGATCACAGATGCGACATTGGCAGCGAAAGAGTTAACGCATTCCCTCATATTTTAAGGCATTTTGATACTGTAAAAGTCAGTTTTGAAACCATTGTGATAAATAGAGTATTTGCTCCATAGGAGCAAATGCTCTATTTATCACAATGGTTTCAACACTACACAATTGTAAAAAAAAACCTTTCGACTAGTAAATGCTTTTCAAAAGATTTATTCAAAGAGGTAGACTCTAAAAATAGCCTATGAGGGAGTGGGTTAAATATTCAGCATTCAAAGAGTTAGTCTTTTACCTGATGAATGTTCATGAGAATGAATGAACGGTGTTCATGAGAGAAATAATAACTGTATGAATATCAATAATGACTGTATGAATATCAATGACTGTATGAATATCAATAATGACTATGAATATCAATAATATCAATAATGACTGTATGAATATCAATAATAACTATGAATATCAATAATGACTGTATGAATATCAATAATGACTATGAATATCAATGACTGTATGAATATCAATGACTGTATGAATATCAATGACTGTATGAATATTAATAATAACTATAATGAATATCAATAATGACTGTATGAATATCAATAATAACTGTATGAATATAAATAATGACTCTATGAATATCAATGACTGTATGAATATCAATAATGACTGTATGAATATCAATAATAACTGCATGAATATCAATAAGCTGATGGTTTTATAATGGAACTAGAGGTTTTTGTCAAAAAAACGGATGTCTCCCCTCTAATAAAAACAATATGTAAAGGGAAATCACTAAAAATGTTATGGTCTTGATGAATGATACTTCCCCTCATTATGCGTTTTCCACACTACATTTTTCAAGAAGAAAATGATAACAGCTAATAACTCCAAAAATACTGATACCAGATTTATGGCCCTTGTGCATGACACTTACTTTCATCATCCTCTTTCCAAAAATAAAATGTCATTCCAATAGTATCAGTCGAACAGGAGTTATTGATCGGCCAAAAAATGTAACAAAGGGCAATAACTCCAAAAGTATTGAAGCCAGAATTATGGCCCTTGTTCATGACACTTTCTCTCATCATGCTCTTTCCATGTATGAAGTTTCAATACGATGGCAAGAGCCATGTAGGAGTTATTGTCCGGACAAGAAAGAATTAAACAAATGTACAAGGGGCAATAACTCTAAATTTATTGAAGCTCGAGTTAAGGATCTTATGCATGACACTTTCTCTTATCATGATCGTTCCATGTATGAAGTTTCACTCCAATGGCATGTGTCACATAGGAGTAATCATCCGGACAAAAAATTGTGATTTTTTTTTACAAAGGGCAATAACTCCAATATTAGTGAAGCCAGAGTTATGGACCTTGTGCATGACAAATCCTCTCGTTATGATCTTTCCATATATGAAGTTTCAATCCAATGGCATGAGCCATATAGAAGTTATCGTCTGGACAAAAAAGTGTGATTTTTTTTTACAAAGGGCAATAACTCCTATATTAGTGAAGCCAGAGTTATGTACCTTGTGCATGACACTTCCTCTCATTATGCTCTTTCCATATATGAAGTTTCAATCAACTGGCATCAGGCATATTGAAGTTATTGTCCGGACAAAAAATTATGATATTTTTTACAAAGGGCAATAACTCCAATATTAGTGAAGCCAGAGTTATGGACCTTGTGCATGACACTTCCTCTCGTCATGATCTTTCCATATATATGAAGTTTCAATCCAATGGCATGAGCCATATAGGAGTTATCGTCCGGACAAAAAAGTGTGATTTTTTTTTACAAAGGGCAATAACTCCAATATTAGTGAAGCCAGAGTTATGGACCTTGTGCATGACACTTCCTCTCATTATGCTCTTTCCATATATGAAGTTTCAATCAACTGGCATCAGGCATATTGAAGTTATCGTCCGGACAAAAAGTGTGACAGACAGACGGACAGACGGACAGACAGACAACTCTCACGAAAACAATATGTCTCCCCCATATAAATATGGGGGGAGACATATTATAAACATGAATATTTGACAATAGAAACTGAAGAATCTGATCTATATTGTTCCATAAGCAAACAGAAGATACATCTAAAACAAGAAATTGAAAACCCTAACCCAAACACGTGACGAGATATCCTCCTGACAATGTTTTCCAAACAAAGGTTAACTAAAAATGAAGTCAAGGTTAGGGTCAAGGTCAGTATGTGACACTGTCTCTCAAGCATTCATCAGACAAGAAATTTGAAATTATTACCAAATGAGTTGAGCAGAAATCGTTAAGACAAACTCCATAAAATTGAGTTCAGGGTCACAGTCAAAGAGACATCAAAGCAATATACTATATACTTCATCTTTTGACAATGCATCCACACACACAAATTGGAAATCCTAATCGCAGGGGTTGAGGATATATCATGTGGACAAAGCTCAAGTAAAATCTAAACTTAAACTGAGGTCAAGGTCACAGAGACACAAAAGTTGTATGCAACATTTTGCCTTCCAAAAATGCACACACACACAAAATTGGAAACCATAACCAAAGTTTTGAGAAATGGTCTGGAAAAACTTCTGGTTGGAAAGACATAGACAGACGGATGGACGGAGGACATACCCCCTCCAGAAGGAGACCAATAATCACCCCCTCCAGAAGGGGACCAATAATCAATAATACCCCCTCCAGAAGGCGACCAATAATCAATCATTGAAGGGGACCAATAATCAATCATTCTGCAAAGTTTCATGACACCACATCAGTTATTTTTGAGTTATTCCGAGTGATAAAAACTTACAGATCAATAAAGCAAATTCTAAATCCCCAAATACCTTCAAGTGGAGGCATATGTATGAAATTAATTATTTAACCCATTCCCCCATAGGCTATTTTTAGATCCAACCTCTTTGAATAGATCTACCGAAAAGGAGCATCAACAAGAGAAAAGGAACACTTTAGAAATGTTTAGTTCTGAAACCATTGTGATAAATTGCTCCTATGGAGCAAATGCTCTATTTATCACAATGGTTTCAAAAAGTTACTTTTACAGAGGCGTAGAACGGCGTATTTATGGAGGAAAGGGTTAAACACTCAAAAACCTAAAATACAGTGTATATATCTCAACCACTTGGTCACATTGTCAACCAGTTAGGATTATGATGAGATGCACATCTACTCTGCATCTTATTTGGATCCAATCCATTTGCAAAAGTTGACACAAACCCACCACTAGGGTGAATACTTATTTTTTTAACTAAACACATCTGCATGGTCTCTGGAAGTAACACAAAAGTTGTATATACCTGTGTTCATCAGCATCATTGTCACTGTCCATCCCGCCGGCTGCCATCAGATTGGTGTCCTTAGGTCGCTGTGGCGCCGACGTGTACAGTACATTGTTGAATCCCGCACTGGCTGATTCCTCGTATTGTTTCCGATACCGCCTGTAATTGGACAATAAAGAAATTTCGTGGCAAAAAATATAAACTTAGTACTGTAAACTCTCTTTAAAAAGAATCTCAGAAAAATCAAAACTGCTGCTCTTTAACTGTTTAACCCATTCCCCCATATTGACGCCTTTGTAAAAGTCACTTTCAGAAACCATTATAATAAATAGAGCATTTTCTCCATAGGAGCAAATGTTCTATTTATCACAATGGTTTCAAAACTACACAATTCTAAAATTTTCCTTTCCTCTAGTTAATGCTCCTTTTCGGTAGATTATTCAAAGAGGTTGGGTCTAAAAGTAGCCCAGGAGGGAATGGGTTAAAGATACATATTTACACATTTGCAAACAGAGCAGACCCAGAACAGTCAAGAGTTGTCTGATGATCAGAGTATGTTGTTTACTCATATGTTACAGATACGCTACTTTAAGCTATGCTTAGACAATACATCCCTTGTTTTATATTGCTGATACAGGAGCTCAACCCTTTCCCTATGTCACATTTATGTGTGAATTTGTCACTTGATCATGTTCACTAACTTACTTTTTATAATGTTTTGTTTTTGCTTTGACAAAAACTGTAGGATCAGATCTATATAATTCCATAAACAAACAGAGCAGACCATGATCAGATTGCTCCTATAAGAGCTGTCTGATCTGGGTCTATTCTGTTTGCAAAGGCATTAAGAAAAACGTTTATATGAGGGAGAGGGTTCTGCATTACTTCTGCCCTGCAATAAGCAATCACCTGCTTTTTACAATTCCCGTGTCCAATCAATATAAGGTCGCATAAAAAAGGTTCTACTATACAACAAGAGAGTAAGAGTTGCATTGACGGTATGTAGTAGCTGCCTGATCCCCCCCAGGTATATTTGCCGATACATTTCAAACAGGAATTAGATCCAAATGAGACGCTGTGTCATTTGTTGTCTCATCTGGATTGTAGCTGTTTGCAAATGCAAGTCAGGGTCCATGCTTATAAAGCTTTTTAGTTGAGTCTGAGCTCGTTCTCAAGCCTTTGATTGGTCAGGTTTGAGTTCTCAAGCTTTTGATTGAAAGGCTCAAATCCGACCAATCAAAAACTTGAGAACAAACTCAGACTCAACTAAAAAGTTTTATAAGCGTGAATACTGGTCTTGATTACTGGAGTATGGGTTAACTTTCAAAAAGACTTACCTTCGACATAGGAACACGCCCACAACCAGTCCAGCAATAAATATAAGGACAAACGACACCACCATTCCAACAACACTCCCTGCAACAGAAAACATCACAAAACATGTTTGAGAACCCCCAGGGCATCAGGGCTTGAATTCATCATCACATTCTCAGGCTCCAACAAGTTTTCTCAAAAATTTGAATTTCAAGCCCAAGAATAAGCTGGACAATTCAAGCCCTGGACAGTCATTAGACTTCCATTAGACTGCATTACTTTTACTGGGCTAGACAGTACTATGCACCCTTCACAGTAGCTAAATGTAACAAAGTTAGCTCTTAACTCTTTACCTGAAACAGATGCTTTCTGACACCTTTGCAAATTTAAAACAGGATATATAATTCAGATCAGATGGCTCCTATAGGAGCTGTCTGATCTGGGTCTGCTCTGTTTGATTATCATCATGAAATAAAATAGAGATGATTCTACTGTTTCTGCAATGGCAGAATATTTCTGTGTCCAACTGCTATTATAACAAGATGTGTTTGTGAAACACTATTCCCCCCGATATGACCTTTGACCTTGATGCATGACCTTGTCACCCCTAAAAATGGTCACCTCCATAAGTTGCACATCCCTGCCAAGACAGACAGAGCAAAAGTAATGTTCCCCATATTCCCCCACCCCCCATTGGGACATAAAAAATCAATATAATTAGTATTTATTATGTCATTTCTTAAATAAATATTCATGACATAAGAGTTACAATGATATAATGTTTTAAATATCAGCGTCTTTGACTACTTCACCCATTCCCTCATAGGCTCTTTGAATAAATCTACCCAAAAGGACCATTAAAATAAAAATTTTTTAGAATTGTGTAGTTTTGAAAACCATTGTGATAAATAGAGCATTTGCTCCTGTGGAGCAAATGCTCTATTCATCAAGATTGTTTCAAAAAGTGACTTTTACAGAGGCTTCAAAAGGCATCAATATGAGGGCATGAGTTCAACATGCATCCTAGAGTTTATGACCCCCTCCAATTTCATAGCCGTTGTGATGGCAAACGTGTAGTTGATAGATTCCCAGCCATACTGATGTCTAAACTTTAAAGATTTTCGAACTTTTTGCACAATGACAACACATTGACTACACCGACACCAAAGCAATGGCAATTCCTCGACTTTTCTTCTTCTTAAAAAATACCCCCAATGAACTCAAAATAAAACAAATTTTCTTTAATATTAATTGAAACGACAGAACTGCATACAAGAGACTTTCGCTTACCAGTTTGAACACCTTCTTCATCAGAGACAATTCTTTGACTCTCTACCTGGATTGGCTTATCTGAAACACCAAACAGCACCCAACATCATTTAACCCTTATATTCATGTAAGAAACAATGACTTTATAAAGATTAATTAATTTATTGTTTTTATGGCATTCTGACTAAGGACATTTTTTATCATGGCAAAAACTGTTGGATGAGGTCTGTATAATTCCGTAAGCAAGCAGAGCAGATCACTGATCAGATGGCTCCTTTTGGAATCTAGTTTGTTTGCAGAGGCATTAAAAGGTGTATCTACGGAGTAAATAATTAACCCATGGCTACAGAGCGTACTCCAATACAAAAATTGTCATTTCTTCATCAAACCCTACGTTATGACCACACTTTAGAATCGTCTCAGAGAGACAATTCTAAAGGGTGGTCACAACACAGGGTTTGGTGGAGAAATAAGAAGTTGTACTTGAACATATTTTAATTTATGCATCTTATCTGGAGCTCTGTTAACCCTTTTCTCCATAGGCTATATTTAGACCCAACCTCTTTGAATGAATCTACCCAAAAGGAGCATTTACTAGAGAAAAGGATTTTTTTTAGAATTTTGTACTTTGAAACCATTGTGATAAATAGCACATTTGCTCCTATAGCAGCAAATGCTCTATTTATCCCAATGGTTTCAAGAAGTGGTTATTACAGAGGCGTAGAAAGGCGTTTTTATGGAGGAAAAGGTTAACCCTTGAGCAGATGAAAATGTGAGCCTAGACAATTTATCAATATTAAACAGATTTATAAGAGTATAAAATTTTATTGCCAAACAGGAGAGAATCAGATCAGTGTCATATAAACAAACAGAGTAGTCCCTTATCAGATGGATCCTACAGGAGTTGTCTGATCTGGGTCTTCCCTTTTGCAAATGCATAAAGAGACACCTATATCCACTAAAGAGGTTATTGATCATTTTGTAAATTGTTTGGATCCAGACCAAATGAAGAGTAACTTGATATACAGTAAACCCTCTCTATAATGGCCACTAAATTACATCAAGTGTTTTATGTTAAAGACAGGTGGCTGCTTAAAGCAAGGTGAAAGTAAAACAGAATGCTCCTATATGTTTTACTTTCACCTTGCTTTAAGCAGCCATCTGCCTAAATACCCACTAATTAACTCAATTTAGTTATTGAGAGGTTTTACTGTACTATGATACAAACTCTGAGTCACTCTGACAGAGCTACATATAAAGGTACATACATGTACCCAAATACTAAAGTCGTCATTTCTCCACCAACTCTATACTGTAACCACTTGTTAAAACTGTCTCAAAGAGACGATTCGAAAGAGTGGTCACAGTATAGGGTTTGGTGGAGAAATAAAGGAGCTATTCTTGAAAATGTTTAAATTTACACATCTTATCTGGACCTCAGCTCTGATCAATAATGATAATGGTACATGTATATAAACACAGGAATACATTTAGCCATGACAGAAACTGTAGAACCAGATCTACACCATTTCATAGGCAAACAGAGCAGACCCTGATCACATGACTCCTTCAGGAGCTATCTAATCTGGGTCTACCTTGTTTATAAAGGGTTAATATTCAGACTGTCTGACTTGGGCAAATAGTACAGATGCAAATTGAACTGCTCCTTCATTGTCTTCACTATTTACATCTCCGTGTGTTTATTTAACCATTTACTCCATGAATATTCATGTAAGAATTAATGACATCATCAATATTATTTAGATTCATTTTTATAATGGCACATGAACAAATCCATTTTTTGCTTTGACAAAAACTGAAGGATCATACCGATATCTTGTCATATGCAAACAGAGCAGACACTAATCAGATGATCTGGATCTACTCTGTTTGCACAGTGTCAGAAAGACATACATGTATTTATGCAGTAAAGGGTTAAGCAATATGGTACTGAATTAACCTTTCCAAATGTATAAACCAGCGGGTGGAGAGACAAACTACAAATTTTAAATTTCCAAATATTTTAACCCTTTCCTTCAAATAAACGTCTTTTTATACATTTGCAAACAGAGTAGACCCAGATCAGACAGCTCCTATAAGGCTCTGCTCTATTTGCTAATGCAATTTGATAGATGTGTTTCTTTACTTTCTAAAATAGCTACAATATTTGTTCCACTTTCCATATTTTATTATAGCTATATATTTTGTCCATCAATATTCAGTAGGTATTTAAATTTGGAATAAACACAGACCAGGGACAGGGTTAATATTGAGGATATATATAGAAGCATACACAAGATGTGTCACTTAATCCCTTAACACAATGGATATTCATGTAAGAAATACGGACACGACCAATATGAATTATTATACTGGCACTGAATTTGAATACTGTAATAATGTATTTGAATACGTTCTGATATACCCGGTATATGGCTTAATCTATGGCTTGGCTAAATAATTTTTCTGAATAACTAAATCCCCTTCCTTCATATAAACACCTATTCACACATTTGCAAACAGAATACACCCAGATCAGACTAGGAGCCGTCTGATCAGGGTCTGCTCTGTTTGCTTCTGATATACATGTAATATAAATTTGATTCGACAGTTTCTGCAAGAGCCACAAACATACCGTGTAGATATGCCATTATAAAATTCCTGCTATTAAATATTCATGATGTCATTATTTCTTAACATGATTATGACAGGGAAATGGTTAAATATGTTTCAGTAGTGAACAAATATGATATTACCTGTTGTAATAGAAGCTGTGATGGTCGACTGCTTGATAGTGCCGTTAGTTTGTAGTAGATTGTGCTGAGGCAGGGCCACAGTGGCAGCTTGAACAACATGTATGTCAGGAACCGGTACAGGAGTAGAAGTGACTGAGGTCGTTGTTGTTGATGTTGTAGAGCTGGTAGTTGTTGTTTTCTGGGTTGTAGTAGTAGTTGTAGTGGTTTCTGGAAGCATGTCTGAAAAACAGTGTCAAAAGCACAACTGTAGTTTTACCCCAATTACTTCAGATATTTGGACAGAGAAACAACTAGAAATCTGTCTATAGGACACTGATTTCTCCCTTCAGATTTTTTGTCACAGAAAGTAAGGGCCATAATCATGTATGCAACGACTGAAGCAATTTATGCCATTTTTGCAAATAAAGGGCTGCAATTCTTAACTACTGAAGCGAGCTACACAAACATGTGTGTAAAGATTGGTGTGGATTGGACAAATACTTTCAAAAAAAGGGTCCGGACAAGATATTTTTAAAGTCATTTTTGCAAATAAAAGTCCGCAACTCCTAAACAATTAAAGCAATTTACATGGCTATTGAACTTCACCAAGATATAATGGCCACGAACATGTGTGTAAAGTTTGTTGTGGATTAGACAAATACTTTCCAAGAAAGAGTCCGAACAAATTCTTCTAGATGTGCGTACGGATTACAGACGGACGTACGGACAAGAGCAACCTTATATGCCACCACTTTGTGGGGGCATAAAAATTGAAGTCTCAGATCTACATTATTCTATAACCCTTTACTCAATGACATTGTAAGAAATAATGACACCATGAATATGTATTAGATTAGTTTTTAGAATGGCATAATTATCAACACATGAAATTTATGCCAAAACAGAAGCTGTAGAATTAGATCTGTATTATTCCATAAACAAACAAAGCTGGCCCTTGTCAGAAGGCTCTTATAGGAGCTGTCTGATCTGGGTCTACTCTGTTTGCAAAGACAGTGTAATAGATAAGTTTTTAAAATGGCACATCAACACAGGAAATTTGCGAAGTTTGCAAAGACAATGAAAGGTGTACTCCATATTATCGCGGTAGTTGTTGCATGTCGCTAATTTCAGAAATGAACTTGGTATCAATGATAATTTTCAGTATTAATGTGAAACACTACTAATCCTTAATCTTTTAAGCAGCTGGTTATTTACATCTGAATTTCCGTTTCGTTTACCGACCTTCAAATTGGTGGTCGACCTACTTTTCACATGTCAAGGGGGACAACTCTATATTATCGCGGTATATCAATACGGAAGTATAAAAGGGCTAAAAGATAACGAACATATGCTTGCCTTCATGGGAAACAAATCCGGACATACAAGGAATGTAATTTGAACTTGCTGTCCATTTAAACAGTTAAATTTTACCACAACATTGCAACAAATTTTTGAAACAGTCAATTTCTAGCAAAAACATTGTCAAGAAATATGGAAATGGGCTATTCTACTCAAAAATCTATTAAAGTTCTTTTTATATAGATCAAACACTAGAAGCCAATAGTTCTGCCTGGTCAGTTTTCAAGGACATTTATGAAGATTTTCAAGCACTTGTTTGTTTCCAAGCCCTTTTCAAGGCAACCCCTGAAATTCAAGAAGTTTTCTAGGCTGTGCAAACTCTGGGGAAAGGGTTACCATAAGTATATAGAGTTATAGACAGACAAACTTAGTGTAACGCAAACATTGCAGACCCTGATCAAACTGTTCCTGGTGGAATGCTACTCCATTATTTTCAATTCAAGTTATTTAACCCATTCCCTCATAGGCTATTTTTAGATCCAACCTCTTTGAAACCATTGTGATAAATAGAGCATTTGCTCCTAAGGAGAAAATGCTCTATTTATCACAATGGTTTCAAAAAGTGACTTCTACAGAGGTGTAGAAAGGCGTATTAATGGAGGAAAGGGTTAAAACAGTGCAGATAATACTTACCGGTATTAACCCATTCCCTCATATTGACGACTTCTGACGACTGTAAAAGTCACTTTGTGAAATCATTGTGATAAATACAGCATTTGCTCCTATAGGAGAAAATGCTCTATTTATCACAATGGTTTCAAACTACAAATTTCTTAAATTTTCCTTTTCTCTAGTTAATGCTCCTTTTCAGTAGATTTATTCAAAGAGGTATCTAAAAATAGCCTATGAGGTAATGGGTTAAGCTATACAAACTGGTTGAGAGAAGAGATTGGGCATCCAAAAATATATAGTAAATAAGGTAGTTTATCATCTTGACAAGCAAGAAATTCATCAAGTATTGTATTAATAGCAAATTTTGAATTTACCATGTCTATACTACAGAAAGTCTCCTACTAATAAACACTTTGATATACTAGGAAGCATGAGACTGTCAAACTTCTGCAGTCAAGCTAAACAAACAAGAGTGTTCAAAGAACACATCACCTGCTCGCAACTGACACAAAAACTGTTAATCCGCTGAAGTGCGAAAATCAGAACAAAGCTTTATAATGATTAGTTTAGAAATGATGGCCAAAAAATGAAAGTCTGACGGACAGTGAGACAGATGGACAGACGGAGGGACAGACAGACAACAGAAAAGTGATCCCTAAGTGACACACTGCCTCTCGGCAGGTGACACAGAATCACATCAAAGACCATGGGTTCATCTTACGGAAGATCATACGACTGAAAGTATAACCCATTACCCCATATTATATGCCTTTCTACACATTTGCAAACAGTGCAATAATAATGCAAGAATCCATCACTTCATGATTACTCATTGACTGCATCTTTATAATGGTATATAAACAAGGGAGTGGCTGGCCATACCAGAAACTTTAGTATCTGTTCTATGTAGTTTCATAAGCAAACAAAGCAGACCCTTTATCAGACAGTTTCTACAAGTCATATGATCTGGGTCTACTTTGTTTGTAAAGGCATGAAAAGGCATTTCTATCAGGCATAGGGTTAAGTGATCAGTCATTATTTCTTACATGAATATTCATGAGATGAAACGTTACCCCATTTCCTCATATTGACGCCTTATGATGCCTCTGTAAAGTCATTTTTTGAAACCATTGGGATAAATAGAGCATTTGCTCCATAGGAGCAAATGCTCTAATTATCACAATGGTTTCAAATCTACACAATTCTAAAGTTTTCCTTTTTTCTAGTAAATGCTTCTTTTCAGTCGATTTATTCAAAGAGGTTGGGTATAAAATAGCATATGAGAGAATGGGTTAATACATAAATACTGGACTTACCATACTGACAGATGGAACTGTAATAGTAGCCAGACTGGCGACAGAAATAGTCGTGCCACTTGAAGCCATCGTCTAGTCTCAGACACGCGCAGTCTTCCTTACACATAAACGTAAACACAAAACAACTAGGCTGTCCTCTATCCCAGTTGCTGAAACCACTGTCCACGCGAGCACCTGAAAAATAGTCATCAAGTCCGGATGTCATGTGTTGCAGCAGAGACCCAGTAGCCAAAAATGTGTCCATGTAACAAGTCCCTTTTGGTTCAAGGGGTGTAACTCATTTTAACCATTTTTCCCTATTCAGTATTCATGTAAGAAATAATGACAACATGAATACATACATGTATATATTTATGTAAACTTTTCAAGGGATCTTTTTGCTTTGACAAAACTGTACAATCGGATCTATATCATGTCATAAGGAAACAGAGCAGAATCTGATCAGACAGCTCCTATAGGAGCTGTCTGATCGGGGTCTACTCTGTTCGTAAATGCATGAAAAGGCATATATATATGAACGATTCTAGAGAGTGGTCACAGCATAGGGTTTTGTGTTGAAATAAAAAATTTATTCTTGAAAATGTTTTAATTTACACATCTTACTTGAACCACTGATTATGGTACATGTACTGATATGATGTACATACCTGTCACCCATCTCCAATCACGTTCCTTGTGGTCATCTGTTGCACCAATCCAAAGCCCATTCCTGTTCCAACGCAGGTCATTCAGGGACACCTCTACAAACGCTTGTATATGCCGTTCCTCTATGGTAATTAGGGTCCCTCCCCTATTTTGACAATTTTCCCTTGCCGCAAACCAGTGCCTCTCCTCCCTGATAAACTCATAACATCGTCTTGCATGGGTCTTCAGGTACCTGTTACGTGCAAGATGTGAAGGGCAGCGATAAAGGTCATCAGCATCTGAAAATCATAACAATGGCATTTATCCATACTGTAACAAGAGTGCCAAAATGTCACAAAATACGCCCGTCAAATGTCTTCAGTTGAAAGGCCATTACTCTATATCAGGTGGAAATAGTTCACGGAAATTAATATTTTTTTTACGTTTAATCTATATATTAAGTCCCTAAACGAAAAAAATGTTACGAAAAAACGATCAATTTTAAGGAAAAGTGACCTTAACCTTGGTTGGGCAAAGCCCATATTCAATAGGGTTCCTGCCCTCATTGATATCAATGCACATTTTAAGTTTCATGAAGATCTGACATACAAAACTTAAGTTATCGTCTGGAAATGGGAAAATTCTACAGAAAAACAATCTATTTTTAGACAAAAAATGACCTTGACATTGGTCGGGCAAAGCCCATATTCAATGGGGTTCCTGCCCTCATTGATATCAATGCACATGAGGAGTTTAATGAAGATTGGGCATACAGAACTAAAGTTATTGTCCGGAAACAGAAAAATACTACTCAAAAACAATCTATTTTTAGGAAAGGTGACCTTAACCTTGGTCTGGTAAAGCCAATATTCAATAGGGTTCCTGCCCTTACTGATATCAATGCAAATGTTAAGTTTCAGGAAGATCGGACATACAGAACTAAATTTATAGTCCAGAAACTGGAAATTCTACAGAAAAACAATCTATTTTTAGAAAACAAATGACCTTGACCTTGGTTGGGCAAAGCCCATATTCAATAAGGTTCCTGCCCTCAATGATATCAATGCACATGTGGAGTTTCATGAAGATCGGGCATCTTCCAGAAACGGAAATATACTATTGAAAAACAATCTATTTTTAGAAAAATTGAGCTTGACCTTAGTTGGGCAAAGCCCATATTCAATAGGGTTCTTGCCCTCATTGATATCAATGCACATGTGAAGTTTCATGAAGATCTGACATACAAAACTTAAGTTATCATCTGGAAACAGGAAAATTCTACTGAAAAACAATATTTTTAGAAAACAAATGACCTTGACCTTGGTCGGGCAAAGCCCATATTCAATAGGGTTCCTGCCCTCACTGATATCAATGCACATGTGGAGTTTCATGAAGATCGAGCATACAGAACTAAAGTTATCGTCCGAAAACAGAAAAATACTACTGAAAAACAATCTATTTTTAGAAAAAGTGACCGTGAACTTGGTCTGGTAAAGCCTGTAATCAATAGGGTTCCTGCCCTCATTGATATAAATGCACATGTAAAGTTTCAAGAAGATCGGACATACAGAACTAAAGTTACCGTATCGTCCGGAAACGAATCAATCTACTTGGTCTTGTCTGTTTGGCAGTGTTTGCAAAGGCATATTTTATAGAGTACATGTATCTATGAGCTGTCTGATTAGGGTATGCAGTATCTAGAGTACATGTATCTATGAGCTGTCTGATTAGGGTATGCAGTATTGGCTTAGATGCGTCAGATCTGATTGTCTTCCATCAATGCCTTGACAGTAAATTTCCATACTTCATAATATAATATTGTCATTATGTAGGTCTTTTGCAGGAAGTAAATTCATATCTACAATGGGAGGAGTCTTGAACAAAGTTTCTAACACTTTGCCTGACAAATATTCATGTAAACATTAACCCTTTCCTTCATAGGCTATTTTTAGATCCAACCTCTTTGAATTGATCTACCGAAAAGGAGCATTTACTTGGGGAAAGGAAAATTTTTAGAGGTGTATAGTATTAAAACCATTGTGATAAATAGAGCATTTGGTTTCAAGAAGTGACTTTTACAGAGGCGTAGAAAAGCGTGTTTATGCTTTATGGAGGAAAGGGTTAAAGACTGTAATGAATAGTACATGTAATTTGCTGAATGTTTGTAATGCATTATGAACAAACAGATGTCTGCCAATGGCTGATCTATATTACTTCATGACCCTGATCAGACATCTCCTACAGCAGCTGTCTGATCTAGGTCTACTCTGTTTGCAAATGTGTAAAACTTAAAGGAGGTCTCTATCTGTGAAAGAGTGAAGTAAAGCATTAAAAATTCTGAAAGGGGGTGATCCCCCGAGAGCAAAAATTGCAAAAAAAAACACAAACCCTTTCCTAAATGAATTTGCCTTCTTATACCTTTGCAAAAAGAGTAGACCCAGATCAGATGGCTCCTATAGGAGCCGTCTGATTAGGGTCTTCTCTATTTACTTTTGATATAATATAGATAAGATTCCACAGTTCCTGTCAGGATAAAAACTATATTGTTCTTATTGCCACTTCAAAAATTCAGAGAATTAATATTCATGATAACCATATTTCTTACAAGAATATTCATGGAGTAAAGGGTTATTCATGGAGTAAAGGGTTAACCCAAGTTCCTCCATAGGCTATTTTTTTATCCAACCTCTTTGAATAAATCTACCAAAAAGGAGCATTTACTACAGAAAAAGAAACTTTTAGAATTGTGTAGTTCTAAAACCATTGTGATAAATAGAGCATTTGCTCCGATATAGGTCAGATGAATACCGTTCAGACTCTGCACAAAAGGAAAAATTAAATTCTACATGCTTTAAAGTGTATTCAATTTGTTTATTTTCAATCAGTAGAAATACACATGCTTCAAAATATGAATTAATTCTTACATGTAATGATTTATTTATAGTACTCCAAACGTGCTTCGGTCATTTTCCCATGGTCATCCAAAGACATTTTTCCACTACTGTTCTGATTGTTTTGCATTTCATGTACATTCTAAAAGTGATTTCCTATAAAAGTTACTTGAAAAGTTTTCAATAATTATTTCTTCTACTTTACCTTCACTTAAATTCTTTTCAAACATCAAAATCGCCTAGAAAACAAAATATGCGAACAGGCCAAGGCTCCAACCCATTGCAGTATATCTAACCAGCATCACCTCCAAATTCACTAACAAAAAGACACAACCATAAAGTACAGTGTATTTTGAATGAAATAATAGATCTGCCTTTTGTTTAAGTCATTTGCATTGCACGTCTGTCTGCTATTATAATAATGAGAAAACTTCCTAGATCTAGTGCCCTGTACTAAAACATCTTGAAACATTTGGCAGATATCTAATGCCATTATTGTTTTGTACATTATATATCAACATTTGAATACCCCTGAATATCTTATTTAAAGATATCTCCCCAGTAGCACTGAGGCATTTAAAACAGTGGGGGTTTCTTGTTTAATTTCTCCCTAGAAGTACTGAGGCATTTATTACAGTGTGGAGAGGGGGGCATTTATTAGGGAGAATACAGTAGTTTTGAGACTGTCATTAGAAATGCAAGATTTCCCACAACCTTTGATCTCATTCAGCCTTAGACCACGAGGCGCTTGACAATCCTTATAAACTTTAACCTTTACCTTAGCACTCTTAACAACTGTAGTCTGCAAATTATTTTTGAAATATTGTCATCTGCTGCGACAGTAAATTATATTTTTTCTTACATACCTTGCCAGGAACATGATGAGAGAGACAAATGATTTGGATCCTGATAAGAAACAGAGTTACACTGTGCTTGATCGCGATCTAACCTATTTGCAAATGCTATCACGATCTGCCACTAGAGTTGAGGTTGCGGAAGGGCAATGTGCAGAGAGCAAATTCATGCTTACTTTTACAAATAGTCTGATGTAAGATAAGATGAGTAAACCAGTGTCTCTTAAACCCTTTCCTCCAAAGGCTATTATTAGACCCAACCTCTTTGAATAAATCTACCGAAAAGGAGCATTAACTAGAGAAAAAGGATTTTTTAGAATTGTGTCGTTCTGAAACCATTGTGATAAATAGAGCATTTGCTCCTTAAGAGCAAATGCTCTATTTATCACAATGGTTTCAAAAAGTGACTTTTACAAAGGCATAGAAAGGTGTATTTAAGGAGGAAAGGGTTAATAAGGCATTTGTAAACACAGTAGACCCAAATCAGATGGCTCCTCCTGGTATTCACTTAATCCTTAAATTACTTGAAACTGATAGCGTAGCATAATTATAGTGTAGACACTGATCCAACTGCTCCTTCACTGGCAGTTTCATATGGGTCTGTACTTTTAGATAAATATTTCAGCAAATAAATGTACCCTGTTGGTACCAGGCCTCCTCTTCTGTGACAAGGTCCGACACAGTAACTACATGTACTTCAAAATACGCTTTTCTATGCCTTTGCATATACAGTAGACCCAGATCAGACAGCTCCTATAGGAGCCGTCTGATCAAGATCTGCTCTGTTTGTTTAGAGTATAATTTACATGTAGATCTGATTCTATAGTTTGTGTCTCAGCCAAAACATCCTGTGTACATATATACATGTAGTTGCCATCATAAAACTTCAGCTAATAAATATTCATGATGCCATTATTCCTTCAATGAATATTGAACAGGGAAAAGGTTAAGGAGCAAATCTTAGATTTTTTTTATTATTTTAGATAATATGTATTCTACTGTGTTTGCAAATGAATGTATAAATATGTGTCTTTATCACCAAAAACAAATTAAAATGGTTACAAGTTCTACACACATCAGTTTGCTCAGAGTGCTCCAGATTTGATCAGCTGCAGCTATCAGAGGAAATGGATGATTAGTTTAAGCCACAATAGATAACCTTGACCGATGAAGCAGTTCTAAAGATAACCATGACAGATCAAGTAGTTGTAAAGGTAATTATCACTAACCTTTTACCTCATAAACATTCAATTGTAAGAAATAATGACATCATGAATATTTATACTCTGAATTTTAAAACAGCAACATGATTACGGGAATTTTTATCATTGTGGAAACTGCAGAATAAGATCTATATGGTTCCATAAGCAAACAGACAAGACCCTGACAGAAAGTCCCTACAGGAGCGACCTGATCTGTGTCTAATCTGTTTGCAAAGGAATTAAAATGTTTATCCATGACATATAATGAGTTCAGGGCTCAAGCTGGAGCTCTCGATCAGGGAGAAGTTTAGTTGTATTGAGGGAGAAGTTTTGGTCCTGGTTTTGTATCTCCGTATACAAGTACATGTATGTTCTATATATTAAAATTTCTCCCTATGCTAAAATTAGGGAGAAGTCCGCAGGGTTAGGGAGACTTTCCTTCCAAATCGCCATCTTGCTTCAGCCCTGAGTTAATCTTTGAACATTTAGTATCTTTTATCTGCAAAAAATCATGTTTCAATTTTAACCCTTTCCCTGTTCTATGTTTATTCCAAATTTTGACACCATCTGAATATTCTTGGGCAAAATAGTTAAAACAAAATGCAAAAGGTGGAAAATTGTAGCTGTTTTAGAAAGTAAAGAAACATCTTTCAAATTCCATTGGCAAACAGAGCAGACCCTGATCAAACGGCTCCTATAGGAGCCATCTGATCTGGGTCTACTCTGTTTGCCAATGCATGACAACACATTTATATGAAGGAGAGAGTAAAGGTACATGTAGTTTTCTTTGGTCTATTTTCTTAACCCTTTACTCCATAGATCTACAGGACTGTATACACTTTGCAACACCTTTGCATACAAAGAAGACCCAGACCTCCTACATGTATAAGAGCTGTCTAATCAGGGTCTGCTTTGCTTATGAAATAATATAAATCTGTTTGTACGGTTACTACTTACTACGGCCAAAACTTAAGAAGAAGTGTCACTTAAGTGTCATCTTTCCCTTTTCCCGAAAGTGTGTCAAGATAGCGTGTGCCACGACAGCTCATATAGGAAGTGAATCACTTCATTGCACTTTTTTCCTCAAAACTAAACTAATACTAGATATAATACTGGCAATTATCAGCAGAAAAATACCCTAATTACCACAAGTCTTCAGTCAGACATACAATGTCACCTCTCTATGGGTTTGTTAACCCTTTCCCTGTTGCATATTCATGACATAATAATGACATTAATGAAATATGAATTAGATTATTTTTTATAATGGCCTATGATTCATTATACATGACATTTTGGCTCAGCCTGAAACTGTAGAATCAGACCTGTATTATACCATAAGCAAACAGAGCAGACCCAGGTCTGGGTCCTATATGAGCCATCTGAACAGGATCTGCTCTGTTTGCTTTTGGCATAATGTAAATCTGATTCTATAATGTTTGTCAAAGCAAAACATTTCCTTGAAAAGTTTACATTATACAAAATTCAGCTAATAAATATTCACGATGTCATTATTTCATACATGAATATTGAACAGGGAAAGGGTTAACTATTTAATCCACTTGATATTCCTGTATACATCTTAACGCCTAAGAAAGTACAGGGGACCAAGATCAGACTGTTTGTAAAGGCATCCAAAGGTGTCTGTTCCTTTAACCCATTTCCTCATAGGCTATTTTTAGATGCATCCTCTTTGATTGAATCTACTGAAAAGGAGCATTTACTAGAGAAAAGGAAAAATTCAGAATTGTGTAGTTCTGAAACCATTGTGATAAATAAAGCATTTGCTCCTATGGAGCAAATGCTTTATTTATCACAATGGTTTCAAAAAGTGACTATTAGTATTACAGGGGCGTGGAAAAGTGTATTTATGGAGGAAAGGGTTAAGCATGGACCCCTTTAATGCTGAATATTCATAGCAGAATGTCCGAGCCAATAAGTGTTTAACCCTTTCCTTCACATAAATGGGTTTTCACGCATTTGCAAACAGAGTAGACCCAAATCAGATGGCTTCTATAGGAGCCATATGGTCAGTGGGGTATAATAATACAGATCTTTTTCTAGTTTCAGCAATGGCCAAAGATTCATTTGTTCATTTGACATAAATAAAAGAAAATGTGGCCATGGGACACAGATACCTCCGCGAAAAACAGGAAGTACATGAACGACAGGCCTGAAAAGGGGAGACATGGTACAACTCACTATATATAAATTATGCTGCAGGCCATTTATATCAAATAATTCCAGCATACACAATCCAAGAAATCTTTGACGAAAATTTTACAGGACAGACAAAGGCAAAACTTAATCCCCCCCCCCCTCCCCCCCCCCCCCCTCCCCCCCCCCCCCCCCCCTCCCGCCACCTAATGTGGAGCATAATAAAAATGTATCAGGAAACTGTCCACTTTAGTAACCCCACCCCTAACTACCTAATGAGTTTATTGCACTTCAAAACTACTGTAGTTTAGAATGATTCGTTTACAAGACATTACTGAAATATTTCGTTACAGCTATTCTGCTTTCCAGTGCAAGGCAATACATAATTACATATGGATGAAAATCAATATTTTTGTACTTTACTTCTGTGACCCAAAATAGGTTCCAGATTCATGTTCTACAATACAGTGAATACTCCACTTTCCAACTATTTTGTCCATGAATATTCAGTAGGTATTGAAATTTGGAATAAACAGAGAACAGGGAATGGGTTAAAAAGACTCAGAAATTGTCTTACATGATTGTATTTCATAATTTTAAATATTAAGGCTTTACAAATTTCATTACAGGAATTCGTTAACCCTTTACTCCATAAATACACCTTTCAACACTAGGAGCTGTCTGATCTGGGTCTACTCTGTTTGCAAATGCGTGAAAACACGTTTATATGAGGGAAAGGGTTAAGCGCTAATTAAGGGTCTGTTGGGCCATGTGGTAGCTTAATGCTGGTCAAAAGTAATGCACAAAGCTATTAATTTTGCCCTGCATAAAGCAGCCACCTGCTCTTTAAGATTCCTGTGTCCATTACTGTATACATGTATCATATTCATAAGCAAACAGAACAGATTATTTATCACAATGGTTCCAAAACTATACAATTCTAAATTTTTCCTTTTTTCTGTTAAAAAATGCTCCTATTCAGTAGACTTAAAGGTTGGGTCTAGAAATAGCCTATGAGGGAATGGGTTAAAATTGAAGCGGATGAGACTTACAAATGAAATTTACTGGTGTTGAAAGTGCTAAATGCATACAGCATTCTTTTGGCTGTAATACTCCCAACTAATGACAAACATTAATATATACACACACTTGACCTAGTTCATACAGCTCCAAAGTCTGTGCATACAGCACACAGGCAGCTGCTGAGAATCTGTTTTATATTTGTGGTTACTTTTTACTTTGCAACTGTTTACTGTATTTACAATAAACATCAGGACACTCAAACTCCCTCTTCACTTCATATAAATGTATGTCTCATGCAGGAAACACCACATACAAAACAAACAGACGCCCAAACAACACCATGACAATGAAAAAGAATAGTAAATGTATATGCCTATCAAAAGACAAAGAGTCTCACAAAGACAGAACAAAAAAGCATTTTGGAAAAGATGGAAGTACCGCCCTGGAATGGCTTAACACCGTTTAGGGGCACCCAACTCAACCTCACACCTATTCCATCTTCACCTTAAAATACAAACAGTGTAAATAAATGTATGCCCTTTCTGATTAATCTACATAAATCTATATGCTACAACAACCACAATGGCAAATACATTATGTACTTCTAGACGGATTTAAGCCATCTAATGGTTTGAAGCGGTCAATTTGTTCGCCGACCGTTCTTAATGAGAACACTGTAGGAGCCATCTGATCTGGGTCTACTCTGTTTCCAAGTGTGTGAAAATGCGTTTATAATATGAGGGAAAGGTTTAAACTTGGTAAAGCTTCACTAAACACTGCAAGACTATTATAAAACCCAAACATTTGAGGGTTTACAAATTATCAGTCAGTACATCAGAAGGAAGTCGAGAATGTTGGGGTGTGAGAATTAATTAGCACAAAAGTAAGCCACATCCTGAGCTAAGAAGCCCAATTCACCATCAATAGATAAAACCAGTACACGCTAAGTAATCTGACCACTGCAAAAAAAAAATCCTTCCTTCATTTTTTCCAGCTACTTGATGCGTACAAAGGACCTCTGGACAGATTGAGATTCTACAGATTTAACTCTTTGCATGCTAAGTACTTATTCATCTGCAATAACTGTTGTTTGCTTCTAGTATTAACCTATTTGAGGTCTGCAAGTCGGGTCTTGTCATGCTTATTAGCCCTTTCCTCCATAGGCTATTTTTAGACCCAACCTCTTTGAATGAATCTACCGAAAAGGAGCATTTACTAGAGAAAAGGAACATGTTAGAATTGTGTAGTATTTAAACCATTGTGATAAATAGAGCATTTGCTCCTATGTTCTATTTATCAGAATGGTTTCAAGAAGTGACTATTACAGAGGTGTAGTAAGGCGTATCTATGGAGGAAAGGGTTAACCATTTCCCTGTTTGTTCTATATTATTCCAAATTTCAATACCTACTAAATATTCATGGACAAAATAGTTATAATGAAATATGGAAGGTGGAACATTGTAGCCATTTTAGATAGTAAAGAAACAGCTCTATCAAACTACAAATTAGCAAACAGAGCAGACCCTGATCAGATGGCTCCTATAGGAGCCATCTGATCTGGGTCTTCTCTGTTTGAAAATGCATGAAAAGGCATTTATATGAAGGAAAGGGTTGATCCTTACTATGTGGGAAACAATCACTGATATCCTTTGCAAACAGTGTAGACCCAGATGAGAGGGATCCCAGAGGAGTCCTCTCATCTGGGTCTGCACTGTTTGTAATGTTACAATTTCCTTTTTTTTTTAAAAAAATCCCTAAATATTCACTGTAAGCTTGACCTGTTTGAAATTTGGAATAGTCCAGTTGAAAGTTCAGCATTGTAAGGGTTAAAACAAATTTCTCTCATTTCTTAGGAAAAATACGGTTTGCAAAGGCATCAAACACTCATTTTGACACATTTGCAAACAGAGTAGACCCATATCAGGCAGCACAAAAAAACATGTCTGATCAGGGTCTGCTTTGCTTGTTTATTCATAAATAAGCTAGATATGATTCTACGACTCCTTTCATGGCAAAAAAATTCTCTTGTTCATATGCCACTATTATCAAAACTGTTTATTTTTTACATAATTATTCATGGAATAAAGGGTTAAGCTGATGAGTGATAACCAGGGCCGACCTTAACGGAACTCTATGTTCCTATGCAAAGTCTGATCTGTATGCAAAATCATACATTCTGAAGTTTTCCTGAAGCAACTCATGTTTTTCCTCGAGGTTCCCAACTATAAATACAATACAGATCTTCCTGACTCATACAGACTGATATCAATTTGTAAATATGGAAAATGTTAACTTGCATCTGATTCTCTTCAGATTCTGAGATGTATCTGTCTTGTATTCACTTTATTTGATTGGCACATTTACCCAGTAGTATTCTATTATAAACATTCTCTTCTCACTCCATCCAATCCCTTTCCACTTCTCGAATTTTCATCAGAATCACCAACAGTTTGGTACCATGTTTCATTAACTCTTTGCACACTAGCGGCTAAACTGTGATTACCTATGCAAACAGTTTGGATCCAGATGAGACGCCGCATAATGCGGCGTCTCATCAGCATCCAAACTGTTTGCCATCTTGACCATACTTTTGAGAAAAAAATGAGAGAAAGTTAATTTTAAGAATTGAAGTAGACAACAATTGTTGCAGACGAGAAATTACTTAGCGTGCAAAGAGTTATAAACAACAACCAAATATTAACACGGTGCATGCTAAGAAAATTTTCTTCTGCAACAATAATTATCTGCTTCAATTCTTAAAACTAGAACTATGACTAAAGGTGATGTAATACCCCCGCTCAGCTGCATTGATCGCAAATCAAACATTTTGGTGCCATGACCAGGATTTGTGCCACGGACAGACAGACAGACAGACAAACCGGCCGACCAACACACTTACTCCTATATACAATGTAGCCAGCCCCTCTCAAACTTCGTTTGCAGGTGTATAATAAAACTTCTCTCATTTCTTAATAGAAATTTTCTAAAAATTATAGTCAAAGCGTCAAACAGTTTTGATCCTGATGAGATGCCAGTCGTATTATGTGTCATCTCATCTAAATCCAAACTGTTTGCATAGGTAATCACGGTTTCACCGCTAGTGTGCAAAGAGTGAAGAACCCCCACGATATTATTTAGCTGTTTGTCATTCTTATAGATTTAGGGACTTATATATCAGAAGCTGAAAAAACTCTGAGCAGTCAGGGGGTCAAGCTAGAGGGTGATTTGAGAGAGAAAATATCCCTTACCCTGCTGACTTCTCGATGTTTTGAGCTCAGAAAGAATCTTAAATATATTTCTAAAATATAGAGTGATACAAAGTCAGGACCAACATTTCTCCCTGAGTTCAACTGAACTTCTCCCTGATGGCTAGCTCCAGCTTGAGCCCTGGATCAGTATGCCAAGCATTTAGATCCTGGTGCAACATCAAGAAATTGAGTTTCCGATCTGAATCCAAACTATTAGCCCTTTCTCAGGGCTCAGGCTAGAGGGTGATTTGGGAGAAAAAGACTCCTAATCTCTGCTGACTTCTCCCTGTTTTGAGATAAGGGAGAAGTTTAAAGATACAGAACATATTATGTACATGTAATTATAGGGAGCTACAAACTCATGATCAAAACCACTAAACTTCTCCTTGATTGAGAGCTCCAAGGCCTCAATTAAAAAATTATTTGTTTGCCCTTTACAAACCCTAGATTTTAGAAGTGGGTCGGTAGGTAGGAAAATTACTTTATTTTTTTCTGAAAAAAATTGTACTCTATATAAAATATTTATAAAACTGTTTTGGCACTGTAGCTATAGTGCCTTATGTATGCATCTTATGTATAACCATACTATCTTATTTCATTTGTTATGCTTTTGTCCTAACCCACCTGGAATTCACATCTCACAAGGTGCATGCTTGCCTAGGTCGAAAATAAAATAAATATTCTCACAGATTTAGCAATAAAATATTTTGAGTCGGTGGGAAAAAATTGGGTCGGTCGGTAAAGGACAAACAAACTTAATTTTAATTTAAGCCCAACTTGAGCCATGTTTCTGAGAATTCTCTCATTAATATTTATGTAAGAAATAACCATACATCATGAATATTTATTAGCTGAATGTTTTATGGTACAAATGTATATGAACACAGGATTTTTTTGGACATGGCAGAAACTACTGAATTAGATCTACATAATTCCATAAGCAAACAGAGCAAACCCCGATCAGACAGCTCCTACAGGAGGCTTCTGATCTAGGTCTTCTCTGTTTGCAAAGGTGTGAAAAAACATTCATATGAAGTAAAAGGTTAAACAAATTGCTGTTGTTGTGCTCTACTGCTGTCCGGAACGTAAAGAATTTGGGACAACTGCCAACACAAACTTGAGAGCACATGTTCAAATGACAATGTCCATCTTGCCTCCATTAGCAGCATGTACATATGTATTGCAATGTTTCAAATCAAATCTCTTTGAGAAAATGGGTCTTGTTCATTGTAAACAGAGTAGATCCTGAATATATGTCATATCTATAATGAGGAATCTGATAAAATGTTGCACTGTATGGAAAAAGAGAGAACAAATCACAACAGCTTCTGATGAGAGTCGAACAGTGCAAACCCTGACCAGATGTCATGTCAAAGAATTGGTCTGGATTTACACTGTTTGCAATACAGGGTATTTTCTCAGTTCTGGGGGAAAAGGGTCCCGCCAAAAGAATTAATGTATAATCTATTTGTGTTAAAATCTTAGCTTATCATGTTAATATGGCCAATTTAGGTATAAGTAGCGCAAATACATGTACAACCATTTATAGACTAGACCGAATTTGGGAAAATGTGCTCCTAAAAAGTCCTGAAGGCAAATTGGGGTAATGCTTGGTATCCTAGTGGTTTAACTTAATTGAAGGGTGCTGAATTCAAATCAAGTGGATACCAAGCTGGATTTTCACGTTTAAGGGCTCAAAAATGGAAAACAAAATGGCCACCATAATAATGTTTTTTCCACATTGTTATTCAACATTTTATCAAATATAACATCCAAGCTGGGTATATATATATATACTTGAATTAAAGATATATTACAGGTAGCTTTAAAAGATGGCTAATGGGAGAGTGATGAATCCAAAAATAGTGGATACCAAGCTGGATTTTGACTTTCAAGGGGTCAAAAAGGGTAAACAAAATGGCCACCATAATTTTGTGTCACATTGTTGTACAACATTTTATCAAATATTGCACCCAAGCTGAGTATATATACTTGAATTAGTTTAGGAAGATACATTATAGGTAGCTTGAAAAGATTGCTAGTGTTTTAACTTAATTGAAGGGTGCTGAATCCAAATAAAGTGGATACTAAGCTTGGTGTTGACTTTTAGGGGGCCAAAAAGGGGAAACAAAATGGCCACCACAAAATATCATTTCCCCCACCGATATTTGCTATTACCCTTTAAAATCAATTAAAGATGTGTTAAAATTGAAATTATCCCATAAACAAGTTACAGGGAACTTGGGCCTGAAATGTATACTATCTTATTGAATAGAATTTAACACTTTGGCAGCCATTTCAAAATCAAAATTGCTATATATTATGTTCACTTGCAAAAAAGAACATGTTTCCTTGGGTATGTTGAGTGATAGTAAGGTTGCATATTTCAGATTTGATATGAAAGAGATCCTTCCCTTAGTTTAAAATTGGCCATTATTTGTAGCAGTCAGCAACAACTTGAAGAAACAAACAATCACAATAAACATTCATATGGCTTCCACAATGGCAACATAGAGGTATGCATTATTTTAACAAGTCTTATAGCCATGCATACAAATACTAAACCAGATTTATAAATGTGTACATGCAATTCTAGTCTGTTATTAAAATTACTATTCTAGGCGCACTAGGATAGTCAGTATTGCACAAGATTTGGTTTATGGTGTAAGTAATCACTTGACTCCAAATTACATTGGACTGGGGAGCAGTCTACACCAGGCCACACGATCTAAACAACTTGTGGAGATGTTTCATAATGTCGGATACATTATGAGTTACAGGGATGTATTGCGTCTTGATACCGCATTGGCAGAAAAGACAATAGAAAGAATAGATAACCAGGGATCAGTCATTCCACCAAACTTGGTAGAGGGATGTTTCGTTCATTTCTAAACTGACAATGTTGATATCAATGAGGCAATCCTCGATGGTAAAAAGTCTTTCAATGCGACACAGTCGGCTGCCTGGCAACGTGGACCATCCCACGTGTATTAACCAGCATTGAGTTGACAAGCAGGGATGCATTGACTGTCCCTGATGTCATGAATGAAATTCATTTGAATTACCTGTACTGATGGAATGGTTTGCTGATATGCAGGATGATGCAACCTCAAGAGCTGAAGCTAAAGACATGGCATTTCACCTGAAGCGATGTGAAAGTTCGCTGAAAGCATCATGGACAGCATTTAATCATCAGCATGCATACTCGAATCCACAACAATCGTCTGTGGGATATCTTCCCATTATACAAGCTCCGGCTCATGATATTGACACCATCGATACCGCAGTACAAAGTCTGATCCACATCACACAAACACTCAAACAGACACACCTTGTTCTGACAGTGTATTCTAAAGGAGCTTAAGTCTGTACCACAGTACAGGGATATACTCATTCCTCGAATTGGTGGGTTGCACACATGCATGGATTTTTGCAGGTACTTGGCCAGCACATGGCAGATGAGATATGGACAGAAGCTGATTTACTCGGGTCGAATGTAACTGACCAAATCATGTCAGGGAATAAATATGCTAGAGCTGTTCGCATGCAAAAGCTGACATTACAAGCTATGTGGCAAGCGCTACTCCCACTGTGTCTTGACAACTTGGGAGAACATGATCCCACCCTTGAGGCTAGTCTGCAAGAAGAAACCAGTGATTTCGAGGGTGTTCTTAGTGTCCTAGCATCCGAAAAATCCATGAGGCAATGGACTCGTTCTTTCTTATGGATTGCGAGGACAACCCTACTGCAAGCTTTTTGGTTCCAATATATGCAGATGGTTGTCATCCTGCTGCTCCATATCAGAGCCCAACGTGACAGCATTTGGGAGCTACACGTAGATGCGTTTAGGATGATGTTGTCGTTCTTTTTCCGCTACGATCATTATGTGAGATGGGATTCTGTGTATCTGTCAGAGATGCATATGCTGCCAGAGGAAGTTGAGGCCGAGTTCAAAACAGGCAACTTTGTTGTTAAGGATTCTAGCCAGCCATTTAATCAAGTGGACTCAGACCACAACCAGGAATGGTTAGACCCCACATGTGGGTCATGTGGTGGTATCGTAGGCATCACAAAGATAACATCTGCACTGCATTGTCTTACAATCTAAGAAGTCAGTTAGATATCCAGACTCGCAGAATTTTCAAGTGTGAACAAAATGATATGCACAAACACAATGAATCATGTACGGGGAAAATGAACCGAAACGAGACAGATGAGGCCAATGGGATGGGAATATATTCGTTAAGGCAGCAACTGCACAAGCTATGCCATTGCAGAACATAGTCAACAATACCTAGCAACTACAGAAACACATGATTCATTACATGATGCTAGACAACTAGGACAAGAATTCCTCAACAAGTTTGTGCAGTCACATTTGTTTGTCAATGAAGCATGGCAAGCAGCACCACATCTAAAAGAGCCCATTGGCAAGAATAAGCTTCCAACCTTTGCTTCTCTCTTTTCTGTACCTAAGATGGCCATAACCAAATCAGAAATCAGCACAGAAGGTTATCAGAGTAGATAGAACGATCCTACAAAAGATCATCACAATATACAAAGTGAATAGCCCTGTAAATCTGGAGCAGATTCTTCAGCATGAATGTATGCCTGTGCGTGTGTCGCTGGCATCTACTGGTGGCAGCATGCACTCTGCTAGCAAATCACTCTTAGCTGATATTCCAACAAGTTTGTACAGTCACATTTGTTTGTCAATGAAGCAGGGAAAGCAGCACCATATCTAAAAGAGCCCATTGGCAAGAATAAGCCACCAACCTTTGCTTCTCTCTTTTCTGTACCTAAGATGGACATAACCAAATCAGAAATCAGCACTGAAGGTTATCAAAGTAGATAGAACGATCCTACAAAAGATCATCACAGGATACAAAGTCAATAGCCCTGTAAACCTGGAGCAGATTCTTTAGCATTAATTTATGCCTGTGCGTGTGTCGCTGACATCTACTGATGGCAGCATGCACTCTGCTAGCAAATCACTCTTAGCTGATATTCTAACAAAGGATCTGGTAACTCCATCTAGCGCGACCCTGCATTGAACAACAGCAGTAGTCATAGATGGACAGGCCTTGGTTATGGATATTGGGAAACCACAAGATGCCCTCACACTCGGTGACTGTGCAGATGCATTTGTGAACGCTGTGATGACCATGGGTTCAAGCTACGAGCGAATTGAAGTGGTTTTTGACCATTACCAGCAACATTCCATAACATCTGGAACAAGACAAAAGCGTGCCAAAGGATCGCGCCCAATAAGATGAGTAGTGGAAAGTGTACCAAGGACAGCCACTGTTGCTTCATGGCCTAGGCAGAGGAGAACTTACACAGGCTACTGTATCAGCTGCTGAAACATTCATATGCCGGTTGTATGGAGTAATGGACGTCGATCAATGTGATACGGCCTATGTCAAGTTGTTCAGTAAATGTGTAGCCCAGGAGTCATTGCCACCCTCCACTGATGCCGGCAGGCTCCACATCAAACGCTCACACTACCAGACAATGATGTAGATGCAAGCTAGTGATTGTAGTCAGATACTACCACCAGTTAATTACTTTGGTTGGCTGATTTCTAGTGATCTTTTGCAGCCATTTCTTATGACACTACCAGCAATTCCGGAATCTTGCCTAGAGATCATAAGCTGTGGTTGTGCCAAGGGATGCACTGGTCTACGTTGTAAGTGTAAAAAAGTTGGACTGAAGTGCACAGAATCTTGAACATGTATGGACAGTTTGTTACAGTACAGAAACATTGATTAACATAGATGATAGAGATAATTTGACATTGTGTAAAATATGGCGAACGTATTATCTAGAAATCATCTGTAACAGACACATGCTTACAATAATACCTGTTACTATACAGACTGCAAATAAGTATTTGCCACATCTTGTGACATGTCACAATGTGTTTCTAATATATATTTTATGATTCAAACAATGTAACACAATTCACACGTATTTTTGAATCATTGTTAGTAATTTTTCGACTTTTTTGCTAAAACAGTGCAAAACGGTGGCCATTTTGAATTTAACCCTTTGCTTGCTATTCGCGTCAATATACCTACCTGTAAATAGTGAAGACCCAGATGAGACAGCTCCTGCAGGAGCTGTCTCATCAGGGTCTGCACTATTTGCAAGTTGATTGTGCAACCAGTGCACTCCACAGCAGTGATTGCATAGCGAAATACTTGTACACAGTGTAGATATATGTAATTATACAACAGGGCATGGGTAAAGAAGGAGAAATGTATTTTAAAATTAAGAAAGCGAAGGGTTAAAATGGCTGCCATCTTTTCAAGCTACCTATAATGTATCTTCCTAAACTAATTCAAGTATAAATACTCATCAGCTTGGGTGCAATATTTGATAAACTGTTGTACAACAATGTGACACAAAAGTATGGCGGCCATTTTGTTTACCCTTTTTGACCCCTTGAAAGTCAAAATCGAGCTTGGTATCTACTATTTTTGGATTCAGCACTCTTCAATTAGCCATCTTTTAAAGCTACCTGTAATGTATCTTCCTAAACTAATTCAAGTATATATATATATATGTACCCAGCTTGGATGTAATATTTGATAAAATGTTGAATAACAATGTGGAAAAAACATTATTATGGTGGCCATTTTGTTTTCCATTTTTGAGCCCTTAAAAGTGAAAATCCAGCTTGGTATCCACTTGTTTTGGATTCAGCACCCTTCAATTAGGTTAAACCACTAGGATACCAAGCATTACCCCAATTTGCCTTCACCATTTAGAATTTTTGAAATTCGGTCTAGTCTATTACTTATTCCAGAATTGATATTAATTAACTAAGTCTTACTAACTGCCCCTTGGTTATAAAAAAACACTTTTTAACAATGCATTTTGATCAAATATATACATATATATCCAAATTTACTGACATAAACTCAAACTATCAAACACATAAAACATAGAATTCTACATTGTCACACTTTCTTTACCATTATACATGTATGTACATCAAAGACTGTGTTTAACCCTTTACTCCAAAAATACACCTTTCTACACCTTTGCAAACAGAAGACCCAGCTATAGGAGCTGTCTGATCAGGGTCTGCTCTGTTTGCATGATATAATAGGATCATGTATGGAAAAAGAGATATCTTTTATCTGTTTTTTAACAATATTAACTTTCTTGCACATTTCTTGCAAGTAGGGATTTTAATTTAGGTTTTTTATGTTTTTAGGTCTTTGCACCACCCACTTTGGAGGTACCAATTGGATTGGGTAGCTTGTACGTGTCTCCAGACAGTCTACCTTACTTTTTAACCCTGTGCATGGCAATAATACTCAATAGTGAGTGATAGCCATTTCTATAAAAAAAGAAGAAGAGGAATATAGATATGATTCTACAGTTTTTGCCATAGCCAAAAATTCCTGTGTCCATGTGCTATTATAACATTTACAAATTAATCTAATTAATATTTATGATGTCATTAACATGAATATTCTTGTTCTAGGGTTAAGGCACACTTATTTCTTTAACCCTTTCCCTGTTCTGTATTTAGGCCAAATTTCAATACATAATGAATATTCATTAACAAAATAGTTATAAAGAAATATGGAAGGTGGAACATTGTAGACATTTTAGAAAGCAAAGAAACAGTTCTATCAAATTCTATTAGCAAACAGAGTAGACCCTGATCTCCTCTAGGAGCCGTCTGATCTGGGTCTACTCTGTTTGCAAATGCGTGAAAACACGTTTGTATGAGGGAAAGGGTTAAAGGTTTTACAGTGGTAATACAATTTTTGCTTATTTTTTATACAATGGTATGTGCTAATATTACCTGTAAGCTAGTGTAACCGTAACCTCACCTTATAAATATTTATTAATTGTCATTGAGCAAACAGGATAGATCCAGATCAGAAAGTTTTGTTTTATAATCTGTATGACCTGGTTCTATTCTTTATTATTCATTTAAGTTGTACAGATACATACAATGGAATTTTTAATAGTGTCTAGACTATTTTCTGATGGGGCTGTGCTATTTGTACAGGTTTACATGCTCCCATAGTATGCGTGCATGAATAAAAGAATGTCACTAGTATTTCTCCACGTCATTCCATCCCTTTATATTATGTAATTTAATTTATATTCCTTACATACCTGTAATCAACTGTTATAACGATATTAATTGTATACCAAGGGGCACTTGTCCTATGGGGTAATTAATCCCAGCACGAAGTAAATACAGAATTTACTTCGTGATCCCAGGGACAATTGAAACTATGGGGATTTCCCATAATTTTATCCAGGTAAATTGAGAAATAATTAAAACTCTTTGATGTAGGATTTAAAAAAACATTTTTAAGTACAAAACTCTGAGAATGTTTTATACCCTGTAAATAGAAGACACCATGTCAATATTGTTCAAGTCGTGCACACCAAATGCTCAAACATAAATGTAAACAATAATAATTGCCTTTTTACCCCACCCAACCTTTATAACTAGGGATTTGCGAATTAAACGGTTAAAAACAAACTACGGCGATAAGATAAATATGTGTGCGTCAGGTTAAGACGTTGATAAATAAAAAAGAATACCAAAAAATGATAACTCACCCGTAAGATGTAGCAGGCATAGTATCACAACAAACCCCAAATGAGCGAGAACATTGACCAGTCTCATTTTCGCCATTTTGTATTTGTTTACGAGTGAAATATCACGTGACATAACATTGGGGCCCATGAAGGGAAACTTAATACTATACGCGTTAATTACCGTATTTAACCCTAAACTCACAGTAGAGGTTTCATACGAATTGATAAATTGTGACAAAAACTATTGTTCATTACTGTAGTGGGTGATTACTGAGACAAAGGTATACCGTAACTACCATTAATAATCAGGGGCGTTACATTTTTAAAGGAGGTGGGGTTTTTTTGCATTTTGTAAGTAACATGTGCATGGTTATGGCTGTTCCATTTAAATGTGTATGGGGGCGCAGGAAGGCACTTTCAAATTCGGCTACCCACCCATAGAAGTTTTTTACTAATGCACAAACCAATTAGAACCATTTTTGCAGCGAAACCCATCAATGCATAGCTGGATGTTTTTTTTAAAGTGCCTTCCTGTCCCCCAATACACATTTAAATGGAACAGCCCTAATAACTTAGCGGGAGTTTTCTGCGCTGTTTTCAGACTGCATTAAGCTACCGCATGTGTTTTGGGAAAAAAACGCGTATGCCTTATGTCTATATCTAAATGGTTATTATATTGGGGTTTAGTTGTTTTATAGATCGTTAGACCCACCCAACAAACCCCACCCCAACACACACGCGCACGCACACACGCACATCCGAAGGGGCGTTTATTAGGTTGATGGCATTCATTAGAGAGAGTACGGTATCATTACGTGAATTAATGAGTATATAAAAACAGACAATAATCATTACAAGATGTTATTTCCTGCAAATGATTAGACTTGAGTGTTTCTGATGAATTCATTCTTAATAAATGAGTGTAAATTAAAAAAAAAACACAATTATTAACCCTTTCCGCTATGTAAGCGCGTTTTTAGGCATCTGCAAACAGAGTAGATTCAGATCAGACGACTCCAATAGGAGCCGTCTGATCAGGGTCTGCTCTGTTTGCTTATGGTGTTATATAGATCTGATTCTACAGAGTCTGCCTGAGCCAAAATGTCCGGTGCCCATATGCCATTATAAAAATAATCTATTTTAATATTCAGGACGTCATTATTTCTTACATGAATATACAACAGGGAAAGGGTTCATTCAATACACTTTTAAACACTTCTCGTCTTAAGTGTGACCTAACTATAGACCTTGGATTCCGATGAGTCCCGTCTCACAAGAATACAAGCTGTTTGACACACACGGTCAATATTTACTTTCAGATCTAGGTCCAGATAAGATGTGTAAATTAAAACATCTTCGAGAAGAACTTCTTTAAATCAGAGACATATATGTATACATGTCTCTGCTTAAATTAGTTCTACGCCAAAACTTATGTAGTGACTAAAGATTGGTCACAAGACTCACAACATAGGGTTTGGTAAAGAAATGACGATTTTAGTATTTGAATACGCGCCTTTATCTGTAGCGCGCTGGACTTATATGAAATAATGGATGAAACAATGAATGAATCGGATGTAAATAAAACATGTAACGGATCGTGGTTTTAGTAGACTGCCCTTTTCAGTATGAGAAGGATTAAGAAAGCCATATATTTACAGTATAGAACCTGTCTTAAGCGGCCATATAAAGGAGGTCTAAATATGGGTCTGTAAGGCAAGTAGTAGCTGAATACAGATAAAAAGTAATGCAAAAAGCTCCTGCTGCGTCCTGCGTTAGGCTACTTTCACCCTGCATTAATTTAATTAAGCAACCACCTGCTGTTAAGACTCCTACATATATTCGATAAACGAATGGCCGCAAAGAACAGGTTCTACTGTATATAAGCACACTTCATCTACTGATGAAATACAACGGGAAAAAATGAAATAATTAAATCAACACTATAATACATTTTCAGCATTTGTGTTTTCAAACGAAATCTGCCGACATATTCAACCAGACAGTGAAATAGACGTAATTTATAAACCCCCCTTTGGACACCCATTGTCCCCATGAATGAAACCATTCCTACATGCGTAGTGTCACGCTCGAGTATCCATATTTAATAACGGAACATCGGATATAAATCATAATTTGTATATATGATGCAATACACACAATCATAAAAAGTCCAACAATAAATCACACGAAAATAAGTATGATAGAGTTGTTTCAGAGATATTTACCGTGACTATGAATTCATTTGAAGATACACAAATAAATTTATAGTATAATTTCACAATTGACCTGTTTTCTAGTTTTCCCATTATTGCACAATAAAGTTCAGGTCTGGCCATAGATTTATAAATATACTCAGTATTCTATCTACCAGTTGGCCGATTAGCTCAACTGGATTAGAGCAACGCCCCTCTAAGGCGCAGGTTGTGGGTTCGAGTCCCACATCGGCCCATATTTTTGCTGGGGCTAAATCATTGGGAAGTGATGATTGAAATCGATAAGACAAATAAACACATCGCTGAATTACTAAACCCTGTCAAACAAGTGCTGGCCTCAGTATATTTTTTTAACTGTTCAATAATTTTATCTTCCCCGTAATAGCTGTATGCGGGTCGGGGAACCATCCGGCTCTACACCGTACACTTTTTGCATAGACATACAGATAATATATATATTTGTACAAAATTAATAGTGTATATAGATATCTATGCAAGCAGCATATGTATTATACTACATATTGAACAAAGTTTTTTAGGATATTAAAAAAAACAAACTAGAATTTCTCCTGGGAAAAATGAAAATAGACTTGCCTCTTAAGTTTTAAATTATCAATAAGTTTACTGACCTCAGTGTTTAACTGAGTTATTGACCATACGGGCAAAAACGTTTTTGTTTGTTTTTTAAACAAACAAACAAACAAAAAACAAAGGGATACGCATCTGGTTTCGCAAGGCCAATGTAGACCTAAGTGATACTTGCAGGTCGCATTTGTCTATGCTACTAAACATTTACACAACATTTCACAGAAAAAATCCAAACTGTTTCTGAGATATGACTCCGGGCAGACAAAAGAGTTAATTGTTTGGCTATCAAAGGGACACACTTGTGGTGTTCTAATAACAATATGAGTGATACTCGCAGGGCCATATAGTTCTGCATGCTTCTTGACATTTGCACTAAGTTTCATAGCAAAAAAATCCAAACAATTTCTGATATATGACTCCGGGAGGCACAGTGTCAAAATAACATTCTCCGCCTACGAATACACAGTAGAGTCTGTCCTAAGCTGCCATTAATTTATTGAATATATAGGAGCTCGAGTGTTAAAACGTAAGTGGTCGACAAAAGTAATGCAGAAAGCTCCTCGTTAATTTTTCCCTCCATTAAGCTACCACCTACCTTAGTTACAGACCCATGATTAGACCTCTTTTTTATGGCCGCTTTTAAAGACAAGTTCTACTGTATTGTACTATCTAATGCAAATCTTCTGAAAAGTGTCAATACAGTAAGTAGGTTAGTTGAAGTTATTAACACGAAATATATTTCAACTCTTTACTACATTCATGAGCATTCATGTAACAAATACTGTTATCGTGCCTAGGCCTATATTCATGAGATGCATTTTTAATGGAATGTGAATACGGGAACAGTTGACCCTGGCACAAACTGTAGAATCAAATCTAGTTTATAACATAAGGAAACAGAGCAAAGTGTTGGTCACTCTTGACACTGGGTTTAGAAAAGAAATGGAAGAAATGAATATGGACAATTAGAATTGAAGCGGGTGAAAATACAGTAAAAACTCGATACTACGAACTTTTAGCAGTGGAGAATTTATGTCTTTCTAGACAGGTGACTGCTTAATGCAGGGTTAAAGTCATGCAGAAGCTTTCTGCATGATTTTCACCCTACATTAAGCTGCCACCTGTCTAAAAGGCCGACAATGATACGTATTTTATTGTTCGTATTAACGAGGTTTAACTGTATTTGCAGACGACAATAGCTCAGAGTGTAGAAGGTTAAACGATATCAGTGCCTTGGCATTATGTTGGTTTCACAAGGACGTCGAAAAGATTAAAACACGATGGAAATTATCGCTACTTCTCTGCTTATTCTCGCAACGAGTTTTACTGGTGTTGCTTCAGAGTATGCATGCATTTGTAATGACGAGATTTACAGTGTGGAAGTGTACCAAGAGGTGAGACAGACACGCTGACTTAATCTTTTACTCCAATATTCAAGTTCAAAGTATGAAATACTGAAAACATGAATATCAATGAGTTCATTTTTATAATGGCATATGAACACAATGTTTTGCCCATGGCATATATTGTAGAACCGGATCAACACAATTCTACATAATTCCATAATCCGTCAGAGCAGACATAATCAGATTGTTCCTACAGGTCTACTCTGTTTGCATGAATACGCCTTTCTACGTATTTGCAAACAGATTAGATTCAGATCAGGCGGCTCATTCGGATCAGGATATGAACTGTTTGTTCATGAAATAATATAGGTCTGATTCTACAGGGTTTTCAATGTGTTCATATGCCATAATAAAAAATAATCTAATTAATATTCACGGTGTCTATTTCTAACATTAATCTTCATGTAGTAAATGGTTAAAACGCGTACCTATGGAGCGAAGCATTTTTGCTTTGTTCTCAGCTTCTATTGCTCTGGTAAAAGCTTTAACCAACTAAACGTGTTTGAAAATGTTCTTGAGAGTTTTTAATTTAACATTTTTCCGATGTATTCAAGCCCCAGGGAATGACCAAGAACATTTGCTACACAAATGATCGTACAGTAAGCTATTGGAATGGACATATGTGTTTTAAACATACCTAAATGTTTAGCATATTCTGACTTCTGTGAGACGACCGTTATTTCGCTGATTTAGAGTGAGTATAGTCACTGTGATTTAACTGCTAAAATAGTTAATCATCTGAATGCGAGAAACGAATGTACTGGTATTTGCAAACAGTGGAGACCCGGACCAGGTTTCCCAAAGGGTCTGTAGTGCACTCAACCCCTTGATATTGAATGAACTATTTCGTTAAACAATGATGGACCAGTCCACTTGGAATATTCAGCACTCAAAGGGCTAAGACTTGATCTTTTTATACTAAGGCCAGTATTTGGCCTAGAGATAGCAGTGTGTTTAGTCCAGTATTCAGACCAGAGATCGTACTGTCGATGCACGTTGTTAAAGTTGATAGAACAGGAACAGTTGACAGAACGGTTAATAGAACAGGAACAGTTGGTAGAACAGTTAATAGAACAGGAACCGTTTATAGAACAGGAACAGTTAATAGAACAGCTCATAGAACAAACCAACTCACTCTAAACCTACATTAAATTGACTAATATCATAGTAAGCCACCTCAAGGGAAATAATAACATAATGTTAATTTTGATAAAGAATGAAATGATATAGCTTCTTATTTTCTGATTTATAATATTTGTATTATCACATTGCTTTCAATAGTACATATACAATTCTAAAACAAACTTTTTCTAATAAATGCTCCTTTTCGGTAGATTTATTCCAAGTGGCGGTATCTAAGAATAGTTTATAGGGAATGTGTCATTGTTTAATAGGAGGTCTAACTCTGAGATTTATTAAGACAGATGGTAGCTTGAAGCAGACCAACATTTATTCAGAAAGTTCACAGGGAGCTTTATGCATTGCTTTAGTTCTGTATTAACCATTCACTCTTAAGTACGCCTTTTGACGCCTTTGCAACATAGTAAACCCAGATCAGACGGCTTCTGTAGGAGCCGTCTGATCAGGGTCTGCTCTGTTTGCTTATGTTATAATATAGATATGGTTCTACAGTTTCTGTCAAAGCCACATTACTAGTACCGGTAATATTCCCTGTGTTCATGTGTCTTTCTTGAACTTTGTCTAATAAATATTCATGATGTCATTATTTCTTACATGGATATTATATAGAGTAATTGGTTAAGCGAATATTTTCTCTTATAGACTCCCTTGTTTAACCGTTTCCCTGTTTCATATTCTTGTAAAAAGTAATGACATCATGAATATTCATTAGCTGATATTTTATGATGACGTAATTATGTACAAAGGATGTTTTGCTAGAAACTTCAGAATCAGATTTATCACAATTTCAATATATTCTAGAATATGTCTCAAAGAGACGGTTTTAAAGCCATATAGGTTGGCTGGATATACGAGTATGTTTGAAATACTGTATGATTCTGACAAGATCAAGAAAACTGGTTGCATTAGCTACATAGTGGGAAAGAGACTACTCAGGCATTGCACACAGTGAAGACCAAGATCATTGGCCGAATAATAATTTTTGAAATAGGTTTTAACAATTTCTTATTTGTCAGACAAAACCATTTTCTCATCTAAAGCTGTAATCAGTGCGAACTTTACACATTCAGTGTAGGTCTGGGCCCGATATTATAAAATTTGCTTGAGTCTGGGTCCATTCTCATTCTCAAGTATATGACTGGTCAAAACCTGACCAATCGGATGCTTGAGAATGACCACAGACTCATGCAAAAGTTGTTTTTTTTATAACATCGGGGTCGGATACTTTCACTGTTTTAGTGTCCATCTCATACTATCAAAACTGCTTAAATACGAACGCCTATAAATCGAACACTCAATTAATACACATGAACGTCTTTGTAATCAGGGAGTTGCTTAATGCAGGAGGACAGTTAGACAGAAAGCTTGGAGCATTCTGCCTAAAGTTCGTCCTGCATTAAGCTACCATCAGCTATTGAGACCCTTTTTTGGCGGTCGCTTTAAATCGGTTTTACTGTACTTATAGATCATTTCCTTAATTTCAGACCAAGAATTCTTCAACAGTTATAGGACACATCGACCATTCCAAGTGCAAACAAGAAATTTGTGACCAAGGAGATTCTTCGTGGATAAAAGTAGAGTATGAAACACAGGTGCCTTTGTTGTTGTTTTTCTATCCAAAACAAGTATTTACAGAAAATTAAAAATACTTAGCAATGAGCTAAATAGGGAATGAACATAGTTTGAGTAAAACTTTACAATAGAACCATTTACTCCACAAATACGCCTTTCTACTCCTTTGGAATCAGAGTAGACCCTATAGGACCCGTCTGACCAGGGTCTGATATGTTTTTTTATGTGATTATATAGATCTGATTTTACAATCTCAACTTAAGCCGAACAATCATGTGTTCATATACCATTATAAGAAGTAATCTTATAGATATTCATGACGTCATTATTTATAATATAAATATTCATGGAGTAAAGGGATAATAAGTCTTTAAACCTTTTGCCTGACAGAAACTCATTTCGATGCCATTACAAACAGATTTGACACAAATTCTTCCACCCCATAGCCACCTTGTTTTCGTTTGGCAGGAAACAATGGCGGACATTTGACATAAATATCTTGTGAGCGAAAAGTCAAACACCTAATATCGCAAAAACGTTCTGCGTATTCCATGTTCTGCCATTAGATATTCAGTTATTTTGTCTGATCGTTATAATTGAAATTAAAAGAAAATGGTTTAGGTAGCTGCTAACTTTTCTAGCAAGATAAATAATGACTGGAACACGGTCTAGTTCATAATTAGGTTTTGTCATATTTCTAAATATTGTTGTACCAGATATACTAACACATTTGGAATCGAGAGACTTATCTTTATTATGAACCACAGGGGGCCATTTCGTGGGTCTAGATGGTCTAAAAACTAAAAAAAAATTAAATGATTGGGTCGATTTAGTGTTATAATATAACACTAAATCGACTTTTTAGACCACCTAGACCCACGAAATGGCCCCCTGTGTTATGAATGCTATCGAATCTTCACTTGCTAGATAATTATTTGACATTATTATTATTATTATTATTATTCCCGCCATTATTAATACCAATGTTTTCGCGAAAGCTTAAGTATTTAACAGGTGGCAGAAATATGTTTAGTTTAGCGTATACTATTTTCCAGTTCGGATACGTTGACAAGACATCTTGGATTGTGCGTCGTGTTTGTACTGGAAATTCGCCTGCGAAAACAGCGAGTAAGCATTAATAACCCTTTACTCTATATACAGTCAAACCTCTCTATAACGGCCACTAAATTGTGGTAATTAGCTGATATTTGGGGCAGGTGGTTGCTTAAAGCAAGGTGAAAGTAAAACAGAACGCTCCTACAGGAGCGTTCTGTTTTACTTTCACATTGCTTTAAGCAGCCACCTGCATTTAGCACAAAATACTTGATGAGATTTAGTGGCCGTTATATAGAGAGGTTTTACAATATACGCATTTCAATTTGTAGGAGCTGTCTGACCAGGGTCAGCTCTGTTGGCTTGACCCTTTGCTCCATAAATACGCACTTGCAAACAGAGTTGATGAGTTGATGTAGATCAGACAGCTGCGGTAGGAGCTGTCTGATCAAGGTTTGCTGATCAGGGTTTGCTCTGTTTACTTATAATATAATATAGTAATATAGACATGACTCTACAGTTGCTGCCATTGCCAAACGTTTTTGTGTTCATGTTGTTTTGTTATAATTAATCTAATTGAAATTCACAGTCATTGTAAATATACATAGAGTAAAGTGTTAAGTAATAATAGAAAGCCAGCGCCAAAACGGCCCATGTTCATATGTCTCTATCAACAATCAGTTTATCAATATTCATAAAGTATTTATATTATTATTAGTATCAATATTCATATTAATATTCCTTGCATACTTATTCATGAAATAAAGGGTTCATGCAGGGAGTTCAAGGGACTTTCCCGAACACACTGATTAACTCCATGCTCCATAAATATGCATTTTCTATGCATTTGCAAATCCTGTAGGAGTCGTCTGATCAGGGTCTTTTCTGTTTGTCTGTGATAGAATATGTATACGATTCAACAGTTTCTGTCATGGCCAAAATCCATTGTGTCCATGTTTTATTATAACACTTAATCTAATTACTATTAATGATGTCATTATTTCTTACATGCATATTCACGGAGTGAGGGTTAAATGACAATCACCGCGATAATAGGGATGTTGTAACAGTCGTACACTATCTAGACTGGAATCGGTAAAATCTCAATGGTGTGTTTTTGTACTATAGCGACTAAACTTTAGATAAAACTAACTGTACATTGTGAGACATAGATATTGTATTGACCCTAATTAGTAGCGTCTCTGGACAGCCCATTGATTCGGATCTATACAGTTTATGTCAAATATGTATGAATCCTAATCTTAACATTGGCTCAATATACGGTAAAACCTCTCTATAACGGCCACTAAATTATGTTAATTAGTTGGTATTTAGGACAGGTGTCTGCTTAAAGCAAGGTGAAAGTAAAACAGAACGCTCCTATAGCAGACACCCGCCTTTAACACAAAATATTTGATGTAATTTAGTGGCCGTTATAGAGAGGTTATACTATATATTCAATATTGTCACAAAGGAAACTATATGTTCAAATTCAACTGTTGATGAGTTAATCTGAAAACATTATCATTTATTTAACAAATTTTCATCTTTTGCTGTCTAATTCTTAACCGTTACACAGCTGTTAAAACGAATGCGTGCTCAAATTTGGATATGTTCGAACAACTTGAATCGTGGTTATTCGGCGTCTCATCTAGATCCAAGCTGCAAATGCAAGCCAGGTCGCGGATAGTGTATTGAGGGTTGAAACACTTTCTTTCTTTCTTTCTTGACAGCCCCCTGTGATATCAGTACCAAACACACCACCACACCACTTTCAAGCTCGACAGACACAGGTATAACCATCTACTAGAGCTCAAGACTGGGAGGGTACTTCACAAATAAAATTTCGAATTTTCTCCACCAAAATCTAAATTGTGATTACTCATTAGAATAATCCTTTTGAGGCGATTCTAGTGAGTAGGGTTCATATAGAAATTAAAAAATAGTTTTTTTGGTGTGAAATATTCAGCTTGCCCTTTTTGTCTTGAGTCACGTAGCTGATAATCGATATGTACTTTGGTGAAACTTTGCTTATATAATCCTCAAGAATAAGCTGAGAAGCACGGTCCCGAGAGAACAAAATGGGGAATAGAGGGAGAATGCTGATGGCAGAGTAGCGAACAATGCTGATGACAGAGTAATGAGAGGTGCACGGTCCCGAGAGCCAATGATGTTGACAAAATGACGAAATCAGCAAAGATCCGGACGACAATACTGATGACAGAGTGGCAAGGGAAGCACGATCCCGACGGACAATGCTGATGACAGAATAGAGAGATCAGCAGGTCCCTGCGAGACAATACTAAGGACAGAGTGGCAAAAGCAACACGGCTCTGAGAGACAATGCTAAGGATAGATTGGTAAGAACAACACGACCCTGAGAGACAATTCTAAGGATAGAGTGGCAAGAGCAGCACAACCCGAGAGACAATGCTAAAGACAAGGTGTCAAGAGCAGCACGGCCTTGAGAGACAATGCTAAGGACAGAGTGTCAAGAGCAGCGTGGTCCCGAGAGACAATGCTGAGGACAGAGTTGGAAGAGCAGCATGGACCGAAAGTAAATTCTAAAGACAGAATGGTAAGAGCAGCGAGGTCCCGAGAGACAATGCTGGTGACAGAACGGAGAGAGCTGCACATCTCCCAGAGACAGTGCTGAGGACAGAGTTGCAAAATCAGTATGGAAGGAAATTCTAAGGACAGAGTGGCAAGAGCATTGTGGTCCCGAGAGACACTGCTGGTGACAGAATGGAGAGAGCTGCACATCTCCGAGAGACAATGCTGATGACAGAGTTGCAAGAGCCACATGGACCGAGAGACAATTCTAAGGACAGAGTTGCAAGAGCAGCACGACCCCGAGAGACAATACTGGTGACAGAACGGAGAAAGCTACACATCTCCGAGAGACAATGCTGAGGACAGAGTGGCAAGAGCAACACGTCCCTTAGAGACAATGCTAAGGACAGAGTGGCAAGAGAAGCGTGGTCCCGAGAGACAATGCAGGTGACAGAACGGAGAGAGCAGCACAGTCCCGAGAGACAATGCAGAGGACAGAGTGGCAAGAGCAGCACGATCGCGAGAGACAATTCTAAGGACAGAGTTGGAAGAGCAACACGGTTCCGAGTAACATTTCTAAGGAAAGAGTCAGAAGAGCAGCACAGTCTCGAGGAACAATGGTGACGACATGGTGGGGGGGGGGGGGGTAGCAGCACAGTCGCGAGGGACAATACTGATAACATAGTGGCGACAGCAGCACGGTCCCGGGAGACACTGCTGATGACATGGTGGCAAGAGCACATTGGTCCCGGGAGACAATGCTGATGACATGGTCGCAAGAGCACCTCGGTCCCGAGGGACAATGCTAATAACAATTTACAATTTCCGAGGCACACGTGTAATATCGCTAGTCAATACAGAAAGTGCATTGGTACTAGTTGTATTGGCATTATATAAGTTATAACATTTAATGATCAAACTTCCAATCCCCGTCATACATTTTAAAGAAACAAGTACTACACATGAACAATTGTTTGATTTAAATAGTCCTGGTACGTCACGCACGTAATAGTATCGAACTGACTACATGCATGTGACGCTATGAAAATACGGCATATTTTTCCGAAAATATCTATGTGGATTTGTTTATCTTCAGTAAGGTCCAGTACCCAGTATGATTTATTTCCATATGTATGTACTTGACAAAGTCAGTTTGACACCGCAACCTGTGGTACGTCATATTAACGCTTTCCCTGTTCTATATATAGTCTAAATTTCAATACTTTCTGATATTCATGGCCAAATAGTGATAATGAAATATGGAAAGTGGGACCTTTTAGCCATCGTAGAAACTAAAGAAACATATATCTGATCTGGGTCTACTCTGTTTACAAAATGCGTGGACATGCAGTTATATTATGGAAATGGTTAAAGTCTTTAGATAATGTAACTACGACTAATTGCGTCATTGGTTGGCTTTAATTAGAAAGCTTCATCCATCTATGACGTCAATGTGCCATATCTGCACACTAATTCCTCAAAATAGATGTGAACACGACGTGCTGATATCACAGGGATGTGGCCTCACCAATTAATATCTCATTAGAGTTGTCAATCATGACGCTAAAGTGACGCCTGTAGATGTGCAAATTGAATAAACATAAATTTTCATACAGACATTCTTGTACTGTGTTCCAGATGCTATTACTGTTACACCCAGTATACAACTGGAAAACAGAGCCACACCGGTAGGGTCCTTGCTATATTGACATACAGTAAACCTCGCTAAAACGAACGTTCAAATAAATAAGTATCATGATCGGTCCTAAACGCAATCCCTCATAGGCTATTGTTATACCAAACCTCTTTGAATAAATCTACCGAAATGGAGCATTTAATAGAAAAAGGGGAAATTTTAGTGTGATGTTTGAAGTGTAAAGTTTGAAGAGTGAAGTTTGAAGTATGAAGTTTGAAGTGTGAAGTTTAAAGTGTGAATTTGAAGTAAAATTACCGAAATGGAGCATTTACTTGAAAAAAAGGACATTTTAGTGTGATGTTTGAAGTGTAAAGTTTGAAGAGTGAAGTGTGTCGTTTGAAGAGTGAAGTTTGAAGTGCGAAGTTTGAAGTATACATCTGATTTACAGTTTCTGTCATGATAAAAAGTTCGCTTGTTCTTAGTGAATGTATAAAATTCAGCTTTGTTTCTCTATATATCAGATACCGCGCGATTTTCTTTAAAATCTTGCAGTTTTCCCCTCAAAATTTGTTTACCTCAGGGGTTTTCCCCCAACTGGCAAACTACGCATGATTGTTTCCCTTAATTAGCCATTTTTTCTATATAAAACGATTGCGATGCTAAATAAATCTATTTATCTATCTATAGCAATGTTTCCCCTTAACCCTTCGCTTGCTATTCACGTCAATATACGTACATTTACCTGCAAATAGTGAAGACCCAGATGAGACAGCTCCTGCAGGAGCTGTCTCATCAGGGTCTGCACTATTTACAAGTTGATTGTGCAACCAGTGCACTCCACAGCAGTGATTGCACAGCGCAATACTTGTTCACAGTGAAGATATATGTAATTATATAACATGGCATGGGTAAAGAAGGAGAAATGTATTTTAAAATTCAGCAAGAGAAGGGTTAAGTGAAAAATGCCTGATTAATATCCATGACGTCATTGAGTTGGCATGCGTAGCCATGGAGTCACGACTGACTTAAACATCCACCATGTTCGTTCTTTGTAATTGATGTACATAAAGTTTGGGAGATATATAGGAGTCAACACGTCGGTCCGTTCGTCTGTCCGTTGTCCGCGCTACAGCAGAACTTGTCATAAATGGGCAATTGGTTAATTTACATAGGAACCTTAAAACGCTGGTGGTTGCTTATTGGAGGGGAAACGTAATGCAAAATGCTCATACAGGCGCTTTCTGCATTACTTTTGACCTACATTAAGCTATCACCTGCCTTACAGACCTATAATTAGATCCCTTTTTGGTGATCGCTTAAGATGGGTTCTACTGTATCCCTAAACAACTACTGAAACGATTTCAACGAAACTTATGAGCAGTTTCATTATCAGTAGCAGATGCATATGTAGGCATATTATAACTATGTTCCGATTGGATGATTTTTTCAGAGTTATGGTCACTTGATTAGTTAAATTATACTCTGACAAACATGTGTGTTGGGTATTAATCACATTCAGCGGATTCTAATTTTAGAATCTTGTTGCAGTCACCACCACCACCTTTCCAAGCACAATGACCTTGACATCTACAACCGCCTCTCATCCAAACCAAGGTGAAGACCATTATTACCATTATTTATTATTATTATTATTATTATTATCTTTTACCCTATTCATGCTAAATCATTGCCATCTATTTGCTTACTTCCGGTTCGTTCAAGCTTTTGAGAAATTATTGTCCGTGTGTTTCAACCAGCCTATTCCTTATAAGACATCTCATTTGGATACAATCTGTTTTTTGCAAATGAATGTCCGACCGTGCTCATGTATTAACCCTTTACTCCATAAATACGTCTATCTACCCCTTTGCAAACAGAGTAGACCCAGATCAGATGCGATAATATAGATATAATGCTACTGTTTCTACCATGGCCAAAAATTAATATTCATGATGTCATTATTTCTTACATAAATATTCATGAAGTAAATGGTTAAAGGTTGAAATGAGGACATAGGCAAACTGTGCAGAACCAGATCAGTAAAGTTATCTAAAGACATACAAATGTATATCGCTTTTTTGCATTGAAGAATTTAGACCCTTTTAGGCAGGTGGCTTAATGCAGGGTGAAAGTCATGCAGAACGATCCTAGAGGAGCTTTCTGATGACTTTCACCCTGCATTAAGCTGCCACCTGTCTTAAAGATGAATAATGATACGTGTTTTAGTGTTCTCTCGAGAATTTACTGCATACATGTTTCTATAAAAGGCGTCTCTATCAGGTAGAAATGTTAACCCGTCCCCTTTTCTATGTTTATTCAAAATTTCAACACCCACTGAATATTCATGAACAAAATAGTTATGATGAAATGTGGAAGATGCAACATTGTGGCCATTTTAGAAAGTAAAGAAACATGTCTTCAAATTTAATTAGCAAACAGAGCAGACCCTGGTCAGACGGCTCCTATGGCGAAAACACGTTTATATGAAGGAAAGGGTTAACAGTCATATGCCTGTGATGAAAGTTCCTTTCCCCATCGAACAAAGCAGGTGCGAATCTGTGGCATTCGATTATAACCTTATAAATCTTATTAATCTGCGAACAATGTAAATCTATGTTTCACTTGTTAATTGAATGTATGAATGCCTTTGATTTGATGTTTATTTTCTTTTATATTTTGTTTCAGTTGCAAGTGCACTGCCAGACGGTAAGACATGACAAATGTTCACGTGTGTGTACTTCTATTGCATTAACCCTTTCCCTAACGAACATTTATACATGAAATAGTCACTTCATGCATGCTCATACAACTTAACCCTTTCCTCCATAAATACGCCTCTCTATACGCCCCTGTAAAAGTTACCTTTTAAGCCATTGTGATAAATAGAGCATTTGCTCCTATAGAGCAAATGCTCTATTTATCACAATGGTTTCAGAACTACACAATTCTGAAAATTTCCTTTTCTATAAGAAATGTCCCTTTTCGGTAGATTCATTCAAAGATGCTGGATCTAAAAATAGCCCAAGAAGAATGGGTTAATATTCATAATGCAAAATTTTCAATGGCATGTTTTTATTTAAAAATGCCGTAGTATCAGTTTGATTTAATTTCATTAGTCAACGGAGCATACTCTAGTCCGGCGGATCCCAGATGAGCCGTCTGACCTGGATCTACTATGTTAGCAAAGGCCCGAAAATGTGTTTATATGAGGAAAAGGGTTAAATGTCACTTGAGAAGTTGGGTGGTTTAGGCTGGGTCCTAGTCATGGTTACCGTAGCATCCCCCTAAACTTTTTTGCATGGGTACAAAATTGTTCGTTTGGGGTCCTCAGAACACATTTTGAGCATGCCCCCCAAAAATAAGTTTGTCCCAGCTATATGTTTTATTTAACGGTTTTCATGGTAACCCGAGGTAATTTTCGAAACTACATTGGTTCAGAAAATGCGTCATAACTTTGCATAACTGATTACGATATATAATTTTAATAATATTCATATATGATTACTTATGAATATTAACGAGGAAGTAAAAAATCCGCTTTTTTAGAAAAAGAAGCTTGTTGTTTAGTCTTAGAGGCATAAGAATACATTTATGAAAATTAGTTAAATTACATATCATATTCAAGTTATATATCTTTGCTTTACTTTGTACTTGTTTTGTCTTTCTATTGCCTCTAAAAGCAGTTATGACGCATTTTCTGAACCAAGTATGTTTCGAAATTTACATTGGGTTACCATGGAAACCGTTTAATAAAACATAGATTCGACAACACATATTAAAAATGGGAATAACTCCAAAAATATTTGTTGCTTGAGTTATGGCCCTTGCGCATGGACAGACGGAATCGAGCAAACCTATAGTAACCGGCGGGGGACAAAGCTACATACCAAATGTCACATCAATATCTGCAAGGGTTATGAAAAAAAGTCCGGAAAACCTAAATTTTCCAGAAAATTCCAAAGTAAAACCACTGTAATTTCCTGAAAAATTAATGTAGCACAACGAAATTCGGCCCTGATCTGTAACTCATTATAATAAAGCCACATACATACATAAATATCTGCTACAGTTTAGAGAAAACCCCCGGAAAACCTGAAAATTCCGAACAATTTCGAAGTCAAAATGCTGCAATTCCGTAAAAAATCAACGTAGTGTAACAAAATTCAAACTTGATCTGTAACTCATTATTATAAAGCTACATACCAAATATCACATCAATATCTGCAAGGGTTTAGAAAAAAAGTCCGGAAAATTTCTAAGTAAAATCACTGTAATTCTGTGAAAATTCAATGAAGCGTAACGAAATTCAAACTTGATCTGTAACTCATCATAATAAAGCCACATACCAAATATCACTTCAATATCTGTAAAAGTTTGGAAAAACTCCGGAAAACTGAAGTGTGACACACTGACGGACGGACAGACGGGCGGACGTTCTAACGGATTGAATGTATGTGGCTATTCTTTTTTTTCGAAATAGCTACATAAACTGAAAAAAGCCACATAAAACCGATGGGAACAAAATATATTTTGTTCTCGTGTAATTATCTAGTTACATAAACAGGAATTGTTAGCGTGGACTGACGGACGGATTGACGGACGGACGGACGGACTGCAAACCTATAGTCCCCTTCGGCGTTGCCGGTAGGGGACTAATAATTGACTATTTAACCGTCAGTGTCGCCAAACTGCACCATGACAAATAGTGCAGTTCCACATCAGAAACCCGTTATTATTACGGTGGCCTCTGATCAAGGACTCCAATATTTATCTTAACCACTAGTTCTATATCTGCAGTTTATTGTTTCGAACTTTGCATTTGTTTGTCTTAACTCTTCATTTAACTGACATGTTTGACAAAATTTGGCTGCAGACGAAATTTGGCGCCGAGACAGTTCAAGGTTGAAAGTGTTTTTGCATATTTCCAGGGAATGTCAATCTGTGTACACAATCAATGCGAGGGGCTGCCGCATACTATCACGTGACTCTGGGACAGCACGGCAATATGTGCTATACTATAGATACCACACACCAGATGGCCTGGCACCACGCTGAAGAGACGTGTGTATCACACGGAGGGCACCTGGTAAACATTCAGAACGAGGACCAACAACGCTTCATAGCTCAGTTTGTAGCACTACATTCGCCCAGTGAACCTGTGTGGATTGGCCTGCATGACACTTACAAAGAAGGGGTCTACATGTGGTCGAACAGTGAGCATCTCCTAAGATATAAAAAAGTGAAAAGTAACTTGTTATAGTCTTATTTCAGTCCGAATGACCGCTCAGCCGACTGTACATTTACTCCCTTGGTCAATGTGTCATTCGCCTACAATATTGAGCACTGCTAATATATGGCGCAATCATGCAGCCGCAGTACCGGCTAGTGACCCTCACATGTACCCATTTTAACCCCTAGGTGGAGAGGAGGCAACTTCGTGCGGATAGGATACACTGAAAACCGTCTCTAAAATTTCCGGGAGTGACCGGGATTTGAACTCCGGACCTCCTGGTTGGTAGTCAAGCGCGTTACCACCAGAACACTGCACCACCACTGCTTACACTATTTGTCTCTATCACAACCGAAGTCTCCGAAAAGCGAGACACAGGACTGGCTGCAGTTTGTATGTTTGTAATTACATCTGCAAAGAGTTTGGATGCCGAGTAAATCGGCGTCTCATCGGGATCCAAATTGTTTGACAAACCACTTACGTTTCAGAGAAGATCCACTTTGAAACTTAAATCGGACGACATGGTTTGCAGGAGAAAACGATTTGCTGCCAAAAGATTCCACTTGTTGTTTATTCATCGAGTTACGAGCAGATGGCTTCTTAAGTTACCTTAACCCATTTATTCCCATATTATTTAAGTAAACCCCGTTCAGATATTATTTTAGAACCCACCCATTTGCCATGTTTAGGGGACAGAGCAACTAAAACATTTGCTGGTATAAGCTATTGACATAAATGGATTCACCAAACGTGCATGCCCTGATCAGAGGGCTCATTCAGGAGTCCTCTGATCTGGGTCTATACTGCTTGACCATGCCATTTTAAGGGACACTGGGCACAAAAAGGTTAATGCAGGGTGAGTCAAACAGAAAGCTCCTGCGTGACTTTCACCATGCACTTAGCAGTCACCTACCTAAAAGGATCTTGTATATGGAGTATCGCGGTTTGAATTATCGAGGCTTGGATTACCGAGGTTTGAATTATCGATTTTTGGATTGTCAAGATTTGAATTATCGAGCTTTGAATGATCGAGATTTGAATAATCGAGGTTTGGATTATCGAGGTTTGGATGATCGAGATTTGAATTATCGATGTTTGGAAGATCGAGGTTTAGATTAGCAAGGTTTTATACATTTGAAATCATTACACGTTAATAGACCACCATGTTCATTCACTTTAACCTCCACCAGACTACCGTTTAATTTGTTGTAACTTTTACAAACCGTTTTGATCAAGATGAGACGCCGGGTGACGTGACATGTCAACAGGATAAAAACGGTTTGCCACCCTGGTTAATGTCTGTCAAGATATTAGAGAAAAACTCTATTTTTAGCACAAAAGCAGACGACAATTGCTCAGAGGGCAGACGGTTAACCGATTGAATGCGAAAGAATGCATTTGAAAACAGTGTAGACCAAGATCAGAGCCCTACAAAGGAGCCCTCTGCTTGAGGATTTGCACTGCTGTCAAAATCTTCTAAAAATGATATTCTTTCAAATTACAGTAGAAACTGTCCTAAGCGTTCATTCTTTTATTGAAAAGCCAATGGTTTCCATTAACCCATTTGCACCCAGTGGATTCGTCCATGTTTATATATTGGATTAGTGCATTTTTTATCTAAGGGGTGGTGCCTGGTCTAAATATTCAATTTCGTTTTGTTTTATATTGAAATTCCTATCAGCAAACAGTGTAGACTCTGATCAGACGCCGCATTATGCGGCGTCTGATCAGAGTCTACACTGTTTGCCTATGTCCCATATATGGGATGGTGGGAGCAAATGGGTTAAGGTACAACCAGCCTTACAGTCCCATACTTAGACATGTTGATGGCCGCTGAAGACAAGTTCCACCGTACTTTCATACTGAATGGACTCTCACTCTATCATTAAACGATGATGGCTCATGAAAATTAAGCATTCAGAGGATCAGCCCTTTAGCTCATAGAGACACATTTTGACGTTTTTGCAAACAGAGTAGACACACGTCAAACAGCTTCTGCAGGAGCCGTCTGATCGCCTTTGAAATTATATAGATCGGATTCTACAGTTTATGCCATGGCAACCCCCCCCCCCCCAAAAAAAAAACAAACCAACAACAAAAAACCCCAACAAAAACAAACAACCCCCCCCCCCCCCAAAAAAAAACAAAACAAAACCAAAAACCAATTGGTGTTCTTAAACCATTTCTTACCTTTTCTTACATGAATAGTCATAAGGGGTGAAAGAAGTTCTTCTGTAAATTATAATAATCTTAACACCTTTATATTGTAGATGGTTACCTTAGCTACAACCACTGGGCCCCTAACCATGTTAACATATTCACCCAGCACGTGGATGATTGTGTGGTTATGAAGCCTGATGGATTCTGGGATGACATAACGTGCGGCTCGAAGACTTTGTTCAGAGGAGACAAAGGCCAGGTCCACCCCTTCATATGCCAGTTCGGTTAGTCATTTTAACACTTTCTCTGTTCTGTGTTAATTCCAAATTTCGATACCTACTGGACATTCATGGACAAACTAGTTATAATGAAATACGGAAGGTGGAACATTGTAGTCATTTCAGAAAGTAAAGAAACAGATCATTCAAATCCCGCTAGCAACAGAGCAGAACCTGATCAGACGGTTCCAATATGAGCCGTCTGATTTTGGTTTACTCTGTTTGCAAATGCATGAAAGCATGTTTATATGATGGAAAAAGCTAAGAAAAGTCTATTAATATACTAGAACGACTTCGAGTTGGCCTTGTGTTGCTTATGAAATAAAATAGATCAGGTTCTACAGCTTTTGTCATTTGCAAACATTTCTGTGATTATATGCCATTATACAAATTCAGCTAATAAATATTCATGATGTCATTATTTTTTACATCACTAATCATCTATATATTCATATCTATATAATTTCGTAAGCAAACAGGGTAGACCCGGATCAGAGGGGCCTGAAGAAGCCGTCTGATCTGGGTCCACTATATTTGCAAAGGCGTAAAAAAGCGCGAAAATGCGCATTTATGTAGTAAAACCTGTCTTAACCCTTTGCCTGATAGAAGCGCATTTTTAAAGGTCATCTCATTAATATTCATAGTGTCACTATTTCTTACATGACTATGCATCAGGTAAAGGCTTTAACCCTTTCCCTAATATTGACGACTTTTGACGACTCTGTAAAAGTCACTTTGTGAAACCATTGTGATAAATAGGAGCAAATGCTCTATTTATCACAATGGTTTCAACTTACAAGATTCTAAAATTTTCCTTTTCTCTAGTTAATGCTCATTTTCGGTATATTTATTCAAATGGGTTGTATCTAAAAATAGCATATGAGGTAATGGGTTAAATCTAGACGTAGACTTTTGATGATCGTTATAGAGATGCATTATTGTAACATAAGATACATGTGTATTTGAAGTTAAGAGCATAGTTTTACAAGGATACTAGATCTGTAGAAAGGAGCATGGACAACTCTGTACCTGATGAATATTCATGTCAGAAATTATCACAACATGGATATTAAATTTTATAAAGGCAAATGAACACAAAAACGTTTTTGGCATTGGTAGAAACTGTAGAATAAGCATACAGAGCACATCCTGGCCAGGAGCTGCCTGATATGGGTCTGCTCTGTTCACAAATGCGAAAAAATGAATTCGTATTAGAAAACATTATTAAGACATGCTTAAAACATGTGCATTTGCGGTGATCTGACCTACTCTTATACAATAGACCCTACTAATTTTCAAACAAAATATGAACCAACGCTTGTTTTATGACAGGGATTGATTCTTAAATGTGTTCTCCCATGGTAGCTAGTGTGGTGCTATTCACTTGTAATGCGGGGGTGATAGAGGAGCCTTTTGACACCTTTGCAAACAGAGTAAACCGAGAACAGACGGCTCTTGTAGGAACCGTCTGATGAGGGTCCGCTTATCTACTTATTGACTTATCTAACTCTGATTCTACAGTTTCTGCTACTGCCATATTTACCATTGACTTTCTTAGCTAATAAATACTCACGATGCCGTGATGTCTTACATAAGAATTTGCCATGTAAATGGTTAATGAAATTAACATACAGTAGAACATGTCTTAAGCGGTCATTAAAAAGAGCTTTAATTATATGTCTAATGGTAGCTTAATGCAATCACCTGATTTTAAGACTCCTATGTATAATAAATGAATGACCGCTGTGGACAGGTCATACTGTACAGTGTTAACCTATACAATATTGTGTTTACAGATATCAACAGCGAAGGCTTTCCTGGAATCTTCGGTTGAAGCAACGCGTTCGATTAAAAATGAAACAATTTGTAATATCTCTTTTTTCAAAAGCCAATAAAATGTAACAGAAATAAAGTTTCATGTATTTACACGTATGTATAAGACTGAAAAGGGTATAACTTCAGACCTTGTAACCAGTACACCAACCAACCATTATCTAACCATTAACAGTACACCAACCAACCATTCACAGTACACCAACCAACCATTCACAGTACACCAACCAACCATTATCTAACCATTAACAATACACCAACCAACTATTAACAGTACACCAACCAATTATTAACAGTACACCAATCAGCCATTAACAGTACACCAACCAACCATTCACAGTACACCAACCAACTATTAACAGTACACCAATCAACCATTAACAGTACACCAATTAACCATTTAACAGTACACCAACCAACTATTAACATTACACTAATCAATCATTAACAGTACACCAACCAACCATTCACAGTACACCAACCAACCATCAACAGTGCACCAATCAACCATTAACAGTACACCAATCAACCATTAACAGTACACCAATCAACCATTAACAGTACACCAATCAACTATTAACAGTACACCAACCATCTATTAACAGTACACCAACCAACCATAAACAGTACGCCAGCCAACCATTAACAGTACGCCAATCAACTATTAACAGTACATCAATCTGTTATTAACAGTACACTAACCAACTATTAACAGTATGCCACTCAGTTATTAACAATTATTAACAGTACACCAACCAGTTAATAGCAGTACACCAATCAACTATTAACAGTACATCAATCAACTATTTACAGTACACCAATCAACTATTAACAGTACACCAACCAACTATTAACAGTACACCAATCCCAGAGGGTATGCTGACGATACAATTATTTTGTCACACTAACAGTCTCCTATTAACCCATTATACCATAAATACCCCCTTTAACGCCTTTGCAAACAGAGTAGATCCAGATCAGACTGATAAGGGTCTACTCTACTTGCTTTGGTAGTTTATAAAGTTCTACTTTTTGGCATGGCGAAAATGATTCCCAGTGTCCATGTGCCATTATAAAAATAATCTAATGCAGATTCATGATGTCAACACTACATGAATATCCATAGACTACAGGGTTAATGTTATATGTACCAAACTCATCCTCATCTTATTTTTATTAACCTGCGTGATTTTGAATCGTTTAATCTTGTTCGCGAAACAATACATTTCAAAACGTAATTAGAGGACCCTGCCAAGCTACGCCACGGAATGCTTAAATTCAGAGAATATTAATATTAAATAAATGAATGGCCGTTTAAGACAGGTTATACTGTATGATTTCTCTTTTTGATGAATATCATGTTTTAATTAAATTAAATGTTGGCTGCAATAGATCTATCCCGTCTACGAAGGCATATCATTGGTCAGTGTCTATCACAGTTATTGGTGTACGGACCAATGCATGCAGCGAAAGCCATCACGTGGCTAACAAATGTCTGTTCTTGGGTGCCGCGGAATAAATGAGCCATTGGGCCTTGTGCGAATACCGGAACATCCTCTCCGCTGTGGGTACCGAATTCTAAAGGAACTCCACTCGGATACATGTGAAGAATATTACCTGAAACGAATTGAAACGTTATTGATAAAGGCTGAAACATATCAGATACTGAATGTACAGATGGGACCCAGATAAATCGATAAGATTTTTAAGAATTCAGTAGAACCTGTTAACCCTTTCCCTGTTCTATGTTTATTACGAATGTCAATACCTATTGAATGTTCATTAACAAAATAACTAAGATGAAATATGGAAGGTGGAACATTGTAGCCATTTTAGAAAGTATAGAGACAGATCTATCATATTCAAGTAGCAAACAGAGCAGACCCTGATCAGACGGCTCCTCTAGGAGCCGTCTGATCTGGGTCTACTCTGTTTGTAAATGCGTGAAAACACGTGTATATGAGGGAAAGGGTTAAGCGGTCATTCATTTATTGAACATAGCAGTCTTAAATAGCAGGTGTTTGATAAATGTATGCAGGATATTTACAAATATTTACAGAACAGTAACATTTAGCTATGGATGAAAACAATATTTACAATGACACTACCAACAATTGCCAGAGACACAGAAAGACACAAAAAGAAAAGTAAAATATTGCATGCTCTAGAGTTCTGCTCATGAAAACAAAGTAACTTGACATGTGGAACATAACGCGTACTACAAGATGTACTCAGATATAAGATTTTGCAATTCTGTCAGTCCTAACTTTAAATACATGTATATCACTCCTAACCTTAGATGTGTCACCCATATCATTAGATTTGCCAAACTTAGCCTTAGTTTCAAACATATTTTGTCCTAGAACAAAAATCAGAGTTTTGGCAGACATGTTATTTTGCAGCACAGAGGGTTATGATTCTGTAGACATTGTGTTATACAGTGAGTACGTACCTTCTGGTTTGTGTAACTGTCTGTGACCTGGCCCGTTCGCGTACTGCAGAATGGTTCTATGTGGTACAGCGTCCAAGTCTATGACATCTAAAACAATACAGTAAAATATTCGTTTGAGCTTTCGCCAAGAGTGCTCGAGTGCTTGTATCTTTTTTCCATTTTTTTTAATGTAAGTACTGGTATTTCTTTTGGTGTCTTATACTTTCATTCTAGTATAGTAACATGTTTGATTCTGACCAAACTCGTTTCATCTATATAAAGATTGTTTGCAAAGGGCACATATCCACAATTAGTACTGTATGAACTAGAGCCTGAACTTTAAAAGTGTGCATTGCTTCCCTACTGCATAATTGTACCCGTATGTCGTTGGAAATCATAATCTCCACTTTAATATTTCTTATTCTAATATACTCGGCCAAAAAAGAAGTGCAATAGCCTATATTTTTACGATAGTGGAAACAATTCTGGTCCGATTATAATAATGTTGATATCATATGAAAGAACAATCCCAGAGCGTTACATTGGTACCGGTATCAATGCAGTATCATCTTTAATGGCAGCTAAACACTGTGAGCATGAGGGTATACCTGTAAATGCTGCAAAAATGGCGACAGACTTGTATTACGCACAACGAGTGGCAATGTTCAAATGTTTAATAACGGGTCAAATAAAATCAATACTGTGCAAAAACATGAGTTCTTATCAAATAAACATGAAGTTGTAAATAAAAATCATTTAGCGTCTAGTTTCAGTACTATACGTACAATACATTTCATAGTTACCCACGTTGTAACGTGCACACCGAACAACAGAGCAACATCATGAGGACATTGTACTCCGTCCAGTCCGTAGATGGTCAATTGCCCATGCACGGTCGGTGTCGGACCATCGGTTCAGCCAAAGATTTCTATTCATTTTAATATTCTGTTTAATTCGCCACTTAATTATATATGTATGAAAATAAGCAAATGAAGTGATCAGTTATTGATAACCAGCCGCGCACGAGAAAATTGTTTTCACTATGGCAAATTCGTGCAAAGCAGATTACACATCAATTTGTGCGATTATAAAGGTGTTAATTACAAAATTACATGTAGTATGGTACTGAATAGTGCTTTCAGAAAATATATTTATTTCCAGTATTCTATCTACGGTTAAGAAAATAATTGCAAAGATATACAAAATGTAGGCTATTGCACTTCTTTTTTGCCAAGTATATTTTGTGAATCAGTGAAAATGTATTTGCAAAAATTATTCCACATCACGGAGGGACTAATTTAATTTTGATCAACACTGTTCGCTGATTTATCTCAGTATATGATAATACAGTTATATCACTCTCCTTAATAAGGATATAAAACAAACCTTTACACTGCCATTTTACTAGCAAGTCAGTTGATATTCTTTCATCTTATTGACGTATCTACGATTAATGGCTACTTTTCATCTAAAATTATTCATAGTATACAAATGCCATACACGACGACCCAGTAATCCACGAGATAATATGTTTTGTGTAAATATGAAATTGATAAATCATTTTTATTCGCATACCTTTACTTGATAGTATGTTTGCCTCACCGAGGCCTTGCTGAAATGAGGGATATTGTTCAGCTGAATATTACATGTATCTCCCTTGACAGATAAACACAAATGTATACCAAATGAGAAGTAATGTAAGTTGGATCACTTTGTTATTTTCCTTCAGTTTTAATAAGACGTGATTTATCAATGTGTTATTTATAGAATGACATTTTTTAAGTTTAAACGTTGAGAAATTCAATAAAAGTGCTGTCAAAGAAAGGACGTATCAAATATCATAATCATTCGACACTTCTAACTAATACAGTGCAAAGGTATAAACGACAAGATCAAGTTACAATGTAATAGGACCTACAGCTTTTGGGAGAATATTCATTAGAATTTACTGAACAATATTCCCCATTTGGCAACAGTATGGACAGATACGTGCCTAAAATATTAGCTCCTCGGGATGCATAACCGGTAATATCTAGTCCTACAGAGTGGTCGGCCGTGACGACTACCAGTGTGTTCTTTGGGTCGACTAGACCCAGGGCCGCTATAACAGCATCTTCTAAGGCGAGAGTCTCATTCAATGCTACCCCCGCGCCGTTACCATGATGGGCGTGGTCAATCCTTCCACCTGCAAAATTGCACATGTCAGCGGCGTCAGGGAGAGAAGAAGTTCGTATATTGTAAACAATAAGGGGAATTTCAATCAAAGTGATCACACAAAATAAGATTAATCAAAGGTATTGGATTCAGCTTGATTTAGGACACACATGTGTGTTATAAACAAAATCTCCAAAAAGATATGCCTTTATGACTTTCTTCTATGAAACATCAAACTGCTGTACATATATGATCTTTTATGTCGTATCATGGATTGGTGGTGTTAACCCATAACCCGATTAACCCTTTCCTTCATATATACACTTTTCCCGTCTTTGCAAACAGAGTAGACCCAGATCAGACGGTTCCGATCAGCGCATACTCTGTTTGCTTATGGGTATTTATAGATATGAATATGCAGTTTCCATAACAGTGAAAACAATTCTGATTTCCATGTTCCATTTTTATTGATTTCTAAAATATTGAATAAAAGTTTGACACGAATACCCAGGTAATGATTTAGCCCTTTACTTCATGAATATTCACAAAAGAAATGATGACACGATCGTGAATATTTATTAGATTAATTTCTAAAATGACATATTAACACATAAACTGTTTGCAAATGTAGAAACTATAGAATCAGATCTGTTATTTCATAAGCTTACAGAGCAACCCCTGGTTAGACGACTCTTATAGGAGCCGCCTGTGTCTGCTGTGTTTGCAAATGCGTAGAAATGCTTATTTATGGATTGAAATGTTAGGTCGTGATATCCACCTTCAACCAGGAGAAAAAATCCCCGGCCTCCATTCTGTAGCATTTTCACAGCCTTTGAGGTCATCTGAGCCAGGCTGGGCTCGCCTGTGTCCGCGGACCTGTCACGATCAAGTTCGAACTTCATGTGGTAGGGTTCGAACAGACCTGGAGGTCACAAACAACAGATTATAAGATATTGTCAATTTCATTTTTACATTATATTTAACCCTCTAACTAGATAAAGACGCCTATTGACGCCTTGTCAAATAGAGCAGTGCCAGATCAAACCGACCATGTAAAGGGGGCGTCCGACCAGAGACTGCTCTGTTTGTTTTTGAGATAATATAGATTTGATTTTACATTTTTCTTAAATGGCCAAACACTTCCTTGTTTATAGGCCGTTATAAAAAATCAGAATATTCTTGCAGTTAGGAATTGCATAAATATCCACGTGGCATTGGGTTAAATAAGAGCCCATACGTATAACCCTTTCCTTCATATTGGGTTAGCAAGAGCCCATACGTATAACCCTTTCCTTCATATTGGGTTAGCAAGAGCCCATACGTATAACCCTTTCCTTCATATTGGGTTAGCAAGAGCCCATACATATAACCCTTTCCTTCATATTGGGTTAGCAAGAGCCCATACGTATAACCCTTTCCTTCATATTGGGTTAGCAAGAGCCCATACGTATAACCCTTTCCTTCATATTGGGTTAGCAAGAGCCCATACGTATAACCCTTTCCTTCATATTGGGTTAAACAAGAGCCCATACGTATAACCCTTTCCTTCATATTGGGTTAGCAAGAGCCCATACGTATAACCCTTTCCTTCATTTAAACGCCTTTTCAAACAGAGTAGACCTAGATCAGACGGCTCCTGCAGGAGTCGTCTGATCTTGGCCTGCTCTGTTTGCTTGCTGAATTATGTAGATCCAATTCTACACTCTATGTCACAGTCAAAAGTCCCCTTGTTAACAATGCCTTAAAACAGTTCGGCTCATTAATATTCATGATGTCATCATTTCTTCCATGAATATTGAAGAGGGGAAAGTGTTAGCACTCAATAACGTAATACTACATGTTGTTCTTAAATCATATACTGAACGTGTAAACTGGAATAACCAAGTAGATTGAATAGCATTTCAGTAAATTATCACGAGTCTTTGTTTATTTTTCTGTGCGATGAATTTACAAATGCTTATTCCATTTATCCCTTATACAGGGACACAATCAACCAGAGTCGATCCATATTTAACCCTTTCGGCGCCAAATTTCTAATTGTCGTCTGCAATCCAATTTTGTTAAATCGTTCAATAAAATAAGGAAATAAGAAAAATAAATGCAAATTTCAAAGAAATAAAGCGCATATATAGAAAAAAGAGTTTGAGACAAAAAGTGAAGTCCCTGATCAGACGCCGCCTTTTCAAGGAGGCGTCTGATTTGGGACTGCACTATTTGTCGTGGTTCATTTTTGCGACATTGGCGGTGAAAGGGTTAACCACAAACTCCAATAATATTCATGTAATAAACAATGCCATCATGAGTATCCATTGGATGTATATTCTATTGGCAAATGAACACAGACAATTTGGGTCATGGGAATTATTGCACAAATGAAAATTATATTATTTTAGCAATTACTTCAACCAAATATAATAAAACTCACATAAAACGAGAATTGGTTAAGCGTATGTAACATATCGAATTAATTCACGATATTAAAAATCAAGATATGGTTAAACGTAGCATCTTTTCTCGAATACATTAATGACATTCAGAAAAGAAGAGTTTATACAAATTGGTCGTAATTCTTTTTGTAAACATCTCAAGTGACTTTGAAAATGATTACGTAACAATACTCAAATTATTATGTCTTCTTGATGACGTTAGTTGCACACAGTAGTACCTTTCTTAAACGAACATCAAAAAAAGTTTAATTGTGGATCTGTAATTCAGGTGGTACCCTAATGCAGATCAAAAGTAACACAGACAGCTCCTAGCTTTCTGCATTACTTTTGCACTGCATTAAGCAACCGCTGCTTTATAAGACTCCTATGTTCAATAAATGAATGTCCGCTTCATACAGGCTCTGCTGTATGTGATATTTCATTGCTACACTTACTTTGATTAGAATTGTATATTGTTGTTGAGATATAGATAAACGAATTGACTAAAATCAGTTAAAACAACCACAGCAATAACAATAACAACACAATAAAACAAACATCTCCATCGACAAAGCATCTTACCCAAGGCGTATTCAATCCTGTTCGTGTTTATTTTGTCAAATCCATCCAAATTCCACACGAATTTATGCTTTTTCATTCTATCCTTTTTGTCTTTCTGCCATTGCTGAAAAGAGTAGAAAAATGCGGAGTGCAAAGTTATGGTATCAGAGATCCATCTCTTACCGTATACCTCATGAATATTGATGTAAGAAATAATTACATTGTGACTATAGTAAAACCTCTCTATAACGGCCATTAAATTGTGTTAATTAGTTGGTGTTTAGGGCAGGTGGCTGCTTAAAGCAAGGTGAAAGTAAAGCAGAACGCTCCTATAGGAGCGTTCTGTTTTACTTTCACCTTGCTTTTAGCAGCCACCTGCCTTTAACAAAAATACCTGATGTAATTTAGTGGCCGTTATAGAGAGGTTTTACTGTATAACCCCCTTCCCCTGTTGAATAGTCATGTTAGAAATAATGATTTCATGAATATTTATCAATTGAATTTTTATAACGACGTATTGGTCGAAACTGTAGTCAGCTCTTTCATAATTTAACTAACAAATAAAGCAGACTCTGATCTTTGATATGAGGGAAAGGTTTAATTAGAGGACTTTTATGATAGAATAGTATGATGTATGTTATTGTATGAGCAAACAGGGGGAATCTGGTATGAATGTACACTTTTTGCAAATTACCCTGATCAAACAGTTCCTGGCATGAGCTTTCTCTGTTTACAAATGACCCAGATCAGACAGATGCAACAAGAGGTGTCTGGTATGGACTCACTCTGTTTGTAAGTAACGCTTATCAGACAGTTCCCTCAAGAGGTGTCTGGTACGGACTTACTCTATTGCAAATGACTGATCAAACAGTTCTTACAGGAGGTGTCTGGTATAGGCTTTTTGTTTTTGCAAATGATCCTGATCAGACAGTTCCAACAAAAGGTATCTGGTATCGCTCTACTCTGTTTGCAATTGAATACATAGGACATATGTATATGACTAGCATTTGCAAACAAGCTGGACCCAGATGAGACGCCATACAGCTCGGTGTCTCATCGTGGTCAAACCTGTTTGACACACGGTCAATAGTTAATTGAAAGCTTGTTCGAGTCGGAAGTTGCATCATGGCCAAATTTGAGCAGACATTATTTGCGGGGAAAGGGTTAAGTTGTCTATTAATCATCTTAATCATCAACTCCAAGACTTCTTCAATGAAAGAAATAATGACATCATAAATACGATCGATCTGGGTTAACTCTATTTGCTAAGGACATAGAAAGGCGTATTTATGGAGTAAATGTCTAATATGGGAACATAATTAGCAGGTTTTGCGAACAACGTGGACCGGAGCCCATGGTTAATTATTTTGCATTGTGTGTAATGTGTACTTCAGATCAGCTAAGACTGCAATGAACACGAATACTATCAGGGCTGACATTATAAATGTTTTGGCATAATCAACACTTTGAATTGTACACGGACTCTAAGGATTATCAGCACATGTACCAGATTCTGTGACACGCGTGTTTAACCCTTTCCTTCCTCCGTAAATACGCCTTTCTACGCCTCTGTAAATGTGACCTGTTGAAACCATTGTCATAAATAGAGCATTTGCTCCTGTTGGAGCAAATGCTCTAATTATCAAATGGTTTCAAACTACAAAATTCTAAAATATGCCTTTTCTCTAATTTATGATCCTTTTCGGTAGATTTATTAAAAGAAGTTGGATCTAAAAATAGCCTATGATGATGGGTAAATGGGTAAAAATACACACTGGATTATCTTGTTTTCCAACAGGTCATAAAACCTTTAACGTGAGTCTGAGTTTCTTCTCAAATATTTGGTTGGTCAAATATTGACCAGTCAGATACCTGAGAATTATCCTAGAATCAATCTTAAAAGTTGTAGAACCTCGTGACCTGAAGCATGGGAACGACCTTTCGTTTTCAACAAATTAAAATTAATCCTTTACAAGCTACATTACTTCGTTAGGTTAAAGACCTTAAAATTTGTAAGAAAGACTAAACGAGAAAATGTACATTTGGTGTTTTGCAGACGGTGTAGATCCAGATCAGAAATTCAGCATCTGATCAGTATCTTTATTGTTGAACGGCTGTGTGAAACATCTGTATACCGGCATGTTTATGCGTACTTCGCATTGTATATATAGCAGAACCTGTCCTTAACGGCCAATTATTTATTGAACATAGGATTCTTAAAATGCAGGTGGTTGCTTAGTGCAGGGCAAAAGTAATGCAGAAAGTTCCTATAGGAGTTTTCTGCATTTCTTTTGATCTGGATTAAGCTACCTCATGCCTTACATACCTATAATTAGACCTCTTCTGATGACCGCTTAAGAAAGTTCTACTGTAAATAACGATTTATTGTAACTGATCAACACAGTGATTGCCGTTACGGGTCTACATTGTTTTCAAAGCATTGATGCAACATGTTCTCGGACTGCACCTAATACACGCTATACCTCAACAAGATTTCGTCCATCTTGTCTCTGATGTTTTTCCACTTTGTTCGTTTCAGGGTCTGTAGTTGAGTTTGGTAAGAAATAAGTTCTTCCCCCACCGAATAATACCTTTGGATATAAAAATATTACAGTTTATGCATCTGTATACAAAATAATAGCATGCAGCGAAAGTAATTATTAATTGTAGACATGGGAAAACATTAATTTAGAAAGATATTCAGTTCTCTTAGAGAAGCTGTTAGGATGTAAGGAAAAACTATTTCATGGTTGCAAAACAAGCACATTCTATATTAAACAAAATGTGTGCATGTGTATCTTTTAATGTTTATAATGATAATTAAAATTATATTTTAAGTAATAGTTTTTGGAAGGTGATAATTTATAGGCTTTCTATGTCGTCGCACAAAGAAAGTAGCAATGCACAATAGCATCCATTTCAAATTATTCATACGCCGGAAATGTAGTTCCTATGTGTTAGGGACATAGAAAAAGAAACTTGAGTTATGCTATAGTCCTAAACTTAGATTGCTGAACTTACCTAAATTCTGCTCTACTTGTTTAGAGGGATTTTACAACATTAGTGTTTGAGAATCAAAGAATTTAGACCCTGGCCAGACGCCGAGTTTGGTGTCTCATATGAAAGCAAAATGTTTGCAATGTTCGTCACAAGTCGGTCTTTAAGTTGAAAGGGTTAGGTAATAATAATAATAATAATTATTATTATTATAATAATAATAATAATAAAAATAATAATAATAATAATAACTCAAAAGTCTTGAGAATAACTTTAAATGCAAATTTAAAAAAGCCCACCAAACTGCTACGGTTGAAATTGATTTCTCTTGTCTTGTAATACCGGTATACTTTTATAAACATTAACTATTTTACCGCCAATGTCGCAAAAAAAATGCGCCACGACAAATAGTGAAGTCCCAGATCAGACGCCGCCTAATCAAGGCGGCGTCTGATCAGGGACTTCACTTTTTTGTCTCAATCTCTAGTTCTAGATATGTGGTCTATTCCTTTGAATTTTGTATTCATTTATCTCATTTCCTTATTTTACCGAATGATTTAACACAATTGGGTTGCAGACGACACTTTAATATTTATTTCTTCTTACATCGATATTCAATGAGTTACGGGTTAAATGATAATATACCATACATTTATATCAGAATTGTCTTCAACTAGCTGTCTTGCCATGTCCTTACAGCCCGTGTTCTCTTCCGGTAGTGTGACGTCACTCTGCCACCCTCGGTCTGGAATATGTGCATATGCAGCGGCTGGGGTGGCGTGGGTAAGGGCGGTATTGGTTACTATGCCAGTTTTCAGACCTGTTAAATATCATAATCAAAGTACTAAAAGTACTAAGGGGTTTAGCGTATTCATACAACACAATAGGTATACGATACACAGTCAAACCCCTTTCACTTGATTATCGTGTACAGTTAAACTTCAATATATCGAACTCGGATAACTTGAAATTCAAAATAACTCGAAGTAAATGTTCGTTCCTTCCTAAATACTTTCTTACAATACATAAATGTTTAAAAAATGTATCACTAAGCATATCTAGAAATACATGTGACAGCTTAATGCGGACCGAAAGTAATTTCAGCATTATTATAGACTTGTATTTTAGCTGTGAACTTGAAATTCTTCAGATTAGAAATCGGATGACTGGATTTTCTGTTATCTCGAGGTGATTTGTATGGTCCCTTGAAGTTCGAGATACCGACGCTCAACTGTACTTGTGTTGTGCATGTGAAGCAATGCACACTATATTTAGTCAATACCGTCTATGAATCATTGACAAATTATTGTGAGCATTCAGATGTATACTATTCATATTGTTTGATTTCATTTTGCGATTATCTGAGTGGGTGTATTTCTACATTAAAAACTACGATTGTTTTTGTGTTGTCGATCTCATATACTATAAGCACCAATTAAACACTTTAACTGTAATCCCGCTTTCACTGTAACTATTCATGAAATAATACATACCTGAAGCTTTCGCCCACTTCAAAATGGACAACAGTTTAGTTTTCTCCGTACCGTTGCAAGTTTTTAATGGCGCATTTGCATCAAGGCCGATCACCCTGTTCCGAGTTTTAACTCCAGTCAGGAGAGCTGTAGCAGCTGCAGCGCCGTCTGGCGTTTGTTTATCAACGGAATACGTCTAAAAACGAATACAAAAATGACAAAATCTGGCATTAGCTTCTTTTTTTTTAATAAATTGACTACTTCCATCGTATAAAACTGCTTCTATGTACGTCTCTCATGGCCATAAAAAGGTATGGTATTAACTAAACATTGGCGGCATGTCCATCTTTTACTGATATTCACATAAGTATTACCCGTTTTATCATACATTAAAATTCACACATATTCGAGTTTGCAATGAAGAAAATATTCCAAAAAGGGAATTAATATACATGTAATACATAAATACTTGAATTGCTCTGAACTAATATTTCGACCACTAAGGGCCTTTTTCAAAAAGATTATCATGTCAAAATACACGTCACATTTTTTGTTACATGCATTCAACCATTTTTTATTTTATGGCTGAATGCATGTAACAAAAATGTGACGTGTATTTTGACATGATAATCTTTGAAAAAGGCCCTTAGTGGTCGAAATATTAGATCAGAGCAATTCAAGTAATTAAGTATTCGAGTTTGTATATGAAATTATAAGCCAATTACACTACGGAGCCACAAATCGATGTCAACGGAGCATACAACTGTAACAATTTTCCTCTTTTCTTCCATTGCAAATCTTTTAACTGGAACAAGTATTCAGATAAATTGATTTTCATATTTGCCCAACATATAGCCTAAATATGCAATTTCATACCCTTCATTAACCCATTCCATCATAGGCTATATTTAGACCTAACGTCTTTGAATAAATCTTACGACAAGGAGCAGTAACTATAGAAAAGGAGAATTTTAGAATTTTGAAACTATTGTGCTAAATAGAGCATTTGCTCTTATGGAACAAATGCTCTATTTATCATAATGGTTTAAAGAATGGCGATTACAGAGGCGCAATAAGGCGTCAGTAGGAGATAATGGGTTAAACCGTTTTTAGCAAGGGGCTTATGTCGCCCCTTGCTATTGTTAAGCTAATTTGGAAAAGCTCTGTGCATTGAAGGGAAAGCCGAATAGCATTGAAGAAATAGTTCTTCTGTGTTCGCACAGATTATGAACTCTACTGACCTTGTTCACAGTGGATGTTTCTTCGAAAGTATAGTGTAGGACAGAGTATATGCTTTTTATGAAAAGTTTTTCTGAGATTTGCTGTGAGAACAGAATCTGCTTTTTTGTCCACGAATAGAGCTAATGACCACTGCGTAACATGAACACGATGGTTCAAGAACTCATTCTCGTATATTGAGAAAGCAAAAAACGAAAGTGCCATTTTTTAAAAGACATGTTTGCTTGACGTTTGCAGAGTATTTATCATTGACGTAGAGGAGAAGTCATGAATTTCACCAAACCCTCAACAGAAATACATGTACTGGAAAAAAGGAACAGAACTTTGTAACAGCAAAATATAACCGTCTTTGCTAAAAATCCTTGCTAACAGCTCTTTCAGTGCTTTGATTAAATGTAGTGATACTTCTGTGTTTAGAGATACCTTGAGTAGTGCTAAATGAGGGAAGCGCTCAAACTCGAGGAGATTTTCTTCACCGCTGGTCCCTCTTTCTTGACCCCTGTGGATCCTTGCAGCATTCAGTGTTGACAATCCCATTCCGTCCCCGACAAAGAGTATAAGGTTCTTTGCTATACGGATATTCGGGGTATATGCTAATGCCTTTTTAATAGTCAGTCTGTCTTGCTTTTTCCAGTAGTTGGAACCTAACAAACAAAAGAAACGGTGCAAGTTCACTATCCACATTACATGCACATGGAAACTGTAACCTTTAGATATTTTCCCTGGAGTTACCTGTTACATTTCTCATCATGCATAGTATGTATATTGTGAACTTCCCAATCTAACTGACAACACCTACTTAGTTAAACCTCTCAAACCGGACCTTTAAAGTGGTATCCACGTTGAGTACCCATTAGGCTATTTTTAGAACCAACCTCTTTGAATAAATCTACTGAAAATGATTATTTAATAGGAAAAGGGGCATTGTTTTAGAATTGTGTAGTTTTGCAACCATTCTGATAAATAGAGCATTTACTCCTATATAGCAAACGCCCTATTTATCACAATACTCGTAGTTTCAAAAAGTAACTTGTACAGAGGCGTCATAGGGTGTATAAGGGAATGGGTTAAAACAGGAGCGGCATTTTGAAGTAGCTTATGCATGCAATGGCATCAGCAGAGAATGCAGTAAGTATTCCCATGTTGACCCTTCCCCTGTTCAATGTAAATTCCAAATTTTAATACCTACTGAATATTTATGGGCAAAAACCTTATAATGAAGTATGAAATGTGGAACATTTTAGCCTTTTCAGAAAGTAAAGAAACAGACCTTTTAAATTCCATTGGCAAACATAGCAGACCCTGATCAGACGGCTCCTATAGGAGCCGTCTGATCTGGGTCTACTCTGTTTGCAAATGCGTGAAAATACGTTTATATGGAGAAATGTGTTAATTCTAATGCACGCATGTTATCTGTGCCTCCGAGTCAACAGAATAATGTTGATGGACAAACTAGAGTTGGGGTAGACGGCATGATAGATAATAAGAGAAAGGTTGGATCACTCTTTACCTAAGGTACATTGGATCTTCCCATTCTTCTATGTTACATCTCATTTTGGTTTGGTATTTTACTGAAAGTTTAAGGTTACAGTAAATTCGCTCCAAAGCGGACGTTAAAGTCAGTATTAATATCGGTCTTGGAGGCAAGTGGTAGACTTTCTGGATGAAAGTCATGCAGAACGATCCTCTATGAGTTTTCCGCATGACTTTCATCCTGCATTTAGCAGTCGCCTGCCTGAAAGATCTAAAGTCTTTTCTACTAGAATTCCTCTTTAGAGGGATTTTATTTACTGTATTCATAATTGTTTTTGTTTCTATTTAGAAACAATATGTGTAATGTATGTAGCTGTAGCACAGAGAAAGCTGTCTCAGTGGCCACTCTCATTAACGAACTGAAAAGCCCCCGCCTACTGTAAAGGTATATTGAATGTGTTTTGAAGAATGAGTAGAATAGATTAAGTAACCAAAAAGTAAGCTTGAATATTTAGTCACTGTGTACGTGAGTCCTATATCAAAGGTTATTTCAATATGCATACAATTAACAGAACCTGGACATTTGTGTGTAAATACAAACATGTATATCAAAATGTGACAGAATTAACCCTTCGCTTGCTGAATTTTAAAATAAATTTCTCCTTCATGTTGTGTAATTACATATAACTTCACTGTCTACAAATATTTCTTTGTGCAGTCACTGCTGTAGAGTGCACTGGTTACACAATCAACCTGTAAATAGTGCAGGTCCTGATGAGACAGCTCCTGCAGGAGCTGTCTCATCAGGGTCTTCACTATTTACATGTAGGCATATTGATGTGAACATCAAGAGAAGTATAGTTTTACGATATTCTATTACTATTTCAATACGTTTTTACGTATACATAATGAACAAAATAACGCCATTAAGTCATTCAGAAAATAGTCTCTTGTGCTCCTTGGTTTGAAATCGTCCTGACAGTTTGTGGGCCGATATGTTAAAGAAGTCCCTTGTGTTGAGTGTCCTGACAGTTTGTGAGCCGACATGTTAAAGTAGTCTCTTGTGTAGAGTGTCATGGCAGTTTGTGAGACGATACGTTAAAGAAGTCCCTTATGTTGAGTGTCATGGCAGTTTGTGAGCCGATGTGTTAAAGTAGCCCCTTGTGTTGGGTGTCATGGCAGTTTGTGGGCCAGTGTATTAAAGTAGTCCCTTGTGTTGAGTTTGTTAGAGTATTTGTGAGCTTGTATGTTAGAAATCGTGAGCAGGAATGTTAAAAGTAACCCCCTGTGTTGAGTGTGATGAGAGATCGTGAGCCAGTATACCGGTATTAAAATAATCTCTAGGTTTGGATGTGTCGAGAGATCTTGAGCCGGTATGGTAGAGATCGTGAGCCGGTTTGTCAAAGGTGTCCATTGTGGTGGATGTTATGAGAGATTGCGAGACAGTTGGTTAGGATAGTCCATTGTGTTGGATGTGGTGAGAGATTGTTAGCCGGTATGTTAAAGGTGTCTCTTGTGTTGGATGTGGTGAGAGATTGTTAGCCGGTATGTTAAAGGTGTCCCTTGTGTTGGATAGGTAAGAGATTGTTAGCCGGTATGTTAAAGGTTTCTTTTGTGTTGGATGTGGTGAGATATTGTTAGCCGGTATGTTAAAGGTGTCTCTTGTGTTGGATAGGTGAGAGATTGTTAGCCGGTATGTTAAAGGTGTCCCTTGTATTGGATGTGGTGAGAGATTGTTAGCCGGTATGTTAAAGGTGTCTCTTGTGTTGGATAGGTGAGAGATTGTTAGCCGGTATGTTAAAGGTGTCCCTTGTGTTGGATAGGTAAGAGATTGTTAGCCGGTATGTTAAAGGTGTCCCTTGTATTGGATGTGGTGAGAGATTGTTAGCCGGTATGTTAAAGGTGTCTCTTGTGTTGGATAGGTGAGAGATTGTTAGCCGGTATGTTAAAGGTGTCCCTTGTGTTGGGTAGGTAAGAGATTGTTAGCCGGTATGTTAAAGGTGTCTCTTGTGTTGGATAGGTAAGAGATTGTTAGCTGGTATGTTAAAGGTGTCTCTTGTGTTGGATAGGTAAGAGCTTGTTAGCCGGTATGTTAAAGGTGTCTCTTGTGTTGGATGTGGTGGGCGATTGTTAGCCGGTATGTTAAAGGTGTCTTTTGTGTTGGGTGTGGTGAGAGATTGTTAGCCGGTATGTTAAATGTATCCCTTGTGTTGGATGTGGTGAGAGATTGTTAGCCGGTATGTTAAAGGTGTCTCTTGTGTTGGATAGGTGAGAGATTGTTAGCCGGTATGTTAAAAGTGTCTCTTGTGTTGGGTGTGGTGAGAGATTATTAGCCGGTATGCTAAAGGTTTCCCTTGTGTTGGATGTGGTGAGAGATTGTTAGCCGGTATGTCTTACTATTTTCTCCATGGCGGTTTGCTGTCACTCCTGCACGTGGAATCTGAAAGGCTGCCATTGACATCAAAACCATGACGAAACTCCGAAATACCGCCATTGTCTGAAAATAAGTCAAATACGAGTTGTTTCGTGTGAACATCCTAACTATCCTACGTAGTTGGACTCCTCTCGCCATGCGTTTGTAAGCTAAATAAGTAAAATTGTCATCGTTTGTATCGTTTAAGAATATGCTGATATACATGTTATAGCAATTAGTGAAGATTCCGTTCAAACTGTTCCTTCAGGAGCAGTTTGATGTGGGTTTGCACTATTTGCCTATTTATATAGTGGGATTGGTGCAAAATTATTCTAACTCCTTCACTTTGTGAAGGAGTTAGAATAGTTTTGCACCAAGCCCTCGATATGTGCGATTATTTCGAGAAATTATGGTAGGGCAGTTTGGTATGACAGTTAAACCACTCTATATGCAACAGTAAAGTCACACTATGTCGAGCTGCTTTAAGAATTGGGAATTGTTTTAGGAGGTGGCTGCTTAATGCAATGTAACAGTCATGCAGAACCCTACGTACCTGCATTGAACTGTCGCCTGTCTTAAAGACCGAGGATGATATTTATTTTAGTGTTCGGATTAGCGAAATTTAACCATAGTTCTATTATGTTTTACTTTATGTCATGATGGACTTTGAAATAACCTCAAAACACCCCCTCCCTCCTCCAAAGGAAGTCTAAGTCCGAATCTTTAACTCATTCCCTTATATTGACGCCTTTTGACGCCTCAGTAAAAGTCGTTTTATAAACCATTGTGATAAATAAAGCATTTGCTCCATAGGAGCAAATCCTCTATTTATCACTATGGTTTCAACACTACACAGTTCTAAACGTTTCCCATTTTCTTGTAAATTAATGGCCATTTCATTAGATTTATTCAAAGTTTGATCTAAAGTAGCCTATGAGGGAATGGGTTAAGGCAGAATGGGAGTTATGCTATCATAAGAGTTTTTTGCATGCATTTATTTCGTTCTACTTTCAGACACCACCCGCTCTTAGAGACTCCGGTGTTTGAATATTTGTGCGCCAATGTGATTACATGTACCTATATAAACAGTATGGACCCCGATTAGACACATAGAAACTCTGGGCCCGATGTTATAAACACGTCTGAATATTAGTCTGTGATCATTCTCAAGTATCTGATTGGTTATATTCAGAGCAAGCTCAGAATCTGACCAATCAGATGTTAGAGAATGATCTCAGACTCAAGCAGAAAGTTTCATATCCTCGGGGCCAGTCCACTCCGTCGAGAGTTTCTCAACAGCTTGTTTGAATCGAAAGTAATCAAAATATTACCAGATCCGATGGGCAATATAGTAATAAAATACAAACTGGTTGTAAAATACAGCTTCCTAGCCCCGAGGTTATAATTTTTTTGCTTGAGTCTGAGATCATTCTCAAGCATCTGATTGGTCAGATTCTGACTCAGACTCGGAAGTTTTACAACCCTGGACCCTGTTTTGCTAAGAAACGGATAACCATTTACTTCATAGAGACTTAATTTAACATATTTGCAAGCAGCGTAGACCCAAATCAGACAGCTCGTGCAGAAACCATCTGATCGTGATCTGCTCTGTTTGCTTATGAAATGATATATATTTGATTTTCAAGTTTTGCTATAGCCAAAAAAAACCTGCGTTTATATAACGTTATAAAAATCAGCTAATGGATATTCATACAGTTAATATTATTCTGACATGAATCACCATGAAGTAAAGAGTTAATTATACGTTATGTTGCGCTAGCTAATATAGATATACATTGTTGTAAAACACAAAATAATATTTTCGCCAAGAGGTACAAATGTACAAGACCCTTAACTTCATAGAGACGCATTTTAGTGCATTTGAACGCAGAGCAGACCAAGTTCAGACGGTTCCTCTATGAGCAGTCTGATCAGGGTCTGCTCGGTTTGCTTAAGGAATAATATATATCTGATTCAACCGTTTCTGCTATAACCACATAGTCCTGCTTTCATAGACCATAACAACACATCTGATATATATTCATGCTATATTTACTTCAGACGTGAATATTCATCAGGCAATTGTTTAAATTTAATCACTAATACATTACAGATTGTGTATGAAAACGTGTTTTTCCTACCTTTAAACTCTTCGCGTCATTCAGTACCATCCCTCTAGAACGACACAGTGTTGGAAAAACCCATGGGCACTTGTGTCTTGTACATATTTCCTAATACAAATGTATAAACACCCTTTAACGCAATTATAAAAAGAGCATTTCCCGCATAGGATTAAATGCACTCTTTATCACAATGGTTTGAATACTACACGGTTCTATAAGTTTCCTGTATTTGTGGAGTAAAGATTTAACTAACTACACTATGACTCCATGTTAGTGAGGGCTTATTATATATTAACCTTTAGCCTGCTGACAACATATTTTTACAGAATTTATCACCTACTACATTTTCATATTTCAAGCTATAATCAATTTGTCTACCAAAATGCAACCAGGATGTCAAACAGTTTGGATCCTGATGAGACCCCGAGTTACTCAGCGTTTCATCTGGATCCAAACTGTTTGCATAAGTAACCACTCATCCACCCATAGCAGGCTAAAGGATACACATAAGCATACATTTCAATAACACATTTCGTGATGATTCCTCGCTGGTAAGAACGTTACAATAAATGGAAAATCTTAACACTTTCTTGTACGAATTCATGATGACAATTGAAAACAGTGTTTAGCTAATAATAAAAAGGACAGAAAATTCAAAAATTGAAAATTGAAGCAGACGACATATTTGTAGACAATAAGTGGAAGTGATAGACATACGTAATATTGACTATCAATTGAAAAGCAATTTTGACCTGAGGGCGAAGAAAATAATGAGATATTATGAATCACAAGTGATAATTGAATTTAAACCCGAACCAAAGCTAACCAGGTGCAGTATGGTTTAATCCTTAACCTCATGAATATTCATGCAAGGAAATGACATAATGAATATTCATTGATTAATTTTTATAATAGTGTATGGACACCGGTAGTTTTGGCAATGATATAAACTGTAGAATCATATCTATATCATTTAATAAACAAACAGAGCAGACCCTGACCAGACAGTTCCTACAGGAGCCATCTGAATTTGGTCTACTATGTTTGTAAAGGCGTAAACATGCGTATTGGGAGTAAACGGTAAAGCGATCCTTTATTGAGGAAGTGTAGGAATTGCCGGATAGTAGTAATATAGAAAGCTTCTTTGGGGGCTTTATGCATTACATCTGTCCTGTTTTAAGGTACCACGTGTATTATAGACCAATTATTTATTCCCCTTTTCAGTTGTCTCTTAACCCATTCCCTCATATTGACGCCTTTTGACGCCTCTGACCTATTGAAACCATTGTGATAGAGAGAGAGAGAGAGAGAGAGAGAGAGAGAGAGAGAGAGAGAGAGAGAGAGGAGAGAGAGAGAGAGAGGGGGGAGCAATGGAACAAACCGAAATAGCAATAACAATTACTAATGGAGTTCAAATTTTGTTTGAAAGCATATAAATACATAACAATCTTGAAAACTCATATTTTCATTCTATACATATATTCATTTTTTCATATCAGAATGAGATAATATAAATATGATTCAATAGTTTCTGCCATGACCAAATCTTCCTGTGTCCATGTGCTATTATATCAATTAATTAATCTAATTAATATCTATGATGCATAAATTTCCTACATGACTATTCATAGAGGAGAGTTGGACATTTTTGGTGGTCGTTTTAGAGAGATTTGCTATGCAGTACCCATTAAACTGGACGTTCAATTTAGTATAAATATCGGTCTTGGAGACAGGGGTCAGCTTAATGCAGGGTGAAATGCATTTACGACTTTCACCCTGCATTAAGTAACTAAGATTCTAATCATGATACAGTTGAACTTCGATATCTTGAACTCGGATAGCTCGAACTTTGGATAACTCGAACTAAAATTATAGTTCTTCCAAAACGTACAACTCAAAATTGCTATAAGTACGCATATGTAGAAACACGTTTGACAGCTTAATGCTGTTCTAATGTAATGTAGGAAATTTCAGCATTAGTTTAGACCCGGTGTGTCCAGTGGTCTAGCGGTAACGTGTTTGACTACCAATCCGGAGGTCCGGGGTTCAAATCCCGGTCCCTCTCGGAAATTTCAGAGACGCTTTTCCTTATCTCCCACCCGCACCTCCTCTCCACTAAGGAGTTAAAATGGGTACCTGTGATGGTCACTAGTCGGTACTGCGGCTGCATGATTGCGCCATGTGTTAGCAGTGCTCAATATTGTAGGCGAATGACTCATTGACCAGGGGAGTAAATGTACAGTCGGCTGAGCGGTCATTCGGGCTGAAAGTAGACTATAAATAGGTATTTTACTTTTTTACCTGCTTAAGAAATAGCCAAGATCAGAAATCGGATAACTCGAACTTTTGTTATCTCGAACTAATTTGTATGGTCCCCTGAAGTTCGAGATATCGAAGTTCAACTTATAATCTGTATGATACTCGGTTAATAGTTTATATCGAATCAAAATCTTAGTCAAATTGGAAATACTTAAAATTGCACGCGACCGAACAGACATTTAGTTTGCAGTAGTGTAATTTCCTCAGAATGAAGTTATTGAAGCTTAGCTGGACATTTAACACTGAATGTTGATGATAATAATGATATCTGACAATAGTTTAACTTTTGATCCAAATGAAACGACAAATAATCTACGGTAATCTAATGTGCTTACTGAGGGAGGTAATTCAATTTGAAAAATAGACTATCATAGTAAAAGTATCGCCCCTCATTTAACCATTACACACTACGAGATAAATACGAGCCAAATTTATAGAATATCAAATACAGTTAAACCCCTTTAGTGCGACCAGCAAAAAGTGGCATATAATTCACAGTGGCAAATACATGTGGTAGCTTAATGCAGGACGAAAGTTATGCAGAAAGCTCCTATAGGAGCTTTCTGCAAACTTTCGTCCTGCATTAAGCAACCACCTGCTTATGAAGACAGCCATGTTTGTTCATTACGTGGTCGTATTAGAGGGGTTATACTGTAATATCGTGTTTTGACCCTTATTCTACATCTTCTTAAATATGCGTTTGTTGACAAAGAGTTTGGACCCTGATGATAGCATTAGGTAGGCTGCGTATAGCTGGATAAAGAAAGGTAACGTAAGTCAAGGTAAATATGAAAGTTGAAAATCAAATCCAAGCATATTACACTTCCGTGACAAACATCAGCACTCACCGCGGGTTTGCTAGCTTGGTAACATATAACAGTATAACGCTGTCCTTTGGAAAAACTATACAATACAATGCAATACAATACAAATAACTTTATTGCAAATAAAACATTATTACAATGTTTATAGCAAAAACATATAATACATTCATGAGAATGAGATTAGATATGGAAAAATAATAACAATACTATTTCATGAAATGTCTGATGATAATAGGCAATTAGCAGGTTGCACAAAGTATTAGGTGGTTTAAGTGAGTACTATGTAGATCTAGATCTACATCATTCAGAAATTCTCTCTTTATTAGCAAAATACAAAAACATGGAAAGAAAAAAACTATACATGAACTATTCAATCCTTAACCCGTATTGATAAATATAACGTAAAAGTAATTAATACTAATTTAGTTAATAATAATATAATTAATTTGGATCTAGTTCAAGTTCCACTACTTCCGACTCGATCGAACTTATGAAAAAGTATTGAACATGTGTCAAGCAGCTTGGATCCTGATCAGAAATATTGTTGCCATTTCATCTGGATCCAAACTGCTTGTAAAGGCGGGCCAGGCCAGGCCGCGAACAGTGGGATGCGTTTTAAGATTAGTCTGACTATCAAGCTGCAGTTAAAATTTCTCTTAATTCGGTCTAACGTATCTCAGCTTCTTTCTGTATAATAAATGCAGCTGTGACGACACGGAGAACTCACGATTTCTCTCCCTTCACATAAAACATATCTACAGCTGAACCTCGATATCTCGACCATACAAATTATTTCGAGATAGCAGAGGTTCGAGCCATCCGATTTCTGATCTGAGCAATTTCCAAATTTACAGCTTAATGCAGGTCTAAAGTAAGGCTGAAATCTGCTTATGATCTTTCGGCGTTACTTTGACCAGTATTAACGGATCTGGGTACACTGTTTGCAAAGGAATAGAAAGGCATATGTAGTAAAGGGTTATTATTGAACGTCTGAACGCACTTGTTCGGAAACCACAAATTTTAAAGTATGAAAACTGTTTTCTGTCCGGTGTTCCGTCAGTTCTCAGAGGTCGTGCTTTTTTCGTTCAATGCAAATTCAGTTAAACCAATTCTACTACAGGAGTGATGTACATAGAGATCGCCTATTATTAAATTACATGTGTAATTCTGTTGTAGTGTCATTGGTTTTTTTCTTTCTGCCCGAATAAACTTACTGTACTTGCAGAACATGACAGATGGAGGTATTGCATGCAATGACAATACCTGTAAGTGATACAGAATTTAATTATATTATCCTCCCAATTTGACATGAGACTCGATTAAGTTTCGTCGTGTTTATCGGGATTGTTCGTAATAGGCTGTAACAAAAATTAGCAAACCAAAAGCCGGTAATAATCATGTTCCACGAGGATTGTATTCTTATACCGCAATCTTATACCTTCGGAAATTTGTCCGAAGACTACCGACGATAATACACGGAATATGCATGAGTCTCAGGTCAAATTGGGAGGATAATACTCGGTTTTTATTTGTTAAGTGATGACTTTAGTGTAACATTTCGATGCATGAGTTAACGATAGTGACGTCACAGAACAGTGCAATGCGGATATATTTACTTCATATATAATCGTTAACCATTTAGTAACCTCATGAATATTCATGTAAGAAACAATGATTTCATAACTATTAATTAGATGAATAAAGCAACGGCACGTGAACACAGGACTTTGCTGTTGGTAGAACCCGTAGAACCAGATACGTATAATTGCAAAAGCAAACAGAGCAGACCTTGATCAGACGGCTCTGTTTGAACGTGCTTTAAGAGGCGCAGCTTTGAAGTAAAGAGTTAAGCATACAGGAAAACCCCTCTAATGAGACCACCAAAAAGGGGCATAAGTCTGGGTGGCAGAGGCAGGTGGTAGCTTAATGCAGGGCGGAAATTATTACTTTCGTCCTGCATTAAGCAGCCACCTGCTTATAAAAGGCAGACTATTTATTCAATAAGTGGTCGCATTAGAGGTGTTCTACTGTAACACTGCATGTTGTAATATAAAATCGATGAGCCTTAATAAAGAACCTAGTTTAACTACAGAAATTGAATATACATATTTATTTTTTTATAATATGTAATTTTAGCTCTTTCGCTGCCAACTTTTGTCGTCAGCAAACTTTCTCGTCTGCTGCAATTTTCAGTTTTTATTTTTCTTCATTTTTGTGTAAAAAACAGTCACAGTAACAAACAGTTTGGATCCTGATGAGACTTCGAGTTACTCGGCGTCTTCTCTTGATCCAAACTGCATAATGTATCATAGATGCGACATTAGCAGCGAAAAGGTTAAATTGAAGCGGAAGAAAGAAATGATTGATGTGCATGTTAAAAGTTTACAACAAAACGAGTGACATATCTTTTAATGATTTCATGATTGGTTTACACTCGTCAAGGCCATATATATGTTTTGTTTGTGGTTTCTAAAAAATAAACCACATCATTTTACTTCAGCGTCTGTAAAGATACGTTTTTCCGCCATTCCATATGATGTGACTATCTAGAAGCCAATCAGAAAAGAGAATTAGACTGCTTGCTGTAAACGAGAATGGTAAACAAACAAACATACTATATCAGGAAATGTAATAATTATACTGCAGCCAGGTCTCGGCAATGCGACACACCACAACAAGTCTAATTCTGGATTTTTAAAACAGGTGATATATTTGATATATAGGAGCCGTCTGATCAGGGCCTACTCTGTTTGCTGATGGAATTTTATGTTTCTTTAAATTCTAAAGTGGTTACAATGTTACACCTTCCATATTTCATTATTATAACTATTATGTTCCCTTTAACCCCACCCAAAGTTAAAGGCATATATCCTTGCTCTTGTTCACCTGTTCGTCCGACCGTACGCCCCGTAAATCTTGTGTGTAAAACTCCTCATACACCAACGGGATGATATATTGCCAACCGTCACAGATGAACAACATTGATGTGAAGATGTTCCTTAGGAAGGGAAATTTGCTCCGATCATTTATACCAGAGTTATGGGACTTTGAAACTTTCTTCACTGTATAACATAGTGAATACATCTTGTGAGTTCAACTCCTCATTAACCAGTGGAAATAGTTACCTCAAACTTTCACCGATGAGCAACCTGGATACAAAAATGTACGTTCAGAAGTGACTGTTTGATTCGACCATTTTTACTAGAGTTATTGAAACTTTCTTCACTATACATCATATAGTGAAAAGTGCTTGATTTAGAAACAATATCAACAGGGACAGTCGTATTCTATGGATATAATTTTCTAGTTTTCGACTAAATGTTCCTTTTTCAGTAGATTTATTTATTTAAAGAGGTGTGGTATAAAAATAGTCGATGAAGAATGAGAAACCTTGTTGTACAAGTTTCACGAAGATTGATTGATACGAACACTGCCAGCAAAATCATTATATTTTTATCGATACGAATCCTGTAAGCGCATTTTTCTTACTGCTTTTCATCGTACGTTTCGAGATAGAGGTTCGAGATTTTCGTATCTTTTTTTTGGAACAATTGTCCTCATACCCCCATAATAACTCTAGATTACTTACAAAAAACAGCGAGTATACAATACATGAAATAAAGCCGTGAGATTCCCAGTTTTTAACGCTCGATAGTGATGAAGTTTACTGGACGAAATTTACCTCAGTACTCTGTACTGATCGATGTACAAATGCATACTAGTCCTTCCCCCTTTACAAAGTCATGCGCTACTTGGATACTCCATGAATATTCATCAACTTTATCTTTTTATAATGTAAATCTTTCAGTGGAATGTTTCGCTCACACAAAAACTGTAAGATCCATTTAATTCCGTAAGAATGAACCGTCTGATCTTGCTCTACTCTATTTAAAAATGTGTTAGAATGGGTTACTATGAGGGAACGGGTTAAACGGGTTAAATACTGTCTAACCGTGTGAAATTGCAAACTGTGTAAATCCAGATCATTTGCAGCAGTTTAGTATAATGTTATTTCAAATGTACCTAACCACAACAACAAGAAGCAGCTGTTCGTGCTACAATTAGCATGACTTTGTAGCCATTTTAGAAACTAAATTAACAGATCTATCAAATTCCACCATCAAACAGCAGATCCTGATCAGACGGCTCCTATAGGAGCCGTCTGATCTGGATCGGCTCTGTTTGCAAATGCGTGAAAACACGTTTATATGAGTGGAAAGGTTAATACATTAACTGGCGCAGCAGTAATTTTCACCCGTATGTTCGGTTGGTGGTGAAAACATTTGTCAGCAATGCTACCGGAGACTTTCCCCGCTTAGACTTCTTTGTACCATCCGATTAGTCAAACAAAATGCGAGAAAGCACATAATATTATCCTATCTCACATATTTCTCTTTTGATGATTTAACGGAAATGTTGTTATTCTACATGTGATTATTCAACTCTCTACTCCATAGACACGCATTCTAACGCCTTTGTAAATAGCACAGAGCCAGACCAGATGACTCCTGTAGGGACCGTCTGATGAGGGTCAGCTCTGATATAGATCATACTCTACAGTGTCTGCTAGGATTAAACATTCCTGTGTTTGTATGTCATTATAAAACTTCTGCCAATTAATGTTCATGATGTCATTATTTCTTATATGAATATTTTATGAGTGAAGGCTTAATACGATAAAATAAAGTATGCAAGAATGTAACAGCTGTGAGAATGACATTCAGTTCTGAACTCGACCAAATCACCAACTCTACGAATACAGAGCCCAATAAACAGCATGTCAAATACAGAGCTAATGGGTCTACATTCCACTGTGTATTCACACACTTAACAAAGATAAGGAAAACAGACACTTTTAAACCCGTTTGTAAAAAATGATGACTGCTCAAAACCGGATCTGGTGCAAGTTGACCACGTCAAATTCAATCAAGCTTTGAGAAAACTATTAATGGACTGTCAATATGTTGGGACCCTGGTGAGACAGAGTAGCTCGGCGCATCATCTGGGTCCATGCTTATAAAGCTTTAAGTTGAGTCTGAGTTTCGTTCTCAAGCTTTTGATTGGTCAAATTTGAGTTCTCAAGCTTTTGATTGGTCATATTTGAGCCAAAGGCTCAAATCTGACCAATCAAAAACTTGAGAACGAACTCAGACTCAACTAAAAGTTTTATAAGCATGGACCCTGGATCCAAACTATTTGCAAATTCGAATCAAGTAGCTGATAGCAGTATACTAGCTAATGTTTAAGTAAATATTCAATAACAGTAAAACCTCTCTATAACGGTCACTAAATTACATCAGGTATTTTGTGTTAAAAGCAGGTAGTTGCTTAAAGTAAGATGAAAGTAAAACAGAACGCTCTTGCTTCACCTTGCTTTAAGCAGTCACCTGCCCTAATATAACAACTACAATGTAATTAACACAATTTAGTGGCCGCTATAGAGAGGTTTTACTGTATCTATGTCGAATATTATAAACACTAGAACCCGTCTTAAGTGACCATTCACTTATTGAATACATGAGTCTTAAAAGCAGGTGGTTGCTTAATGTAGGGCAAAACAATATAAAATATAAATGTTTAATGTTTACCCAGTCTCTGATTTTTTACTCGGCGTCTCATCGGGATCCAAGCTGTTTGAAAATGCGAGACAGGTTAAATGTATTTTGTTGGAATGCTGTATGCTTTGAACGAATATGGAATTAGTATAAATGTTTAAGCTATTTGCACACGGTCAGTAGTTTTCAAACACATAGTCAATCGAAGAATACGTGTAAACGTGGCAGACAAGAGTGTTTAAGCATACACCAACCTCATCGTAGATTTATGGCTCACTGATTTTAACGAGCATGCTATAACGAAAATTGGTTCAAAGGCCTTGACATACAATTTGATTGTTTACGATAGATGTACTACACCATTATGTAACTGGTACGACCTTTAATTCACCAATTATCAACTTGCTTTGAAACGTCATTTTTAATAGTGAGAGAGACCTGTTATTGTTTAACCCATTACCTCATGTCATTGTACATAATTGTAAATCTGTGATACAATGACGAGACTCTAATAAAGATTAATATATAGGCTATTTTTAAATATTATAACCTCTTTGAATAAATCTCCTGAAAAGGAGCATTTACTAGAAAAAGCGAAACTTTTAGAACTGCGTACATGCAGTTTTGAAACCATTGGGATAAATAGCTTAAGGAGCAAATTTAATGCTCTATTTACTTTCACCACCAATGCAGCACGACAAATAGTGCAGTTCCAGATCAGACGCCGCCTTTTCAAGACGGCGTTTAATCAGGGACTTCACTTTTTGTCTCAGTCTCTATTTCTATATCTGTGATTTATTCCTTTGAAATTTGCATTTATATCTATCTCATTTCCTTATTTTACCGAATGATTTAGCAAAATTGGTTTGCAGACGACAATTAGAATATTTGGCACCGAAAGGGTTAAGACGGGTTCTATTGTATATGGAAATGAAATAATATACCATGTAGTTGACAATTACCATGTACGTGCGAATCTCTGATCACCATTCTGTATCATTACACGTCGTCAATAGCATGCTTTACATGTTGTAATTGATGTTACAAGTATACATGTATTTATGTACATGTAACAGAGTTGAAACAAGATTAGCGATATCTGTGCCTGGAACGAACAACTTCCGTTTGGAAAACAAGCACCTTGAATGTGTTGATAACTGAACAGCACTACAACTTTGAAATGATATATAAACAATCGCAGAGAAGTTATTACAGTGGGCGAGAATATTGAATAAGAACTTTCTTAAGCTGTAAGCCTTATACAAAGAGATACGCCTATTCAAAGCCTGGCTCTAGATCTTAATGACATCGTCGTAGAGCCGTTTTCTACAGCAAACGCAAGATGAAAACGCATGTTGACTAGATGACGTGGTTGGCCATGGTCTAAGTGGCTACAAGACCAGGCCACCGTGACATCGGTATAAGGAGCCATTGGAAGACTGTTATGGTATAAAAGTTGTGCTCCTGAAATAGACACTGTTTCGATAAAAAATGAGAACATTTTGGGTCGTGCTGCTCGTGTGTGCCATTCTTGGGGGCTTGGTGGTGGAAGAAGCTGAAGGTATGTGGACTATTTTTTGTACATATGTAAACCGTCAAGATCCAGATTAAACGTAAAGATGAACGTATTTTATAGTAAACGACATCCATTTTACTTCCATTGTTTCTTTCTTTTCTTTGATATATTCGATTTTTTAAAAAGAAATCGCAGTGCGACTGTTCAGGTTCAACATGAAATTCATTAAGATTAAATGACATAACCCTGATTTACTACCAATATTCGTTCCTGATCCCCAATCAACTGCCTGTATTATCCTTTCTCCTCTGCCTGTCTCTGTTCGTCTCTCTCTTTCTCTGTCCCACTCTCTAGCTATCACACTCTCTCTGTGCCTCTCCCTCCCTCTCTCACTCACTCACTATCTATCTCCCTCTCTCTCCACATCTCTATACGTGTCCTTCTCTGTCTACAGATCTGTCTATTTTCTCACTCTATCTTACTCCGATTGTCTCATTCCTCTTCGCTCTTAAGTTAAAACTAAATGTGTCCCAGGCAACACCTGTCTGCGCCCAAGACAATATCTGCTTGGTCATACTGGTCATTTCTTTATGAGTTATCTATTAAAGGTCAAGTAAACAGATTGGGTTTTCGTCAAATTCTGATAGTATACAGTTAGTTAAACACCAAGCTTTAGAAAATTCTTACCGTTTTTATTTTATTTTGATTTAAATCGAGTTTTTATTGTACCGCGAACCGTGCATTTTGAAAATCGATACATGATTATCTCCCTTGCGTGACGTTATTTGTTTTGATTAAAAGGGAAAGAGTCTCGCTCTTTATAATCGCACCTAACACTTTTGTAGCCCAATGCCGATGTGGGTTTCGGTGTAGCCGGAGGCACGAGTGTAACAGAGGGCGCTGTGGTGGCCTGGGCTGGAGACGATGGTGCTGCAGGAGGGGTGGCATGGACTGTTGACCTTTAGTCTAACACACTTATAACTTGGTATTGTATAACTACTTTTTTCTTTACAACAATCCTAAATATTCAACATAAGCTTGACCTGTTTGAATTTTGGAATAGTCCATTTGAAAAGTCAACGCTGTAAGGGTTAACTAAATTTTAGCCCACTGTTAAATTTGTGCAATTTTGACTACATGCGTTTCGGACAAGCTTCTGTACCGTAGAGGTCCAGATAAGTTGCGTGAATTAAACTATTTCCAAGACTTTTTCCATCAGACCGTATGCTGTGACTATTCTTAAGAATCGTCTCTAAGAGACGATTCTAAAGACTGGCCACAGCATAGGGTTTGATGGAGAAATGACTATTTGAGTATTTGAGTACACTCCTTGATCTGTTGCTCTATTGGTCAGACTTTGAGATTAAGAATGATCTCAGACCCAGGTAGAGTTTTGTAAATAGCCTTTGAGGCTGGAGAGTAAAACTTACTTTAATAGTTTTGTTATTATTTTTGCGAGTTGATTGAATTTTTATTTCTATATTTCAGAGTGTGACCAGTGGAAACAGATTCAGACTACCTCTAACAGCTCCAGGATTCATTTCTTCTGTCTCAATGCATAAAAGTGTGCTTTTTTCTTGTGTTAAAATTAAACCATGTTATCTTTTGTCTTTCTAAGATAAACCATATACATGTACTAAGAAATGTTCTGAGTTCTACACTTCCTATCTAAAATTATAAGAAATTGAATCAATAATAGACAGATATATAGATAAATTATGCTTTATTGACATTGACACAAACTTTACAGTTTCTGGTCATGTAAACATCAACATTTCATACATACATACATACATACATACATACATACATACATACATACATACAGTGTCACATGATCATAGAAAAAGGGTTTTATTGTATTATATTTGTCTCATGCATCAAACATTGAGCCTGTTCGAGCTTGAATTCCCCTCATACGTCCCACTTGTAAGGTCTATCCACAGTATCTGTACAATTCTAAAGTCGTAATTGATTTTTCACATATACTATATGTGTATTACATGTCTCCTGTATAAAAACCTTATGTGTCTAGTTAACCCTTTACTCCATGAATATTCATGTTAGAATAATGACATCATTAATATTAACTAGATTAAATGTTATAATAGCAAGTGGACATGCATTGTAGAAACTGTAGATTACTATATTATACCATAAGCAAACAGAAAAGACCCTGATCAGATGACTCCTATAGGAGCCGTCTGATCTGGATCTACTGTATTTGCAAAGGCCGAGAAAGGCATATTTATAGACGAAAGGTTGATTACAATTCAGTTGAAAAGATTGTAACTCACATCTAACTCATTGGCCAGTAAATTACTGTTCACTATAGGTCTAGATAAGATGTGTAAATTTAAATTATTTCAAGAATAACTCCACCAAACCCTTGACTATGACGACTCTTAAAAATCGTCTGGAAGAGACGATTTTAAAGAATGGTCAAAGTATAGGGTTCGGTTGAGAAAGACCATTTTAGTATTTGGGTAAGCATGTTTATCTGTAGCTCTGAGAGTATTTGGGTACGCATGTTTATCTGTAGCTCTGAGAGTATTTGGGTGAGCATGTTTATCTGTAGCTCTGAGAGTCCACATACTATATATAACCCTTTCCCTTATGTGAGCATATTTTCACGCATCTGCAAACAGAGTAGATCCAGACCAGATGGCTCCTATAGGAGCCGTCTGATCAGGGTCTGCTCTGTTTGCTTATGGTGTAATATAGATCTGATTCTACAGCTTCTGACTGAGCCAAAATGTCCTGTGTTCATATGCCATTATAAAAAATAATCTTATAAATATTCATTTCCTACATGAATATTCATCAGGGACAGGGTAAAGGCCCCCTTCTGTGTCCCTTTACCTCATGAACATTTAGTACGAACTGTTGACATGATTAATATTAACCAGCTGACTTGTTTTTATACTGGCATTACGACCAATGGAATAGTTTACCTTGACAGAAGCTGTAGAATCACATCTATAGCATTAACCCTTCGCTTGCTGAATTTTGAAATACATTTCTCCTTCTTTACCCATGCCCTGTTGTATATATACATATATCTTCACTCTGTACAAGTATTTCGCTGTGCAATCACTGCCGTGCAGTGGACTGGTTGCACAATCAACTTGTAAATAGTGCAGACCCTGATGAGACAGCTCCTGCAGGAGTTGTCTCATCTGGGTCTTCACTATTCACAGGTAGGTATATTGACGTGAATAGCAAGCGAAGGGTTAAATCTAAACAGAGCACACCCTGGTCAGACAGTTCCTACATGAGCCGTCATATATTCTGGGTCTACTCTGCTTGCAAAGGCGTGAAAGAACGTTTCCATGAAGAAATTTAAAAGGATTAAAATACAATAAGCCACTATATATAAAGCCAGTGAGTTACTTTCTTACATACACCCCCTCCCGTACCTTCTTTAACGCCCTAGCTGTACCTCTCCTGTATGAACTCTCTTTATTGAAGCTTGAGAATATGACTTTTCACACATCACACGTGTAAGGACGTTCTTCTGTATGTAGCCTCGTGTGTTTAATGTAATTTGATCGCCACCTAAATGACTTGTCACACATATCACACTTGTAACGTTTTTTTTCCAGTATGTATCCTCGTATGGCCGACCAAATCATATCGTCGAGTAAATGACTTTTTACACACGTTGCATTTGTGGGGTTTCTCTCCAGTATTCATCCTTTTCTCACCGAGCAAATCATGTTGCCCAGTAAATGACTTTTTGCTCAAATTGCAAGGCTTGTGCATCCTCATGTGACTTGTTAGACATGCTTTTTGGGTAAATGACTTTTTACACACATCACATGTGTAAGGTTTTTCTCCAGTATGTATCCTCTTATGACCGAGCAAATCATCTTGCTTAGTAAATTACTTTTTACACACATTGCATTTGAAAGGTTTTTCGATTGTGTGTATCCTCATATGACTGATTAAACCTGATAGTTGGGTAAAAGACTTTTCACACATATCACACGTGTAAGGTTTTTCTCCAGTATGTATCCTCGTATGGCCGAGCAAATCATATCGTCGAGTAAATGACTTTTTACACACGTTGCATTTGTAAGGTTTCTCTCCAGTATGCAGCCTCGTATGACCGAGCAAATCATGTTGCCGAGTAAATGACTTTTTGCTCAAATTGGAAGGCTTATGTTTCCTCATGTGAATGATTAAACCTGATATTTGGGTAAAAGACTTTTCACACACATCACATGTGTACGGTTTTTCTCCAGTATGTACCCTCGTATGACTGAGCAAATCATATCGTCGAGTAAATGACTTTTTACACACATTGCATTTGAAAGGTTTCTCTCCAGTATGCAGCCTCGTATGACTGAGCAAATCATATCGTCGAGTAAATGACTTTTTACACACATTGTATTTGAAAGGTTTCTCTCCAGTATGCAGCCTCGTATGACTGAGCAAATCATATCGTCGAGTAAATGACTTTTTACACACATTGCATTTGAAAGGTTTCTCTCTAGTATGCAGCCTCGTATGACTGAGCAAATCATATCGTCGAGTAAATGACTTTTTACACACATTGCATTTGAAAGGTTTCTCTCTAGTATGCAGCCTCGTATGACTGAGCAAATCATATCGTCGAGTAAATGACTTTTTACACACATTGTATTTGAAAGGTTTCTCTACAGTATGTACCCTCGTATGACTGAGCAAATCATATCGTCGAGTAAATGACTTTTTACACACATTGCATTTGAAAGGTTTCTCTCTAGTATGCAGCCTCGTATGACTGAGCAAATCATATCGTCGAGTAAATGACTTTTTACACACATTGCATTTGAAAGGTTTCTCTCTAGTATGCAGCCTCGTATGACTGAGCAAATCATATCGTCGAGTAAATGACTTTTTACACACATTGCATTTGAAAGGTTTCTCTCTATAGTATGCAGCCTCGTATGACCGAGCATATCGTCTTGCTGAGTAAATGACTTCTTACACTTATTGCATTTGTTAGGTTTTTCGATTGTGTGTATCCTCGTGTGACTGGTTGAACCTGATACTCGGGTAAAAGACTTTTTACACACGTTGCATTTGTGGGGTTTCTCTCCAGTATTCATCCTTTTCTCACCGAGCAAATCATGTTGCCCAGTAAATGACTTTTTGCTCAAATTGCAAGGCTTGTGCATCCTCATGTGACTTGTTAGACATGATTTTTGGGTAAATGACTTTTTACACACATCACATGTGTAAGGTTTTTCTCCAGTATGTATCCTCTTATGACCGAGCAAATCATCTTGCTTAGTAAATGACTTTTTACACACATTGCATTTGAAAGGTTTTTCGATTGTGTGTATCCTCATATGACTGATTAAACCTGATATGTAGTTGGGTAAAAGACTTTTCACACATATCACACGTGTAAGGATTTTCTCCAGTATGTATCCTCGTATGGCCGAGCAAATCATATCGTCGAGTAAATGACTTTTTACACACGTTGCATTTGTAAGGTTTCTCTCCAGTATGCAGCCTCGTATGACCGAGCAAATCATGTTGCCGAGTAAATGACTTTTTGCTCAAATTGGAAGGCTTATGTTTCCTCATGTGAATGATTAAACCTGATATTTGGGTAAAAGACTTTTCACACACATCACATGTGTACGGTTTTTCTCCAGTATGTACCCTCGTATGACTGAGCAAATCATATCGTCGAGTAAATGACTTTTTACACACATTGCATTTGAAAGGTTTCTCTCTAGTATGCAGCCTCGTATGACTGAGCAAATCATATCGTCGAGTAAATGACTTTTTACACACATTGCATTTGAAAGGTTTCTCTCTAGTATGCAGCCTCGTATGACTGAGCAAATCATATCGTCGAGTAAATGACTTTTTACACACATTGCATTTGAAAGGTTTCTCTCTATAGTATGCAGCCTCGTATGACCGAGCATATCATCTTGCTGAGTAAATGACTTCTTACACTCATTGCATTTGTTAGGTTTTTCGATTGTGTGTATCCTCGTGTGACTGGTTGAACCTGATACTCGGGTAAAAGACTTTTCACACACATCACACTGGTAATATCTCTCTCCTGTGTGTACCCTCGTGTGATTGAGTAATGCTGATCGCTGTTTAAATGACCTTTTACACCCACTACTATAAGGCCCTTTTCCAGTTTGTATCCTTGTATGTACGCGTAAATCTGCTTGTCTAGTAAATGACATTTCACACACCTGACTCCTGTAAGGCTTCTCTCCGGTATGTATCCTCACGTGATAGGCTAAATCTGTTCGTTTGATAAAAGACTTTTCGCAACAATCACACTTGTACAAGGTTTCTCCTATATGTGTCCTCATATGCCTGGGTAGATCTGATTTCGAAGTAAATGACTTTCCACACATGTCACAGCTGTAAGGACTCTCTCCAGAGTGTACCCTCATATGTTTGAGCAAATAGTCATAACGGCGAAATGACTTTTCACACACATCACACTTGTAAGGTCTCTCTCCTGTGTGTACCCTCGTGTGATTGACTAATGATGATTGTTGTGTAAATGACTTTTCACACACACTACAATTATACGGTCTTTCTCCGGTATGTATCCTCGTATGTACGCGTAAATCTGCTTGTCTAGTAAATGACTTTCCACACACCTGACACTTGTGAGGCTTCTCCCCGGTATGTATCCTCATGTGAGAGGCTAAAACTGATCGGTTCATAAAAGACTTTCCACAAAAGTCACACGTGTACGGTGTTTCTTCTGTATGTGTCCTCATATGCCTGGGTAGATCTGCTTTCGAAGTAAATGACTTTCCGCACACGTCACAGCTGTAAGGTCTCTCCCCAGTATGAACGAACCTATGTTTGAATAAATAGGCAGAATGGCAAAATGACCTTCCACACACATCACACATGTGAGATCTGTTACCTGTATGTACTCTCGACTGGCCGAGTAAGCTATCTCGCCGAGAAAATGACTTTCCACACACATCACACGTGTAAGGTTTCTCTCCTAAATGTACTCTCGTATGCTGGATTAATTTGTTTAGCAGAGAAAATGACTTTCCACACAGATCACACTTAAACGATCTCTCATCTGCATGCGACATCATATAGCTTAGTAAAACTGCTTCGTCCGTACAAGACCTTTCAACCCCCCTCCCCCAACTCACACTAAAAAGGTACTTCTCCTGTATGCACCTCTGTGGTTGACTAGTCCCGATCGCTTTGTAATAGACTGTTCATGAACATCACACTTGTAAGGATGATGTATGTATCTTCGTATATTGTTAACAAAAGTTGATTGTTGAGAAATTGCAAGTTTCATACATATCACATACCACCAAAAGCATAAAACGCTGTCAAACAGCTGTGTCATTAAACAACTATAGCTAACTGACACAACTCGTTCCAAGTACTCTTGTGAAGTAAGTGGCGCACACACACATTTATATATTGTCCAATAGGGTATATCATCGGTAATTATCTTTAACGGATGTTAACGTGCCATCTCAATGGAGATCCAAACTTCCTGTTCAATCAGTAAAACAGGTTCTGTAGCCGTCAAAGACGTGCTAATTAGAGCTAGCTGATTAAAGAGATTATTATGTAAAAATGAGCGGATATACATTATTAATTCTTTACCAGGTGATTGGTAGATAGACATCTACATCAGTTCTAAGCATCATTAACCCTTTCCCAGATCCAGTGTTATTTCAAATTTTCAATACCTACTGAATATTCATGGACAAAATAATTATAATGAAATATGAAAGATGGAACATTGTAGCCATTTTAGAAAGTAAAGAAGCAGAATTTTAAATCCTATTATCAAATAGAGCAGACCCTGATCAGACGGTTCCTATAGGAGCCGTCTGATCTGGATCTACTCTGTTTTCAGATGCGTTTAGAGGTGTTTATATGTTAATATGATTTATATGTAACCCTTTACTCAATGAATATTCATGTAAAAATAATGAATAATTGTACATGGGCAAAGGAATATTTGGCCATGGCAGAAACTGTATAATCATATCTATATTATATTATAAGCACACAGAGCAGACTCTGATCAGACGGTTCCAACAGGAGCCATCTGTTCTGGGTCTACTCTGTTTGCAAATGCGTATTTATGGAGAAAAAGCTTAACATGATAAATTAGTATTATTTAAATTTTGGTCAAGTACAAACATGTAGTTTTAAAGGACATGTACATGTATATAGTAGAATAACTCAACTGTCACTTATCAACACTCCGATTTATTTATATTTTGTTTGAGCAGCTATGCAAAGAAAGTTTTAATATGCGTAAAATGAATGTATGTTTAATTGATATGTATTGTTATTATTGACCATCTACTCCATTAAAAGCCTTTCTAAACATTTTCAAACAGAGTAGACTCAGATCAGACCACTCTCGGTCTGCTCTATTTGTTCATGAAACATATAGGTATACAATTTCCGCCAGGGCCAAAAGTTCGTGTGTCCATGTACCATTACAAAAGATAAATTAAATTAATATTCACGATGCCAATATTTCTTGCCTGAATATTCACGGAGTAAAGGGTTAAACAGTTTAGTTTTTATTTTATTTCATATAGATGTTCATGAAAAAGGGTCTGGTCGGAAGTACGACCAACATCTGATCAATATGTATAGGGGTCCATGAGAGGAATATTGATACTTTGTTACAAATCAATATGTAAGGGGCCCACGCGAGGAATATTGATACTGTGTCACAAATCATTATGTAAAGGGAGGAATATTAATACTGTATCACAAACCAATATGTAATGGGGCCCACGCGAGGAATATTAATACTGTGTCACAAATCATTATGTAAAGGGGTCCACGCGAGGAATATTGATACTGTATCACAAATCATTATGTAAAGGGGCCCACGCGAGGAATATTGATACTGTGTCACAAATCAATATGCAAGGGGGCCCACGAGAGAAATATTGATACTTGGTCACAAAATGATCCTTATACTGCTGAAAAAAATGTGTCAGCTAAAACTCCGATCTACAAATTTAACTCATATAAACGCTTTTCGCGCATTTGCAAACAGAGTAGACCCAGATCAGACGACTCCTATAGTACCCGTCTGATCAGGTTCTGCTCTGTTTGTTAATGGCATTTGATAGATCCGTTTCTTTATTTTCTAAAATGGCTACAGTGTTCCATCTTCCATATTCATTATAACTATTGTGTCCATCAATATTCAGTAGATATTGAAATTTCGAATAAACATAGAACAGGGAAGCTTATTTGGTAGCGTAATGCAGGGCCAAAATACTGCAGATGCTCTATCGAAGATAGTTCGATAATAAGAGTAGAGCATCGACCCTTTCTCTCCGGGGCGTCAAATTAGCCCATGGTGAGCACAAACGGATGTTAATAAACAATAACAAATAGACAGTCTCTGCCATACTAAATATTCTTTTGTTCATAGTGTGGTTATAAAGTTCCAGTTAATAAGTATTCATGATTAACCCATTCCCTCATATTGACGACTTTTGACGACTCTGTAAAAGTCTATTTGTGGAACCATTGTGATAAAAAGAGCATTTGCTGCTATAGGAGCAAATGCTCTATTTATCACAATGGTTTCAAGCTAAAAAGTTCTAAAATTTTCCTTTTCTCTAGTTAATGCTCCTTTTTCGGTAGATTTATTCAAAGAGGTTGGTTCTAAAAATAGCCTATGTGGTAATGGGTTAATGAGTATACCATTGTTAACGAACATGATGTTTATTAGTATGATGAACGCACAGAAAAAGACCCATAAAATTGTGTTGTTTTATTGGCTATATGATAAGATAAGACAGACAGATAAATAGTTTATTAACGTATACCCTCGTCTGTCTGTGGTGTCTAGATGGAGAACGCTTGATCACCTGCCCTGTAAAAGAAAATAAAACATGTGATTTAACTGGCATCGTCACATAAAATAATACAACCCCTCTGGTGACGTGTTAAAACTCTAAACCATTTTAAATACCATTATTTGGATCAACTTAACCATTTCCTTCATATAAACGCATTTTCACGTATTTGCAAACAGAGAAAACCCATATCAGACGGCTCATTGGTGAGCCGCCTGATCAGGGTCTGCTCTGTTTGCTAATATAATTTGATAGATCTCTTTCTGTAGTTTCTAAAATGGCCACAATGTTCCATCTTCTCTATATATCATTTACCCACGAATATTCAGTAGGTATTGAAATTTGGACGAAATATAGAACATATAAAGGGTTACAAACAAACACCAACAAATAAACAAAAAAAACAACAACAATAATTACATAGACGCGAGTAACAGTGTACAGTAAAAGCCTTGCTACTTCAAATTTTAAGAAAAGAAGAATTTGGAACTGTTTAGACTGGCGGCTACTTACCACTTTCCCTGCTCAGTAACCATATAAGGAATATTGACATTATGCATACATGTATATATATTAGCAGAAGTTTTAGGATAGCATATGCACACGTGCCGTTTAAGCTCAGGCAGAAACTATAGAATCAGATATGTATACTATACCAAAAGCAAACGGAGTAGACCCAGATCAGATGGCTTCTAAAGAAGCCATCTGATCTCACTCACGGATCTGGGTCTACTCTGTTTGCAAATGCTAGAAAAGGCGTTTATATGAAGGAAATGTTTAATACAGAGTATAAGTCCTGTACAAAGCTTCTGTAGGAGCTACAAACATGCATATAACCTGCATTAAGCTATAACATGTTTAACCCTTTACGCCATAAATACGCATTTCTGCGCTTTTTCAAACAGAGTAGACCCAGATCAGACGGTTCCTGTAGGAGCCGTCTAATCAGGATATGCTCTGTTTGCTTATGATATAATATAGATACGATTACACTGCATTAATGACGTCATTATTTTTACATGAATATTCATGGAGGAAAGTGTTAAAACCTGGTTCTGATATTCATTTGAGAGTTCTAATCATCGAGGTAGTACTGTAGTTTTATTTTAACCCCGTCAGTGACATGAAGACAGGTCTATGATATCATATACAAGCAGTTTGGATCGAGATAAGACGCCGAGTGACTCTGTGTCTCATCAGGATCCAAACTGTTTGACACTGTGCTTATCCCTTTATAAAGAAACTGAACAAGCGCCGGTGCTAAAGCTTGAAACAGACGAAAATCATTTAAATAGACTTAAAGGTTTCACCCATTCTTCTCCTACTGGTGCTTTTTGACGCCTCTATAAAAGTCAGTTTTGAAACCATTGTGCCATAGTATTATGGACCCTGATATTAGGTAGATCCTGATATCATTTTAAGTAAAACCATAGAGCCGACTACATTTGTGATTGGTTAAAATTGGTCAGTTGACTTATCAACTATTACATGTAGTTGATAGAGATCTACGAAACAAGTTTATATAATTATCATCAAAAATCAGCTTGGACTGTGGATTCAGTATGTGAAAGGAGACATGTGGTTGGCACTTGACTCTTTGATTAATAAGTTTTATGTAAATAGATTATCGTAAGTAAACTCAAAATTTGGCTCGCTAAAGATAAGTCGTGTCCATAGCTTGTGGTAGTGTCCAGTATAATGCTTATAAAAGAAACCCATTTTAGTCTATTAGACAGTGTGTTGTTTCCTCTGTCAAACATAATCCTGAAGCGATCTACGCCCAGCTTCTTTGACAGAAGTAGTTATGTTGGTTAAGACTCAGTTACATATTCGTTCTGGACGTTTGGTAATGTGGAAAGTGGTCTACACGAGTAGCAGAAGTATCAAAAATTAATGTTTTGATCATTCAGCACCAACTTGTTGTTTAGCCAATAGTCTTAATAACGCTACATTGAGACCTTTAACTGCAGTGATACATTTACTCCAATATGAGCTAATGATCTAGTTATTACTATATGTTCAAGAATTGCTCCTTTTCGGTAAAGTTTGGGTCTAAAATAGTCTAGGGGAGAATGGAAGAATATTAACCGTTTCACAATGCGTAAAACCCTCTAAAATGGAATTCTAGTAGAGAATAATTTAGATACTTTCGGCAAGTGGCTGCTTAATGTAGGATGTAAGTCATATAGAAAGCTCCTGCTGTATTAAGCTGCATTAAGCTGCCACCTGTCTCCAATACCGATATTTATACCAAATTTAATGTCCGGTTTTATTGGATATAAATCCCATATCGTTGACAAATATTGCCTGAAGCTCTCAATGTGGGATGTTGCAGAGAGGAAACAACGTTTAGATATTCGCATCAGCTTGGACACAACAGGGCATCTAGTTATACATACCTTTATTTCCTCCAATTCTGGAGAGCATATATAAACATTAAATTAATTTTTTGATCTACATTAACTCTTTCAGGATCCAAACTGTTTGTTACTGTGACTATGCTTTTCAAAACTTTGAGAATAATAATAATAAAAAAGAAAATTGCAGCAGACGACAAATGTTGCAGACGCAACATTTTGGCAGCTATCAACTGTCTTATATATCCATAATTAGATCTCTTTTTGATGACCGGTTACATGTAAGACAGGTTCTATTGCATTTGTCACGTAAAACTAGCGTGGACCCAGAACCCCTGGTTTCAAAATGGCATCTGATCAGGCTCAAACTATTTATCACGTAAATATAATAAGTAGTATTCTGCCCATTGTCACCGTAACAGAGCGTATACCTTAACCAGACGCCCAATTTCAACGCCCTGAACGATCTGGGTCTACACCTGTCGTGTGCGACCCTTTTCGTCTTACGGCATCCCTTAATATCCCCTGACTGTGTTTATTAAAACTTTTTTCTCATAATAAGTATCCTTTTCACGGTTGCATATTCATATAAGATTTAATGACATGATGTACTGGCATATGTAACCATAATTATTTGGGTCTGATAGAAACTGTAGAGTCAGCTCTATTATTAATCCATAAGCAAAACAGAGCAGACCCTGATAACACGGCTCCAACAGAGCCATCTGATGTGGGTCAGATTATCTAGATCTTATTTTGGAATCATTTAAGGGGGTGATGGTGGTGGTGGTGGTGGTGATGGTGGTGGTGGTGATGATGGTGATGGTGATGGTGGTGGTGGTGGTGGTGTGTGTGTGTTGGGTGGGTGGCTGGGGTATGGCAAAACAAACATTATTTGTTGGCATAAGCCGAATGCATCGATGGGTTTAACAATTTAGCAAACAGTGCAGACATTGATCAGATCTACTTTAACACCCCTCTGATGTTTTGTGTACAATACTTGTCTACAATAAAACATCTCCATAACGGCCGCTAAATTACGCCGCTAAATTAAAGTATTTTGTGCTAAAGACAGGGGCTGCTTAAATCAAGGTGAAAGTAAAACAGAACGTTCCTATAGGAACGTTCTGTTTTACTTTCACCTTGATTTAAGCAGCCACCTGTCCTAATGTATCAACTGATTAACATAATGTAGTGGCCGTTATAGAGAGGTGTTACTGTATGTCCTTTTAAGGGATACTTGGTATCGATGTGTTAAACGTTTCCGTTTTCTGTGTTTATTCCAAATGCCAATATTCATGGACAAAATAGCTTTAATAAAATACATATGGAAAGTGAAACTCTAGCCATTTTAGAAACTAAAGAAACATATCTATAAATTTCCAAACAGAGCAAACCCTGATCAGCAAGTTTATTTTTTTTATCAGATTAACCATATGTTCTATACTTACATGTATTCCAAGTTCAATACCTACAGGATATTCACGGACAAACTAGTTATAATGAAATATGAAATGTAGACTGCTGTAATCATTTTAGAAACTTAAGAAACAAATATATATCAAACTCTATTAAAGTCCAATAACAAACAGAACATGCCCTGATTAAAATGTATACGGGTCCTACAGGATCCGTCTCACCCGAGTTTCATCTGTTTGCAAAGGCGTAGAAAAGCGTATTTACGGAGTAAAGGGTTAACCCGTACTTCATAGGCTATATTTAGACCCGACCTCTTTGAATAAATTTACCGAAAAGGAGCATTTACTAGAGAAAAGGAAAACTTTACAATTGTATAGTATAGAAACCATTGTGATAAATAGAGCATTTGCTCCTATGGAGCAAATGCTCTGTTTATCCCAATAGTTTCAAAAAGTGACTTTTACAGAGGCGTCAAAAGGCGTCAATATGAGTGAATAGGTTAAGCTGGTCTCAATTGTTGCATATATAAATTACCTATTACTGCTATTATGTTCTGTGTGCATATGAAAAACAATGCGTTAATGAGTACTGAGCAACAGTAGGTTGAAAAAATAAACAGCTGACATACCGAACATTTCCAGCCCCTACAGCATCTGTGGGGAAATGCCCAGGAACAGCCACCCCTCCTACACTCGTTACGACGGCATCCGAAGACTCGACAGACACACGTTCCTATAAAGACATGGCTATAAAGACGAGTCCCCAGTTCATTGTCAAGCATATGATTGGTTAGAATTTGGGTGTACTTTAAATCCGACCAATCAGATGACCTCTCAGAATCAAGCAAAATGTTTTATAACCTCGGGGGAATCAGTGAGCCCTTTAACCCTTAATCTGCTGATTAATTAAAACTGGCCCCTCCCTTTCTGAATGTCAATTAAACCCTTTCCCTCTTCTATGTTTATTCATAATTTTAATACACGTGCCTACTCAATATTCATGGGCAAAATACTGAAACTGAAAGGTGGAATATTGTAGCCATTTTATAAATTAAAGAAACAGATATTTCAAATTCAACCAGCAAACAGAGCAGACACTGATCAGACGGCTTCCTAAAGGATCCGCCTGATCTGGGTCTACCATTTTTGCAATTGTGTGAAAACACATTTATATGAGGGAAAGGGTTAAACGCTTTCTGCAAATGTCTTATTAATATACTCGATTCCCGAATATCAATGGTTAAGTCTCATTTTCTAACTACAATTGACAAAATGAATATTACAAGGCACTCTTCAATAGTATGCAAGGGTATTTCTGTACAGGGGGCTGGGTGGAATGTGTGTGTGTGTGTGTGTGTGTGTGTGTGTGTGTGTGTGTGTGTGTGTTTTTTTGGGGGGGGGGGGGTATTTTGACGATGTAAATTGTTAAAAACTTTCCCTGCTCAAGTTTTATTCCAAATTTCACCACCTATACTGAGTATTCATGGACCAAATACGTATAATGAAATATGGAAAGTGGGACACTGCAATCATTTTAGAAAGCAAAGAAGCAGACCTTTCAAATCCCAATAAGCAAACAGAGCAGACCCTGATCCGACGGTTCCTATATGAACCTTCTGATCTGGGTCTTATCTGTTTGTAAATGCATGAAAACACGTTTATATGTAGGAAAGGGTTAACCCTATCGGCGCCAAATTTCTAATTGTCGTCTGCAACCCAAGTTTTGTTAAATAAATCGGTACAATAAGGAAATGAGATAAATAAATGCACATTTCAAAGGAATACATGTAAAGCACAGCTGTAGAAATAGAGATTGAGACAAAAAGTGAAGTCTTTGATCAGACGCCGACTTGAAAAGGCGGTCTCTGATATGGGACTGCACTATTTGTCGTGGTGCATTTATGCGACATTGACGGTGAAAGGGTTAAGCAAACAGTGTAGACTCTGGTCAGATGGGCTCTCTGGTACGGTGCTACTGTTTGCATATGTCCCGTTTCAGGATAACCACGTACATGTACATTGGTTGATATCGTATAGGTAATTTACTGAATATATTAGATCCTCGAAAACATGATATATAGAGTTATGTCCATTTAAAATTATTTGAAATGGATCAGTTATCAGAATAAAAATCCAGGATTGAACGTAACACTGTCGTAACTAAGATCTATGGAATTAGTTTGTATTAGATTTGCAAACTGTTTGGATCCAGATGAGACGCAGAGTAACTTGGTGTCTCACCAGGACCCATACTGTTTGGCACTTTAATAGCATTTTTTCAATATACATGAAAGAAAATCAAATCAACTTATACACATTTGGGAAAACAATTGCAGAGCAAAAGATAAAAGTGCTCAAATACTATATCGTCATTTCTCCACCAAACCCCATGTTGTGACCACTCTATGGGACGATTCTAAAGAGTGGTCATAACATAGGGTTTGGTGGAGAAATAAAGAAGTTATTCTTAAAAATATTTTAATTTACACATCTCATCAGGACCTCTGTAATTATTTTAATTGCCCGTATTAACTGTTATGTAATGTAATTACGATAGCCTGACAGTCTATCCTCAAAATGAAGTATCGAAAAGGAGCCGACACAAAATTTATAGACAACATGTATCAAACAAAACATTAAAATGTGACTGTGGAACACTGTGTCCACCTCGCGGCTGTTCACTTTTGAACATGTCTTTGACATGGATCTAACAGGCTTGTAAGAATTAGATTGCATAAAAAATTATATTGGTACTATACTCATCAAAATATATATGTATAATCCCAAATTGAATTGGTGTACAATCAAACAAACAGACACAACACAAAACAATGAGAATGAACAAAAACGATATGCACCAAATCTCAATGGGCATAAAGAACTATAAGAATACACACCTTCTGCCTCTGGTAATATAAGTCCAGCAGTAAGACAAAGGACGAGCAGTACAAAAGTCAGTCTAGTCGTCATGATTGTTTGATGTACAATGCAACTCAAGCGGTAATGATGGGTCGTAGTCGAAAACATAGACTAGCCACAAGACAGATCAGTAAATATTTAGATTACAGTAATCAAAGTACTGACAGTACTGAAGGTTTCGGACCATATATATGTCGATTGTGACTATACAATACGAAAAAGCTTGGTAGGGAAGGACTGGTACCATTGATATATAGTAAGATGACATCTAAAGCATTATTTCCTGAACTAAATTAGTGTTTAATGGAACTGTTTGTTAAAATTGACAGGTCATCTGAACATAATTGCTGTGAACTTTTCTGAAAATCCTGTCAGTGTTTTAGATATTGTTTAAAGAAATAAATTGATGACTAGTAGCACACAGTGCAGTTCCAATAGCTCAATTTGCCACTGTGTGCCTGAATTTTACTTAAATTGATATTTGAATGTAGTAAAGGGCCATTACTCTATTATTATTTGGCCGACGTTGGCGTCATAAAATGTGCCTAATGCACCTATCTATGTAAATACCCCGTCAAATTTAAATGAAATCTGAGCAAGCTGTTCCAAGATATGACTTCTAACAGTCACATTTCCTAAATGGCTATCTGAAAGCAACAAAGAATCATATTTCTGCTACTAACTGGTGGATTGTAACAGTATTTGGCGTGCATCAATCACTTATCCATCTATACACTACAACCAAGTTTGGATAAATTATATATGCCATGTGATTCTTAATATCATACAGTTAACAAGATCTAATTATAACAGAATATGTTGCAGAATGTCCCTTAAACGAAACTTATACTGGTATTGGTGAGCAAAATATCTAAATTTCAACCAATAACAGGCCATTCACTTGGTTACCATGGCAACCAACACTTTTGAAACAACTGCATATATATCACTACTGACCAATTTTCCGAAAAATCTAATATGTAAATTGTGACCCATTCAGAGGACAATACTCCATTACCATGGCAACCAAGTATTTCGAAACAACTTGACTGAGTTTGGGGTACCCAAATACCCCTAAATGCCAATTTTCAGCAAATTTGAATATCTAAAATTTTGACCAATCAGATCCCACCATTCAGTTTCCATACCAACAAATCATTTCGAAAGACATACCAATCAATTCTGAGTGTCAAAATATCCCGACATACCAATTTTGGGGCAAAATCGAACAATATCTGAATTAGTCGAAAAAGATCTAAATTTTCGACAAATCAGAGCCACCATTCAGTTACCATGGCAACCAATTCTTTAAAAAGACCTACAAATTAGTCCTGAGAGCCAATATATACCGTCATACCAATTTTTAGCAAAATCAACCAATACATGTACTTTCGAAACCCATACCAATTGATTTGGAGTACTAAAATATCCCATGATACCAATTTTCAGCAAAAAATCGAATGATATATAACTTCGCCAAACAATATCTAAATTTCGACCAATTATAGCCAACCATTTAGTTATGGTGATTTTCAAAAACTAAAACGTGGGATGTACATCTGCATGTATCAAGTAATATTTATATGAAGTTTCATTAGGATCGGACAATTACTTAGTCTTACTGAGAAATGCGTTGGACAAGTTCACGACGGAAGAAGAAGAATTGGAAGAATCAAAATCCGTAGAAAGAATAATAAGAATAAGAAACGGAGCAAACACAATATGTCCCTCTACTTCATTTTGGGATATTATTTAATACCAGTGGGTGAAAATAACAGCATGCTTGTATGTTAACACAGATTAATGCTGGGGGAAAAGCTTAAACACACACTACAAACAAAAATTTGTCAAGAATTATATACGTTCAGCATATGTTATAATTAACATTATGTAAAACATACAATAAAATAATTCCACTATATCTCTTTTATAACTACTAACTCTCTATAATTGGAGTAATTATCCTTAAATGCTTACAACCTGGTACCAAGTCTCCTATAAAGACATTAATCACATTATAAACATGGATCTTAGAGAACTGAAAAGTCTATGATCAATGTTTACGATGCTTGTCACACATGATGTAAAAATATAATTATGATCTTCCAAACTCAACATAAATACTTCTGATGCATTCAGAATACAGATTGCTTTTGAGACTCAAGGTTATCCATATATCTCCGGGGCGTTTCACTACGGTCGGTGCTCCTTCGTGCCGAAGGGTCGGTGCCGAATATTATGTTTTTTTTTTTTTTAGCTTTCTTCAACTTCAACTATAACTACTTATTATGCAGTGAGCACTGAATATTAAATTTACGTATTTCAAATAATAAATATGGACAATATTAGCCAATAAGCTCGATAAAAGGTTTTACTAATAAAAAAAATAATGCTTAAATATTGTGGCCGATTTTAGGCTGCGAAATTCATATCCGCGGATATGAGTCATACCCGTCATATCGGGTGTTTATACTGTACATATCTTGCAATTTCCAGTCGTCATCTTCATTCCCATAGTTCGTGTGTAATGTGTAGAGATTGACGATGTTCCGACCATTATTCATTACTGTTTTCTCCGTAATGTTGTCTGTACCAATCGACAAATTCAAGAAATGCTTGTAGATTTCAATATATCCACCCGACTTTCAGAAGTCGATTACTTTCTGGGCCATTTTTACCGGCGCTCTGTGGTATATATTCGTATGCGACCAAATTTATCATATAACGTAGCATTTTACATGGCAAAATTATTGGTAATTGAAACGGTTGCATCCGCATTTTAATAATTGACACAAATACCAAATGAAGAATTATCGATATCGTTTATCCAACGCATTGCACTTGGAACTATATTTTTGTCTAGGGGTGTTAACAAAATCACATTTTTGGCAAAATGAAAGTAGAAATACGGGTGAAATACACCCGTAGACAACTAAATCGTTTAATCGGCGCTACGTGATAAACATTCTGTCAACGTTAAACCATTCAAAATTTCTGCATTTGGGCTAATGAACGTATGCATTGTAAGCATAAATTGATATTTCGTAGTATAACAGGGGCCTGATTGCGCATTATGGGATATGAATTTCTTTATAAATTTGCTTGAGGCATGCCATGGGGATGCATTACTATTAGGTTTCGGAAAGTAGTCCGAAACCTAAAAACCATCTAAACCGGAATCCTAGTAGAGAAGAATTGTAATACTTTTAGGCAGGTGTCTGCTTAAATAATGCGGATGAAAGTCACACAGAAAGCTCCTATAGGAACTTTCTTCTTGACATTTCCCCTGAATGTACCTGCCATCTGTCTCCAAGACCGATATTTATACTAATTTAACGTCCGGTTTACAGGGATGTTACTGTATAATAGTTCTGAATATTCATGTAAGGAATAATGACATCGTGAATATTAACCCTTTCCCTGTCCTATGTTTATTTCATTTTTCAGTACCTACTGCATATTCATGGCCCAAATAGATATAATGAAATATGGAAGGTGGAACATTGTAGCCATTTTCGAGAGTAAAGGCATAGATCTTCCAAATTCTATTAGCAAACAGAGTAGACCCTGATCAGACGGCTCCTCTAGGAGCCGTCTGATCTGGGTCTACTCTGTTTGCAAATGTGTGAAAACACGTTTATATGAGGGAAATAGTTAAAACATGCACGTGCCATTAGACTTTTACCATGGCAGGAGCTGTAGAATCAGTTTATTTCATTCCATGAGCAAATAGAGTATAGACCTTGACAGATAGCTCCTACAGGGACAGTCTGATCCACGTCTACTTTGTAGAGACGCGTGAAAAGAGGTCTATATGAAGTAAATGGATAATTTGCATAAAATGACGTTCAAGTCCATTGTCTCTCCTTGGATGTTAGAATGATCAGATGTATCATAATTAGTTGGGCTCGGGTTGTAGACCAGTCCCGAACATTCTCATAAATACAGTAGAACATGTCTTAAGCGACCATCGAAAAGTGGTCTAATTATGGGTCTGTAAGGCAGGTGGTAGCTTATGCTCTTTTTATCACAATGGTTTCAAAACTACACAATTCTAAAATTATTATTTTCACCAGTAAATGCTTCTTTACGGTAGATTCATTCAAAGAGGTATAATCTAATTGGTTAAGACCGGTTCTACTGCATTACTTTTTAGCATAATGAACGTTAATCTTATATCTCTGTTATATCTCTATTAGAACCGCCTCTTCCCACATCAGCAAACAGAGTAGACTCAGATCAGACGGCTCATGATCTGACCACAGGTGTCAGGCGCGTGACAGTTTCGTATAGTATAATACTATGACGTCGTAACAAGACGTAGAATGTAGTCAGTGCAATTTTCTGCCATTTAGTTACACACCTTTGCATATAATAGTATTAGATACTACACAGAAGAAATCTGTCACGCGCCTGGCATCTGTGGATCTGACCAGAGCCTACTCCGTTAGCTTATGGACTTCTGATAAAAATATCTAGAGCTATAACTATCTGTGTAGATCTAATGCTACAGTTTCTTCATATTCCAAAACTAAATCCTGTTTTCATATACATGTAGGATTTCTAAAACGTTGATTAAAACACGTTCACGATGTCATTATTGTTGTATGAATATTCATGAGGTTAAGAGCTAAATGCATGTAGTGAGCAAATAAAATGACAGAGTGGCCATGACAATGACCGAGATTCTAGGTTGCCAAAATAAGGATTTTTTAGCCTGTTAAATGTTCATGTAAGAAACAACGCCACCATGAATATATACATGTACATGTATTAGCTTAATTCTTATAATATCATATGCGCACATGTTATTTTGGCTTAGGCAGGTATTGTAGAATTAGATCTAAAGGTATACCAAAAGCAAACAGAGCAGACCCTGGTCAGACGGCTCTTACAGTAGCCGTCTGATCTGAGTCTACTCTGTTGTCAAAATGGTTAATTTATATATACACAATAGAACCTGTCCTACGCGGCAATTTATTTATTGAAAATAGGAGTCTTTAAAAAGCAGGTGGTTGCTTAATTCAGGGCAAAATGAATGCAGCAAACTACAATAGGAGCTTTCTGCATTACTTTTAACCTACATTAATATTCCATCTGCCATACTGATCTATAATTAGACATAGTTTTGATGGCCGCTTAAGACAGATTCTACTGTACAACCCCCCTTCTGGGACAAACATAGATATCTCAATATGCAGGTGGTGGATTAATGCGGCCGAAAATAATGCAGAAAGCTCTTGCATTATGCTACCACCTACATTCACCCATTCCCTCATAGGGCTATTTTTTAGACCCAACCTATTTGAATAAATCTACTGAAAGGGGGGCATTTAATAGACAAAAGAATCATCTTAGAATTGTGTAGATTTAGCACCATTGTGATAAATAGAACATTTTCTCATATTATCTATTTATCACATTGGTTTCATAAAGTGACTTTTACAGAGGCGCCAATGGTGTTAATATGAGGGAATTTGCCGAAAGGCGTCAATATGAGGGAATGGGTCATAGGCGTCAAAGAGAGGGAATGGATAGAAAGACGTCAACTGAGGAAATGTGTCGAAAGGCGTCAATCTGGGGAAATGTGTCGAAAGGCGTCAATGTGAGGAAATGTACCACAAGGCGTCAATGTGAGAGATTGTGTCAAAAGGCGTCAATGTGAGAGATTGTGTCAAAAGGCGTCAATGTGAGAGATTGTGTCAAAAGGCGTCAATGTGAGAGATTGTGTCAAAAGGCGTCAATGTGAGAGAGTGGGTCAAAAGGCGTCAATGTGAGAGAGTGGGTCAAAAGGCGTCAATGTGAGAGAGTGGGTCAAAAGGCGTCAATGTGAGAGATTGTGTCAAAAGGCGTCAATGTGAGAGAGTGGGTCAAAAGGCGTCAATGTGAGAGATTGTGTCTAAAGGCGTCAATGTGAGAGATTGTGTCTAAAGGCGTCAATGTGAGAGAGTGGGTCAAAAGACGTCAATGTGAGAGATTGTGGCTAAATGCGTCAATGTGAGAGAGTGGGTCAAAAGGCGTCAATGTGAGAGATTGTGTCAAAAGGCGTCAATGTGAGAGAGTGGGTCAAAAGGCGTCAATGTGAGAGATTGTGTCAAAAGGCGTCAATGTGAGAGAGTGAGTCAAAAGGCGTCAATGTGAGAGATTGTGTCAAAAGGCGTCAATGTGAGAGATTGGGTCAAAAGGCGTCAATGTGAGAGATTGTGTCTAAAGGCGTCAATGTGAGAGATTGTGTCTAAAGGCGTCAATGTGAGAGATTGTGTCTAAAGGCGTCAATGTGAGAGATTGTGTCTAAAGGCGTCAATGTGAGAGAGTGGGTCAAAAGGCGTCAATGTGAGAGATTGTGTCAAAAGGCGTCAATGTGAGAGATTGTGTCTAAAGGCGTCAATGTGAGAGATTGTGTCTAAAGGCGTCAATGTGAGAGAGTGGGTCTAAAGGCGTCAATGTGAGAGATTGTGTCTAAAGGCGTCAATGTGAGAGATTGGGTCAAAATGCGTCAATGTGAGAGATTGTGTCTAAAGGCGTCAATGTGAGAGATTGTGTCAAAAGGCGTCAATGTGAGAGAGTGGGTCAAAAGGCGTCAATGTGAGAGATTGTGTCTAAAGGCGTCAATGTGAGAGATTGGGTCAAAAGGCGTCAATGTGAGAGATTGGGTCAAAAGGCGTCAATGTGAGAGAGTGGGTCAAAAGGCGTCAATGTGAGAGAGTGGGTCAAAAGGCGTCAATGTGAGAGATTGTGTCAAAAGGCGTCAATGTGAGAGATTGTGTCAAAAGGCGTCAATGTGAGAGATTGTGTCTAAAGGCGTCAATGTGAGAGATTGTGTCTAAAGGCGTCAATGTGAGAGATTGTGTCTAAAGGCGTCAATGTGAGAGATTGTGTCTAAAGGCGTCAATGTGAGAGAGTGGGTCAAAATGCGTCAATGTGAGAGATTGTGTCAAAAGGCGTCAATGTGAGAGATTGTGTCTAAAGGCGTCAATGTGAGAGATTGTGTCTAAAGGCGTCAATGTGAGAGATTGTGTCTAAAGGCGTCAATGTGAGAGATTGTGTCTAAAGGCGTCAATGTGAGAGATTGTGTCTAAAGGCGTCAATGTGAGAGATTGTGTCAAAAGGCGTCAATGTGAGAGATTGTGTCTAAAGGCGTCAATGTGAGAGATTGTGTCTAAAGGCGTCAATGTGAGAGATTGGGTCAAAAGGCGTCAATGTGAGAGATTGTGTCTAAAGGCGTCAATGTGAGAGATTGTGTCTAAAGGCGTCAATGTGAGAGATTGTGTCAAAAGGCATCAATGTGAGAGATTGTGTCTAAAGGCGTCAATGTGAGAGATTGTGTCAAAAGGCATCAATGTGAGAGAGTGGGTCAAAAGGCGTCAATGTGAGAGATTGTGTCTAAAGGCGTCAATGTGAGAGATTGGGTCAAAAGGCGTCAATGTGAGAGATTGTGTCTAAAGACGTCAATGTGAGAGATTGTGTCTAAAGGCGTCAATGTGAGAGAGTGGGTCAAAAGGCGTCAATGTGAGAGATTGGGTCAAAAGGCGTCAATGTGAGAGAGTGGGTCAAAAGGCGTCAATGTGAGAGATTGTGTCAAAAGGCGTCAATGTGACAGATTGTGTCTAAAGGCGTCAATGTGAGAGATTGTGTCTAAAGGCGTCAATGTGAGAGATTGTGTCTAAAGGCGTCAATGTGAGAGATTGTGTCTAAAGGCGTCAATGTGAGAGAGTGGGTCAAAAGGCGTCAATGTGAGAGATTGTGTCAAAAGGCGTCAATGTGAGAGATTGTGTCTAAAGGCGTCAATGTGAGAGATTGTGTCTAAAGGCGTCAATGTGAGAGATTGGGTCAAAAGGCGTCAATGTGAGAGATTGTGTCTAAAGGCGTCAATGTGAGAGATTGTGTCTAAAGGCGTCAATGTGAGAGATTGTGTCAAAAGGCGTCAATGTGAGAGATTGTGTCTAAAGGCGTCAATGTGAGAGATTGTGTCAAAAGGCGTCAATGTGAGAGAGTGGGTCAAAAGGCGTCAATGTGAGAGATTGTGTCTAAAGGCGTCAATGTGAGAGATTGGGTCAAAAGGCGTCAATGTGAGAGATTGAGTCTAAAGACGTCAATGTGAGAGATTGTGTCTAAAGGCGTCAATGTGAGAGAGTGGGTCAAAAGGCGTCAATGTGAGAGATTGGGTCAAAAGGCGTCAATGTGAGAGATTGTGTCAAAAGGCGTCAATGTGAGAGATTGTGTCTAAAGGCGTCAATGTGAGAGATTGTGTCTAAAGGCGTCAATGTGAGAGATTGTGTCTAAAGGCGTCAATGTGAGAGAGTGGGTCAAAAGGCGTCAATGTGAGAGATTGTGTCTAAAGGCGTCAATGTGAGAGATTGGGTCAAAAGGCGTCAATGTGAGAGATTGTGTCTAAAGACGTCAATGTGAGAGATTGTGTCTAAAGGCGTCAATGTGAGAGAGTGGGTCAAAAGGCGTCAATGTGAGAGATTGGGTCAAAAGGCGTCAATGTGAGAGAGTGGGTCAAAAGGCGTCAATGTGAGAGATTGTGTCAAAAGGCGTCAATGTGACAGATTGTGTCTAAAGGCGTCAATGTGAGAGATTGTGTCTAAAGGCGTCAATGTGAGAGATTGTGTCTAAAGGCGTCAATGTGAGAGATTGTGTCTAAAGGCGTCAATGTGAGAGAGTGGGTCAAAAGGCGTCAATGTGAGAGATTGTGTCAAAAGGCGTCAATGTGAGAGATTGTGTCTAAAGGCGTCAATGTGAGAGATTGTGTCTAAAGGCGTCAATGTGAGAGATTGGGTCAAAAGGCGTCAATGTGAGAGATTGTGTCTAAAGGCGTCAATGTGAGAGATTGTGTCTAAAGGCGTCAATGTGAGAGATTGTGTCAAAAGGCGTCAATGTGAGAGATTGTGTCTAAAGGCGTCAATGTGAGAGATTGTGTCAAAAGGCGTCAATGTGAGAGAGTGGGTCAAAAGGCGTCAATGTGAGAGATTGTGTCTAAAGGCGTCAATGTGAGAGATTGGGTCAAAAGGCGTCAATGTGAGAGATTGAGTCTAAAGACGTCAATGTGAGAGATTGTGTCTAAAGGCGTCAATGTGAGAGAGTGGGTCAAAAGGCGTCAATGTGAGAGATTGGGTCAAAAGGCGTCAATGTGAGAGATTGTGTCAAAAGGCGTCAATGTGAGAGATTGTGTCTAAAGGCGTCAATGTGAGAGATTGTGTCTAAAGGCGTCAATGTGAGAGATTGTGTCTAAAGGCGTCAATGTGAGAGATTGTGTCTAAAGGCGTCAATGTGAGAGATTGTGTCTAAAGGCGTCAATGTGAGAGATTGTGTCTAAAGGCGTCAATGTGAGAGATTGTGTCAAAAGGCGTCAATGTGAGAGAGTGGGTCAAAAGGCGTCAATGTGAGAGATTGTGTCAAAAGGCGTCAATGTGAGAGAGTGTGTCTAAAGGCGTCAATGTGAGAGATTGTGTCTAAAGGCGTCAATGTGAGAGAGTGGGTCAAAAGGCGTCAATGTGAGAGATTGTGTCTAAAGGCGTCAATGTGAGAGATTGTGTCAAAAGGGGTCAATGTGAGAGAGTGGGTCAAAAGGCGTCAATGTGAGAGATTGTGTCTAAAGGCGTCAATGTGAGAGATTGTGTCTAAAGGCGTCAATGTGAGAGATTGGGTCAGAAGGCGTCAATGTGAGAGATTGTGTCTAAAGGCGTCAATGTGAGAGATTGTGTCAAAAGGCGTCAATGTGAGAGATTGGGTCAAAAGGCGTCAATGTGAGAGATTGTGTCTAAAGGCGTTAATGTGAGAGAGTGGGTCAAAAGGCGTCAATGTGAGAGATTGTGTCTAAAGGCGTCAATGTGAGAGATTGTGTCAAAAGGCGTCAATGTGAGAGATTGTGTCAAAAGGCGTCAATGTGAGAGAGTGGGTCAAAAGGCGTCAATGTGAGAGATTGTGTCTAAAGGCGTCAATGTGAGAGATTGTGTCTAAAGGCGTCAATGTGAGAGATTGTGTCTAAAGGCGTCAATGTGAGAGATTGTGTCTAAAGGCGTCAATGTGAGAGAGCGGGTCAAAAGGCGTCAATGTGAGAGATTGTGTCTAAAGGCGTCAATGTGAGAGAGTGGGTCAAAAGGCGTCAATGTGAGAGAGTGGGTCAAAAGGCGTCAATGTGAGAGATTGGGTCAAAAGGCGTCAATGTGAGAGATTGTGTCAAAAGGCGTCAATGTGAGAGATTGTGTCTAAAGGCGTCAATGTGAGAGATTGTGTCTAAAGGCGTCAATGTGAGAGAGTGGGTCAAAAGGCGTCAATGTGAGAGAGTGGGTCAAAAGGCGTCAATGTGAGAGATTGTGTCAAAAGGCGTCAATGTGAGAGATTGTGTCTAAAGGCGTCAATGTGAGAGATTGTGTCAAAAGGCGTCAATGTGAGAGATTGTGTCTAAAGGCGTCAATGTGAGAGATTGTGTCTAAAGGCGTCAATGTGAGAGATTGTGTCTAAAGGCGTCAATGTGAGAGAGTGGGTCAAAAGGCGTCAATGTGAGAGAGTGGGTCAAAAGGCGTCAATGTGAGAGATTGTGTCAAAAGACGTCAATGTGAGAGAGTGGGTCAAAAGGCGTCAATGTGAGAGATTGGGTCAAAAGGCGTCAATGTGAGAGATTGGGTCAAAAGGCGTCAATGTGAGAGATTGGGTCAAAAGGCGTCAATATGAGAGATTGTGTCTAAAGGCGTCAACGTGAGAGATTGTGTCAAAAGGCGTCAATGTGAGAGATTGTGTCAAAAGGCGTCAATGTGAGAGATTGTGTCTAAAGGCGTCAATGTGAGAGATTGTGTCAAAAGACGTCAATGTGAGAGAGTGGGTCAAAAGGCGTCAATGTGAGAGATTGGGTCAAAAGGCGTCAATGTGAGAGATTGTGTCAAAAGGCGTCAATGTGAGAGATTGGGTCAAAAGGCGTCAATGTGAGAGATTGGGTCAAAAGGCGTCAATGTGAGAGATTGGGTCAAAAGGCGTCAATATGAGAGAGTGTGTCTAAAGGCGTCAATGTGAGAGATTGGGTCAAAAGGCGTCAATGTGAGAGATTGGGTCAAAAGGCGTCAATGTGAGAGATTGGGTCAAAAGGCGTCAATATGAGGGGATGGGTCAAAAGGTGTCAATATGAGGGGATGGGTCGAATTGCGTCAATATGAATGAATGGGTTAAGACCCAGAATTTTACCTCTTCTTGAGTGTCTCTTTAGTGAGTGTTTACTGTACAATCAGTGAATTCTTTCGCCATCATTGGTTATGATAAAATTTGCAATAAAACTGAATCCAGATAAAACATCGAATGGCTCTGCCTCTCACAAGGACCGGATCTTATCTGTTTACACTCTATGTTTCTGTACAGAATTCAAAAACAAAACTAAAAAACAAACAAAAAATAACTGCACTTTCAAACCAGATGCAGACGATAAACGTAGCCGACGAACATTTACGGAGAAAGGCTAAATCGGTTGATTGATGAGCTCTTGAAAGTAATCACGCCATTCATTGTGGTAAGATTGTTCATCAAGTAACACAATAAATCTGTCCTAACCCTTGTTCCGCCATCCGACATTTGCAAACTGTTTGGATCCAGATGAGATGTAGAGTGACTCGACGTGTTATCAGGATCCAAGCTGTTTGACACCGAGACCACAGTTTCTTAAACGCTTGATCAGGCCGGAAGTAGTTAGACTTGTTCAAGATCAAAATTTAGCAGAATACAGAAAACGGTTAACCCTTATCCTGCTTTATAAACGATGTCCTCTAAAGTTCAGATTTGGATCCATTATTTCCCATTTCCGATTCATTCAAGATTTTGAAAAGATAAGGACATGCAAAGAGCTTGGATCCTGAAGTTAAGTCAAGTGACTTGGTGTCTCACCTTGATCAAAACCGTTTGCATATGCAACACATGTCGCATAGTTAAAAGTGCTGTTTTTTTTGTTTTTATTCATTTACATGTAGACAGACACGTCGTTCAATTCGTTATTATTTGCGTGCGATCATCCGAGTACATTGTGTAGATGTAGGTATACAGTAGAACCCGTCTTAAGCGGCCATCAAAAAGAGGTCTAATTATGGTTCTGTAAGACAGGCGGCAGCTTAAAGCAGGTCAAAAGTAGGCTAATGCAGAAAGCTTCTACAGGAGCTTTCTGCATTACTTTTGACCTGCATTAAGCAATCATCTGCTTTTAAGACTCACGTGTATCGCAATAAATGAGAGGTTATACTGTAGATATATATATATTTGACCCGGAATACTGAAAAGTAGGTTTCAGTGCTAGATATGTACAAAAGAATGGGGAAATTAAAGACAGGTTGTTTTAAAGGCAATATATCTATAATTGACATCTGTAAATGAAGTCTGTAAAATTTGGGGAAATGTAGTTTGTTTGAAAAAAGGGTTAACCCATTCCCTCATTGGTTATATTTAGACACAACCTCTTTGAATAAATCTACTGTAAAGGAGCGTTTACATGAAAAAAGTAACCCCCCCCCCCTTTCTTTTTTTTTAAAAAAAAATGGAGTTTTGAAACCATTGTGATAAATACAGCAATTGTTCCTACGGAGCAAATATTCTTTTTATCACAATGACTTCAAAAAGTGACTTTTACAGAGGCGTCAAAAGGTGTCAATATGAGGGAATGGGTAAAAAGGCGTTAATATATATGAAAGAATGGGTTGAAAGTGTCTACATTGCTCAGATTCAACAGTGCCTGTTATATTATACTGAAAAGTCTGTAAAAAAGTGTAGCCTCTGACCAGACAGCCACTTTGATCAAAGCATCGGCTAGTTTTGGTCTAGGTTTGTTCAACCCGTACTACATTCTTACTATTAGAATAGTGCAATGTGCATTGAATGACATGTCGTAACCGAACTGTTTTGTGCAGCTGATATTTTTAGTCATGCGCTATGAAGATTGTATGAAATCAACATTGAGACGATGCATATTAAACCCTTTCCCTGTTCTATGTTTATTCCAAATTTCAATACCTACTGAATATTCATGGACAAAATACTTATAACGAAACATAGAAGGTGGAACATTTTAGCCATTTTAGAAACTAAAGAAACAGATCTATCAAATTCCATTAGCAAACAGAGCAGACCCTGATCAGACGGCTCCTCTAGGATCCGTCTGATCTGGGTCTTCTCTGTTTGCAAATGCGTGAAAACATGTTTATACGAGGGAAAGGGTTAAACACGATAAAGAGTTAGACCAGCCGCCGAGTCTAGAGATCAGAAATCACGTGTTAACCCTTTCCCTGCTGATTATTCATGTAAGACATAATGACATTATGTATATTTATAAGCTGGTTGGTTATAATAGCATATATGCAGACATGTATATATTTTGTATTGATAGACATGTTGGAGTCAGATCTATTATAATTTCATAAGCAAACAGAGTAGGCCCTGATCGGACGATCCTTAAAGGGACCATCTGATCAGGGTCTATTCTGTTTACAAAGGCGTTAAAAGGTGTTTATATGAAGGATAGGGTGAAACGCGAAAGCTGATATGTCTTCTCCGTTTACAAAACCAAACAGTTGGTTCTAATATAGCAGGGCTCATTTCCTGATTCAACACGTCCCGGACAGCTCTATCCGCAGAACGTTCACTTTCGAGAGTGGAGGTGGCGGTATCAATCCCCAGCCTAGTCATTTTTAGCGCTTACAAACATGGTTAGCCCCCTTATTTTATGTTAAACGTATGAGGATAGTGTTAAGACTGCATGATTGCGCCATATGTTAGTAGTGCTCAATATTGTAGGCCAATGATTCAATGACCAGGGGAGTAAATGTACAGTCGGCTGAGCGGTCATTCGAACTGAAAGTAAACTTTAACTAGGTACTTTACTTTACTCTGTTTGGTGATTCTGATTCTACAGCTTCTGCCTGAGCCAAAATGTCATGTGATCATATGGTATTGTAAACAATAATCTTATTAATATTCATGACGTCATTATTTCCTACATGAGTATTTATCAGGGATAGGGTTAAATTGAGCAATATTTCATTATGGCAGGCGTTTTAAAGCCATTACGACAGGTGTTTTAATTTCATGATGGCATTTGTTTTGATTTCATTATGACAGGTGTTTTAATTTCATTATAACATTTGTCTTGATGTCAGTATGACAGGTGTTTTAATTCCGTTATGCATTGTGATTTGATTTCATTATGGCATGTGTTTTAATTTCATTATTACAATTTCTTTAATTATACAAACGTGTGACCATTTCAGCGCCAAATAAATTTATTCAGCAAAGATTATCGTATGTCTCAGGTTTCCAATTTGTGTTTTCTTCAATTTCTTTACAACACTATAAGCAGTGTCAAACAGTGTTGATCAATTGCCGCAACTTGCCACAATGTCATGTCATAGTGTAGCATTTGTTTTCAAGAGAAACAACTAACTTACATCGCAATTTAAAATTCGTGAGATGTGTCTCCCCTGCCTTTCTATGAGAAAATAATATATAGTGAGAAGTGACCATAACAAATCGGAGTGAGTAGTAATGAAAACACCATGACGACCACGACCACCACCACGACCACCACCACGACCACCACGACAAACACCTGCACTATAACGAGGACCACGACGACCATCACAACGACCGCCGCCACCACCACCGCCATCACGATCAAGATAACGATCACGATCTAGACCACGACCACGACCACGACCACGACCACCATGACATAGTCCACGACCTAGACCACGACCTATACCACATCCACCACGACCACCACAACCTAGACGACGACCACTGCGCCTACAACCCAGTGTTCGAATAATTTTACTGTATTGATATTGATATATAAACGAAGGAAAATTATTAATGTTTGCTGAGAAATTCGAAAAGGGAGAGGCAAGCCAGGATCATCTCTACAATCTGTCAATATTGTTCCATTTCCCTGTTGACAGATTTGATAGAACATCTCAGTTAATCATAGGCTAACACGCTATAGACGGACTCTGCTACCATATGAGTATTGAACAAATAGTTGCATTAGATAGACACACTGTAGAAACGAAAGTAACATATCAGCGATAGCTGACAGTGATAAGTCTTCATATACCGTTAAACTTCGATATCTCGAACTTCAAGCGACCATACAAATTACTTCGAGATAACAGAGGTTCGAATCATCCGATTTCTAATCTGAACAATTTCTAAAGTTCTCACCTTAATACAGGTCGAAACTAATGCTGAAAGCTCCTGTAGGGGATTACAGCATTACTTTCGACCTGCATTAAGCAGGCACATGTGTGTTTTAGATATACACAGTGATGCATTTTAGAATTATTTATGTATTTAACTTTAGGAAGGACTGAACATTTACTTCGAGTTATCCCGGGCTTCGAGCTATCCGAGCTCGAGATATCGTGGTTCAACTGTATGTGATTTATGCTGTTTTGTGTTTCAGAAGGCGACCCACGTGGCTTACCGCAATGGGCGAAACTGGGATAACCTTTACACACAGTTTGGATCCAGATTACTTGTTGGGAAAAGAGACATGGAGATAATTTAATCTTTTCCCTGTTCTGTGTTTATTCCAAATTTCAATACCTACTGAATATTCATGGACCAAATAGTTACAATGAAATATGAAAGGTCGAAAATTATAGCGATTTTAGAAAGTAAAAAACAAATCCTTAACATTTCACTATCAAACAGAGCAGACCTTAATCAGACGGCTCCTACATGCGCCATCTGATCTAGGTCTACCCTGTTTGTAAATGCGTGAAAAAGCGTTTATATGAAGGAAAGGGCTAAAACTTTTCTTTAACCATTTATCTTATAGCCTTTTTAATGCCTTTGCAAACAGAGTAGATATATATCGGACAGCTCCTGTAGAAGTCGTCTGGCCAGGTTCTGCTCTGTTTGCTTATGACATAGTATAGATCTAATCATTCCGTTTCTGCCATGGTCAGCAAATGTCTTGTTTTTTATGCCAATATAAAATAACCAGGTAATCGACAGTACTGTAGAACCTGTCTTAAAAAGAGCTTTAATTATGGATCTGTTAGACAGCTGGTAGCTTAATGCAGATCAAACGTGTTGCAGAAAGCTCATAAAGGAGCTTTCGGCATTACTTTTGCACTGCATTAAGCAACCATCTGCTTTTTAAGACTCATATGTTAAATGGTCGCTTAAGACAAGTTCTATTGTCATGCATTCATTATTTCTTTCATGAATATTCATCAGTGATTAAGCCGTATCGGAGGTAAAATGCATCTTGAACTTCAATGGACGGTACAAATTACTACCAGATAACGTGATGTTCGAGTAGTGCGATTCTTAACTTTGACACTTTCCCGATGTGACAGCTTAATGCATCAAAGTGTCTTGAGTCTTTACAGATGTGCGCAGCGGTGTATGTTCGAAAATTTCTGTATTACAAATTTTGGAAGAGACTGAGCGTTTACACGAGTTAATACGCAATTCGGAATATCCGAGTTCGAGATACTATGTGACGCAAATGTGCTTATTTCAAATATTAAAATCGACAGTGACGATTCTAAAGAATCTCCACATTTTGTTTTTTGAGAAATAAAGAAGTTGTTCTTGAAATAAATGTTTAATTTATCCATTTCATCTATGCCTCTGGTATGTAATTTGAAACGTCAAATAACATAAGCACCACTTCGATAAATGAACTATGAATAATACAAAAGTATGAGGTACATATTCGATATGTAAAATTAACACTTACATATCAAATGACAGGCCTTATGAATACTTATACTCGAAACATTACGCTATAACCTGTCTTAAGCGGCCATTCATTTATCTTAAAACTTAGGTGGATGCTTAATGCGGGGCAAAAGTAATGCAGAAAGTTCCTATATTACTTTTGGCTTGCATTAAGCTCCCATATGCCTTACATATCCATAATTAGACCAGCATATCGATGGATTATATTATAAATATTAGTTTAAAATTTTAGCTAATTTGTTTTTGTAAAACAAAACATCAGATAATCGCAATGTTATTTGCATTTGCAATTAGCTTGGATCCAGATGAGATACTGAGTGAATCACCATCTCTCCATTGTCCAAGTTACATTAAAAACTCGATACTACGAAAACACAAATACGTACCATTATTAATATTTAACACAGGTGGCAGCTTAATACCGGGTGAAATTCGTGCAGAAAGCTCCTCGAGGAGCTTTCTGTATGATTTTCACCCTGTATTAAGCAGCCACCTGCCTACAAAGACATAAATTCTTCGTTACTAAAATTTCGTAGTATCGAGTTTTTGCTGTATTTGTTTCTTTGCCAATAGCAATAGATCAGAGTGTTAGAAGACTCTCAGCACTAGGAGAGTTGACAACAGAAATAGATCTTGACATGTGTTAATTTTGACAGTCTGGGTAGGAAGACATATTTATCTCTGTCCGAATGCCATGTCTAGTTTACATAATTGCACACTTAATTCAGCAGCACCAGACACTGTGGTGCATATGGACGACTATCATAGATATGGAGGGTACAAGGTCCTCCTTCACATGCAAAAATGTCGTCTATACTTGAGTCGCAACACTAGAATCCAGACGCCAGTGAAATGTCTGTGGTGTAACCTTTAAACTGTATGAACCGAGCACTGTTGATCATCGATATATCGAACTTCAAGGGACCATACAAATTATCAGTGGTTCGAGTCATCCGATATTTAATGTGAACAAGTTCACAGTTTAATGCAGGTCTAATGGAATGCTGAAAGCTCCTGTTTGAGCTTTCAGTATTACTTTCGACTTGCATTAAGCTGTCACATGTATTTCTAGGTATTCGCGGCGAGAACAATTTTTGAACAATTCTGTATTTCTTCGAGCTATCCAGATGTTCGAGTTATCCGTGTTAGAGATATCGAAGTTCAACTATACATAAAACTTTTGCAAACGTTGAAAATCCAGACCAAGGACTCCTGAGGGAACCCTTTGATCAGGGTCTGCACTGTTTGTCATAAAATCCTTTAATACATTGGTAAATGCTGATGATTTGTGAAAAATATATTCAGAAAGGACTGAGCCATTATTAACCATTTCCCTCATTTTCACGTAACTGCAAACAGAATAGACCCAGATCAGACATGGCTCCAATAGGAGTCGTCTGATCAGGGTCTGCTCTGTTTGCTACTGGAATTTGAAAGATATGTTTCTTTACTTCTAAAATGGCTAGAATGTTCCACCTTCTATATATCATTATAACATATTTCCATGAATATTCAGTAGGTATTGGACGCTGAAATAAACATAGAACAGGGAAAGGGTTAACCCTTTACTCCATCAAATCGCCTTTCTACACCTTTGCAAATAAAGTTTGGGAAACTGGTCTGTTTGCTTATGATATATAATAGATCTAATTCTACAGTTTCTGTCATGATACAATATGTTTTCTTCATAGTTCCATAATAAAAATGAGTTTATTAATATTCATGAAGTGTGCAGGGTCTGCTATGTTTGCTAATGAAATTATAACAAAGAAAATATTCCAAAAAGGGAATTAATATAAAACATAAATACTTGAATTGCTCTAATCTTATATTTCGACCACTAAGGGCCCTTTTCAAAGATTATCATGATAATATTTGAAAAAGGCCCTTTGTGGTCGAAATATTAGATCAGAGCAATTCAAGATTTTTTTTTTTTTTTTAATTTCAGTTACTTCCGTAACTCATTTATTTTCCCCGTCATTGGTGAGAGAGGGTCGAGGAACCATCCCTGTCTCACCTTACAAAGAGTTTCTTACAATTGATATATCTATATGTATAGAGTCAAATAATACGTCTTAAGTTTCAAATCTAGAATCTATTATAATGGGGTTTTTGGAGTTTGTTTTGGCAATATATATTCTGTACATGTTTCTCTTTGAAGCAAAGAAATGGAGAAAAATATATATGTTTGGGTGACTGTTTATATCAATTTTTAACTCGGCAATCCATATAGCCTATTTTTTATATCTTCCACAAAAAACAAAATGTTGACCCATATGAGAAGAGCTTTGTATTATTCTCTCATCTTGGTCTTCACTGTGTGCCCAAGGTGTCCTATCTAATCAAAGAGAGTGACAGTGAGTGCTGGGCGAAGTTATTAGTATTTATGGGGAAACCAGGTTAAAAGGAGGCACTTCACTGTGAGTTTTGACAAGAAAAGCTCACAGTAGAATACCCCCTCCAAAACAATAGAGACATTTACACAGATCCCTGACTTGAAGCTAAAAGACGTCCAAACATATGAGCCAATAAAGAAACAAAAATAAAACAAGAGTCACCTTTTGTAGACAGTCCGGACCCAGATGATACAGCTTTCATTGAAACCGTTTTCTTCCAGGTCATCACTGTATGCTGGCATTATCTATAAGAAGTTTTATGGTTTTAAGCTATTTCCATTGTTTAGACATTGTACATGTACTAAGCTCTCCAACAGTTCAGCCCAGAGACAAAATTATCTTGTCTCTTGTCTTATGAAGAGTACATTTGTCCCATGCTGACAGTGAAGACCCTAAGCAAGAGGGATACTAGAGGAACTCTCTGATCAGGGTCTGCATTGTAGCTAGGTGTCTTTTACTATATAGTTAGAATCAGAACTAAATAGATGAATTTGATTTAATTAAGACTTGGAATGGTCCATTTGAAGTCTCCGGGGTAAATGTGTTAAAAAGAGTACAGCATAGATCCGGTAAAGTCAGTATAGCAAGTCACTATTACAAATAAACAAAAGCATATACAGTTTGTCTTTTCCACTTAAGAGTGGAAATATCATAAGTATTATATACAGAAAAACAAACAAAGTGGGGGTGCAAAAAGGAAAAAAAACAGCAAAAAGGGACAAAAAAAAATTGTGAATAGTAACAAAAAAGTCCAAGTGCGAGGGAAACTGATTTTCTTCCTGATTCAGTATTAAAGGTATTCGGTAGATGGAAACTGAAATAATCAGTCTGCCCAGATGAAGAGATGGGTTGGAGGCCAGCTTCCTGTACATGTGTCAAATGGTCTCACTTCAATAAAATTTTAAGTTTCTAAGTTAACCCGTTTTCCCATGGCCCGTTTCTAGGTATGGACACAGTTGACCACTTACAGCAGACTGAAAGCAAAGCAGAATGCATGTTAAAGTGCATTCTGCTGTACTTTCAGCCTGCCCCAAGGTACCAACTGCTAGGATATAAAAAGATACTTCGTATGTTATATGTTCATGACTGTATAAATTTGAGCAATCCTCAGCAGAGGAATAAATTCAATGCGTCAAAAGGCGCTTCTATAAGGTAAAGGGTTAAACAAAATATAATTTAAATCAAATCCTAAGCAATTTTTATATAAGATTTTTGTATTTTTCCCACATTGCTTCAAACTCTACAATTTTAAATTCTTGTGTGGCTATATACTTTTCAGATTGATATCTGTAGATAATTTGTTTTTTAAAGACATTAAAAGATGGCAACTGGCGTTTCAATTTATTTGCATACAAAAATAGTTTGGCTTGCAGCAGGATAATATTAATTACTCTGTCTAATTTAAGATTACCGAAAAGAACTTCAAAAACCGTAAAATTATGTAAATTTACATTACATTTGTTATTTATATAATTTTGAACCTGTGACCAAAACATCTTACTGACATCACAGGTCCAAAACAAATGAAGTAATGTTTCTGAAGAAGTGTTACAAAAAGAGCAAGAATCTTCTGTTACTATTTTCATTTTTTTTAACAAGTAGTTAGTACCGAGTATTCGGTGGTTAAGTCTGTATTGGAACCAGATTAGCTTTGGATCTTTTGTTATTGCGAAGACTGTTGCAAACATATTTTTAAGATTATACAAATTAGAATTAGGTATATTCAGCAGTTCCCCATTCCATTTTTGCATAGATTTTGGAGTTTCTCCTTTTTTTAGTAGTAATTTATAAACAGAACTGCATCCTTTTTTATCAGCATTGATTACCTCTAAGCCCAAAGGTTGGGTTGGGGTAAAACTTTTGTTTGGCACATCATGTAAATTTTTTAGTTGCATGAATTTTTTCACTGCAGCAAGAAGGCCCTGGAATTCAAGAAAGTTTGTGTTTATATTAAAAATATCATTAAAGTCTCTGTAAGAATAAAATTGTCCTTCAGTATTGATTAGATCACCTAGCATTACCACGCCTGCTGCAAGCCATCTTTTATAACATATTGGTTTTCCTCCGACCTTAATATCTGGGTTAAACCACAGGTGTATTGAGTTAATCTGACTTTCTTCTGTAATGTTTAAACTTAAGCTTATCTGATTGTAACTATACAAGACGTCTTTCCAAAATGGGTTTAAAATTACTTGGAGTTGTTTAGTTATGTAGTAAGTACCATATTTAAGAAAGTGTTGGATTGCAGGACATGAGCATTCTACCAAATGGCTAAACTTATTTTTCATACTCAAAAGCCGTCTTATCCATGTAGCTTTAAGGCTCATCATAAATGTTTGTAAATCAATCATTTTCAATCCACCAAATTTATATTCTTGTGTTATTACTGACCTTTTAACCTTATCCGGTGATTTATTCCATAGGAATTTATAAAACATATTTTGTAAAACATTAATTTTTGCTTGTGGTGGGTTAGGTAAACCTAAAATTAAGTGATTTATTTTAGAAAGGGCAAGTGTTTTTAACACTACTAATTTTCCAATGGGAGTCAAAATTCTTTTTGACCAGCAAGCTAATAATTTCCCAATTTCTTCAATTTTAGATTCATAATTGATATGCACCATGGTTTGGAGATTAGTTGAGAATTTGATGCCAAGGACAGTAAAAGTTGTATTCTCCCAAACAAGATTATACTCGGGGCAAAGTATTTCCTGGCTGTTTCTAAGGGACTTAAACCATGTGACTTTTGTTTTATCTGTGTTGACATTAAGGCCGGAGATTCTCCCATAAAACTTTAAAACTTTCATAGTGTTTAATAAAGACTCTCGAGAGCCATCTAAGGTCAGACTAGTATCATCTGCATATTGTGAAACAATATACTCTGTACCTTTTATCCTTATCCCTTTAATTCTAGGGTTATTTCTCAGTAATATAGCCAGTATTTTTGCACACAGAATGAACAGGTAAGGAGACAAAGCATCGCCTTGACGACAGCCTCTTTGTAAAGAGAACCACTCGGACATGTGTCCATTTACAATGACACATGATTCAACATTTGTGTAAAATAGTTTTATCCATCGTTTAACTGAAATTCCGAAATTAAAGAAGTCAAGCACATTTGTCATGAAATTCCAAGACAGTGTATCGAATGCTGCTGCAAAATCTATTAAAAGTAAAAGACCTGGTATATTATATTTTTCTGTGTATAGTAGAATATCATAGAGTAATCTTATGTTTGTTGCCATTAGCCTACCTGGTAGGAAACCTGTTTGGTCCTCATTTATAATGTTACTTAATACGTTTTTTATTCTAAATGCTATTGATGATGAAGCTAGCTTATATGTCACGTTTAATAATGAAATTGGTCTCCAATTTTTCAAATATGATTTATCTTTATTTCCTTTGGGAATGCAAGTTATTACTCCTTGCTTTTGAGTAACCGAAAGTTCTCCTGTTATATAAGCATAATTGATAGATCTTACTAGAAATACACCTAAATCATTCCAAAAGAACTTTAAAAATTCCACTGTAAAACCATCATTTCCAGGACTGGTATTATTAGACATTCTTTTCAGACTACTGAGGATTTCAGAGTATGATAATGACCCTTCTATGGATTGTTGTTCAATATCTGTTAATTTAGGAATCTCAAAATCTTTAAGGAGTTCATGAAGAGATTTATCATCTATGTCAGTAGATTTATATAAATTTTGGTAATGGCGTTTTGTCTCATTGAGTATTTCTTCTTGAGTATTTAAGTGATCTCCAGCTGCTGTTGTTAGAGAGTTCATGAATTTTGAGATGTAGTTTCTATTTTTTAGATTACAGAAATATTTACTAGGTTTTTCCCCTTGTTGTATCCACTTAGCTTTTGAACGAATGAATACCCCATCCATTTTCTTTTTTCTTAGTTCTAATAATTCCGTATTTTTCATGTCTAACTTTTCGTAATCTATATTTGATTGTTTTTCTATTATTTCAATTTCTTTTAACAGTTGATTTTCTTTATCTAACTCTGTGTTTTTCTTGTGAGAGGCATAAGCGATAGTTTTTCCTCTAATAGCTAATAGCAAGGTTTCAAAGAATAGTTGGTCGTTAATGTTAAAATTGAGTTCTTCCAGAGGTATCTCATTGATATCACTATATCTCTCAGGAAAATCCAAGGTGTATTGCATTTTTATATCTTTAATGACATTTTTTATTTCTAATACAAATTTTTTATCTTTCAATAAAGAATTATTAAATTTCCAGTAGGAGATGCCTTTTTTAAATTTTCCAAATTTCAGAGTAATAAGTATCATGGAATGATCTGTTCGGTAACCTGGTAATATCTTGGTGTCGACCACGTCTGTAAAAAGATTTTCAGAAATGAGAAAAAAATCCAGACGTGCTTTTTTAATTGGATTTCTCCTAAACCAGGTATACTCTGTGCTCTCCAAGTGCTGTTCTCTCCAACAATCAATCAATCCATACTCTGCCATAAGACTTATAACAGTATTTCTTGCATTTGGATTATTTAATTGCACATAGTTAGAACAGTCTAATTCTGGATTAAGAACCATATTAAAGTCTCCTCCTAAAATGAACAAAGTATTCTCATAGTTAAACATTTTTTCTCTGACCTCCTCATAAAATGCAGCATTATCCCTATTGGGACCATATATATTAATTAATGTAACTTCTTTTTCGCATATCTTGCAATTCAAAAGAAGGAAGTTTCCTTGTGTGTCCCGTTCAATATTATTCAATTTAAAATCAAATGTATTGTTTATAAGAATGGCAACTCCTCTTGACTGGCTATTAAAATTACTAAAAAAACATTCAAACCCCCACTGGCTTCTAATATAGTTTTCTTCCTTTGTAATAAAATGGGTGTCTTGCAGCATGCAGATTGAATAAGTTTTACTTTTTTAAAAAGTTGAAAAGGTCTTTTTGTTTTTCTTTGTCACCCAAACCCTGTGCATTCATGGAAATAACTGATATTTTGTCATTCATTTAAAATAATAATTTTCATAAAAACAGTTTGAAGCATATGTGGGTGTAGATAGCAAAAGACCATACTGTAAAAATAATGGCACATTTTTTAATCTTGATTTTTCTTTGGCAAGTACATGCATCTCCTCCATCTGTATCTGGACATCTGTACATATTAAGACACGTTTTGGACTCTCTAACATACCTTGAAACAGTTTCGGCTATGAAAGAGAGAAAAATGGGGATATGTGTAATTTAGGTTTAGTTACATGTTGAATATATTCATCTCCAATAACTCAATCTGCAATATATTAATTAATATCTTAAGTATGACATGGTCGATATTTGCAAACATTTTGGGTCCAGACCAGACGCCACGAAAAACATGGCTTTTAGTCTGGACCCAAACTGTCTGACAACCATCAGTCAACATTTCTTCAGTTCAAGAAGTATAAAAGTTTTTTAATGTTTTTCGCAGACAATATATTTAAAGCAGATGACAATTCAGCATGGCAAGGGCAAAATAATATAAAAAAATCCATATTCATGTATAACACAATACAGCGTAAATTACATTGATGTATATAAGCATTTTTCTTTTTTCCTAAAACGGGCAGACAGACAGACAAACCAAGTACAATATGCCCCCACAATGTTGTACAGGGGTATATAAATTCTAACACAAGAACAAGCAAAACACTTCTTTAAGATCTTAATACTAGTAAAATAGACCCGAAAATACATATACATACTGGATCCCTACTATATCTTAAGCACTGATACTAGTGGTATGGGTCCCTCTGATAAGAGTTCCCTTATGACAAATTTTGTGATTAGAAAAGACATAGATGTGGCAACCCGTTTATGAATTTTACTGTCACCTCCCATATATAAAAAAATACAAAAACCGAAACAACAACAACAACAAAAATCCAGACGTTTTCACAATAAATGAAACACCAGGATGAGTGCTTTTGAATGAATAGATTAGGATCTACAAATGTGTGAAATTAAACCACTCCTCCACAGTAGTGTGCGTTATTTGGTGTTGAAAACCGATAGCTGCTTAAACCAAAATGAAAACAGAGCAGAAAAAGTCCCAAATGGAGCCACCGCCCCAAGCAGTAGTTGCTGCAGTACCATGTCATAAACACTGTTACATATACGTGGTTTACACTTTAGCTATGGAGGAGATGGGTTATAATCCCAGTACAGTCAAACCTGTCTCAAGCGACCACGCCAAGAAGTAGCACAGCGAACGCAAAATGCAAGCTACAGCCCAATGCAGATTGGAAGTAATGCAGAAACGCTCCGCCTTTATTCCAACCCGCACCAAACAACCACCCGCCCCCTATGCTGCCCCCCCAAAGCATGGTCGCCCAAGACAGGCTCGACTGTATTCCGCTTGATCAGTTTTGCCCTTTCAGATAATATATATAAATTATATGTGAAAAAACATGATATATATTTGTACACAAATCTTACCTAAACATTGTTCATTTCCTATTAATAAGGAGTATTACACTGAAAGAGGTTAACTGGTTCCAAGCGAATACTGAATTCATAGTTTACTATTTCCCAAAATTTCCGTCCACCGAAATGAAACATGGCACGGAAATTCAAGAAATTATAATAGATCTGACTCTACCAATACCAAAAAGTCTTGCCTACACATGACATTATAAAACACCAGATAATAAAGATTCATGATGTCATTATTTTTTACATGAAAATTTAACATGAAAAGAGTTAATGGATGAGAATAATGCAGAACAATCCAATAAAAGCATTAAGCTACCGCCTGTCAAAAAGGCACATCATTATAGAAGAACGTGTCTTAAGCGGTCATTCATTGATTGACATTAGGAGTGTTTAAAAGCAGATGGTTGATTAATGCAGGCAAAAGTAATGCAAAAAGCTCATATGGGAGCTTTTTGCATTACATTTGACCTGCATTAAGCTACCACCTTCATTGCAGATCCGTAATTATGCCTCTTTTTTATGGTCGTTTAACCCTTTCCTCCATAAACACGCCTTTCTACGCATCTGTAAAAATCACCTGTTGAAACCATTGTGATAAATAGAGCATTTGCCCCTATAGGAGCAAATGCTCTATTTATCACAATGGCTTCAAACTACAAAATTCTGAAATTTTCCTTTTTTCTAGTTAATGCTCCTTTTTGGTAGATGTGTTCAAAATGGTTAGATCTAAAAATAGCCTATGGAGGAATGGGTTAAGACAGGTTCTACTGAAGATTTGAGTGAGTGTTTTTGTTGATAGGCTTACTGTGTCCATATCAGCCTACGTATCAAGACGCAGGGTCTGATTAGAGTCAACACTCTTTGTCGTAGTTGCTAATTCGACGAAGCTTGTTGTAAATAACTTATCAAATAAAGCAAAAGCGACAACTCGGCTGGTCTGGGTATGCTCTGTGTGTAAAGGCGTGAACGCGTTTGTAAGAGAAAAATGGTTGACAACAGGTTAAGGGCTATAGTTTGTCATAATAGCTACTATTTAAAATACGTCTATAGCAAACTTATATGTACATTTGTTTTTTATTTTCTATAGAATAAAGGTAATTTGTCACAAAACTTTGTATACAATTAAACCTGTCTCAAGCGGCCATCAAAAAGAGGTTTCATTATCGGCCTGTAAGGCAGGCGACAGCTTAATGCAGGTCAAACTTTTGACCTGCATTAGGCAACCACCTGCTTTATAAAACTCTTATGTTCAATAAATGAACGACTGCCAGGTTCTATTGTAAATGAAAAACAAACTGGTTGGTTAACGCGCCATTGCGTTAATTTTCTATCGTTAAATAACGAAGCTTACCACTCGGTTTCAAGGACTGTTCTTGTCAAACTAAATCAAGAGAATCATGAACACACATGTCAGTTCCAGAAAGCATGGCGAAAATGCAGGGCAGACAAACATGCCAAAAAGGCAGGGCAGACATAAAGCATGATAGACATATATGACGATAAACGTTTTGGAAAGACGGGCGAAAGAAAAGTAACAGGCGAGAGAGAAGTGATCCCCAAGTATCACTCTGTAAAGCAAGTGACAAAAAGGGGGGAACATGCCGAGTTGGCGTTTGAAACGAAGTTGCAATAGGAAAACATGTAAAATATTACAGACCCTGCTCTTTGAGGAGCCATCTGATAAAATATTTAAAGCTCTAAGGATGGCTCTCTCTTTTATACTTGTTGCAAATGTTTGTTTTTTATATTTCAAAATGGCATTTCGTTCGTATTTCTGCCGAAAACACTTAGCCTGCTGATAAAACTCTGACCAAACTCATATTTGCTGCAATATTTTCTTTCGATCTATCCGTTTAACCTTTTGAGAAAACCATTGACCAAGTTTCAAACACCATGGGTCCTGATGTGACGCCGAGTTACTCGCCGTCTCAGAATTCGACGTCTCATGTAGAACCAAGCTGTTTACCGATGCGAGTCAGGTCCAGCTTAATAGGCAAATGGTTAACGTTAACATCTTCCCTGTTCTATGTTTATTTCAAATTTTCAATTCATACTGAATATTCATGAACAAAATAATTATAATGAAATGTGAAAGATGGATTATTGTGGCTATTTTCAAAGTAAAGACACATATCTTTTAAATTCCACCAGCAAACAGATAAGACCCTGATCAGACGGCTCCATTAGGAGCCGTCTGATCTGTGTCTACTCTGTTTGCAAATGAGTGAAAACAAGGAAACGGTTAAGCAGACTTGGTAAACACTTGTAGTTTAAAGTGATCTTATATTTAAACTATAAGAATATACATTCTTGAAATAATATATTTCAAGAATTTGGCGTTAAGATATTTCACTGCAAATACCCATTTTAGATATTATAACTAATTGTTTACCATTTAAGATATTATACACTAATTGTTCACCATTTTAGATATTATACACTAATTGTTTACCTTTGTAGATACTATTCACTAATTGAATACCATTTTAGGTATTATACACTAATGTTTACCATTTTTGGTATTATTCACTAATTGTTTACCATTTTAGATATTATATACTGATTGTTCACCATTGTAGATATTATACACTAATGTTTACCATTTTTGGTATTATACACTATTTTTTTCCTATTTTTGATATTATACACTTATTGTTTACAATTTTAGATGCATATTCATGGCCGAAATAAAGACACCATTAACATTATCTAGACCAATTCTTAAAAAACTAATATGAGAACAAGAAACTGTGACCATGGCAGCAACTGTAGAATTAGATGTTATTCCTGTTAGAACCATCTGCTGTGGATATACCCAATTTGAAAAGGCGACAAAAGGTGTCTTTATAAGGGTGGGGGTATGTAATATGTCATGATAAATACCAATTGCACTTACCTGTGCATGGTTATAGCATAAACGTACATGCTTCACTGTAAGAACGATGTTAATTAGTTTTGTAGATCAGTTGTATGGTATGGTCTTTAGCAATATAGTGTCCTGACGGAGTAGGTTTATGGGCTATTTTAGCCTGGTGCTTGGCAAATTGGTATCTTTAAAATATTGAGTTAAACTATATATAGGGCTATATACATCTTAACCCGTCGTGTGTAAAACCGTACATGAATTGTTCTTGCATTTGTCCAGTGAGATTAATTAACCCGTCGTGTGTAAAACCCTACATGAATTGTTCTTGCATTTGTCCAGTGAGATTAATTAACCCGTCGTGTGAAAAACACTACATGAATTGTTCTTGCATTTGTCCAGTGAGATTAATTAACCCGTCGTGTGTAAAATCCTATATGAATTGTTCTTGCATTTGTCCAGTGAGATTAATTTCAATTATCATTTCCTTCATATAAACGCATTTTCACACATTTACAAATAGAGTAGACCCAGATCAGACATTTACAAATAGAGTAGACCCAGATCAGACATTTACAAATAGAGTAGACCCAGATCAGACATTTACAAATAGAGTAGATCCAGATCAGACATTTACAAACAGAGTAGACCCAGATCAGACATTTACAAATAGAGTAGACCCAAATCAGACATTTACAAATAGAGTAGACCCAGATCAGACATTTACAAATAGAGTAGACCCAGATCAGACATTTACAAATAGAGTAGACCCAGATCAGACGGCTCCTGTAGGACCCGTCTAATCAGGGTATGCTCTGTTTGGAATTATATAGTTATGATTTTAGACTCTCTGTCACAGCCAGACATTCATTTGTTAACAACGCCTTAAAATGAGTTTGGCCCATTAATGTGCATGACGATGTTATTTCTTTCATGAATTTTAAACAGGGAAAGGGTAAAATCATTTTTTAAAACGTTTTACATCTTTTATTCCTTCCGTTGTTATTGTTGATGAATCGCAGTGCCATCCAATTACACACCTTACAATAGATTAGTCGATCATACCTAATACATTACCAGCGATTATATTACAAAGTGTTATCACTCAGCATATTTCACCATCATATTATTTTCAATTTTGTGGAGGCAAAAGAGTAACGGAAGCATATTGTACAAGAAAAAACACCAAATAGCTAAAAACGAAACAACAACACTGACTTGTCTAGGATTACTGTTGCGTTTTTATTGCGCAAAAAAGTAGTTTCCAATTCGTATAAAATGTCTCCAGTGCCATATCTTAAGCTGTAAATGTTACAGCCTGAAAATGATAGTTTACAAATGCAGTGAATGAGCTTGGTGGCGATTCCTTCCAGGCATACGACTGCTTAATGCAGGGTTAAAGTCTTACATATAGCTCCTAGAGGAGCTTTCTGCATGACTTTCACCCTGCATTAAGCCGCCACCTGTCTTAAAAACCAGTAATAATGCTTTTTTGAGAGTTAAAGTTATTGAGATTTTACCGTACATACAATATTCGAGGTAGATCTAGCTCATGTTTAAAGACGATTTCTAGAGTTTGTTTCCTTCCAAGATTTTATTTTACATTTTTCTTGTTTAAGTATGCTGAATTCAAATAAAAAAGAAAATAGGGGTTACAGACTTTATTTTTGAGTAATTACCATGAAATAAACATAAGCGTATTTACTACCTTTTACATACGAGACAGTACAAACATTATGACATCATTGATAGTTTCGAAATTTTCTTAGAAACTTATCCAATATTTTTGTTTCAAAATTTCACATTTTGTACTTTAAAGCATCCTTAAGATGAAATGAAAAAGAAATATGTGGGTGGAACGCTTCGTTTTTGAGTAATTACTCAATTTATCACCTAGGGGTGGTGCTCTCCCATGAAAAAAGATTTTTATTACAATCACATTGTTTAAATACAACATACATTTATAATGAGTCGAATGTACTACATGTACTTAACCCTTTACTCAGGGTTCCCACAAAACAGAAAAAATAAAATTCCCTGACTTTTCACTGACTTTTCACTGACTTTTCCCTGTCCGAATTTCAATTTTCCCTGACCCCATGTTAACAGATTAAGTTTAATTGGTCATCTATGAGCATGATCAATAAATGTTGGCCTCCGTCCTCCCCATCAGCCAATCCTTACCACCTCTCTCTTTATGACAACTATATATACAGCAGTAGTGTTTTGATCATTTTAAAAAAATGTTTTTGACTTTTTCATTTTTAATTGCTCAATATTGAATGTTACATGCAGGATGCCAAACATGTCCTAATATGCACCCAAAGTATAAAGTATCTTGAATATTTTCTACCTCTCTTAACCCTTTCCTCCATGATTTTTTTTAATTAGAGACTCCATCTACGATGAATATATAAATAAGTAAAATTTTATTTTCTTAAAGCAAAGTTAAGAAATATTTTGGCAGTAGACTACAGTAAAAACTCAGATTTATGATATTTTTCTAAGCAAACAGAGTAGACCCTGATCAGGCAGCGCCTACAGGAGCTGCCTGATATGGGTCTATTCTTTTTGCAAATGTGATAAAATGTGTATCTATGGTAGAAATGGTTAATCTTTCAGTTTTTCTGTGTAAGCTGAATTTTAAAATAGTACGTCATACAGTGTGTAAGACACTGATACAGCATGCTATTAAAATGGGGTCAAAATTGGCCCCGCCCCAGGGCTGGCTAGTTTTCTATAGAAACACATGGTGAAAACTTTGAAAAATTCTCCTCTGATTTTCTGGTGAGCGATATCAGGGCCTTTCAGGCCCTCTTGTTTTGCAATTTAATCAAAAATTGCATCACTTGGGATGTTTTTCCCAAATTGGGAAAAATAGGTCCTTTTAATGGGTCTACATTTTCACTATTTTCATAATAGCAGACCAAATATTGCTGCCCTTACAAGTGAAGACAGTACAGTAGAATGTCGAATATCTAGTACCGCTGCCCAGCCTGTCCTAACAAGTGAAGACACTACAGTAGAAAGTCCAATATCTAGCATTGCTGCCCTATTCTAGCACTGCTGTCAAAATGGATGATGGAGTCTTGCAGAGGTGTCAGAATTCTCCAATGATTTTGTTTTAACAGACTTCATGACAGATATACTATAAAATTTGGATGTGAAATATACAAAGCTAATCAAAGATGTATAAAGACGTTCTCTTTGATTTTATGGCTGAATGCATGTAACAAAAATGTGACGTGTATTTTGACATGATAATCTTTGAAAAAGGCCCTTAATGGTCAAAATATTAGATCAGAGCAATTCAAGTATTTATGTATAAAGATGTTTGGTTTAGTCAAAATTGAAGAAACTGCCTTAGCCTTTTATTTTCATTCTTTCTCCTTTTTGACATATTTCCTCAGCCCTCATCCTTTGGTTCCAAAATTCCCTGACTTTTCCCTGACTTTTGCAAAATTTCAAATTTCCCTGACCAATTAAAAAATTCCCTGACTTTTCCCTGACCTTGAAATATTTTTTTCCCCCTGACTTTTCCCTGTCCGTGGGAACCCTGTTACTCCATATATACTCATTTCAGTGCATTTAATTTATTTTTCCACTGAAGAAAATAATCCAGATTTATACAGTCATAAATATGCACCATATGAAATATATTAGGTTCCTATATCCTAGCAGATGGTAGATTAAAGAAGGCTGAAAATAAAACATTCTGCTTTACTTTCAACATGCTTTAAGCAACCATCTGTCTTCAATACTGAAAACAAGCTATTGAATAAAACTTTAATATGTTTTAGTTGCCTATAGATCTTGTTTTAACCTTTTGATCGACCAGAGGAAAATAACGCCGAAATGGGAGACGACTTTTGACGTCAATGACGTCACAATGCTATGACGTCGTACCAATTTGTTTATCATACTCCCGTACCGGGGTTTTCCTGTTTTATTTTAAGTTTTTTATACGTTCAGCTAATGATCTTTTAGCAAATTTCCCGTGTAATCGAAATTGTTGAGACATGATTTAAGGTTTGCAAATGTTGGTCGAAACCAGCGTCATCCAGAATATCGGTACCGGTTGTTTCCTTTGTAGAGAGTATTCAGCGCAAAAGGCTGCGCAGAACTTACTATCGAAATCGTATGTAAGTAATAATAATATCATGAAGCTTGTTTTAGCTCTATACTCATATATTAAGTTTATAATTTAAAGCGTACTAGTATTTTTTGCTTTGACAAAAACTGTAAAGTTAGATCTATATCATGTCAAAACCAAACAGAGCAGACCCTGATCAGACGTCTCCTACAGGGATCGTCTGATCTGGGTCTACTCCGTTTGCAAATGCGTGAAAAGGCGTTGATATGAAGGAAAGGGTTAAATAATAAATGTATTGTACTTGCTTTTAACCCTTTCCTCCATAAATACGCCTTTCTATGGCTTTGTAAACAGAATAGACCCAGATCAGACGGCTCCTGTAGCCATATTCTATTCTAAGAATGAATCTAGTTAGTATTTATTGTTTCCAGTTTTAGAAAAAGAGATCAGTGTAATTCATATATAAATTACATGATTCACATGTTGCTTATCTCTCTGCAATTATTGTATGTCTCACCTGGCTCCAAGCTGTTTGCACATATCACCACAAATTGGACGAAGTGTTGAAAGTGTTAATGATGAATAGGTGATCTCGATCCAAACCGTTTTAAAATGTTATCACATAGGCGCATCAGCGAGTTCAATATAAAAGGGGGGGGGGGGTAGTAGGGGGTGTAATGGCAGGGGGGGGGGGGGGAGAAAAGAAACGATAGTTCTGCCCTTGTTGCTTAAAATTTCCAGCGGTTGGTCTAAAATGTTAAAAATACTCTCTGATAGTACTCACAATTCTGTCAAGAATACTTTTTATAAAATGTGACACAGTTAGGGGTAAGGCAGAAGCAAAATTAGCAGCATGTGATGGGATTCGAACTCACGTAGGTAAACCTATGGTTTTCTGTCTTCTTATGTAATAGATCAGCTCGTTAGACAACTCGGTCAAATAATCTAACATGCTTTTCCTACTCAGTATTACCATTTTAAACTTGTCTATCGAGCTAATTTCGCTTTTTCTCGAAAATTCACATTTTCAGAAAACTATTAAAACCATGTTCAAACGAATAATTTAAGCTTGTAACATTCACATTTATACAATAATATGAATTTTATTTCGTGGCTTTATCTGGAGCCACCTGTCACACAAAAACAAATGCCTGTATCGTTACAATTTTCGTCGAATCATTACCTCAAATAAATTAATGAGTTCCCGGTCAGATTCATGTACTTACCTTGAAGGAGAGGATTCTTGCATTTCATCTGTTCGTTATTTCTACACATATAGAAACAGACAAAAATACCACCAATCGTAACTACTCGTCGTATTCCTTCATGGTTCGGAATAAATGTTGTAGAGGTGTTCTGAGGGAAACTTATCCGATTGCACTCAGAACACCTCATATCAGCTATTTATATTCCAAACCCTGACGGAATAAGACGAGTAGTTACGAATGATCCGATAGTATACGGTTGATTTGTTTGTTTGTTTGTGGTGATTAACGTCCTAATTGGGTATACGGTTGAACGGGGTACGGAGATTTGCATTTGCGCACATTGGCATATCATTTGCGGATATATTTTCCTTCGTTTGCACACAAAAAAGGTTTCATTAGCGCACAAGTTTTTACTATCAAATTGCGCACGTGTACCTCTTCCGTTAGCCTATGTTAAACACTGTCAAATGTTAACATTGTTGTCCCTTGCTCACCACGGGTAGGTGGAAGTAGGATTTTAAACTGTCACAGTGTGTAAATACAGTATAAAAAATTGTCGCAGATAATGCACTTTCTTCGTTTCAGAAATTGTAAAATCCATTTTCAGCATGTTGAACTGTTATATTTTCGTTCACAAATGATATGAGGTTTTCGTCCGCTTTTGATATGCATTTATTTTTCGGTTTGTGCGCAAATGCAATTCGCCCACGGGGTAGATATAGATAGATTTATTTCGGTAAAAAGTGTACAAAACATGGCATAACATAATTAAGACAACATATAAAAAGCCATGTAATGAGCACTAGAAACCAAGGATAACACAAAAAAGGAAAATATTTTCTTTATTTCCATTGTGGGACTAAGTTACAGAACCAAAACCCATTTAATAACGATAGGAAGTGCAAATTTTATACCCATTTCGCTTTCCTTTTTGTGTCCTTTTTATGCTCGGACACTGAAGAATTATAGGGGTGGGGGGGGGGGGGGAATGTGCAAAGTAACATTGGTGTGTGTGTAGATCGGGGGGGGGGGGGGGGCGTCCTGTTGGCCCCCGGCTCCTACGCCTATGTATCATTAACACCAGCATGCAATTACAAACATTGTAATGGAAAAGCCTTGTCCTGTTGATCATTGTATATGTAAAGAAAGTAGGTTATACAGTAGAACCCATCTTAAGCGACCATTAAAAGAGGTCTTAACCCATTCCCTGATGAATATACATGTTGGTAAATAATGGCGTCATGAATATTAATAAGATTATTTTTTATAATGGCATATGAACACAGGACATTTTGGCCCAGGCAGAAGCTGTATAACCAGATATACATTACAGTATAAGCAAACAGAGCAGACCCTGATCAGACGGCTCCTATAGGAGCCGTCTGGTCTGGGTCTACTCTGTTTGCAGATGCGTCAAAATGCGCTTACATAAGGGAAAGGGTTAATCTGGATTTCTAAAACAGGTGGTTGCTTAATGCAGGACAAAAGTGAAACAGAAGCTTTTTGTGGCACTTTTGCCCTGTATTAAGCACTCACATGTTTTTCAAGAGCCTTATGTTTACAATAACAACACATATTTAAAAAAAACCCTCATATTTCAGGCGTGAAGGTAATGTAATATATATTCAAAGAGATTGGTTATTATTTATGAAAAACCCCCAAATACTGCCATATGCACCAAAATTGGTTAATAAAAGTTATTGGATTCACCTAAAAAGCCAGTTTGCTGCTAAATATAGACATTTTTGTGGCCGTCTTGGATTTCCATGAGTATGAAGTTGTCTTAAAACCTATTGAAAATATGTGTTTAGGTCAACTACATGGACTATCACTCGCCAAGTACCAATTTTAGATCTCAAATATGTGAAAAAACCATTTGCTCTATTTATCACAATGGTTTGAAAAAAAAGACTTTTATAGAGAGGTCAAAATACGCCAGTAGGAGGGAATGGGTTAAACCTGAACGTAGCAAGTCCACACACACCTACATCAACTAGCCTAAGGTCAACTCGTCCCACTAGCGAATGGCGAATCTGTGATTTCCTATGTAATCAGGTTAAATCCAAATGAGACGCCGAGCAACACGTTCCAAACTGTTGGATGCTGTGACTATGTTTCATGTTTCGTCTGTTTGTTTGTTTGTATCGTTTTTACGCCGCTTTAACAGTATTTCAGACATATCGCGACGCCCGACTAATTACAGGTGCACGAAAACATTGCACTATTTCTTATATTTCTTGAAAGAACATGAAAAAAAACTACAAAATGCAAATTGTAGCAGACGACAAAATTTGCAATTAACATTACATAGCAGCGACTGTGTTAATTTGTGCTTACCCTTAGTCAGCTCATACACGACGAACACTCTATGGATATTGACGTGGGCAATAGGTAAGTTGACGAGGGCAATAGGTAAGTTGACGTGGGCAATAGGTAAGTTGACGAGGGCAATAGGTAAGTTGACGAGGGCAATAGGTAAGTTGACGAGGGCAATAGGTAAGTTGACGTGGGCAATAGGTAAGTTGACGAGGGCAATAGGTAAGTTGACGTGGGCAATAGGTAAGTTGACGTGGGCAATAGGTAAGTTGACGTGGGCAATAGTTTACAAATGTAAACTGAGAGTGCGTAATTTCTGTTAACCCTTTTTACCAAGAATATTGATGTAAAATAATGACATCATTGATGTAAAAATAATAACATCATAAACTATTATTTAGATTACTTGTTATAATAGGATACGGCACAGGATGTTTTGGCCTTGGCAGAAACTGTAGAATATTATCCATATTTAAATCATAAGCAAACAGAACAGAACCCCATCAGATGGCTCCTACAGGAGTCGTCTGATCTTGGTCTACTGTGCTTGCAAAAGCGTAGATACGCGTATATGGAGATCGATCTTTTTGTTCACAAAAATGATTGTACGAAATGCTTCCTAAAGGTGCCTTTTGATGTAGGTCTACACTGTTGACAAAAGCAATACATTCGTTTCTCGTATTCAAAGGACTAAATAATGTACACCGTACAATATGTTAACTTTCTGATTCAGTATATATCATCAAACTACAAGTAAATGCAAGAAAGGCCATAAATTGCCGCTGAAAAAAGGGTTTCAGTATCTTCCCAGAATAATTGCTAGGTACGCTTTTTTGTAATTCATAGCGATCTTTTACGACATCAGTTTAATTATCAGCCTGAAAAAAGAAATCGAATCCTTACAAGTTGGTAAATAGGTTTTGGAATACAACAGTGATTTACTACCTTCTATAACCCTTAGTCTTTTCAAACTCTGATATGTTACAATTTTCACCTGCTTTTGATTCGTTCAAGCGTTTTAGTAAAACTATTGACCGAGTGTCAACCAACATGGATCCTGATGAGGCACATGGTTACTCGGCGTCTGATCTGGATCCAAGCTTTTTGCAAAGTTACATTGCGTCGCGTCTGCATCCAAGCTGTTTTAAAATACTATATAGCCGAACGGTTAATGGCATACTAACACAAAACAACAACAAAAAAACCCACGGCAACAAGACAATAAACAAACGACCACACAGCTGGTGCCTGAAAGTAATATTCTATGTGCTTAGAACACATCTATTGTAAGCAATGTTTGTGTCTAATATATTACGTCGAATAACAGGATCCAAGCTGCTAGACATTCGGTCGATAGTTACCCAAAAGCTCAAACCAATGGAAAATACAATAAATAAATTAAGCTCTTCAGTTTCATTTGGTGTTTTGCCACTGGAAGTTGTATATACCCAGAGCAGCAGCAGTATGTGCAGTAAGACCATAAAAAGAAGTGTGATTCTGGGTTGTTAAGGAAGGCGGTAGTTTAACCCTTCGCTTGCTATTCACGTCAATATACCTACATGTAAATAGTGAAGACCCAGATGAGACAGCTCCTGCAGGAGCTGTCTCATCAGGGTCTGCACTATTTACAAGTTGATTGTGCAACCAGTGCACTCCACAGCAGTGATTGCACAGCGCTATACTTGTACACAGTGAAGATATATGTAATTATACAACAGGGCATGGGTAAAGAAGGAGAAATGTATTTTAAAATTCAGCAAGCGAAGGGTTAATATACAAAAAACTTCCAGAAAAGCTTTCTGAACGACTTTTGCCATGCATCTACCCATTCCTTCCTACTGGCAAATGTCATTTTAAAAACCTTTTTGATGAATAAAACATTTGTTACCCTGTCGGACAGTTTGGATGGATGTCATTTATACTTCGTTCAAACAGTTGAAAGTATGTCATTTATACTTCGTTCAAGCAGTTGAATGGATGCCATTTATACTTTGTTCACACATTTGAAAGGAGTTCATGTATACTTTATTCATGCAGTGAAAGGAGACCATGTATACTTTGTTCAAACAGTCACACTTGTGTGGTGTAATCACAATTATCTGGAGTAGTCACAATTATGCAGTGTAATTAAAATTATATAGAGTAGTCACACTTATGTAGTGTAATCACAATTATGTGGAGTAGTTACAGTTAAGTAGTATAATCACAATTGTTTAGAGTAGTCACAGCTATCACAGTATTCACACTTACGTAAAGTAGATTTATCACAATTATGTAGAGTAGTCACACTTATGTAGAGTAATCTTACTTATGTAGATGTCACAATCATGTATAGTAGCCACAAGTGTTTAGTTTAGTCACAGAAAAAATAATTTCGCATATGAAATAGACATCCTTACTCTGGATCTCGGAATCATCATGAATAAAACTGACCTTTCTTGACCTCTTCCCTAGTAACATGAGTGCACTATCGCGTTAATATATTTCCGTGTTGGTTGTCATTCAAAATGCCGAAGCTGATGGGACTTAGACAGAGGTTTCGTGAGGTCCAAATGCTAAATCTCGTTTGTTTACCAACTTTCCATCAAGGGTGTTTACTAGGACAAACATCAGTTTTTTTATATTGATGTCTGTGTACTTAATGCTTTAGATTGTTCGTGATTTTATCTTGACAGTGCAATGTTTAACCTCCTTTATTTCTCCACCAAACTCTATGTTGTGACCACTCTTCTAAAGAGTAGTTACACCATAAGGTTTTAATTACACAACATAAGTGTGACTACTCTACATAATTATAATTACACTATATAATTACACTATATAATTGTGGCTACTCTACATAAATGTGAATAATCTAAATAATTGTAACTACTCTGCATAAGTGTGGCAACGCTATATAATTAGACTACACTACATAAGAGTGACAACTCTATACAATTGTCATTACACCACATAAATGTGACTACTCTATACAGTTGTGACTACACTACATAAGAGTGACAACTCTATATAATTGTCATTACACCAAAATAAATGTGACTACTCGATACAGTTGTGACTACACTACATAAGTGTGATCACTCTACATAATTGTGATAACACTACATAAATGTGACAACGATTCTAATGAGTCACAGCTAAAGTTTTGAGAAGGTTATAGACAATGACTGTCAACAATTTGTTTCACGGATGGAAAACATCAAGCAAGTATTGTTACGTTAAGAAAGTAATTATATTGCCTCTCTTTTCTGGAATCCGGATTAATTATCACCGGGAAGCAACGGAAAGGGTTTGCCAACTTTGCTGCAATTGGCGACTATGTGATCGCCTTTACAAATAGGTTGGATCCAGATGAGATATCTAGTTCTTCTGTGTCACACCTCTTATGTTTTCAGGAAAACAACATGAAGGAAAGTTCATTTTTACACTTAACCCTTTTCTCCATAAATACGCATTTCTACGCCTCTGTAATAGTCATTTCTCGAAACCATTGTGATAAATCACAATTATTTATAACAATGGTTTCAAACTACAAAATTCTAAAATTTTCCTTATCTCCAGTTAATGCTCCTTTTCGGTAGATTTATTCAATGAGGTTGGATCTAAAAATAGCCTATGGGGTAATGGCGCCACCAAGTGTTAATAAGGAATTGGTTCAATCTGCTTATGTTATAAATACTCTCATATGACACACTGTCTGTCTGTCGCAATTCCATCCTAAATCCATTTTCATTTCGATAAATAGAACGTTTTGACATGGAAATAAGCCAGTCTATGCATTGTCATTCAATAAATAGATCGCACGCCTACGTGTCTTTAGATGAAGATGACAGATGTTCTTATTTATCAATTATGCCTGACATGAATTCAATTACAGCTGACAGCAGACCAGTCACTATTTATATAATTGAATGTGGCCATGGACTTGTTCTAAGTAAGGTATGGCGTCTCTGAAGCGGTCACTTTTATGATTAAATGTCTTTAACAATACACATCTGCTAAATGTAAAACATTTGTATTGCATTACCAGCTACCCCGTAAAAACAGGAATCAGACTTCTTTCAATATATAGATAAGACAGATAAACTTTTTATTTAACATTTAGCCTGCTGGGAAAAAAAAGTGTTTGCAGAAAATGTCATCGATGTCAGTTGTCATTGTTCATTTATCTTTCATTTCGTTTTCAACAGCACGGTTAGGGTATTAAGCAGTTTGGAGCCTGATGAGACGATGAGTTACTCGGCGTCTCATCTGGATCCAAACTGTTTGCAAAGGTAATCACTCATCCGCCCGCAGCAGGCTAAAGGTTAATGAACAACTCCCTTAATTCTTTATGCAGAAATGACGAATCTTTTTATATTGAATTGCGCTCTTGTATGTTTGGCTCCGCGTTTGCTTCATGAATATTAATGTAGAAAATAATGACATCATGAATATATATCGTATATATTGTACAGACGAAGAGATAAAGACAGTGATACACAATCGACAAGCCCCCTCCCCCAACGTAGTAAAATTATGTGTAGAAGTCACTGATACAAGCACTCCATCCGGGATCTCATAAGTGTCTCATAAGACAAGCTGTGTAGACTCAGATCAGTGGGCCCCTGATGTAGTCCTCTGATCAGGGTCCACACTGATTGCTTTACTCACCAGAGTTATCGCTGAAGGTGAGTAATACCCACCAACCATATTGGTCACAGGGTGCGGGTGTATACTTGAGTTGAAGGTGAGTAATACCCACCAACCATAATGGTCACAGGGTGCGGGTGTATACTTGAGTTGAAGGTGAGTAATACCAACCAACCATATTGGTCACAGGGTGCGGGTTTATACTTGAGTTGAAGGTGAGTAATACCCACCAACCATATTGGTCACAGGGTGCGGGTGTATACTTGAGTTGAAGGTGAGTACTACCCACCAACCATCTTGGTCACAGGGTGCGGGTGCATACTTGAGTTGAAGGTGAGTAATACCCATCAACCATATTTGTCACAGGGTGCGGGTGTATACTTGAGTTGAAGGTGAGTAATACCCACCAACCATATTGGTCACAGGGTGCGGGTGTATACTTGAGTTGAAGGTGAGTAATACCCACCAACAATATTTGTCACAGGGTGCGGGTGTATACTTGAGTTGAAGGTGAGTAATACCCACCAACCATATTTGTCACAGGGTGCGGGTGTATACTTGAGTTCGTGTATGCTTTGATATTAAAATGGCATTTATATCGCCTAACAAAATATATCAACAATAAAAGCTCCCATTAACGGTAAACTTTCTTGTATGTTACATAGGGACGTCTAAAGACGGTTAACCCACTCCCTCATATTGACGCCTTTCGACGCCACTGTAAAAGTCACTTTTAGAAACCATTGTGATAAATAGAGCATTTGCTCCGCACTAATTTTATCACAATGGTTTCAAAACAACACAATTCGAAATATTTCCTTTTCTCTAATAAATACGCCCTTTCGGTATATCTTTTCAATATGTCATGTGTTCATACGCCATTATAAAAATAATCTTATTAATGTCGTCATTATTTCCTACATGCATATTCATCATAGAAAGGGTTAATGGGTTCTACGAGTGACACCCAAGCTAGGTAACATTAGTCTAGTGAAACGGTTGGTTCTTCTAGATGTACAGTATGTCTTAGTGGTACCATCAGTATCTGACTGCTGATGGATTTGCTGGTGGAATTAGCCCAGTAAGAGCGGTCTTCTCAAAGTTGACATGGTATTCATTGTGCGACTTTAATGGCGAATGGAGCTTTTGTGACACTCCGGGTTTGGTTTCAACAATTGAAAAATAACTTAGTAAATGGTGACATGAAGAACAAAAGCGGTACAGAAACGGTGCAGAGTGATATTTGAGAGACTAGATCTCTGTAGACGTTGACATTGCCCGACAACAAGGCACAGGTACGGATGCAAATAATAGACAATTTTGCAGAAATACATGTATACAAAATATTTAAACTGCATAAACAACATTAGCATTTACTGAAACAATGTTGATTTTATTTCTGAGAAGTTTCTCAGTTTATCTAAAATATATAACTGTAACTTATAACATACGATTGTAAATCACAGAGTCCTGTGATCTAATGGGTCCCTGACATGTGTTTTCGCGGCAAACATTAAGAACTATATCAAATACACCGCAGAACTGAGACCTACACCTGTAACCCTTTGAAGTCTGAATTATAGAGTGGGATAGCCACGCCAGTGTTTAATTATAGAGTCCATTCTGTACGAAAGACTTAAACGTGCTCGAAAATGTTGAATGACAAACAGTGCAAAATCTGATCAGAGGGCTCCTCTAGAAGCCCTCTGATGTGGGTCTACACTGTTTGCAAATTACAGTGCTGGTGTCTCCCAGGTTCATGGGTTTATTTACTGTGGTCGTAAATGGGATAATAAAACAGAATTAATGCACAAAGAGCTAGTTGATAGCTTGGTCGCATTAATTGCGTGTACTAACCTAAGATAATGAGAGTAGATTCCATTAAATCGCACCGAAGCATTGAATAAATATATCTACTATAAACTGCACATTACGGACTTTTATTTGACCTATTTCTAATTTATTACATATGTTATGCTAGTCTTGCTTAAAGTTTAATAAAACTAGAGAAGCTAAGCCACAGAAAGTAGTAAAATGTACCATTTAAACTGAATTAATTACAGCAATAATTCGATACTTCGAAATTTTAGTAATTAAGAATGGATGCGTTGTTAGGCAGATTGCTGCTTAATGCAGGGTGAAAGTGTTGCAGAAAGTTCCTCTAGTGGCTTTCACGTTGCATTAAGCTGCCACCTGTCTTAAAGACCGATAATTAGGGAAAAGGAAAACTTTAGAATTGTGTAGCTTTGAAACCATTGTCATAAATAGGTCATCCATTGGAGCAAATGCTGTATTTATCACAATGGTTTAAAAAAAGAAGAATATTTTTACAGAGGCATAGAAAGGCGTATTTATGGAGAAAAGGGTGAACACGTATGCTACACTTACATAGTATCGTTGAAAGTTAACCTGTGTAATGTGACTGCACGTGAATTTACCTTACACCCCTGATGAACGCCTCGTGAAATTTTCTAAAAATAATATTTCACTTCACGAATATTACTCCTCTCACACGTGTATACATTGTATGCTGAAAAGAGAAAAGAGATCGTTGAAACAGAGAGTAAATGTGCTAATGTATATATCTTTATTTCCTCCATATCTGAAGATTACAATACCATGAAACCAAATGACAAATTACATGTATACTATAAAAGAAAGCATGCATGTGAAGACAATTCCATAGTATATAACATGAATATGAAAATATAATTAAACATGACTAAGTGATGGAATGCAGCTGACATTATGAAGTATAAGTAAGTATGCTATGAAAAGCACAGCGATGTTATACACTTGCAGTAAATATTGCATTAAGCGAACACAGGGAAAACATAATTCTTAACCCAAGCTTAATCCAGTGTAGGAAAAACCCAATGCAGAGAGTTACTATCCGGGGTTTTCCGCATTAATCCCATTCCCTATTAAGAAGCATCTACCCCTAGAACCCCAGGTCACCTCAGCTAGTGATCGCTTAATACAAATATCAACAGAAGTGGAGCATACATACACAGTGACGAGTACACTACTATAAGTATGTTGAAATACCACGGACCAATTAGAATATGGTACATATACAATGCCATTAAAGAACCAGTGTAACGCACGCCATCACAGAATTACAATGAACAAAAAGCATGGCACAATGGACAGCAACATATAGACATTATACGCTCCCCTCCAAACGCACACGCGTTACGTACGCACGCAAACCCTCACGCCCATACAACACACACACAAACAGACACACAGACACACAGACAACCCCACACACAAGATGTAATATACTTACTACATATATTTACCCTGTCAGTAAAGCCCTCTCACGAAACGAAATTGAGAAGTCATACAAGCGTAAATGTATGAGATATACATACAGCAACCTTATAAACATACTCTCAGGACAGAGCCCTCTAGCGAAACAAAACCTAGAGAACAACCTAAGAGTGTCCCAAAATACAGTAATAATACTTCACAACTACAGTTTGAAGAATTGTTACATATGTTAAGGGTGATGACGAGTAATGATGATAACTATGATGATGATGATAATATCAGTACATACCCTTTGGTCAAATATCTCTCTAAATGAGCAATTACAGTTACTGTAAAGATGTTAAACATACGAGTGAAGTGCTGAATGTGCATATTTGAACACAATGCTTAACAGATCATCATAACACCGACCAGTCATAAGCGACTCATCAACAACTGGATGATGAACACCTAAAATGGTATTAACAAACTCAAGTCTGTCTAGTGAAGTTAAACTGCCCAAAACTTGACATCCAAGAGCAGAACGAACGCAGTTTGAAAAAACTTCAGTCTTACAGATACAACTGTAGTACAGTCGATTAGAAGATGATCTGTCAAGCTATATCCATTACAGTTCCTGCTACACTTGTAACAACAATCTTCATATCGAGCTAAATATGCTATCAGCTGTGCTACTGATTTTACATAAGAAATGAGGTTAGGAAACCTTTGAGAGAAAATCCAGAGATTGCATAACTGGAAATTATTATGAACAGATCTAAACCTGCTAAATCTATCAACAGACGTACGTGTATTCCATTCTAAAATAAATGTATTTCTGATTGCTCTTTTTACTGCAGTATTCCAGCAATTCTTACCAGGAAACGAACCATTAGACGAATATGTCAGCATATAATGTTTCAAACTATATTTGGTTAAAATGGTATCAATATCTGGCATGAAGCCTACGTGAACCTTTTGTAACAAAAATGAGCTTAGTCTAACTAGAAACATAGATTTGATAGCACACTCGTCTTCTAGTCTACATAGCTGACCGAATAAAATAAGCTTTCTACGTTCAATCTCCAATTCAATCGGTAAACAGTCAAGCATACTCATAACACAGTCTGTACTGGTTCTAGACCTTAGACCCTGTATATATTTAAGACATAAGCGATGCGCTCGCTCAAGTTTTAGTAAATCTGTCTTACTTAGTTGTGGCCAGCATTCGCATCCGTACAATGCTTTGGGCAAACTACTGCGTTATAAATACGCTTGCAACTTGTAGGTTGTAACCCATTATCGTTGAAACCATAGTTGGTTAAACTGAAAAAAGTACCCCGGAGTTTATCACAACAATCCTTAACAACAGATTGAGCTTTAAAGTTTCCATCAAGAAGAATACCCAGATGCCTATAGCTTTGTACTGGGGGTAAAATATCAGCCCCAAGGTAAAAAGAAGTTGCTGTATTATTCACCTGCTTTTTCTTCCTACTATTAAACATTAAAATGCCACATTTACTGGGATTATACTGGTATCGCCAGAGGCACGAATAGCGGTAACATTCATTTAAAAGTAGCTTTAACGACGTTCTAGATAGTGACAGTAGCAGCATGTCATCCGCCACTGTAGGGGCACAAAAACTGTTTTCTTCTCCTATGGAGATTCCAACACCTAACTGTTCTAGCTTAACGATCAATTCATTAATATAGCAGAGGTACAAAAAATGGCGACCAAACGCCCCCTGTCTGGTGCCCTGCCTGGTCCGATTCCGCATCTTTTGCGACAGGGTCTATACCATCAGTCGACTGACTCGACCCATGCCCAGCGGAACTAATTCCCGGATTGACTACGATATTGTCTGGGTGTAAATCCGCAGAAACAAAGCTAACGCGTTTGCCGGCAGGGTCTTTCTGTTTCACGATTACACCTGGGTCTTGTTGGGTGCTGATGTTGCCAAGTTTATCCTTTACCCGCTGCTCAATTCGGCTCAATCTCTTCTCCACAATCTTTGAATGGCTTTCAATTTTGTCCTGTGAGCTTTTGAGAGAGCGTTCAATTTCATCACCGTTCGACACTATTTCAGCCCTTACAAGCTTTATATCACTTTTCACTTTAGCGATGCCCGAACACCTATCATCTGAGATGCTGTTTAAAATCTGGATATTAGCACTGAGCATTTCCCTTATGTTCTGAATGCTCTCCTCAGCTTCCTTGCGTACGTCCTCGATGCTGCTCTTAACGGCAGATATTTCGCTTGATAGAGCCACCGATAGACGCTTATTCTCTTGTTTCAAACGAATAAGATCCGTCTGAATATCAGCAATTGAAGAGGTAAGTATGTCTATGTTAGACGCATTCTTTTGTGTGTCACACCGTGACGAACTAAAATCACCCCGTGAGGTAGAGGCTTTAGGTACATTGAGCATGTCTCTCAATTCCTCGAAAGAACCGCCATCTAACACGTTCACTAGGTTATAGATGTCCGCGGATAGTTTGAATGAGACACTTTCACCATTGCGCCGCCAGATACGTCTCTTCATTTCAGTTTTCGCCGGATACGGATATTCTGACACAGAGCGAATTTCCTCAAACAGAATAGATCGTGTCTCTTCTAGTAGGGATTCATCCGATGAAACATCGCCGATGACTCTGGTAATAAACTCACGTTTAGGATACCGATTGAACATGTACTGTAAATTCACTAGCTTGGATCTATCATCGGACAAACTGTTGAAAAGTTCATAAACATTGTCTTCATTAACGGTAATTAACTCCCGCTCGGTAACGTACATTTGCTCGGCACCCGATTGCGAGTCTCCACTGCTGTTGCGTTGCGCTGCCGTAAGAGGCGAGTCATACCAATCAATATCCGCCTGCCCCTTTGAATTACCCTCGGGCAAAGTGGTCGTTCTAGACCTAGTCTGTACAGACCGGTCCATTATTATAGCGGTTCTCTAGTTATCCAGCAAGTAACGGTAACACATATTGGCCATGTTACACAATAGATGACGCAAAGTCAGCCATGCGTGAATAAAAAGTTTGGGCATGACCCGTGAGTGAGTAAGGCGCCAATACCCCACCCACTTTCCCCCGGAAAGATGTCCAGAAATACAAAAATACAGTAAAGTACACGTAGTTCACATAAATCACGTGCCGCTATTGGTCCATATACACATGAAAGTAAGTCCAGTACTGATTAAATCACTGAAAACACGATACAACCACAACTAAAAAGAAAATAAAGACCAGCGCTAGAAAGTACTGTGTATACACCGGAACCGGAACCTCAACCTGTAAAGGCGTATTTATGGAGAAAAGGGTGAACACGTATGCTACACTTACATAGTATCGTTGAAAGTTAACCTGTGTAATGTGACTGCACGTGAATTTACCTTACACCCCTGATGAACGCCTGGTGAAATTTTCTAAACAATAATATTTCACTTCACGAATATTACTCCTCTCACACGTGTATACATTGTATGCTGAAAAGAGAAAAGAGATCATTGAAACAGAGAGTAAATGTGCTAATGACCGACACGTTAAACAAAAGATGTGTTATCGTTATGCTCATTCAGGATATTAATTGAGTCATGTATTACAATATATGGAAAAAACATGCATCGCCATGACCAGTGATAAATAATAAATGACATTAAGCACATAACTTTAAGGTGCAAAGTGGTAAAACGCTAGATGTTTAGATTAAAATTTATATTCCTCAACTTTATCGTTTCTCTAAACCTTTCTTAAAAAATAAAAAAATTGCTAATAGTGAAACGTTTTTAATTTCTTGGGTAATATACTGGTTGTGGTTTTCTGGCGTCTCTGTTTTGGAGATTGAACGATATGACACGGTTTTAGCCATACCCGAAGGCGCCAACTGTTCGCTAAAATGCAATAATTGGAAAGTAACAATCAATAAATGTTCGGACTGGAATTTATGTAGTAACACCTTCATTATTTTAGCGCAAATTAATACTATCTCAAGAGATTTAGAACCAGAGAGGATTAGCTTGCTGGAGCCAGAAATGAAACTGATCTTTTACTGATACCTTGGCAAAAGAAATAAATGACACATTTCAGTATTTGTTCAATGTCAAAGTTGGTTATGACAGATTTCACAGCCATGCAAAGAAGCTTAATCAGATACAGTGACACCATTATATTGTTGTCACTGAAACGACGTATCATTGTCTGTCGTAACCCTTTACTCCATAAATACGCCTTTCTACGCCTTTACAAACAGAGTAGACCAGATCAGACGGCTCCTGTATGACCCGTCTGATCAGGGCATGCTCTATTTGCTTATGATATAACAAAGATGAGATTCTACAGTTTCTACTACGGTCAAAAATTTCCGTGTCAATGTGCCATTACAAAAATAATCTAATTAATATTCATGATGATATTATTTCTTATATGAATATTCATGGCGTAAAGGGTTTAACGTTTTATCTAATTAATATTTATGCAAGAAATAATTAAATTATGAATAAGTACTATGTATCCTCTAGGAGCTTTCTGCATGACTTTCGCATTGCATTAAGCAGCCATCTGCTTGAAAGTATCTAAAATCTTCTTTACTAGAATTCCGGTTAAGAGGGGTTTTACTGTATGTCCATATTGAACAAACCTTACGACAGATGATATGCGGGATGTACAATTAGCCCTTTAAAGAATTTTACAAACAGATATTAACCCATTCGCATCCAGTGGATTCTTTCATGCTTATATATTGAATTAGTCCATTTCTAATCTAAGGAATGCCTGGTCTAAATTTTCATTTTCGTTTTGGTTTGTATTGAAATTCCTACCAGCAAACAGTGTAGACTCTGATCAGACGCCGCATGATGCGGCGTCTGATCATATTCTACATTGTTTGTCTATATCCCATATATGGAATCGTGGGCACAAATGGGTAAATATCACTCCCAATAGGGAGTATTCACGAGTTTCTCCCAAGCCTTGTTCCACTTACCGGTCAAACTGCTATCACTTCCTCAATAGTTTCTCAGATTAGAAGTAGTCATGATTTTTCTCACTGCGGGGTAAAGGTCGATTTTTATCAATAAATCACAGATATCACAGAACAGCGATTGTGAAGAACACCTGTCAATCAGGATCCTATAATATAATTCTTTGCGAGATGCGCCTTTTGACCCGTTTGCAAATAGAGTAGACCCAGATCAGTCACCTTCTATAGGAGCCATCGACTTGGTGTCTATTAGTTTTGCTTATGGAATATTTTAAATGTAATTAGTAGACAGACAGACAGACAGACAATAGTTTATTTATGTCTCACTTCTATACATATTTTACAAATATATACACGGTAAAATAGCAATAAATTACATGCATAGAACCACTCAATGTTGAGTTATGAGAGACGATAAAAATAATAAAAGCGGGTCACTTTGTCACTCACTAAACGACGCGCTATTTTATATAGATGACTTTTTATGATGCAGATTGACGTGTTTTTGTTTTGATGTTAAACTGATATATTTTAAATTGGTATTGTGTGACAAAGTGACCCGCTTTTACTATTTTTGTTGTCTCTCATAACTCAACATTGAGTGGTTCTATGCATGTAATTTATTGCTATTTTACCGTGTATATATTTGCAAAACATGTATAGAAGTGAGACATAAATAAACTATTGTCTGTCTGTCTGTCTGTCTGTAATTAGTATGTTCCGCAGGCCGTTATAAGAATCGGATGAATTATATTTATGACATCATTATTTCTGACGTCAATATTATTGAACAACAAGTGAGACACTGAGTGTAAACAGATTGACACTGTGCCATTTAGTATACACTGTCAAGGCAGTTCATATATACAATAAAATCCCTTCTGAACTTGGCTTTTCAAATTAGTATCAATCCGTTCTGGCGGCAGCTCCTTTTGGAGCTTTCTGCATAACTTCACACAGCATTAAGCAGACACCTACCTAAACGCTCTAAATTCTTAGGTACTTCAAGTCCGATGCTAATAGGGCTTTTTGCTGTAACTGCAACTTTTGTAAGCTAATTTCACGAATTGTTTCAATTACCTGTTCTTTTGTGGATTGGGATAATTACTTTCAAATTAAGCCCGTCGCTAAATGCGATGATTTTATTTGAATTGTTTTCCATTGTAACAGTACGTGACTTTTCAGTTAGAAAAAGTATTTTAGATTCAATCATAGCATGTCTAAATCAGATAAACTAATATTTCTCCCTCAGGTTGCAGGAAATTGTCGTTGTTTCCCATGTAATAAATCTTATAATGAGCGAAAACGACACATTCGAATAAGACAAGCAAACCTTGAAAGAACGAACGCAACTGCGTAGATAAAACATTTCGTATTAAGCATTTACTTAATACTTCAACGCATACTTGTGTCTTAACCATACTGCTGTTCACGCCAATATACATACCTGTAAATAATGAAGACCCTGATGAGACAGCTCCTGTCGGAGCTGTCTCTTCAGGGTCTGCACTATTTACAAGCCCATTGTGCAACCAGTGCACTACACAGCAGTGATTGCACAGATAAATATTTGTAGAGCGTGAAGATGTTATGGGTTATTACGCAGCAAAACGTCCACAGGTAATTCGAGTTTATGTCCTAACATAAGAATAACCGGACTGTAGTGTGTTGACTCATTCTTACTTGATCTGTTGGCCATCATGAGGTGTTCTTCTGTGTAAGGAACAAATTGGATGGCCGAATATGGTTTACGCCTATGTTTTAAGTGTAAACACTAATGTTTCGTAGGCAAACATATCGTATTAAAATTTTGCAGAAGTTCACGCATATCTATGCAGTATAAGAAAAAAAAAATCCCATTGACGAGCAACTCGGCATTTGACAACCTGTTTCTCAGAAGCTTTAATGATTTGCAGGAAAGTAAAATACAGCAGACCATGGATTTAACAGGCGCTACTTTGCAGGGCGATACATGTTTATTGAACAATTTAACGTGTAAGCCCTAAAAAATTATATGCTACATTGCTACGCAGTAAAACACCTCTAAACCGGACGTTCAATTCAGTATAAATATCGGTCTTGTAGACAGATGGCAGCTTAATGCAGGGTGAAAGTCATGCATTACTTTCACCCTGTATTAAGCAGTCACCTGCCTAAAAGTATCTAAATTCATCATTTCTACAACTCCGGTTTAGAAAGGTTCTACTGTAAATCAAAGGCAAGACAAAGAATGAAAGTTTGGTTCTTAAAAACACAGAAAATTACAGAATTTGCTTTTGTATCCGATTTCGACCAGATAAGGTGCCGAGTAACAACAGTAAACCAGAAAAGTTCAATCATTCACATTAAGCACGCCATGGCCAAAATTGTGATTATCTTTAACTCATTCCCACCTTCTGGCGTCTTTTGACGCCCCTGCAAAAGTCATGTTTTAAAACTATTTTGATAAATAGAGCATTCACTCCCACGGTAGATTTATTCTAAGAGGGGTTGTGTCTTAAAATAGTCTAGCAAGTAATGGGTTAAACTAGTTGAAAGTCAGATATACATACATACACATCGATAGTTCGTCGGTAGTCATTAGTCAAGCTGTCTGGTATTCGGTCCATATTCTCCTACAACGAAACACATCGAATGCTTCGTAATATGGAGCAAGCTCAGAACAAAAATCATGTTTTATCGTACTATAAGGGTATTTTCTGTTCCTTCGGGATCATTAGTTATAAAATGAATACCGCTTAAGCCGGTCCAGGGGTGTGGTAAAGTTGCAGTTTTAATGACTGCTCATAAATAGATTCAATGAAACCGAGTCTGCTATTTGCTCTTTTTGCATTGCTGCTTTTGCTTTTGAAGGATATCATAGTTTCAGAATGTTTTATTTTGTCAGGCGAGAGTATAATTCTACGCACAAATACCACCAAACTACACTGGTCTGGCTGATTGCTCATTGAAACAAATTGATCACACGCATCCCTAGCTGACTCTTGGACCCAGAAAAAAGTCATTTGAAAGATGATTGTTTTATTTAATGATCTGTATGACGTATGTCTGCTAGTTATCAGAACTAATACTTTTTGAAGTTTCACAGACATCCAAGCAAAGTTGCATGCTTTAAAACAAACCCATTAAGCAAATATATACCAATATCAGGACCCGGAGAATAAAAAGGAATCACAAGGAACAGACGTTAATTTAAAACCAATCTGAAATTTAGACCACAACACAAGCGTTTAAGACAGCCAAAAGGTCCCCCTGAGCCATCATCTTTGATGTAACATTTAAATCACAAAATAACTTTACACGCTCAAAAGCTTTCTAGACTCCCACCTGATTGTATATTTAATCACGTTTAAGTGGACGAGTTCTTTTTCAAGAATCATATTGTTTTGCATCTTTGTTTCTTACCATAAGGTACCAAACCCAAACATCCCAATTGCCAAATCTAATTTGTTTAGTGACAGAGGCTGTGATTGGCCAACTTATGAAAAACCAGCGCCACTACAATTTAATGACCAATGTGTAATGTCGGTTCTGATAGTGGATCACGTAGTCTTACGTAAAGCTGACACCCATGTCCATTTAAGTTTGTATTTCGTAGTTACATAATTCAAATGGAATGAAACCAAATTCAATTTATTGTCAGGTTCTGCACGAACTAGTTTACTGATGAGTATTTTAAAAACAAAAGTTGCAAACAATGCAGATCCTGATCAGATCAAGATGTTTATACAATAGCCCACGAATCTGGGTCTGCGTTTTGCAGGAAATGAAGCATTAGTGGGATTAAATACGACGTTTAGTATAGAGAAAATATACAATCGTATATCGCCAGATATCGATTTAATCATTATCTGCTATAATCTGCTATATAGCGTGTAAGTAGCATGGTACATAAATGGTACAATAGAGATGTGCTAACTGCGTCTAAAAGAACAACTATCTCCAATAGCTTTAATCTGCTGCTAATGCTGTGATAAACCTGTCGTTATTGCCTTTTGCCGTGGCAAATAATGACTCATAACAGATTGCCACAAAGCTCATTAATTGGCGTAAATGATGTGTAAAAGACTGGTTGCCCAAGAAGAGCCAACATTTTTCACTGACATCTATTGTCGACCCATTCCATTTCTTTATCAGTCAACCGTTGATTTCAACATATATCCTGTTGTAAATATTCAAATCTTCAACTACCTTTCTAATATAATATCCTTTTATCTCAATACATTTTCTCTATCGTCAAATTTATATATACAGTGCTCCCTCTCTACAACGACACCCTTTGGGATACGAAGATTGTATGTGTTGTTCAGAGGGAGTTGTTATAGGGAGGGAAAATCAAAAATAATTAGCTTGTTTGCAGATCCCCAGATAAGGTTATTTCGAGAACTAAAACCGTTATGCCTCTATCAAACCCTATGTTGTGACCACTCTTTAGAATCGTCACAAAGTGACGATTCTAAAGAGTGGTCACAACATAGGGTTTGATGGAGGCATAAAGAAAATACGATGGACAAAAGTTGTTTCTGGAGCCTTGTTGTTTCGGAAACAGTGACATGCGTTGTTGTAAGGAGGGAATCGTTATTGGGAGGGTCGTTGTAGGGAGGGAGCACTGTAAAACTCTTTTACACAAAAAACAGAGCAACAGATAAAAGTGCGTACTCAAATATTAAAATCGTAATTTCACTACTAAACCCTATGATGGGAGCACACTTTAGAATCGTCTCTTCGAGACAATTCAAAAGAGTGGTCACAACATAGAGTTTGGTGGAGAAATAGATGCGATATTCTTGAGCATGTTTTAATTTATGCATATTATCTGGACCTACTTTTACAGGAAATTATTGATCCAAATCACACATTTCAGTTACTACTGACGAAATGAGCGTCGTTTAAGACCATGTCATAAAGCGTGAACAACTTGGAGCAGATATTAGAATTACACAACATACACTTTCGACAGTGTAATTAGATTGTTTCACTTAAGTGTTTTCGTTTTAATGCATTTCACCATTAGATTTGCCATCGCGGTTGTTGTAGTATGTCGGAGAGGGGATACGTTTATTTACACTGTTTGTCTTTTAGGTCGAGATGGAATAATTGTGTGAGGTTGGGCGCCATCTTCCCACTATTGTTTGTTTGTTTTGTCTTTGTGCGTTTCTTTATGTTTTGGCAGTTATGTACATTTACTGTTTTCTTGTTGTGATGCTGTTCGGACGGCTGTTTGTTTTTGTATACGATGTTTCCTGCATGACTCATATTTGTACTTTCGTTAAGCGCGACATGACTAGCAATTGTTAACCGTTTAAATGCAGATGAGACATTGAGCAACACGTTATTTCATTAGGATCCAATCTATTTGACACTCTATAGTTTCTCAAAGGCTTGAATGAATCTGATGAACTACAAAATATCGGCATGATAATGGTTACTATGGCGTGTGGAGTGTTGAAATATTCTATAAAGAAAAATACTTGTTCAATAAAAAGATATTCATTCAGTAATTTTAAATATTTGTCCAATAAGAATATTTATTCAATAAATAATATATTTATTCAATCTCAGAAAAAAATATTTGTTCGAGAAATAATTATGGTCGTAAAATATAATTTATGTGTGGTAAAAAAATGTTTTTTTGATAAAAAAAATAATTGTGTAATAAAGTATTTATATGCTCTAAAATATTCTCGAGGTAAAACATATTGTTTCTTATTTTTATATGGACTATAGTTAAGTTGATTTTGTATCCACGGGTTTCATTGACTCGTATACCGACGCATCGTATTTCCGCGATATACACTACAAGGATATATGTTAGTAAATAAATCACATTTTAATTCTTCTGTTTACTCTAATCACTTTAAAACAACACATTATGTTCACTGAAACTTTTCGTCCTTGATACTGCGAGGTGCCATATTTAAATGTACGAGCCAATGGAAAGCATTGTTACAAGATCAATTCTGCTACCCCACAATTCTAATTATAGTCCATATAAATAATTTTTACCGCACAAACATGTTTTAGTCCATATTTGAGCTTTAATAAAAAACATTTGTTTACTACATAAATATATTTTAAGAACATAATTTTTTTAACAAATAGTTTTTCTGAGATAACTATTTTTTATAAAACAAATATTTAAAATTATTGAATGAATATTGTTTATTGAATTTTTTTCTTCTTTATACAATAGTGCAACACTTCACATGCCATAGGCAAACAAAATAGAACCGTGATCTACACGTGGTACATTTAATATTTAGTCTTTTTTACTGAGGTCTTGAATAAGAATGGAATTCGAGTTATCGATGTTTATGTCATTTGGGGGCTGCTGCCCACAAACCCCCGCTAACAACGAACAGACTTTCGATTGTAGCGAATCCAAGATGGCGCCATTGTTTACTAGCACAAACTAACCAAATAACATCACAGCACTTACGCAACAAAGTAACATTCAGGGACCGGCAAAGTAAAGGCAACCCCAAATTTCATTAGATCGCATCCAAGCACTGAAATAAATATGTCGGCTATGAACTACACATGCATTGTCGTTTATTTTACCTCCTGTTTCTACTACTAATTAACAACTATGCTCATCTCCTTGAAAAATCGATTTTCCAACACGAGGCAAACAAAACAAAAGAACAAAGTAGTAAAATGTACCATCTAAACTGATTTAATTAACTTTTATGACCGAGAACTACGTCTGATTTCGAGACTTTTAACCTGTACCTGATAGAGAAGCTATTAGACGGCTATACACATAGAGTAGACCCAGATCAGCCTACTCCTGAACTTTACATGAAGGTTCCGTCTGATCATGGTCTGTTCTGCTTGTTTATCGAATGGTATAAATCTGATTCTACAGTTTCTGTCATAGCCAAATTTTCGTGTGTTCACACGCCATTATTAAACTCTATTTAATTAATATTTATGTTATAATTATTTATTAAATAAATATTCGTTAGGTATAGGCTTAATCATAGACGCATATCTTACATTTACATAGTATCATTGAAAGTTAACCCTTTACTCCACGAATATGAGTATTCATGTAAGAAATAATGACAGCGTGAACATTGATTAGATTATTTTTTATAATCGTATATTAACATTTTAACTTTTGGCCATGGCAGAAACTATAGAATCATGGCTATATTAGTTCATAAGCAAACAGAGCAGACCCTGATTAAAAGGACATACCCTGATAATTCATCTCCTACAGGAGCTGTCTGATCTTGGTCTGATCTGTTTGCAAAGGCTTATAAAGGCATGTTTATGCAGTAAAAGGTTAACCCGTGCAACGTGAGTGAATGTGCATTGACATTGAACATCTCTTTCGGAAGCCTTTAAATTTGCTGAACACTGTTATCTATTTTATGTATCTTATTCTTCTTGCATTGCACGTTGCAAATGGAAATTGAAACAATGGGTAAAATGTGCTACTAACCGACATATAGACATGAATTATCATGGGCATCATACAGAAGATAAGACACGTTCTGGTCCATTTAACCAGAATACTCCATGAATACGCCTTTACAAACAAAGTAGAGCCAGTTGAGACGGCTTAGGAGTCGTCAGGAGCCGTCTCGTCTGAGTTTGCCCAGCTTGCTTATGATATAAACAAATATTTTGTTTATAATGCCATTATAAAACTGGGCTAATTAATATTAATAATGTCATTATTTCTTAATGAATATTCATGCAGTAAATGGTTAAACTTATTATTTTTTTGCCCAAGTCTTTATTTCCTGCTGCTACTTATTACAGTTGCCTCATAGAGTTTGGCAGAAAATATAAAAATATGTAAATTAAGGTATATTAATTGAATACTATAATAAAATATATGCATGTAGTAGGAACATTTATCGACTTTACAAACAGTAACTAATGTACTTTGGTACATAACACTAAACTGCAAAGCCGTAAAATAGCAGATGTCTAGATAGAAGTTCACATTCACCAATGTGGAAAAATAGTCAACCAGGGAGAGTCACATACGAAAAGACACCGCACCAAACACTATAAAACAAGAAACGACACAGCCACAAGACAAAACATAACGGGACGCATATCAAGACGAAAAACATTAAACATTAAGCATATTAAACAACAAAGCTGACCATAGGCTGAATGCAGGATTATCGTCTTGGAATGGTCAATAGCCAAAAAACGGCTACTGGAGGCTTAAACCTGGTTTACAGGTACCCACCCCTCGCTCTTCTCCCACTTTCACCCAAGCCAAAATGTAAATAAAATTCACTCTCCAGACAACTTCACAAAGATGTAGGTGTAATTAATGACAATAAATTAAGTTGAAACATTAAGAAAAACATATAATAGAGAAAGTAAACAAGGCAAACTCGGTACTTGGTGTTATTAGACGATCCTTCGAGTACTTGGATAGGCGAACATTCAAAATGATGTATACAGGTCTTGTACGGCCACACATATTATATGCTAATTCGGTTTGGAGACCATACAAAAAGAAATATATTATAAAGTTAGAAAATATTCAGAGAAGAGCTGCAAAACTTGTTCCCGGGCTATCGGAATTGACATATAAACAAAGGCTAAGGAAATTAAACCTACCAACACTGGCATAGAAGGTTAAGAGGTGATATGATTGAGGTTTTTAAAATCATTAGGCATTGTTACTACTTTGACAGTGATAAACTATTCAAGCTTAGAGAAGGAACAACAAGAGGTCACCGGTATAAGCTTTATAAGTCAATACCAAGACTTGGTATAAGAAAACATTCGTTTACCAACAGAGTTATACACCACTGGAATTCCTTGCCAGATATTTTTGTTAATGCAAACACTGTATTAACATTTGAAAGAAGACTAGACAGGTTCTGGGGACAAACCGAACTTGTACAATTATGAGGCACATATAGCAACCGGACGCAGAACTTATAATGAAGAGCTGGAGTTAGAGGCTGATGGCAGCCTTCTCCCAGAAGTGAACTTATGGTAACTTATGGTAAAATGAATAACAATGCCTGCTAAGACTAAATGAATTTAAAATAAACGCAGGAGGTAAACAAGCGACGTCATCATTTAAATTACGCCATAATTTAAAAGTACGGGAAAAATACATGAAGCATTTCCACAGCTATATTTTTAAAAATAACTATTAAACTCTTAATCTTTGTTTTAAAATAACTATTAAACTCTTAATCTTTGTTTCAATCCCAATTTAACGTTTACAATGAAATGTTTCAATTATGTATTCGAGGGCAATGGTAAGGAACATATCTTAAAGGGCAACAACATTGTAATGTTTTCCCCGCGTCCCTGTTTTGGAGATTGAACGATATAACACGATTTTAGCCATACCCGAAGGCGCCAATTGTTCGTTAACATGTCACATTTGGAAAATAACAGACTAACAGCCAATAAATGTTGGGAGTGGAATAATGTAATAACATCTTTATTGTTTAGTCGCAAATTTAATACTTCATCAAGGGAGTTAGCTTTTACTATCAGAAAGGCTTTGGAATTCTGGAGCCAGAAATGAAACTGATATTTTGCAGATACCCTTCAAATAGAAATAAATGACACATTTTAGTCTGAATGACAGTATGTTTTTAACAAGAACAAATCTGATTATGCCAGCTTTCATGGTTAGGCAATTAGACCCGATGTTCTTAACCCTTTCCCCGTTCTATGTTTATTTCAATATCAAAACCTACTTAATATTCATGAACACAATAGTTAAAAATGAAACATGGAGGATGGAATACTGTAGCCTTTATAGAATATTAAGAAACAACCTTATCAAATTCCATAAGCAAACAGAGCAGACCCTAATATGAGCCGTCTGATCTGGGTCTACTCTATTTTCAAATGCGTGAAAAAGCGTTTATATGAAGGAAGGGGTTAATCTGATAAGTAATACTTCTGATTTATGATCACCGAATAGAAAGTGTTATTTTCCGTGTCTTAGACCCTTTATTAATGATTCTAACACGACTCTGAACCTGCGGCATATAAACAAAGAATACCGCGATAATGAACTGCAAGCGCGGCATTTCGATTTCGGCTATTCAATTCAAAGTCGTGTAGAGTAAATGTAACAGCAAAAATTGCATAACCACTGACAACGCTTCCGGTTTTGCCGTATTCTCTGGGAGAAGTTTTTTTCATTAAAAAGTCGAAACAACAAATTCATAGCTGTGCATTATCGCGCATTAGGTCACAGTTAGTCGTAGAGATGTGGGTAATCAGATCGCTAGGCCTATAGGCCTCGTGATCTAATGACTCCACATTTCAACTGCTAACAGTGATCTAATGCGTCATAATACACAGATACGAATTTGTTATTTCCTACATATAAGATGTATGTAAGAAATAATAAATCAATGAATAGTAATAGTATTTGACCAATGGTCTTTAAGTCATGGAAGAAATTGTTGAATCAGATTTGACCATTTCACATGTAGACATTGCAGACACTGAGTCTACATAGTCAGTCTGGTATTGCCTACATATAAGATGTATGTAAGAAATAATAAATCAATGAATAGTAATAGTATTTGACCAATGGTCTTTAAGTCATGGAAGAAATTGTTGAATCAGATTTGACCATTTCACATGTAGACATTGCAGACACTGAGTCTACATAGTCAGTCTGGTATTGTCTGGATATGGGTTAATATGCGACTATATCAAATAAAGCATTACGACATGAACGCAAAACAATAAGGGTTTTTAAGAAACACATTGTTATGTTAACGTAAGTTCTCTTATCCCTTATCCCGCTATCAGCGATCTGACTCGCACTCCCAAACAGCTTGGGCCAAGATTAGACGCCGAGTTACTCGGCGTCTTATCAGAATCCAAGCTGTTTGATACTCGGTGAATAATTTCACAAAGTCTAATGGAATTGGAAATATTCAAACTTGAATCAAATCCAGCTTTTGGCAGACATTACTTTTTCTCTTAACTCTTTGCATGCTAAGTAATTTTCTCGTCTGCAACAATTTTCGTCAGCTTCAATTCTTAAAATAAACTTTCTCTCATTTTGTTTGCAATAATATGGCCAAGATGACAAACAGTTTGGACCCTGATGAGACGTCGCATTATGCGGCGTCTCATCTGGATCCAAACTGTTTGCATAGGTAATCACAGTTTCGCCGCTAGCGTGCTAGCTACCAAAAGGACCTCCTGCCAATCAGGACCAGTTCATTATTTATGTCAGGTTTGTTCACCTGTGGAACTAATAAAACATCCTATTGATGTACGAGGATGTGCAATGGGTTTTCACTATCGTATAGTGAAAAATAGTTCAAAGTCCCATAACTGTAGTACAATGGTTGGAGCAAACAATCCTTTCTGTAAGTACATCTCCACATCAAGGTTGGTTATGTATGTAATGTTTTGAACGTTTGAAGTAAATCCCCCATTTAGTAATGATAAGTTGGTTGGACATTTAGTAATGAACATATATGAGGGACGTACGAACGTACGTACGTACGGATGAACAAGAGCACTTTGATATATCCCCCGCCTTGTTGGGGGCATAACAACAATATGCGATAATGATTGCAACCCATTATTCCTAGGCCAGTTGTCAACCAGTGCCCATCTCATATAAACAATAAAATCCCCTCTAAACCGGTCTTTTAAATTAGTATCAATTCTGGTCTTTATTACAGATGGGGACTTTTCTGCATTGAGCAGGAATTTATCTAAATTATGCATAACCAAACGCCCGATTCAAAGGGGTTTACTGTTATTGAAAATTTTGTAAACTAATAACACGAATGTTTTTGATTATTGCTTTTCCTTTTGTGGATTAAGACAATAACTTCCAATTTAAACCCGTCCATAAATGCGACGATTTGTCATTTAAATTGTTTTCCATTGTAAAGGGAAGTGACGTTTCTGTTAGAACAAGTATTCTAATTCAATAGTATAAAACGCCCAAACGAGGTTTAACTAATTTTTCTCTCTTAAGTTACAAGAAATTGTAATCTTATAATGAGCAAAATCGACTTAAACAAATGAAACAATCAAATAGTGAAAAAGCGAATGCAACGATGTATATTAAACATTTCGGAAGTCTTTCATTAATAAATCAACACAAGTGTCTTAAACAGTGCATTTTTTTTTATTGACGCCAGTCGTTATGCATGCAGTTGTGCCTAACTTAGTACCTTCATGTTTGCCATCACCTGCGCTTCAAGACCTAAAGCACAATGCGTTAAAATGCCAATATTCAGAGATTTAGTGCAAAAATGTCTATCGTTTGGACGGTTTTTATTCTCTCTTTATCTGTAGGATTATATGGTATTTGTTATTTATTGGAAAGGAATGCAGCTGTATGTGGAATTCCATATAATGTTGAGACCGCACCATCGTTCATTTGAAGGTGATAGTTTTGAGATACGCTGGGCTTGTCAAAGGTTCTTAAAATTTCATCATGTTAGATACTGGTATTTAGTGCATCATTAATTACGCGAACCTTGGCCGTTGTGGGTTGAGTTTACCACCGTTTGAACATACGTTCATCTATGTGCTGATAGTGGGGGAGGACCAAAACTAGTCGTTTATGTATGATAAACCTATCAAACAAAGATCAGACCTATCACAAGCGAGATCGAGGGGTTTGTTTTCATATAAAACATACGAAGAACATGTCCTGAACTCGAACCCCAGGGACAACAATGATTATAAGTGAACGACTTTTAAAATATGCGAAGGAGTCTCCCCTACTGAGTTGAATCATTAATTATAAGGACACAGCAAAATGAACGAAAGAAAACATGAAATTAAAAAAACCGAGCGACTAGATTGGTTTCCGTATAAACTTGCTCTTTTCATGTAAATTACACATCCTACGATCGTTATCAATAAAGTTACCCATTTCGCCATGAATTAAAATAATTAAAACTCAAATTGCATTGATTTTGCCTTCCGACAGTCATCCAGAATGTCGAATGTGACATTAAGAAGTTCTAAAACTCCAAATGGGATACTGTTTTGCCCTATCCTTAAAAAATAAATCAACATCAGAATTGTATTGGTCATATTGTGTTGCATATTACATCAATTTTATATCATATTCTTGATATTTGCAAACATAATGGTATAATTGCATTGTTCTAATGTCTGTTATTTCCCGTTATTTGTTGATTAAACTCACACGATCCTTAAACTTTAGCATTGCCTTAATGCATTCGCTAAAGTTTATTTCTCTAGCCCCGTGACTAGTAGTATATATTGCATGTTTACTGTCAACTAGTCAAACATTTTCGCGGAGGTAGATTGCCGAAACTGGGTTAAACCTATATAGACAATGTTACATACGCAAATGGGTTAAACCTATACAGACAATGTTGCATACGCAAATGGGTTAAACCTATATAGACAATGTTACATACGCAAATGGGTTAAACCTATATAGACAATGTTACATACGCAAATGGGTTTAACTTATATAGACAATGTTACATACGCAATTGGGTTAAACCTATATAGACAATGTTACATACGCAAATGGGTTAAACCTATATAGACAATGTTACATACGCAAATGGGTTAAACCTATATAGACAATGTTACATACGCAAATGGGTTTAACTTATATAGACAATGTTACATACGCAATTGGGTTAAACCTATATAGACAATGTTACATACGCAAATGGGTTAAACCTATACATGTATAGACAATGTTACATACGCAAATGGGTTAAACCTATATAGACAATGTTACATACGCAAAGGGATGTTATCTACAAATTTCGGGTCATATCCATTTTCATGATTTGTTTATAAAACGCATTAAAACATTTAAAAAGAAAGGTTATGATCCTATTATATTGCAACGCACTGCATGTTTGGTTATCGACCCTTTTACAGTCGGTAGCTATGCTTCCCTCTTTGCTTGCACGATGACAGGCCGAGGGTATTACTCTATGATGGTATACTCTTAAACTTGGATACAGGATGAGCTTACCAGGCTCATGTATTACTTTTTCCCCGTCGTGCCCTTAACGGCTTACCTGCAGGTGCTCTGACTTCAGCAAAGTCATTGAGTACATATTTGACGGATTTTCACAGTTATTATGCTATGTTTTACATGTTGTCCTGTGTTCACCGTCGTCTATGTTGTGGGTAAGTCCAGCGGGGATACCTTTATTTACACTATTTGTAAAGCTAGGGTGACTTTGAGAGAAGTGTGAGGTTAGGACGTCCGTAAACCGGTTTAAACCCCCCCAGTGGTGTTTTTGCTACTGACCGTGCGAAGGCGGTACTCTCTTTGTCATCCTTCCTTTTGTTTGCCTTGCGTCTTTGTGCTTGTGATTTTGTTAATGTGTGGAACGTTTGTCTCTGGTTCTTGTGTGTCTTTTGGTGTTTTCTGTGTTCATCTCGTGTGTGAGTGTGCGTTTGGGTGTGTGGTTGTGTGCGTGTATGTGTTTCATGCTGTCTATCGGTGTTTTGGTGGTGGTTGCGTCTTGTATGTGGCTTTGCCTGCTTGACTTTACTACTTTTCCATTAACCTATGTAGACAATGTTACATACGCAAATGGGTTAAACCAATATAGACAATGTTACATACGCAAATGGGTTAAACCTATATAGACAATGTTACATACGCAAATGCATAATGTTAATAACTTCTCAGTGGTTCATACATAGCTGTATAGTTTAGGAAAAAACATACAAAACCACATTGACGAGTAAATCGGCATCTCATCAATATGCATGCTGTTTGACAACCGGTTTTACAAAAGCTTTAACGAATGGGAGGTAAATATAAAACTGCAGACATTTTACAGAATTACAAAGGATAATGAAACTCGTTATTATGTAAGTCATGAATAATTCAAAGTTGTATTGCTACAAATCAAACTAAAAGACAAATAAGGGCTGGTTTGTTTCTTAAATACGTATACTGAATCGAAGTTACACAATTTGCCTTTGGTTGAATATTTTATCCCATTTATACCAGCTATAACGACGTAGAGTAGCTTGGAAAGTTCAATCCTTAACCATAAGCACGTCACTGGCGAATTTGTTAATACCTTTAAACCTTTCGGCGCCAAATTTCTAGTTGTCGTCTACAATCCAAGTTTGTCAACTCATTCAGTAAAATAGGGAAATGAGATAAATAAATGTAAATTTCAAAGGAATAAAGCAGAGATATAGAAATAGAGATTGAGACAAAAAGTGACTGTGGACTGGGACTGCACTCTTTGTCGTGGTGCATTTATGCGACATTGCCGGTGAAAGGGTTAAACACGTTATATTTTCAGATCATACACCATATAATTAATATGGAAATATACACCATATATGGAAATACACCATATAAGTCATCAGGATCCAAGTTGTTTGATATTCGGCCAATATTCTCGTATAATAAACACTTGGGTGTAATGTAAACTGGAATCAGATCAGAGCAAATATCATGCTTTACCGCAGTTCGGTAAAACCTCTGTAAACCGGAATTATAGTACATAATTTAGATACTTTTAGGCAGGTGGCTGCTTAATGCAGGGTGAGAGGTGACTTTCACCCCGTATTAAGATGACACCTGTCTCCAAGACCGATATTTATATTAAATTTAATGTCCGGTCTAGAGGGGTTTTACTGTACAAAGGTTTATTTATGTCATCCAAGAGTACAATTCTAGATAGAAGTTTCACCAAACTGCTAAATAAATTACTCTTGCTGATATCGCAGCGAAACAATTGGTTCACACACATCCCTAGATGGCACTTGGATCAATGAAAAGTCATTTTAAAACCATTTGTTTGAATTAATGATCTACATGACATGCATTCTGAACGTCAACCATTTTAAGTTTCCCAGGCATCCACACAAACTGATCAACATTAAGACAAATTAGTAAGCAAAAATACACCAATACCATGACCCGGGGCTTAAAAGGAAACCAGTTGATATTTTGTTTTATCTAAAACGTCTACAGTTACACCTACGTTGGAGACAGGCAAATGTTTTATATCCTAGATCAATGGTCCCGCTAACCCCCTTAGTCAACACGTTTGCTGTAACATTTTAATAAAACAAACAACAGTGTTTGAAGGAACACATGTGTCACCTGCTCGAATGTGAAACAAAACTGTTAATCCACTGGAGTGCGAAAATCAGAATAAAGGGGAATAACTAAAAAAAAGTATTACATGTAGAGTGATGAACCTTAGTTAAATCAATGGTCATTCTCAGTGTTGTTATATTGTCTGGTCCTTCGGGATCATTAGTTTTGATGTTATTAGTTTTGAAAATTGAAAACTGCTTAAGCCGATGATAGGGGGCGTGAGTAGTGTTTCACTTTTAATTGCTGCTCATGAACAGACTCGATACAACCGAGTCTGCAATTTTCTCTTTTAGCATTGCTTCTTTTGCTTTCGATGGATCTCCTACTTTCAGACTATTGTTCCTATTATGCATTGCGTGGTCTCTTATAACCTCTTCATGTTGTCCATTTAAATCTCATCTCATAATTTAATTGTCCGAATATATTATATAAATGAATTTAGTTTCTGTTTAAGGTCAACTTCTGCAAGAAATAATTTACCGACATGATATCGAATAGCACATAACGCAGATCCTGATCAGGTTAGAAGATCCATACAATATCCTGTATATCTAGGTCTACATTTAAATTATGTGCATATGTCCCTTTGTAGGCATTAATAGGTTAAACTACGATGTTTAGTATTGCCGAATTATTTGTGTTGAGTAACGACCGTTTCTGCTTACTATGGGCTACTTGGAGGCCACAAGGAGAGAGAGAGGGAGAGAGAGATAGGAATACAGAAAACCCCGGGCGCGATGTCCTACTCTTATTATCGATAGAATTTCTCTGGTTCTTTTAGATGCCCAGTGTAAATCACTGATTCATCGTACCTCGGTTTATAGTCTCGTCTGAAGGATATACCGTCGTATACCACATGATACCGATTAAATTAACCCTAATATTGCTGAATTTTAAAATGCATTTCTCTTTCTTTACCCATGTCATGTTGTATAATTGCATGTATCTTCACTGTCTAAGAATATTTCGCAGTGCAATCACTGCTGTGGAGTGCACTGGTTGCACAATCAAATTGTAAATAGTGCAGACCATGATCAGACAGCTCATGCAGTCTTATCAGGGTCTTCACTATTAATAGTAAGGTATATTGACATGGATAGTGTGTTAGTGTGTTAAAAGTGGGAAATCAGTCTTACAGGAAGTGCCACACACTAAAGGGCAAGACACCCAATCAGGAAACAGCACTTTACAAGACATGCCGTGACAAAACACACACAAAAATAAAACATTTACCATAAAAACAAGAACAACAATAAAGTAGAACGGCCTTGGCAAGTAGCCAAAAACAAGTGGACTTAAAGATCTGAAAAGAAAGATGTGAAGGGAAAATTGCAGGCTCGGTTTTATTGAGTCTGTTCTTTAGCAGTTATTAAAAGTGCAACACTATTTATGCCCCTAGCACCGGCTTAAGCGGTATTAAATTTTCGTGACTAAAAGCATTGAGACTGATGACCCAGAATGACCAGATAATATAACAACACAAAGAACGAAGTACGGGGCGACTTTTTCCGGACGCCACACGAGCCAGTTTTGAGGGTGTCAAGGTTCACGTTTATGCCACTTTCACCCATGTCAAAATGTAAAGTAAGATACCCCTCCAGTTGGAAAAAACCACAATGTCTTATCTTCCATTTGGTACCAGTTTTATAGGTTTATGACAAAAACTGGCTGTGATATGGGCGAATTTGTAGGTATAGGTCGTCATTACAAAAACTGTGGTGTTGCCATTGAAACGGTTAAAATTTAAACTTGAGTACATTCGCGATTCTAATTCAGGAGACTTTTTCTGAACATTTTGGTACCCATGAAAACAAGTCTAGGGGGTGGGGTGCATAGTAGACCATTGGCTCCCTGAGTACTATAAATACGCCTTTCTACGCCTTTGCAAACAGAGTAGTCCCAGATCAGACGGCTCCAACAGGAGCTTCGTGAACAGGGTCTGCCCTATTTGCTCTATTGTGAAATATTATAGACCTATTTCTACAGTTTCTGTCGTGGCTAAACGTTGATGTGTCCATATACCATAAAGGAAATACATCTAGTTAATTAATATTCATGATGTCATTATTAAATATTCTTACATGAAAAACTCATGGTGGAAAGGTTTCATGCAGGGAGAAACTCACCCAGAAAAGCTCTTTCTTCATGACTTTCATCCTGCATTAACTCATTCTCTCCTAGGCTATTTTTAGACCAAACCTCTTTGAATAAATCTATCAACTATAGAAAAGGAGAGTTTAAGAAGTGTGTAGTATTGAAACCATTGTGATAAATAGAGCATTTGCTCCTTGGGAGCAAATGCTCTATTTATCACAATGGTTTCAAAATGTGAATTTTATAGAGGCGCAAAAATGCGTCACTAGGAGGGAATGTGTTAAGCAGCCACCTGCCTAAAAGTATCTAAATTGTTCTCTGCCGGGGTTTTACTGTACAACCATAAATGTACAACTGACAAGTGGAATGATCCATCCGTGTTTAACTGTAGAATCCAGTCTGTATGAAGGTTCTAAACTTTTGGCTACTGACCGTTCCAAGGCGGTACTCCTACATTCACCCCATGGTTAACTTTGTTATTTAATATGCTTAATGTTTTATATTTTGATATGCGTCCCGTATTAGGTTTTGTCTTGTGGCTGTGTCGTTTTTTGTTTGATGGTGTTTGGTGCAGTGTCCTTTCGTGTCGATCTCCCTGTTTGACTGTTTTTTTTCTCCATAATTGCTAGAGGTTTGTGAATAACAAACAGTGGAGACGCTGATCAAAAGGCCCCTCTAGGAACCCTCTGATCTGGGTCTGCGCTGTTTGCAAATGACAGTGCACTCGTGTCCCGCGTTCAAAGGGTAAACGGTAATGACATCATCTATTCTCAAGCAGCACACAATGACGCATTTCAACTTAACGTCTTAAGTCATACGGGTAATTATACCCACTATATCATATAAGTGTTAGTGATATAATAAGGTAGGTGAAAGTATATTCCTAATCTTTATTACATCCATTTCCCTTTTCTCAAAAGTTTAGGCTCTTGGAATGCCTCTTGACATGTTTCAAATGCCTGTTAACCCTTTCACCGCCGATGTCGCAAAAATGCACCTCGACAAATATTGCCTAATCCCAAATTAGTCACCGCCATGAATAGGCAGCGTCTGATCAGGGACTTCATTACATATCTACCTATGGATTATAATATTGTGAGTCAAAACGTCATTTGTTTCGATCATTTCAGGGTTAATAGAATCTACTATCAAATCTTGGTTATTGTTGCTCTACTTAGGGCGTAGTCTATTATCTTAACTCTTTCGCTGCCAAATGTTGTCGTCTGCAAAATTGCCATCTGCATATATTTTCTTCATGTTTGTTTCAAGAAACAATCAAGAGTAACAAACAGTCTGCATCCAAACTGTATGCATAGGAAATCACAGATGCGACATTGGCAGCGAAAGAGTTAAATAATTTAAAGCAAATATAACAAGTGTATATGTCGATATGTCTAGCATGTCTGAAACGGAAGCGGAGGAGTAAAGGTTTTATCCCAGTGTTTATGAAAATCGGGTGAAATTCCGATTTATTAAACCAATGTACTTCGTGTACAAGTTTCGTCTAATTTCCCTTGGACGGGACTGTCTACTTATTTAACTGATGATATATTGTCTTTCCGAGTGACATAAACATGAACACATTGTCATATCAATCAGACTGGATCCTGGTAATATGTCCAGTTATATGGCGTCTCTTCTAGACTCAGAATGATATATTCGCCCCTGGCAGCGTAAGAATTAAATGTTTATATTTTTGGATAACATTCAATTTGAATAAACAGACTAAATACATAAATGTTACAATGGTTTTGGAACTGTGTTTATACTGCACGTCGAGACAAAAGTTTTTGTTTAAAATTGATCTGAATGTATTTTGCGACAAATGTCATGATATGATGTAGACATTCTGGCCCATGGACAAAAATAATAATATACAATTGAACATCGATATCTCGAACACGGATAGCTCTAAGTTCCAAGTAAAACGTCCAGTCCTTGCAAAATTTATAATACAGAATTTTTCTAAATGTATCATTGTGCATATCTAGAAACATATGTGACAGCTTAAGGCAGGTCGAAAGTAATGTTGAAAGCTCCTGTGTAATTTTCAGCATTACTTTCGATCTCTGCATTTAGCTGTGACCTTGAGAAAGTGTCAAATTAGAAATAGAAAGACTCGAACCTCAGTTATCTCGAAGTAATATGTATGTTCCCCTTGAAGCTCAAGAGATCGCCGAAGTTCAACTATATGTGGGATTGACATGAGTTTGCTTGGAAGAAGAATAGATGTGTGTGTGTGTGTGTGTGTGTTGCATTTATATAATGGACTGTTTGAAAAGCAGGATCTAAATTGTTTGGTATTCATCAACAGTATTCCAACGTCCACAAAGTTACAAACAGTTTAGACCCTGTTGAACGCGATGCCTTTTGCTCGACCACAGGTGCCCTTCGCATGTTATGTCTCAACAACAACTTCATCACAAATACATTCTTTTTTTAATCACATGTCATAAGTATCTAAAACATATTAAAAGATAGTTTTCTGACCAAACCAAAAAAAATGTGTTTTTTCGCGAACAGCCCTGCTCTATATAATAAGTAAAAGGTATTCAACTCGAAATCTGCTAAAAATCGATGGGTTCATTCACTGCGATCGTCATTGAAAGTGTGACAATTGGCTCCGTTTTAATAGTTTTACCCATTCCTCAACTTTTGTTTATTTGGGTTATTTAGTAGTTTAGAGAGTATTTAGTTCTTCTGCTTTGCCCTAAGGAAGCGGCTAACAATTAATGGAAAGAAACTACCCAGTAATGTGAGTAATTACATCATAATTTGCTAGTTATAGTTTAAGACTTATTGGTTTACAATATTGAAACGATGATGTGGTATATTTGTACAATGAAAGGTATTTGAATGGCCAGCTACGTGATTCAAGAACGACAACATGTGGGGACGAATAAGTTAAGCGTGGTACCAAGAATTAACAGGGTACCATTCATAAGTGTATATAAACAGTGATTTTCTATTGCATGGCGCATTTGCCTCTCGATCGACGTAGAGTTAACATCGTTGATAATAAATGCCATTAGTGTTTTAACTTTGGTTAGTGTGCGGAAGGGGACACTCAGACCGGATTGTATGTTTATATATTTTATATAAACTGCGTTCCAACGTGCAGAGTCTCCTATACCAAATACACGATATACCGGGTTATAACAGCGCTTAACAGATAGGACTGAGTGTGTACTGAGTACATGTATAGGACCGAGTCGGTGTTTGACTCAGTCGTTGGTAGACTCGGTGCTGGACCCATTCATAGGACCCAGTCAGTGACTGAGTCGGTCATAGGACTTAATCATATTGCATGAGTCTCAGTGATCTATACGTTCACTGAACCCGTAGGTCTAGGGCTTGTATATCTGACCCGTGTTGGAATACCGGCCTTGGAGTTTATACTGTTTCTTACCATTTGGTATTAAACACTGCATTTAAAACTTAGTTATATTAGAACTGGTTAGACTGGGTAGTTTCTTACTGAGTAATTCTGTTTGATTCTGTATATATTAAATCATAGACCCAATCATTGTTTGATTAAGGGAATATCCCGACCCATTCATTCATTTAGTTTGTTTAATCACAGAAGCAGATAGCTTGAGGAAAATTATATTATATAGATCTAGTGTATTTTGACCGAGTCATACATAAGCAAAGAAGCTTCAGGAATATTTGTATATATAGGGTGCACTTGGTCAGGGTACTGAGTGAGACACGCTCGAGACACGTTACAAAAGCTTATTTGACCACGGATTTCCATAAACCGTGTCTCATTTATCAAAGAAATCATCACTCTTGATTAGCAGTCATCTATCTTATCTCAGAATATTAACACGCTTTCACAACGAGTCGCCAAAGTGACAACCAACCTCTCTAGGACACATATTCACTTTGAGGTTCGAAATAGAAATACGCTATAATTCAAGTAGAAACACCATATAACTGGTCTATAAGGCATTGCCTCAGTATGATAGCATGACTGGATATCGTGTATTCACAATTTCTTCAAATAATATTTTCTAAAAATCTCTACAAGCTTGAAATTGATATCGGCGAAAGTCACTACTTTCGGTTTGTAAGTCTTTACTTTCGGTTTCAAACCGAAAGCAATGACTTTCACCGATATCAATTTATGTGGTCGCGTAATACAGGTTCAATGTTTAGTTGAGGAAAAACTACTAACATGTATGCTTTTATGAGAAGTTGGAAAATCATCAAAATTTGCCATTTTTAAATAAGGCAAAGAATGTTCGGAATCTACAAAAAATACATGTTCATTAGGAAAAAGCTATACATAGCTAATGTCGTAATATTTGACTCCGACAATAAATATATATTGATTTAATTTACATCCACTGTATAGAGTCTTAAAATGAAAGTTATTACAATGAATGATCAAATTATTGATGGAATTTTTCCTAATCCTCCAATACAAAGCAGAGCTAAGCGTTAGACATTTTGGAAAACAATGTTTTTCTACCAATGTTTGTTTTGTTTGACATTTGTCAAAACATTTTATTATACTTAAAAATGTTTATTATATATCTATCAGCTTTCATTGAACTAAGTGACATCTATGATGTACATGTATTATCCAATAGCGCAACTTTCCTTATGCTTGGTTTGATTCCAGAATTCCTTCTGGGCGTTTTGTCAGTTAAACTACATAATGTTGTTGCACAATGTTTACTTCCTGATGTTGTATATATTGTGTTCATCTTTTATATTGATTACTTAATTAACGTGTTCATTCACAAACAGTCTGAAACAAATAAAATATTACGACATATGTTATGTGTAGCTTTGTGCCTAATGAACATGTATTTGTTTATAATCTGTGTATAGAATCCAGTCTATATCAAGGTTCTAGATTTGCTAGAGGTTTGCGCATAACAAACAGTGGAGACGCTTATCAAAAGGCTCCTCTAGGAACCTTCTGATCTGGGTCTGCACTGTTTGCAAATGACAGTGAACTCGTGTCCCGCGTTCAAAGGGGCAAACGGTAATGACATCATCTACTCTCAAGCATCACAAAATGACGCATTTCAACTTAACATTTAATTATACCCACTATATCATATAAGTTTTAGTGATATAATAAGGTGAATGAAAGTATATTCCGAATTTTTATTTCATCCATTTCCATTTTTCAAAAAATTAGGCTCTTGGAGCTCCTCTTGATATGTTTCAAATGTCTGTTAAATATTGGCCCATGAATCATACTATTGTGGGTCAGAACGTCATTTTTTTCGATCAGTTCAGTGTTAATTGAACCTACTACTTGCTCTTGGGCATTGTTGCTCTTCTAGGGCGTAGCATATTATCTTAACTCTTTCGATGCCAACTCCTACGTGGTGTTTCATTTAACAGTTTACACAGCTTGAATTTTAGGTCTTATTTTCACTGACCCAACAAAGCCATGTGCACTGACTCTAACGCAAATAGATTTAGATATATGATTTTGAAATAAGTGAGGAGGAATAAGTTTACTAAATACCGGTATTAACCATTTGTTTGTCAAATACTTTTTTTTATTGCATGCCAACCACCAGTAACAAAGACATGAATGCGCGCACCTGTGCAAGCTCTATGCGGAGGCCACCCCGAGAGACATTGGACAGGGGCCCAAACAATGCATGAAGATCAGGCAGAGGAGTACCATAAAACACTCTGAAAAATATCAGAGCTGCAATAAACCGCGGCCCGAAAGAGCTTTGCCGAAATATGGAGATTATCCGGGACAAAGAATTTGCATCCACAATAAAATGCTGAACCAATTTGAAAACAAATCTGCAACAGGGTGTGCCAAGACCAACATAACATTTCCCAGCGACCCCGTCTTGGATTTCATCAGCAGTTGAAAATAAATTTGCTTATCTTCAGTGTTGATAAATCCAGGAATGAATACATCAGTCCTTTACATGAAACCAAACAGAAAAATCACCTAGGTGGTATCAGTCAGTCGTTGGGAGAGTCTTATGATAAGCGTTTGTATGCAACTGGAGGACACAACTGCCCTGTCTCAGCCATCAAAATGTTCTAATCCAAAACCGACAAAATGCTGTAAGACTTTTCAACCACTGGTCACAACATTCACTGAAAAATCTATAACTTCCCACATGGTACACATCTACACGAGTCGAAGCTAGACAGTTCATGGCTGACATCTGCAAAAATACAGGTATTCAATATCACTTTGTCCATTCAACCACAACAACTGCCATAACCGCCTTGAATGATACAGGCATTACAAACAGAGTGACCATGTTCATGCCACACATGTAATGATTCACTTAAATCCTATTCTAGGCGTCCATGCGTATCACAGAAAAACAAAACCTAAGTGCTGGGAACTGCATCTGCAGGGCTAATTGAGGCTTCACCTCATTAACTTTCAATTCCATGTATGTATCATTCAAGACCCCGTTGCCACAAGTACCAGCGTCTCTATATGCACTGAAAGTCAACAATCGAAACGCTGGCCATAGTCATACTCATTCGAGTCGCACTACCCTATCCACATTCTCTTCCATTAGCGACACAGACTGCCACGATTAACAGTTTTATCTGGCATGTGAATACCCAGCTTAATAGACCGCTAATCACCTTTCTACACGGTTCACTTGCTCGGTAAACACAGACAGTCAATCGCCAAGCATATTTGGGTGGTAGGACCACCGACTTACCGCAAGTCAGCTGGAGGTCTTCCTTGCATGAAAATTCCAAATGCCCAGGCTGGGTTCCCAAAATGATTTGTTTTTATCATGACAGAAAGTGTAGAACCAGATGTATATTATTTCACAAGTTAACACAACCAACTTTGTATACCTGCCATGGAACAATTTGTACTGTTCCATGCAACATTATCTCGAGCGAACAACATTACGTCTAGATCAGTGAGCGCTTATTAAAGTGTGTGAATGACGTCATCCGCGTCATCCGACTGACGTCATCCGACGCTTGCAATTTCACAAACGAACATCATTAAAACAGTTTTTTGTTTTGTTTAATAATTTGGGATATGTCGCGTTTTGCGACTACTTTGGAGGAGGATCTGTCAAGATTGGACAGTGAAAAGGACTTCGCCAGTACCAAGTGTTTGATGAATAGAGGTATAAACTGTTCCATGATTTTTAAGCACCGAGAATAACTTTAACGTTTTCAAACGGTTTATTGTTGCCATTGAATAAATCTTTTTGATGATGAACTTGATTGCGATGTCCAGTATAATAAAATAAATATCACATCCCATGGAGGACGACAACACGTATTGTCAACCTGGTAATGTCCACCTCGGCTAACGCCTCAGTGGACAATATCAACCTAAGGTTGACAATACGTGATGTCGCCCTCCATAAGATGTGATAGTTATATAGTGTCTTTATGAGGTAAAGGCGCAATAAATAGCGAGCCCATATTGTTGAAACTTTGGTCAAATTGTATCAACATTGCAGTAAACAGTACAAATTTATACGTCTTTCTACGCATTTGCACACAGAGAAGACCCAGATCAGACGGCTCATATAGGAGCCGTCTGATCAAGATCTGCTATGTTTGTACATGATATAATATAGATATGATAATACAGTTTCTGCAATGGCCAACAATAGTGTGTTCATATCTAATGGTAAACATTAAACCACTTAGTATTCATGGTGTAATTATTTCCTTCATGAATATTCATTCAGTAAAGGGTTAATAGCAATCATTTCGAATGAGACTATATTGAACACTTACACTACAACTTGATATCGGTTACAACATTGGCGGTCTTCTAAAATGTTCAGTTTGTAATTTTCTTCTATTTTCTTTCAAGAAATATAATAAAAACATTGAAACAGTTTAGATCCTTATGGGACATTAAGTAACTGTTTTCATAGGTAATCACAGATTTGCAGTTGAAAGCAAATGGGTTAAGTTTTTTTAAGTTTGGATCTGAGAGAAAATTGCGTTTCTAGTTGTCATTCATTCAAAAACGTGCATGCTCTTGGTGATTCATTGCTGCAAACGTTGCAAAGCAGACATCGCCGATGGCGAAAAAAGGTCGATTATTCAGCTTTAAATGCCACAGGACCCGTATATTTTTGCAGTTAATTGTAGCGCGTTTTTGTTACAAGTTGAGACATTCTGATGGTAATTTAGCATGCTGTCAGTTCTATTTTCCAGAAAACTAAACGAGTACTTCTTTATAAAGAAACATTTGAATTGCATGGACCGGTTTGACAGACAAAAGTCGACTCTGCAGTGTGAACATATTTAAAACCTGAGCTGAGAACAAACTAAAGGAATGTGTAAGTGTTTGTCCTATCAAAATGCTCATTTTATAGCTTGTACTGGTCTGAAGACGAAATTACATCTACTTCGATCGCGGCTCGCATTATAGGTTGCATTATATAAGGCGATGTTATGATTAATATATATCGAAGACATGTAAAATGTTCCAATTCCCATTATTATATCCTGGCATTAACGTCTAAATACAGTAAAACCTCTTTAAACCGTATGTTAAAATTAGTAATAACATCGGTCTTAAATACAAGTGGCAGCTTAATGCAGGGCGAAAGTCATGCAGAAAGCTCCCAAATGAACTTTCTGTATGCCTTTAACCATGTATTAAGCAGCCACTTGCCTAAAAATATCAAGTTATTCTCTACTAAGATTCAGAATGGATACCCACAAACCTGGCTTAAGTTCCCAGCAGTCTTTTTGGGCTACTGGTCGTTCCAAGGCGGTACTACTACTTTCACTCATTGGTCTACTTCTTTATTACATATTGTTAATGTTTAATGATTTATGTCTTGTAATTGTGTTGTTTCTTGTTTGATAACAGTTGATGTCGTGTTTGTGCGTGGCTCTCCCTGTTTGATTGTGTTACACCTTTAGAGGGATTTTTCTGTAACGGCAATTGCTACTTTACGGATTACAACCACTTCTACATGAATTGCAATCGCTTCTACACGGATTGCAATCGCTTCTATACGGATTGCAATCGCTTCTACACGGATTGCAATCGCTTCTATACGGATTGCAATCGCTTCTACACGGATTGCAATCGCTTCTATACGGATTGCAATCGCTACTACACAGATTACAATCGCTACTACGCGGATTAAAATCGCTTCTGCTCTGATTGGAACTGCTACTACACGAATTGCAAATTGCTACTAAACGGATTGCAATCGCTGCTACACGGATTTCAATCCCAACTATACGGATTAAATCGCTTCTACATTGATTGAAATCGCTACTAAACGGATTGCAAACGCTAATATACGGATTACAATCGCTTCTATACGGATTGCAATTGATGCATGGATTGCAAGTGCTACTACACGAATTACAATCGCTTTTACATGGATTGCAAAATTATCGTACATTCTTGTGAAAAGCAATTAACGCTGAATTGTCAATAGAATCTTCAAACAGGTAAGGGGTTCTGTGACGTTATTATATGTCTTTTTCATACTCTTGTCTATGGTTTTTGAAATCTTGACATGCTGTCGGTAATGAGCATGTAAAGAACACTTATATGCGTATGTGTATAGTATATGTGTATGATTTATGCCTATGTGTGCTCTTCATTTGCTATGAATCGGTGCTTGTAGAGTTCCCTTATGTTCAACGTCCCCTTGCGCTACGTATTATAGTGTCCTAAACTCCAACCATATACCACTCTGTGTCGCAAAGCCCAAGATCAAGCCCAACCGATGTTTACTTTTCATTGAGGCATTTTGTGAATTATATTTTAACATAATATTGCCTAAGTTGTGGCGTCACATCTTGTCTTTTGTTTTCGATGAGTTTGGGTGAATAATGGATTTCCGCCACTGCTAATATGATGCCGATGTGGAACAGGCAAGGAACATTTCTATGAAGTGCGTGTGCCTATGTGTGAGTGGGACTTTCATTTGTGCTTCTGGATTCCTGTGTACTTTCGTGTGTCGTTTCCAAATTTCCTGCCTGATTTCTATATTATTTTAACAATGAATATTCAGGGATTTAAAGATAAGTGTAGTTTGACAAACAGTGCAGTTCCCCAGGGGCCCTCTCATTTGGGTCTACACTGTTTACAAAGGACATTAGTGACCCGTTTCCCGCACTATAGGGGTTAAGGCTAACTCGGTACAACATAAAGTATCTTTCTAACATACAACGATCGCAACGTCCAGTTTGACGAGCATATGTCTCCTTGTTCACAACGAATATAAAGTCAGGGGCAGTCTCTAAATTCATGTTTATTACCTCCCTTTCTTGAAATGTTTCATGCATTTTGAAGAATATAATGTTACTATTACTTATTATTTAATAAGCTGGTATACCTTCATTAATAACCTTAAATACAGGACTATTTTGATAAATCTAATAACATGTATTATGCCAAGCAAACAGAAATCCGATGAAATCGTGCCACGGTGGCCATCTTGGGCGCCATCTTGTTTCTAGAAAAAAAATGCCCAAGGGTGCCATTCTGGCACCAGGTGGATTTTGAACCTCCAAGGCCTTGTCTATCAGAAGATGCAATAAAAAAAACCTTGCCAGCCATTGCACGCTTACACTGCTTACACGCTTGGCTGCCGGACTATGTGTGTAAAATTTAGTGAGAATTCGACAAATACTTTCCAAGAAAGAGTCCGGACAAAATAAAGGGCAAACAAAGGGCCGTAACTCCTAAACGACCAAAGCGATTTATCTGGCTATCCAGCTTGACAAAGATATAATAGCCACAAACATCTGTGAAAAGTTTGGTGAGAATTGGACTAATACTTTCCAAGAAAGAGGCCGGACAAAATATTTTTAAAGTCATTTATGCAAATAAAGGGCAGCGACACTTAAACGACTGAAGCGATTTACATGGCTAACTAACTTGACCAAGATATAATAGTCACAAACATGTGTGTAAGGTTTGTTTGGCAAATACTGTCTAAGAAAGAGCCCGGACAAATTATTCTAGATGTGCGTATGTACGTGTGTACGTACGGACAAGGGCAACCCTATAATGCCACCACTATGTGGGAGCATAAAAAGTAAGCTTTCTGCATTACCTTTGACCTGTATTAAGCTACCACCTGCCTTAAGACCCATACTTAGATCTTTTGATGGTCGCTTAAGACAGGTTCTACTGTTCCAATAGCAGGAAAAAGACCCTTGACATGACGGGTAATATTATCGGTATAGAGACAGACGTTTACGTTCCATGTGAGGGGTTTCTCCAAAAGCGATGTCGTTTGAAATTGGTTGGTATAAGAAACAGAACACAAACAAACCCTAATCGGGTCTACACTGTTTGCATGTGTACAATTTTCAGACAAATGTTCTAATAAAAAAGTTTAAACAACTGTTAAACATCGATCCTGGATCGCAAACAAACATTTTCCATCGCATTTTTCTCACCGAGTGAAAAGGTTCCACTACTTGTTCTGATCTGAATTCATATCAGGATAAATTCCATAGGATAATCATTTTAAGATTACTCGTATAGATGCGGATTTGAATGGAAGCACATTGCGTACTTTGAGTAGTTTGATCTAGTAAGATTTTCGCCTGTTTCAGTTTTCAAAATGGAATGTACGTCAATTTCTATTAAAACACCACCAGAGTGTCAACGTTTTTATACACCTGCAAACAAAGTTTCAGCGGATATACTGGAAGTATCCCAGTTGGTCGGGCGGTCGGTCGGTAAGTCGGTCGATCGGGCGTTTGGTCGGTTGGTTCGTCTGCATTTAAACAATGGTAGTTTGCGTTGCATACTCCTGCTTCAATTTGAAAGTTATTGATCTTATATTTGGTACATGACAACCACGAATGGTGAATGTGCGAGACGATGAAAAAGTATCTCCCCTTGAACTACGAGCATTATTTTGTCATTTGTGCCTCTAACACGGGTAGTTTTGTGTCGCATTATCAGCTCCTGAATCTGCAAACAATGCTGCTGTGCGAGTGTTTTTATCACTTTTAGCTCTGGACCCTAACTGTTTAGAACGGTTATAACGAACTCCACATTAGCGTCGCACGAGTTATATCGCAAGGTACGCTAACTGTTAAACAATGTGTAATTGTTTGCAAGTAAGATGTCTTTAGTTTATTGAGAGCATAATATTATGATGAACATACAGTATATAAAATGCCAGTCTCTATCAACCATTCGAATAGAGGAAACGAGTCTGCTAGCATTTGGAAATAGTGTATACCCAGGCCATAAGGCTAATATATAATGCAGAGGGCTAATAGAGTCTGCATTGTTTGTCATTGAAAACCAACGATCAGATTGAGGCCTTTCGGTATTACTGAACGGGCTGTAATGTTTAACAAACTTTGAATATTTCGCAATCAAAGGGTTAGCAGATCAGAAGAGGATCATTACCTAATGGACTGGTAACAAATGGTCTTTTGTACTGAACGAACCAATCGCAAAACATAACTCACCTGTGTGCAATCTTGTGACGATACTGTCAAACATTACAGGACGAACCATTTAAAACGTGAAATAAATGATGATAAATTTTGCAGGCGCATGTAATATGGCATAAATATGCCCTAAAGGACATGAACGGTTTCCATAATAGTTTATGTCCCTCCTTCGGTGGCCAAAGTAAGTAATATGTAGCGGATCATTATGGGTGTGAATAGTTTCAAAACTTGTTATGTTACGTGTTATCCCTCCAGCCGTTAAGACAGTAGGTGTGGAATAAACACCTCTTATGCATGTTGATTCAATGGATGCAATCTGTTATAATGATAGTAGCAATACTGATGTGCACCCTGTGATATGAGCAGGTTTATCTGTTACAACCTTGATCTGCATAAGGCAATTTTCTGATAAGCAAGTCCAAATTGCCGTAGCAGCTAATAAATTTCCTGGCAATATCAGCAAACAATACTGTTGCAGAAATGCAATTTTGTGATCATATTACGTATATAATACGTGCGTCATTATACCTGGCTAGACATATCTGAAATATATTGATTCATATTGCGCGAACACGAGACTATATATTATGATTTATTGCTCAAGGAGTATTCATTTGTACGATATAATTATAAATAGTATGAATATTAATTAAATATTTACTATGTCAAATGGACATGGGATTTGTTTTACTATAGAACAAACTGTAGAATCCTATCTATATTATACCATAAGCAAAGAGAGCAAACCCTAATCAGACGGCTCCAACAAGACGACTCTGTTTGGAAAGACATTGAAAGGTGCATCTATGGAGTAAAAGGTTAAGGAACTGATTGAATGTTTGACATTTTACTGGTTGTTATTTTTTTATCTAAATTTTTGTCTGAGTGTTTGACTTTTGTTGAAATGATTTATACGTCCAAACACTTTGAAACATGTTATGTGCTGATGGATGGATGGGTGTGGTTTCAGAACGCTGTGATTCTGAATATATCGCTGATAAATGACAATAAATTCTATAAGTGGGAGATCCTTCGAAAGCAAAAGTAGATATGTGAAAATTGCAGATTCGGTTTTTTGGAGTCTGTTCCTGAGCAGTTATAGAAACTGCAACACTACTCACGCCACTAGGACCGTCTTAAGCGGTATTCAAGATGATGGCGATGGTGATTATCCTGAATGATTATAAAAAGATACCTTCCAGGTATTTCTCGTTAAAGAAGCGCGTTGTACTGTAATTTCCTTTTCAGGTCTTACTAAGGGGACCATCCTAACTTCAACAACTAGCATATCAAATGTAAACAAAAGACTGGCGATAGTAGACTTTTTGGCATGTTTTGTCGGCCCAATCTCTTTGTTGAAACGTCACAAGATCTGCTACATAACAACATAGCATACCCTTTCAGTGTCTTTCTTAACACTATTTGTAGCAATGAAAGTACCACTGTGGATTTGGAGGGTCTAATCTACAAGAAAACATCATTATATATATTTCGTGTTTAGTTATAAAGCTTATCTTAGTCTCTAGCATGTGTCTCGTACTTATGTTTCCCTTCTGAAAATGTCGGTTTGGAAATGGTTAGTGCGTACTACTTCCTTTATTTTAGGACGTCACTCGTTTTACAGTTTTAGTTTATTTGATATTATTTGGTCCTGACATCTATACTCATGCTGTGGAGTTGTCGGGGGGGGGGGGGGGTTACTTTATATTTTGACTTGGGTGAGGATGGGCTAAGCATAAGGCTTCCCGCAAACCTGGTTTAAACCTCCAGTAGCATTGTACCTCCGGTACTCCTGCTTTCATACTGTAGTCTATTTGTTATTTTATATGGCAAATGTTTAACGTCTTTTTGTGCGTCTCGTCACGTTTTGTCTTGTAATTGTTCTGTTTCAGGTTTGATGGTGTTTGGTACCGTGCCCTTTTGTGTGTGGCGCTCCCTGTATGACCGTGTTTCCACTTTTATTCACATATTATGACAATATTAGTTCTAATCGTGAGTTCATATCCATCGGTTTCGCACACATGCCATTCACAATGGGACATATGTAATATTTCTAATTGTTTTGACTACTCGCTGTGAGGTTTTTGTATCTGTTACATTTCTGTGAACGTTTGGAGATTCAGACAAATTGCGTCAAATTACGAATCCTTTGTATGTCTGTTCTAAAGGGAAGAATGCATTCTATAATTTATGGCTAATAATAAATGTTAGAGCCATTACTTTAGGTTTTGAACTATGGTCGAAATCTGGTGTTTATCATCTCGATGCCAAACATAAATAAACAACATTTCAATTGTTTTAATTAGTGCCAATGATTTAGGTTTTGTTAAGAAACAATTGTCGAAATCGGGCGTTCATAATATCGATGCCACACATAACAAAACAACAATTTAGGTGCTTTAATGAGAATTCATTTGATTCAGCATGCACATTTGTGGGATGGTCTGTAAAACTGTGGCACATTTCATCAGACTGGTACGATTCCTCTGAGAGAAACCTCCCGTTACACATTACAAATGACGCGTCAATTATTATACAGTTTCCAAAGCATCGGCCCGGTAAGCTCAGTAAGTAAATCATCTTCTGACTAAGGGCTACACTGTTTGATCTACACATTACTTTGCAAAATATTTTCGGCAAAATTATCCTTACAAACCTCCTTTCAATGGGAAGTTGATTGTTTATAAGTCATAGTCCGACAAGTACAATGGAACTTAAATATGTTATATGGAAAATAATTTTGTTCGGAAAACAGAACACAGAATCAGTGAATCGTTTTGATTAAAAACACGCTTCTGTTTGCACCACGGAGGAGTTTATTTCATACCGTTTGGGTTTATTGCGAACTATTTCTAGCAAGGATGGTCTATATTAACAGAAACTATTTTTGCATTTCCATATTGACGTTATAATAACTAGTTCAAATCGTCCAGCAATAAATAGAGCGTCGTGCTCCTATGTATACTCTATTGCTTGCTCGAAAAATCTTCATTCTTATCAGAATTTAAACGAAGGCGCCAATATATAATCCTTAGCAACACACTTTTATATAAACACAAAGTGTGACCTTTTTCGAGCTGCATGGCTTTCAAGACGAATCGTCGTATAAGTTTCCAGTCAGTAGTTGCTGAGAAATATTCTGGACAACAACAAATATTGTGTACAAGTTATCTTCGAACAAACCATGCAATCGGAATATCGTGACGATATGCGAAATTCCTTTTGATGATGAAGCTTCCCATAGATTCATTGACATCCGATATTCCAGACAAAAACCCCAGCAGCAGAGAGACCGACCAACAAGGTGACTCCTACCTACTTATATAATTGCATGGTTACTGAAGAATGTCCTCCGAATTATTGGGCTGCGAAGCAGCCCAAACTTATACGGCTTTGAATTTTGACCATGCGTTTCTGCGGTCCTGTGTTTTTATAAAAGCCAATCTTTTTAATAAATATGGTGTACTGTGAGACAAGTTTTTATTTATATATATTCATTTATTTTATTTATTTTCATTCATATATTTTTCTCAGTATATTTTTGTCGGGGTTATTTCTTTCTTTTCTGCCATGATCCAGTTTCAGTGAAAATGCTAGTGAATTAGGTATAACTGATTAAAATCACATTCTCAAGCATAGCTGTCAGCGTGGCCTAAGGGTTATAACGATGGACTAGGAATCGTGAGGTCGTGGGTTCGATCCTCGGTGGAAGCTGAATTTTTTTTCTCTCATATTTTCTTAGCACCCTTAGTATACGTGCTTTTGGTTTAAAACCATTTTGTACATAAAAATATAAGTCCTTTGTTTGCATTTTGGCTTTGTTAAAGTTATTTAGCTGAGACCTTCTACTCGTGTGTTTGTTGATCGTTTTGCATATTTCACCATTGTGCATGAATTTGCTTCAACTTAAATGTATAATTATCTTATACTAACATGTTCTTAATTTGGGGACAATATAAGTGAAAAAGTTAATGGGCATTGCGTCGACCTATTGGAATAATTTCATGTAGACTGTAAGTATGGGAGTTTGTATGCCTTGTGAACAATACTTAATGTGATAATGGTTTCTACGTCAGTGTGTTTCAGCAAATGAATAACATTGATCTGTGACGTAATGTGTATTAATGGTGTCAAACACAGGTATTATGCATCATGGCTCATTAAAACATTCCCCCGTTCCCGCTTCATACATAACAGTCATGTTTTCCCAATATTGCTCCCTCTTTTTCTTCTATCCTGCTTAAATACATGTTACGCAGCCATTTTACGCTTGCGTAAAACCTTGCTTGTTATATATCTGTTTGTAATTAAGATGATTTTAAACGTATGCGAATCCGTTAGTGATATAAAGATGAAAAAATATGCGACGGAATACAAAACATGTGTTTGTATACAACTGAATGTTCATTAATTGTAAATACCTACTGATTGTAGTATGACGTCAGTTATCATACATGTATGCTTATTATATACACGTTATATTGAAGTATGTGAACTAACTGTGCTCGTACCTAAAACATGTAGTACGAATTATTTGATTTTGTCACACGTTTCTACTGTTCATGTTTTATATAAATGTATACCTTAACCATAGATTAATTTAGTTCGATAAAAGTAAATATAAGGACACGTGTGTAAATATTCTGAAAATGGGTGATCCTTTGAAAGCAAAAGTAGAAATGTAAAATGAGAAAATTGCAGACTCGGTTTTATTGAGTCTGTTCATGAGTAGTAATTAAAAGTGCAACACTACTCACGCCCCCTAGCACCGGCTTAAGCAGTATTTAATTTTCAAAAATAATAACATGAAAACTTATGATCCCAAAGGACCAGAAAATATAACAACACTGAGAATGAAGTTGAAGTAATTTAATAATCATTAAAATAGATTTATACTGTAAATGAAGTATTAAGTCGTAGTTATTGGATTTCTCTCTTTGATATTTCAAATGTAGATGTAAATGAGATCAGTAACATGTTTGGGAAAGGTCACATGATGTATTCTAATTTATGTCTTTGTTATTATCAGGTTGACACGAAATCAAACTCATAATATCAGATAGGATTAAACTTTTATTAGAAGAAATTTAATTCTAGTAGTTACATTTTGGACGAATATAATGATGACAGTCCACAAAAGGGTTTCGTATTAATTTGCTATGCATTAAGCAGCCTAATGTTTTTTTTATTCCTATTTATATTCAGTAAGTGGCCGTCTAAAACAGATTTTACCGTGTGTTTTCAAACAACGACGAATCTTGGCGTTATACAACTAGTTGATGTATACCATATATGGCTTGCACTTTCAATTACTGCTCATGAACAGACACAATAAAACCGAGTCTGCAATTTTCTCTTTTTGTGTTGCAATTTTTGCTTTCGGGGATCACCACCCTTCAGAATTTATTTCAATGAATTATTAACTTTTACCATGCAGAGACAGGACAGTGAACCACATAACCCAGACAAGATGTAATGAGACAATGGGTTGTCTATGACCCTTTGTCGTGTCTATGGTCTTTTATTGCCAATTTGGCTTTGAACTTCCACAGACGTGTGTAAACTAGTGACTGTTGTTAATGGAACACAATTTGGGTCATACTAAGCTAGACCATATTAAACAATGGCGTAACTCAATAAAATGGTAGAATGACGTTTTTATGTACTGCTCTCAGACAACATAGAAAGCACTATTGTCACGTTAATGTATGCAACTTCTCATTACAGAAAGGATACATTGATACATTGACCTACTTCAAATATTGTATACATGAATGCTCATTTCGTAAAACGATGCTATCGAATATGATATATCAATACAACAAAGTGTTTGTAATTAACTGCAAACATATCAACCCTACCTTGTTTAATGACTTGTGTCGATGTAAGAAAACATGGATCGCACTAAGGCATTAACCACCTGCTTTTATTATGGTTTGGCGATCCAAAAACAAAACAAATACAAAACCAATAAAACAATGCATGCAAGTAATGGACTGAAATAATGGAAACAAGAGAATCGGTAGAACCGATGGATGCTCCCCAACTGCAGACAAATTTTATGTATGAAAAATAATAAGGGCAAAAGTGAGTGATGATTATTATGCACTGCACTTTTTCTGATCAAGATAAATCTACCTATGAAGTTTCATGTTGATACCTATTATAGTTTTTTGTGTTATACTCCGGACAAAGTTTAAGTATGAAAAATAACAAATGGCAATAACTCCTGAATTATGCAAAAGAGAAGGATGGTTCTTGTGCACTGCACTTTTCCTTATCAAGATCAATCTATCTATGAAGTTTCATGTTGATATCTATTACAGTTTTGTGGTATGCTCGGTAAGTTCGAACAAATGGACGGGCAAACGGACGGACAGACGGACAAAGTGGCGACTTTATGCTCCCCAAACACCGTTGTTGGGGAGCATAATCAATCTCTTTTAGAATATTGGTACCTAACTGTTTCCATGGTCTATTGATTTTACCTTACATTTAGGAGCTTTATAATAAAAAACAGTAATTCGATCGAAGCTGTAGTCATTATATGCTCAGTACTAGGTTTAATGATTCAGCTCCTTCGAATTTATCAAAGTTTGTTTGCATTGTACTCAAAGCATTGCAATCAAGCGGACAACAAATAAAAGACATATTATACGTATATTACAAGGTTATAAAACACTGAACAATCATTTAAATATCAAAATTCAAGTTCATTTATCAGTAATTAGACGAAACAAGCTGAACTATGGCTATGATTGATCAAATGTACATTATTGATATAATTGGTATATGGTCTGGCGGGGATGCCTTTATTTACACTATTTGTTAAGCTAGGGTGACTTTGAGATAAGTGGGAGGTTAGAACGTCCGTGAACCGGTTTAAACCCCAGTGGTGAGTTTGCCACTGACCGTTACAAGGCGGTACTCTCTTGGCCACCCTTGCTTTTGTGTTTGTTTGGTGTATGCGTCTTTGTGATTGTGCGTTTGTTCGTGAGTATAATTTTCGTCTCGTGTGTCTGTTTGCGTGCGCGCGCACGCGTGTGTGTTTCTATATGTGATTGTGTGTGTTGCTTGCTTTCTGTCACTGTATTGGTTGCGTTTTGTGTGTATCATTTCCTGCTTGACTTTACTACTTTGTCAAGAAAACGGAGGGAAAACTAATATTAAAGACGAGTTTGTTTTGTGATACAAATGTTCTATTGTCAGTGTGTAGCCAATGAAGTAATAGACGTAAAACTGAAACTAAACATGGATTTGAGTTGTAAAACGAAGTAGGGATAAACATATTAACAATATAAAGCTAGGTGCCAATACTATATATAAACTTTCTTCAGCGACCATCAGTATCTCTAATAGGAGCTTCCTACATTACGTTCGTTTCGTATTAAACGATCACAGGGTTTGTGTACATATCTATTCATGTGATTAAAGTAGTTGTATTGTATCAAAGTATAGCACGCAGGTCAGCATACGCATGCAAATATATGTACACTTGTAGTCACTGATGACCGCTCTATGTTCTGTTGTACCTACAATTTGCACACGTGCCTTCATATGTATAAGTCAAATATATATCATATATGATATATAACACGCTTAATTTAACATATTGTTGAGACATAAGTCTATTTGCAAGAACCAACTATAGTATAGGCACTCTGGAAGCCTAAGAATTTCTCATAAAATAAATTATTGGCCGTTGGATGTTGGATTTCTTGCACAACAAAAGCTATTAAATTTGAATAAAATGTTTTCATTGCTCAGTTTATTGTAAATGTTATGAATCATGCAATGCGCACCATGGAACAATAGCTGTTATAGGTGATAACCGAAAGCTTCTCGTTATTCGAGATGCTGACGTGAAAAAATCACCTTTCCTAAAAAAATCAGTGATGGCCGCTTGTGGTCTGAGCATATATCGTTATGGAATTTGAATAGAAGTCCAGCATAAGATACCACTCGAATTTCCACAGCCATATTAGCCTGGCTGGTTATTGTGCATTAGCAGACACTCATCTATTACGTATACACTCAGCAAAACTGCTAAACCGTCACCTTGTGTTTTATCATATTGTAAAGGGATGCAACGCTATTTCTATTTCATATTTCATATTTGCGCAAACGTTAACGCTAGCCTTTCTCAGCTATCAGACAGCAATGCTATTAGTGCGAATCAGTAGAAAACAGGACAGGGACATATGCTGAAAAATGAAGACTTTATGAAGTATATTTCTCTTTAAAAAGAAAGTAAAAAGTGACTGTTTAACAGTTTTGCTGAGTGTATGCTTCATGACCAGGCCATTGCCCTAATGGCAATATGCCATCTTCTATGCTTCTAAGCTTGTAGCTTCGGATTACATTGAAATTCAATGACGAAAAGTATGAAGTGCAAGTATGAAGACGAAACAACACAATCGGTAAAAATAGAAACAATGACAGTCAGGAAAAGCCCCCATTTAACGATGTATGTACACTAAATGCGTACACTGGACAAATTAAAATAGCATTAAAGTATTTAAATAGCATTAAAGTTTGATATCATGCGCTTGGTAAACTGCATCGTGTTATTTGAAACACATATAATTTGACAATATATAGTTTTAGCATCTAGTCATTTTTATAAATAAAACAAAGGTATCTTATCACTTCTGAGTTAGCTGGAAGCAAGCATAAGACCGTTTAGCCAAAGCAATGTATGTAAGTAGCATTCTTATACCACAATAAACACGCCATAACTAACACGTCGAGTAAATACTCATCGAAAGAAGTATTGTCTACACCAATTCTTAACGTAGTTTTTCCTTATATCATTTCAACTCAACGGCGCCCAGAACGGCAATCTGTCATAAATTTTGAATCGTTATCAGACGCCGACTTATTCTGCGTGCCAGTTTGCAAAGGTTCTCCCCAAATCACCCGTATCAGGCTTAAGGCAAAATACATATTAACCCTTAGCCTGCTGAAAATTAGATCTGATTTGATTTGTTCAAGCGTTTGAGATACTATTGACAGTGTCAAACAGCTTGGATCCTGATGAAACGCCGAGTTACTCGGCGACTCATCTGGCTCCAAGCTATTGCAAATGTCAGTTAAGTCGCGCTTAGCAGGCTAAGAGTAAATATATTACGCATTTGTTAAATAGCTTGCTTATCTTATATAATAATGACATCCATAAAGCTTAACATAAAAACAGACGACATGGTGCAAAATTACCCCGCTTTTCGATGTCGGAAGACAATAAGTATCTGGGCTGCTGAAAATTGGATGATCATACTGTTTGCATTTGATAGGATAAGTGCATGGCTACCACATATAAATACTTTTTCGCTTATGTCCTAGTCACAATAAGACACTGTAAACGAACACCGTCGGTAGGTTAACAATAACTCCCTGTTTTGAATAGGTGAAAACGTTGCAAGAAATCATTTGTCTGCCCAATGTAACTACATAATACTTGAACACATACACCTCTCTTATAACTTCAATATATAACCATGAATTATCATAGTTACCCACCGCTGTGGTGAATACATTAAACCTCCTCTAAACCGGGAATCTAGTAGAGAAGAATTAAGTTGGCTTAAGAATTAAGGTGGCTGCGCTATACAGAACGAAAGTCACACTCACTGTGCCTAGAGGAGCTTTCTGCATGACTTTGATCCTGCATTAAGCTGCCACCTGTCTCACATACCATATTTATACTAAGTTAAACATCCGGTTTGGAGGGGTTCTACTGTTTAGCGCTGTTTATGTAGCTTGCTTAGTTTTATATATCGTTAAGAAGATGTTTTGGGTATTTGACACGAACTAAAAAGACATTCACTACATGTAAATACATATTTCAACCTTCAAATTGCTTGCTGCATAAAGTCTCGTTGGTAAAAGTAGTCGTCTTTATTATTGTTTTATCTTTTCCCTAAGTCTTTCAAAAAACCCTGTATATACACAGAAAAGAAAGCAGACAGGAGATGCCACACGACAGTCCAAAACAACCCTATCAGAGTGTCTAGCATTCCGGTGCCAGATTGAAATTGAAATGTTGCTGATACCTGTCAAAACCAAATAAATGACATATAAACTAAATCACAGTATGTGTTTTAACAAGAAACAAAGCTGATTATGTTCGATTCCATAATAGTCACAGAATACCGGAGTACCAGTAATACAATCCCAGGTGATATATATTGTGGTCACTGAAAAAAAGCATTTTGGCGGGTCTTAGACTCTTTACCTAATGACTATTCAGGTGAGAAATAATGACTTTAGGACCATTAACAAGCTGAACTTTGGTCATGGACAAAATTGCAGACTCATACTTTATAGTTGTCTCTGAAGGTATCTCAAAAGAGAAGGCAAAACAATATTAATCCATTCTTAGCAACTGTAACGGTTGTTTATAAACAGATGAGCACCTTGATCCTAGGTCAAATGTATAGAGTCTGCTCTGTTAGCTGATAAACGAATAAAACACTGATTCTACAGCTTCTGTCATGATCAAGTATTCCTATGTTCAAATTCAGCCCGTCGCTAACTGCGATGAGTTTTCACTTACATATTTTTATTTGTAGAACTACATGACGTTTCTATTGATTAGAAGAACGTGAATTAGTCCTGTAGACATAGATTTATTCTTGGCAATGCCGTTCGCTGAGCACGGTGTAATTGGCAGATGGTGTCTGACATCCGGTTTCTCAACAACTTCATTCTCAGTCTTGTTATACCTTCTGATCCTTCGAGATCATGAATTTCAGTACCTCTTGTTCTGAAAATTGAATACCGCTTAAGCCTGTGCCAGGGGGCGTGAGCAGTGTTGCACTTTCAATTACTGCTCATGAACAGACTCAATAAAACCGATTCTGCAATTTTCTCTTTTTGTGTCGCAATTTTACTTTGGGGGATCACCTCCCTTCAGAATTTGCACTAAATGTATGTGAGTAAAATACAGCATATCAGGGATTTAGTAGAGTAATTTACAGCATTACGAAGATTAGGGAACATGTGATCGTGCAAGTCATCATAGTTTAAAGTTACATCGCTGTAATTCAAGTGAAAGAAAAAATGCTAATTTATTTTCCTAAAAACCTCAAAATTGCAACGGTTGCATTCGTCTGTTTTTTGTTCATACATTTCACAACATATCTATTTTGCTGGGGTTCTATTCTCTCCTGTGGACTTAAATAATTCGCAATTGCGTGATAAAAGTCTAAAAATGTCTAGTAACACGTTTCATGTCTAGTAACAGGTTTACTGGATTATGTTGCCGAAATTCCCCATTGTACACAAATTATTCACAACTATACATTTAATTGTAAGCTGCTTCTGCGACAAAGCAATTAACACCCGGAGTTTATAGCGATGTAATTTATGAACTTAAAATAATTAGATTGATGCTGAATTTAACATTGTAATCCCTAAATATTCATGTAAGAAATACTAACATAGTGAATATTGATTAGATTAGTTTTTATAATGGCACATAAGAACACGGGGAGTTTTGGCCATGGCAGAAACTGTAGAATCACATCTATATTATATCATAAGCAAACGGAGCAGACCCTGATCAGACGGCTCCTATAGGAGCCGTCTGTTCTGGGTCTACTCTGTTTGCAAAAATGCGTAGAAAGGCGTATTGATAAGTAAAGCGTTAGTGGTTCAGATATCTCATGAATACACGGTACCTTGTTTTATACATACATGTACATATACAATCCTGTAAATAATTACATATCTGAATACACGGTACTTTGTTTTATACATACATGTACATATACAATCCTGTAAATAATTACATATCTGAATACACGGTACCTTGTTTTATACATACATGTACATATACAATCCTGTAAATAATTACATATCTGAATACACGGTACCTTGTTTTATACATACATGTACATATACAATCCTGTAAATAATTACATATCTGAATACACGGTACCTTGTTTTATACATACATGTACATATACAATCCTGTAAATAATTACATATCTGAATACACGGTACTTTGTTTTATACATACATGTACATATACAATCCTGTAAATAATTACATATCTGAATACACGGTACCTTGTTTTATACATACATGTACATATACAATCCTGTAAATAATTACATATCTGAATACACGGTACTTTGTTTTATACATACATGTACATATACAATCCTGTAAATAATTACATATCTGAATACACGGTACCTTGTTTTATACATACATGTACATATACAATCCTGTAAATAATTACATATCTGAATACACGGTACCTTGTTTTATACATACATGTACATATACAATCCTGTAAATAATTACATATCTGAATACACGGTACCTTGTTTTATACATACATGTACATATACAATCCTGTAAATAATTACATATCTGAATACACGGTACTTTGTTTTATACATAAATGTACATATACAATCCTGTGAATAATTACATCATGAAGAGTATCTGAACTTTTATAATGGAATATGAACATCAGAATGGTTAACTACGACATAAACTGTATTTATAATCATTATAAGCAAAGGAAGATATTTATCAGATGGTCCCTATTCCGTAAACGGACAAACCATTCCTGAACATACTCTTCATTATACATGCGATTGCAGGAATGATATCATTCCCTTTGCTGATGGACTCCCAAATCTGTTGACGGAAGGTGTAGATCGGATAATGTAAATGTAATTTGTTCTGTCTGGAGAATATATATCCTCTTGTAATGTATGAGATTATTCGTGTCCATTGTCTGTGTTTATTGCAGTATGAAGGGTGTATATGTGTCAGCCGAGAGTGTAGTCCTGAGTCCAAATACCATCAGACTGCTAATTGGCTATGGCGGATATCTCAATGAAATCAAATTGTCAACACTCATCCCTGGCCAGCAGTGGAACCCAGATCTAATGATATATATGGCTTACATTACGTGCTAAACATGAAATGTAATGACCGTTTATGTGTGTTTCAGATATCAAGCAAACTTGACAAATATTGGGATAGCATAATTCAGCAGACACATACCAACACTTACACCGATGAGAGGATGTTATTTTAATACCAATAATTTATACCATTTCACAAGCGTTGCAGACAGCCATAACAGTTCATATTCTAAGTACATGATCACTGCTAACACCCTGAGTCACCACAGTTCCTGTAAAATTTGAATTACAAAAATAGCTCGACACGCACGAAAAAGTTATCCAGAATCCCAACTGACTTCGATATTAATCACGCTTTCAAATGGATGAGTTCCTGTTCAAAACGCACTTTGTTTTGGATATTTTGCCAACAACAGATTCTAATTAGAAATAGAATAGAAATCAGGCAGGGAAGTAGAAAATAACACACGACGGTGCATAGAAACACCAGAAACACAAATAAAATGCCCGTTCGCACACGACCATCATATCCTATTCTTTGATTGTTCCACACCAAAATCATTAGAGCACTTCGAAACTAAAAGTGTCACGTAGTGTAAAAGATTATAGAACATAAGGGAACGCTACAAAAACCGATTCACAGCAAACATCATACACATATACCATGCATATACAGTAAAATCTCGATTATTCGAATTTTCTGTATAGACGAATTTAGACCCATGTAGGCAGGTGGCTGCTTTGCACGTTCATTCGTGGCATTCCTTATGTAAGCTTACTGCGAATGTATTTCATTGTTGACACATTTATTTCTCATTCCCGCAGCAAATCAATTCGCTAGATATAAACGTGGTGTGTCAATTTGTTCCAAACCCGAAATATGCGGTGAATGCAATAAAGTCGATTTCTAATTTTGGATACGTTTGTATAAATGTTGGCCAGTTTCAATTAACGGTTGTTACACTTTAGTGTCACAGAAATGTTTGCCACTTTCAATTAACGGTGGTTACACTATAGTGTTACAGAAATGTTGGCCGCTTTCAATTAACGGTGGTTACACTTTAGTGTTACAGAAATGTTGACCGCTTTCAATTAACGGTGGTTACACTTTAGTGTTACAGAAATGTTGGCCGCTTTCAATTAACGGCGGTTACACTTTAGTGTTACAGAAATGTTGACCACTTTCAATTAACGGTGGTTACACTTTAGTGTTACAGAAATACACCGTGGTCAACTTCATATGACGTCAAAATGACACCAGGCAATATCATCAAAAACATTTTGGACATACTTTATTTTGATCTGTGCCATTTGGTAACATTAGACTTGTGTTAATCATATATTACTCTAATCCCTTAAGTTACTAGCTGTCCTCAGATGATATATAATATTTAGTATACTAGTTTCATGTGTAGTATGAAATTCGACCAAACTGCCATATTCATATGTCATTTATGATTTTATACACATGTAAAGTTCATATATGTAAGCGATTAGTAATTTGCATGTACATACTACTCCACTGCAGTATAAGCGTTCCTATTTCATAGACAAAGTTGGAACATATAACGTCAATTGCTCTTATCGCCAATCTTTTAAGTGGTTTCACATCCTGTTTATATATGGAAAGTGGCAGCAAATTCGGAATTTCTTCATTAACCTGGATGTTAATCAAATTGATATGATACCCGGTAGTAACGTATACATGTTTCTTTTCCGTCGCTGCACAAGGTCCACCAGAGTTAAGTTGCAATAGAACAAATCATTTATGATATCTGTGATGTCTGTGTCAAATTTATCAGTATCAGTACTAGTAAACCCGTTTTGAATCGCATCTCAAATATTGTGTTATTGTGGTATGTTTACTTTGTTTAGTTGAAAACTGGATTTGTCCAAATCTATTTAAATCAACGGAAGCCATTTTGAAGAACACATTTGCTAACATTAACATGCATTATTTCTCTCTTATATTTTGAAGATATAATACAATATTGGGATAAGGGTCTAAAATGTGTTGCAATTTATTGTATAATGAATTTCGTACATTAAATCAATGTTACAAATTTAACAGACTCGTTTTATGGCCTTTGGGCCATATAGCTATCGGTCTCTTTTACGGCAAAGAGTTCACTATTTTAGTGAACATGCACAAGACAAAAGATTTCAATTCTGCACTAGTTTGGTTGTAAAATGTTCATGTATTTGTTTACTCTTCGTGTATTTAATAATGTTTCGCTATGTAAGATAATTACTTCTAATCTACACAAAGATAAACTTTTTAAAAAGCTGGAATTTTAATAAACTCCAAAGAAGACGCGAACGAATATTTTTACTGTAGTTTTCGCAGCACCTTGGCGTTCTAAAGCAGAAGGAATATAGCCGAGGTTTCCGATTGCATTTTTTAATACACATTCGTAATTGATTAGCATAAAGACCTACATTTTCAGCCAATCAAACTGCCTTTCGGTAATTTCCGTTTGACCCGTACTCAAATTAGAAAACAGAAAGTTTCATTAAGGACAAGGTCAAAAGAAATCTAAAATTATCAGCCAATGAAATTCGGAATTCCCATATACACATGTATCACGCAACGAACAGCGTGTTTTGACAATGGCACCCAACCTCAACAGAAGTCTAACACGGTAAAAACACGAGGTTCTATCGGCTTATCAACGTAAGTATTATCCATAGAAGGTTTTCAACACATATTCAATCAAATTATATTCCAGTGTCAATAACAACCTTGAAAATAAAGTCTCTTCTATTTATCGTGTAACCGCCGACACTGTCTTTTGCTCAAGACGTTTGTGTCGTGTAAAAGCGAAAGTAGGTAGCAAATTTTTGAAATGTCTTTCCCAGATTACAACTCTGCTTCAGGCTGTAGTTCTGAATTTGGTTCCAAACATAATTTTATGTATGGATCTACTTAGTAATTGAAAATAAAACCAGTCTACCTTCAATGTGTAAGCAGACTACAGTTTTTGAAAATAAATGAGTGCTGAACATGGAAAAATAAATGTGTACAAATTAGTTGAACAAAAAATGTAGGATTATAGATTATAGGTAGCCTTTGTATAACTTTGATGTTTTTGCATCAGATTTGGACATGAAAGCATTAATTGACCCTTTACTCCATGAATATTCATGTAAGAAATAATGACATCATGATTATAAATAAGATATTCTTTTGGCCATAGTAGAAACTAGAATCATGTCTATATATAGACAGCGGGGGTGTAAAACCCACCGTAGACAGCAGATGCTCCCAATCAGTTGGGGGGGGGGGGTGATTTTGCCCTGTTTGTTTGTTTGTTGGCCTGGCTCAAACTTAAATGTTGGCATTAATTTTATAGCAATTGCACATACATACAGTTACTTCAAACCTGGCATGCCTGTGCAACTTATTTGTTTATTTCTCTTTTTTTGAGGGGGAGCTTATTAAGATCAAGGTCATATAATAGTTAAATGTCAAGTTAAAGGTCAAATTTATATTGGTGACAATTAGGGGCATAGTGTTTCACAAACACGTGTTGTTATTAATACTTTTATCAATTCCAAGACGTCAGGCATTGTTATTAACGTGTACAGAAATTTCTCCCCTTAGACCTACACTTAACATCAATATCAAACCCGAAGGCCATTATGGCCATTCAGGCCTTTGATTTAAATGACAAACGGGCGCTTAAATGAATCAAACACAGAATATTGTGCCGAAAAGACATTCTATCGTTTATTTGAAGCATATATACGATACAGACCTATTCGATTCGTAAACTTGTAACGCACGATAAACAGCATACAAGGATGGTTCAAAGCATGATCAAGCTGTATCAACCATTGCAGTTAAACATTTTGTTGAGCTTTGGATTTATTTATAGCTGTCATTCATTTGAAACCTTGCATGACATTGGAAATCCATTGTTACCAAAGTGTACAGGACCCATCGCCGAAGGCGAAAATAAAAGTTCATTGTTCAACTCTAAATGTCATTTGAAAGGAAAACAGGACCAAAATATTTTTTCTGTAAATGTTAATGTGTTTTGACCGACTTGTGCAGGAAACAAGCACGCTAAGATATTGAATTCTGTATACAGTTTTTTATTCTATTACAAACACACACCAACTCTTCAATCATTCAACACCCGAAGAACGAGTAGAGTAAATGTGCAAGGATAAATCCTTTCAGAATGTCTTGACGTCCTCTACTTAGTTAAAAAATGAGCCACATTACATTAATTATAAGAAGTCTATTACAAGTACAAATTACATTAATTACTAGAAGTAAACTGTAAGAAGTAAAATACATTGATTTTAGTTCAATCGTGGCGCTTACGGTTTTTAACAATTTTAACTTGTGACTTAAAGAGGTAGTTGACTAAGTAATGCCACAAACAGGTAAAATATTCGAAGTTGTCAGTAGTTAGTCCTGCCATTTATGTTTAAGACAGATACATATATTCATTTCGGTAAAAGCTGTAGACCATACGGCAATCACAAAAAGGAGCATCAAACAAAATAATACCAATGATAACACACAAAGAAAAACAAACGTGTTCTTATTTCCACCGTGGTCCTTGAGAATAGTGGCACAACAGAGAGAGTAATTATATTATCACAAATGGGTTATCATAGACATTGCTATTGAATTTATATAAAAGTACATGTAAGAGTCCTGCAGGAAACACCGCATTACAAAACACCCAACCGCCAAACAGCACCACGACGATAAACAGCAAATGTACATGTATATAAAAAACACAAAGAGACACACAAAGACAAAACAAATATACAATAGGGGGAAGATGGAAGTACCGCCTTGGAACGGTCAGTGACAAACGTCACTGGGGGTTAAACCGGTTTTGGGCGCCCAACCTCACACTTATTCCATCCCACCCTAAACGTTTATATTCATATAGTAATTACATTATAACACAATATGTTTGATAACATTCCGCTCCATGCTTCAAAAGGAAAGCCAACTTGGTTATTTGCATACATAATAACATACCTTTTACAGAATCTAGATGGTAGATCAGTTAAATACATAAATTATATTTACATTAGAAATATCATAGACATTATAACTTTTGACAAATATCGGTAATTACTGCGAAGGCATTAATCTTACTTAGCTGCAATATAACAAACAGATACAGTCAGAAGGTTGCAAGTGCATAAAACCTTCATACGAGTATACTTATAACTCTTCTTATACACTTTGTTACAATAATTTGTAAATAAACTGGCAAAAAGTGTAAAATAAACATATATCGAATTGAAATTCGAAGCGAAATTTTGATCCCTATTAATATTTACAATACAGAATTATTCTGAAATGTATCACAACACACATCTTAATGCAGGTCGAATGTAAAGCTGAAAGCCCTCGCAGCTTTCAGCATTACTTTCGATCTGCATTAAGCTGTGAACTTAAGGAATTGTTTAGATAAGATATCGGATGAGTCGACCTCTGTTATCTCGAAGTAATTTGCATGGTCCCTTGAAGTACAAGAATGGAAACTGGACGATATTACTTACTTCTGTCTTGTTATTTTCCTTAATAAACGGAAGACAAGTGCTAGTTTTAAATCACCTAGGACAGATCCTTGAATTATTGAAATATTTATTACATGAGTCAATGCGCTTGTTATAATTGAAGCGATATCCCTTACAAATATTGCTGGAATACCAACTAAATCACTTGTCTTGTCGGTAACTTTTCTTTTCAGTGTTTTATATGTTGTGTATGATTTGTAGCAACACTGTCAAATGCTTAGTAACCCGCGATATGTCTTACTAAAGACCGTACGACCAAATATGTCGTAAGTCCTGACTAACGATAATCGCTACTGCTCAAATACACGAAATTAACCATTAGCCTGCTAATCGCGACCTAACTGACAGTTGTAAACAGCTTGGGTCCATATGAGACGTTGAGTAAGTCGGCGTTTCATCAGGATCCAAGGTGTTTGACACTCTGTTAATAGTATCTCAAAAGCTTGAACGAATTAGACGTAAGAGATAATGGCAACATATCGGAACATCATTTTCATAGCAGGCTAATGGTAAACGCATATTGTTTTGTACAGCAAATAGGGCTAATTTCAGTACGGTCTAATTAATCGTAAATTGCAGTCGCTGTTGTTGTATATTAGCATCTACATGGATGTTTGTTATATGATCATGCCCTGAAGTTATAAAATCTTTTGGTTGAGTCCGAGATCATTCTCAAGCATCTGACCAATCCGATACTTAAGAATGATCTCAGACCCAGACTCATACACTTTTTATAACCTTGGACCCTTTAGTCAGACGGACCGATACTAGTTGTAGTTATCTTTACATGTTAAAAGGTATATAATTATATATATATATTAACAAACCCTAATATTTTCCGACGATGAGATTCTAAGCTGTGGTCATAACCTGACGATTTGCAGTTCAAAAGACGGCGTGATTCCGTAAAACGATTCAATTCCCTACAACCGGGGAGCGGTACATACCCCTATGGTCATGACACATGGTTTTGTGGAGAAATGTCGATTACAGTAATTGAAATACACCTGTTTTAATACGACCGTATTCGTGCAAAAAAGCTGCCATGTAATCCGAGCACGATGTCAGACATTTGCTCGTCTTCATATTGTTATTTTACCATGTTCTGTGACTTTGATTCATTGCATGTTTAATAAAACGGCCATGAATAATTCAATGTTGCATTGATGCAAATGTATTACTCTAACATTTATTATGCTACGGCCGATTCTCTTATTAACTTATGTTAGGTCGAGAATGAAACCGTTTTACACTCTGATACTTTTAATAAAAGAATATACAAATGTAGATTAACTTACAATTTATAAATTGAGTTTACAGAAATTATTGCTAAACCTCAGCAGGCTAAAAGTTAAACTGCTAAAGAACTAAATAATAGCAAGTATGGATATCCCTGTTCTGATATTTCCGATTATCGTGTGTTTGAACTTAGGCTACTTTCAGTGTATGAACAACAGTAAGATAGATCACTGATGTTGGTATTATATTTGAACAGAAGTCTATGTAGATAATGCTAGTCCTTCATATTTATACAAGCGTGCTCTAGTAGAAGACTTTCAAACCTAACTATAGATAAGACGGGTAAAGTAAACACTGGATGGCTCATAAACAGCTCAGTAATTTCTCATCATGATATAGAGTTCTATTGAGAAATGACAATTTTATTTTTTGAAACACATCCTTAACCATTCCCTTATATTCACGCCTTTTGACGCATCTGTAACATTCACGTTTTGAAACCATTGTGATAAATAGATCATTTGCTCCTATAGTATGGTTTCAAAACCAAAACATTCTACAATTGTTTATGTCTCCAGTATGCTCTTTTTCAGTGGTAATGGGTTAAATATTGCCCCGCTTATAAATGTATCACCTGGTATCTCTTGTCCGACTGTATGTTAACCGTAATAAAACTTAGATATATTCACAAATAGTTGGACAAGTGTGCTTAACCCATTCCCTCATATTGACGACTTTTGACGACTCTGTAGAAGTCACTTTGTGAAACCATTGTAACAAATAGAGCATTTGCTCCTATAGGAGCAAATGCTCTATTTATCACAATGGTTTCAAACTACAAAATCTAAAATTTTCCTTTTTTCTAGTTAATGCTCCTTTTCGGTAGATTTATTCAAAGTGGTTGGATCTAAAAATAGCCTATGAGGGAAAGGGTTAAACTGGGTTATACAACGTAGAGTATACACACATTACTGATATGATGATGGCAGAGTTGACATATTCGTAGAAGGTCATGGAGTCATAATTACATTGAGTCCTGGACTCGTTTACTCCCATCTCAAATCTCGGTCTACTCTGTTTGCTAATATAACTTGAAATATATGTTTCGTCACTTTCCTTAATGGCTACAATGTACCACCTTCCACATATCGAAATTTGAAATAAACATAGAACAGGGAAAGTTTTAACAGTAAACTCAGTTAAAGTTTAGAACATACACATATGTACATGGTTCAGCTTGAGGGACTAGGGGTAACACACGTATATATACATCGAATGATTCGTAGAACAGTGCAAATCCAGAACAAAGGGCTCAGATCTGAGTCTGCACTACATATGTCAAAGCAATAAAGTAACTCTCTGTTTAAGTGTAAAGTTTAAATTTTACTTCCAATCATAATTAAGAAAACGCATAAATGAATTGCTGATTACAAAACCAAAGAGTAATTACAAAACCAAACGTGATTGCTTAAAGTTAAATTCAACATGTCAATCTTGCAGTACGGCAGCAGTTAAATTGTTTCCCTGTTGTAATAGTACGAGACCTTGTGAAAATAATCTAATTGTAACTCAGTATCGTGGATATATTGACATTTAGTCACTCTTCAGAAAATTGGTTTTTGTATTACATGCAATCGTCTGACTATAAAGTCAAACATTACCACACGAACGAGTGAAACAGATGTGCGACACTGCTACACAATTAGATTTCATGAACTGTTGATGTGAACCATTTTGTGATAAGATTGCGGTGGTTATCAATGATGAAAATAATGTTGCTTTGATGAAGATACATGTAATGTTTCAGTCATCCCTTAATGGGCCTCAACTGCATTCCATAACCAAATAGAATTTTCATTTTGCATGTATCGCTTACCGACATGTTTGATAGCGTAGTTTATTTCGTATGGGTGTTAAAAGATATAAATTAAACAAACACGAATCTACATCGTGTTTCAGTAAATGTTCATACAAACCCGAATCTACATTGTGTTTCAGTAAGTATTCATACAAGCCCAAATCTACATTGTGTTTCAGTAAGTATTCATACAAGCCCAAATCTACATTGTGTTTCAGTAAGTGTTCATACATTCCCGAATCTACATTGTGTTTCTGTTAGTGTTCATGCAGTTGTAACTACAATAGAACCTATCTTAAGCGGGCATATTGAAGCGATATAATAACGGGTCCGTAAGACAGGCGGTAACTTAGTGCAAAAAGCAATTTTATACGAGGGACATTTAAGAAGGTTTGATAGGTTTTAATTTACGTATCATACCTTCCAAGTAATCACCCTTGCTACGTACACAAAGTGTCGAACGTTTCATCCATTTTTAAAAGCATTTTCTTACTCATTTGCAGGTAAACCCAGCATACACTGATAAATAGCGGACCCAGGGCCTGTCTAGACCTATAACGAACTAGCTAAATGAATGCTTCTTTTTCATTCTAGGAAATAAAACATAATCAATTTGGGTTAGGGTTTAGGAATAGGGCGCATGTGCAAGAACTCAAACCCTTTCCTTCATCAAAAACGAGGTTACAGCAGCAGACTTATTACAGGGGCATTGTCATGCAGCAGGGGTAGGTACTTAAATCCGGGGTGTGGACGCCGTTTTAAAAACATTGTTGTTTGTGTTTCTTCAATACTTTCTCTATATAAAATAACCCAGTCACAGACTTTCTAGTTGGTACAGCAGTGTTGCATAACTGGACCACGGATATCAAAGAAAAAAAACAAACATTGCTTTCTTGGCACTTATAATTCTTATGGCGTTTGATGGGCGGCGGCAGTGTTTGATAGACCACATTTTGTTGTTAATTTTCCAGGTAGGCTCAAAAAGTGTATTCATGTCTCATCTCCAATAAGAATTTCAGAAAACTATGATATTTTGGAAACATTTGGAGCAGCTTTCCGACCGCGTTTCAAGTCGGACACGTCTTTGCTTGTCCGACAATAAATGAGGGATCCATCTAGCTGTAATGCGTCACATTTTCCAGTTATGCTTTAGAATGCGGATTACACTTGAGGCTGAAATGCCGTCCCTACTAGCTATCTGGTGAACAGTTAGTTGCATCAGACTTCGCATACTTTTTCAACCAAATTACTTGCAGTGGCACTGCAACGCCGTCCTGGGTATTTATACATCATTAATAGAGTCAAAGCCGCTTTTAATCTTCTTAACTCAGCTTGGGACTATGCCATACGATACTTCATTCTGCCCATGCAAATTACACAATTCATCAAAACCCTACTTAGAAGATACGACAAGCGGGCATGGAGTCTTTATATAGCCTCGACTTTTCTTGCCGACCGTTTTTACTTTAGTGTCAATGACTATGCGTTGCGTTTGTCTTTGTATACACGCACATATAGTATGTCCGTGTAGAGAATGGATGTCTCATTGAACAGGTACACTTTTTGCATCAATCCCGTGCACAGCGAGGCGCCACGGTGATCAGTTGCATTATTTCTGAAATGTCCATTGTACATACTGTTTCGCAGTATGCAAAACTGTTGTGAAGAGACAATATTTATATATAACAATCCTGTATTTTTTTCGATATAAATGTTGTCAACTTTGTTAAATGATTGTAAAGTCTAGGTTTTAACAAACGATAGATTTTACACATATTGTCATTAAAGCCAAGGGACCAAACATCTAATATATGCCAGTGTTATAAGTTATCGAAACTTCCATAACAGTGGGAGAAATGCTAAAACCATTTTGACACTCAATATATCTTTGTAATGTATGGGAATTTTAAAAGGTTCAGACAAAACTAAATTTAGAAACAAAATAGCAGAACATTATGAATTAGTGTGAATTAAAGGTTTATGTGTTAGGCCAATATATCCAACCCATTTCATCACTGTCAACATTTTGGGAATTTATTTTCTTAAGAGTCATAACCCTGCATTCTGTCTGGATTATTGTATTCCTTGTAGATACTTACATATGTTCAAATTACTGCCAAGAAACCTGTTTGACATATTAGTTACCATTCAGCAAGACAACTAAAGGAATGTTATTGCATATGATGTACAAGTAAGTGCAGATCAAGGTAATTAATAACGTCGTTTATTTCTCCCCTGGTATTAACCCTTAGCTTGGTAAAAGAAATGATGGCTGCTAAAACTCTGATCTATTACAATCTTTAATTTCGGTCCAAGAAAAATATTTAGAAACTCTTGACTGAGCGTCAAACATCCTTGGTCTGGATGAGACGACGAGTTACTCGGTGTCTCATCTTGATCCAATCTATTTGCAAATGCTAATTAGGTCGCGTTTAGCAGACAAAGAGTTAAGAGAGTAGATGGGAAATAGACACATTGCATCTCAAGTATGCACGTTGATTCAAAGGATGCAATCTATCATAATGCTAGAAGCAATAATGATGTGCATACTGCAAATATGAGTGGGTTTATCTCTTATACCTTTGATCTGCATAAGGTAATTATCTGATAAAACCGGTCTAAATTGCTGTTCCCGTAGCAACTAATGGATCGCACGACAATATCACAGAAGTAATACCGTTGCAGAAATGCTACTTAGTGATCAAATTACGCATGGAATTGCGTCATTATACCTTTTGCGTGATACATATGAAATATACTGATTAATACTGCGCTGTGCAAAACAAACGCGACTAAATTTGGAACTAAAGTAAAGTCTCTATTATATGAACACTAAAATACGTATCATTATCGATCTTTAAGTCAGGTGGCAGCTTAATACAGAGTGAAAATCATTCAGAAAGCTCCTAGAGGAGCTTTCTGCATGACTTTCACCCTGTATTAAGCAGCCACATGGCTACAAAGACATAAATTCTTCATTACTAAACTTTCGTAGTATCGAGTTTTGACTGTAATTGAATGCTGAAACTGGTTTTAATGGTTGTGTTATCATTATTAATTCTGAAGAGAGGTGATCCCCCGAAAGCAAAAATTGCAACACAAAAGGAGAAAATTGCAGACTCGGTTTTATTGAGTCTGTTCATGAGCAGTAATTGAAAGTGCAACACTGCTCACGCCCCCTAGCACCGGCTTAAGCGGTATTCAATTTTCAGAACAGAACGTACTGAAATTCATGATCTCGAAGGATCAGAAAGTATAACAACACTGAGAATGAAGTACGGGGCGACGTTTTACGGCCGCCACACAAGCACTTAACACCTGCTGTTGTGAAAATTATAAATTCTGAAGAGAGGTGATCCCCCGAAAGCAAATATTGCAACACAAAAGGAGAAAATTGCAGACTCGGTTTTATTGAGTCTGTTCATGAGCAGTAATTGAAAGTGCAACACTGCTCAAGCCCCCTAGCACCGGCTTAAGCGGTATTCAATTGAGACTATCTTTTATTTTCATTTATTTTAAATTGCTATAAAGTCCAAATATTGTTAAGCATGTTACATGCTGATGGATGGGTTGGTTGGTTTCCCAACACTGCGGCACTGAATTGGTCAGTATTGAATGATAAGATGATGATATCTATTGTCGTCGATGCTAAAACGTTTAGCCCTTTCCCTCATATTGACAACTTTTGACGGCTTTCTAAAATCAATTTGTGAAACCATTGTGATAAATAGAGCATTTGCTCCTATAGGAGCAAATGCTCTATTTATTACAATGGTTTCAAACTACAAAATTCTAAAACTTTCCATTTCTCTAGTTAATGCTCCTTTTCGGCAGATTTATTTAAAGAGGTTGTATCTAAAAAAACGTATGAGGTAATGGGTTAAAGTAGCGCATGGTACTGTAAAAGTTCTTGCAAAGGAGTTATCAGAATATCACCAGTGACGATCACAGCAAGGTTGGAGCAACACTAAACTTGTGTATGAAAAATGCCAAAATGATAAAATAGTCGCTGTCAATAAAAGTTGAACAAGCAATGAACAGTTCTAGGAAGGTCGTGTGTGCATGTGTGAGTGTGCATATCGTTTGTGCTTCTCGTGTTTGCTTGCACTTTCGTGTGTCAGTTCCAAATTGCCTGCCTGATTAATATTCTATTTCTGTTGTATGGTTAACCATATACGAGTACTAAAAGTAGTTTATAGAAGAAACAAACACGGCAATAGAATGCAAATATCATACTATGTCTAATTAATGATCTTCCTGTACGAGTCGTAAAATCGCAATAAGTGAAACATCTTGAACCGCAAGGGACCATACAAATTACTGCAAGATAACAAATGATCGAGTTATCTGATTTTTAATCCGAACACTTTCTCAAGTTCACTTAATGCATGTCTAAAGTAATGCAGAGCTCCTGTACTTCGATTCCGCTGCCCTTGCTTTACTGTAGGACATGCATATGCTATGTGTATTATTATAATGCAGCATGTACTCTCAATTTGTCTATCCAAATGCAATCAGGGTGTCAAACAGTTTGTATCCAGATGAGACGGCGTCTCATCTGGATACAAACTGTTTGCATATGTATTCACTCATCCGCCCGTAGCAGGCTCAAGGTTAATGAAGTTCTGTTTTTTGACTTTTTTTGTAGTACTGTAAAGGGTTAACCTTTATCAGTGCCAGCATGGTCGTCTACCGTCAATACTTTTATAAAAAGATAATCAGAGTGTCAAACAGTTTGGATCCTGACGAGACGCCGAGTTACATGTCTAAACTGTCTAAATATTACAGACCTATCTTCATTGCACTAAAGGGCTTGAACAAATATATGTTTCCTTATGATCCAAATACAAATATATGTACTGTGAACGAATGTTATTTTCTTTCAAGGGATGTTTTCATGGAAGAACTAATAACAACATGAATATTAAATAGAATAACTGTTATTATAGCACATGGGCAAGCGATTTGTCGGACTTTGCGGAAACTGCAGAATCAGTTCTACATTATATCATAAACAGATCAGACCCTGATCAGACGGCTCCTACATGAGTCGTCTGATCTGGTTCTGCTCTGTCTGCAAAAGCGTAGTAAGGCGTATTAATGGAGTGATTGGTTAAGTGTATACATAGATGAAAAATGAAATTTTGATATGTCTCATATCCATCACCAAAAGGATGGGCAACATCACACGTCGGCGTATTGCAGACGAATATTTGAATTAAATTATAGTGTTATGTTTAGAACCGAAGTGGAGATAATTATTCGCAGGGATGTAAACATATTTTATATGGAGAAAATTGCTTTCGTGATCAAAAGCAATGTTTTCAGTGTGACCGAAAATCGTTTGTAAATAGAGTTTTCCAAGCAAGTGATGTAGTCTGCATTAAATGTTAGAGCAAACATAACACAAGTAGTGGGTCCTGGTGAGACATGGTGTTACTCCAAACTGTTAACACATGTAATCCCATATTCGCCCGTAGCAACCAGTCATGTGAGTCGGTTTCTGGCGATTTTGGTGGTGACCGATTTAAACCAAAGAATTCTGAAATTGTATATTATTCTGTATAACAAGAGCACACTGCCTGATATCAAATCTTACTAAAGTGTTAGTGGCTCCAATTCAGCTTTTGTATAATATGTTGAGACAGCTAATCATAATAGGCTGGGTCCTAGTAGTGGTTACCGTAGCACCCCCCCTAGACTTTTTTTCATGGGTACCAAATTGTTCGTTTGGGTCCTCAGAACACATTTTGAGCATGCCCCCAAAAATAAGTTTGTCCCAGCTATGTTTTATTTAACGGTTTCCATGGTAACCCGAGGTAATTTTCGAAACTACCTTGGTTCAGAAAATGCGCCATAACTTTGTTTTTAGAAGCAATAGAAGGACGAGACAAGTACCAAAGTAAAGCAGAGACATATAGCTTGAATATGATATATGATTTTATTAATATTCATAAATGCATTCTTATAAATATTAATGAGGAAGTAAAAAATGCGGGTTTTTTTTTAGAAAAAGGGAGTTTGTTGTTTAGTCTGAGAGGCTTATTAATGCACAGAAATTATTGAATTTAGGTTTAAGTTGTTCGTTGGGGTCCTCAGAACACATTTTGTGTATTTCCCCAAATAATTGTGTCCCATCTATGTTTTATTAAACGGTTTCCATGGTAACACGAGGTAAATTTCAAAACATCATTGGTTCAGAAAATGCGTAATAACTTTGCTTTTAGAGGCAATAGAAGGACAAAACAAGTACCAAACTAAAGCAGAGACATATAGCTTGAATATGATATATAATTTTGATAATATTCATAAATGTTTACTTATGAATATTAATGAGGAAGTAAAAAATTCCGCTTTTTTAGAAAAAGGAGCTTGTTGTTTAGTCTTAGAGGCCTATTAATGCACACAAAATTATTGAATTCAGGTTTAAGTTGTTCGTTGGGGTCCTCAGAAAACTTCTTGAGCATTCCCCCAAAATAATTGTGTCCCAGCTATGTTTTATTAAACGGTTTCCATGGTAACCCGAAGTAAATTTCGAAACTATCTTGATTAAGAAAATTCGTCATAACTTTGCTTTTAGAGACAATAGAAGGACAAAACAAGAACCAACGTAAAGCAGAGACATATAGCTTGAATATGACATGTAATTATATTAATATTCATAATGCATTCTTATAATGCATTCTTATGAATATTAATGAGGAAGTAAAAAATGCGTTTTTAGTTTGACGAGTTTGTTTTTAGTCTGAGAGGCCTAATAATATACAAAGAGTTATTGAATTCAGGTTTAAATGTTTTAATATCATCATACAAAGAAAGGAAGACATCTTTGGTTCATGTAATATTTCTAAAAACATGTATATTTAAGCTAATTTGCATATAACATGCGTAAATGAATAAGCAATTTAACATAAGCCCTATATTTAGCATTGTTTCGAGTGTACTATCTTTTCTTTTATTTATTTTACGTAAAATACCAGATATTGAACAAAAATTGACAAGAGCAGAGGGTCATTACTTTGGGTTCTTGAATATTAATGCATATTTATGAATATTAATGAGATGTAGAATAAACACACTTGAATGAGCTGTTCATTTTTATCTGAGATAGTTAACCAGTACAGAGCTTGATACTGACTGAAACAGCGATATTGATATTCATGTATATAAATATGTAGATAATGAATATTATTTTCAAAATCATGAATATTAATGAAAATGTAAACTGTTGTAGGAAAGTAAGTTTTTCTATTATATTGCAATATACATGCATGTGAACAACACATTTCTTGTAAGAAAATACTGCGGAGGAATTGAGCTTCATGCATGTTTTATTGTTTACCCATATTAGCCTTGCGTGACTTCTAACTTACTCGCGATGTCTTATGCATTTGCTTGATTATTTACCACAGCATGCCAGAGCAACGTAAGGCTTCTTGCGGGCATTTCGCGACAGGCTGGACAACTCATTAAGTGTGTCTAGCCTGCTGCGGATGCTCCGCTTCATCTCCCTGTCCAGTTTCATCCCTCTGGACAGGGGAGTAGTGGGAGCTTGCTGCCCGACGGAAGAATTATTCTTCTCTTTGGTCAGCGACTCCCTCGCAACAGACAAATCACTGTCCTCTAAAGCTCAGAAGAAGACTGCTTCTTCTTTAAAATCTCTTTCGTCAACAGCCCATGTGGTGCAGTCGATTCCCCAGTTGTTAGTTGCAGATCGGCACCCAGCTGCTGGCCCGGGCGCGGTTTCCCCGTTTACCACTTGAATGGTGCCCTTTGTTCTGGTCCCAGGTACTATTGTTGTCAGGTCTCCCGGTCCGCTTGTTGTGTGGAGAGTTTTGCCTGGTCCCACTGAATCTAGGCCCAGTTATCCGTCACCGGTCCCCGGTGTCCTGGTGTTAGTGCTTCATTTCATGACGTCACCGGCAGACCGGTCTACCGAGCCCCGGCCCAAAGATGTCACTCTGTATTCTTTGGCCCGGTGTCATAAGTTTGCTCTCCAACGGTCCTCCGGTGGCCCGGTCTGGTCCTTTAGACCGGGATACCGAAGTGGCCCGGTAAATCTATCAGTCAAATCTTTTCTACAGGGCACTCTGTCTCTACACCGCATTACAGTGGTGAAAGTCAACAGGAAGCTGCTCTGGCTAAGTCTAGACGTTCTTGATCGTCTAGACCCTGCAATTACTCTTCATCTTCTGAGTACACTTCCCCAGTCCCCATCCCACCCACCCCGTAGGAGGCGTAAAAAACCTTCTTATTCTTCTAATGGGAACCGGCACTCGCACCGCTCTCATCGCAGGCGCAGAGACCCCCGAATCCTATTCACAGGGGTCATCTATCATCTTCCATGCTAGTGTCAGTCGAAAATGTGGACCTCCCTAACCTAATTAAGTCTAGGGAGTCTCTTTCTCCTTCCATGGGACTTCTTTCCCGTTTGCCTGACCTGGGCGAAGATTTTTGTGCCAGCCCGGCAACTGGGTGGATCATGTCCGCTAAACTCTTACGGACAAGGGCTCCCTGGGTATCTCTTAGGCCTCCGGTTTCAATTAAAAATCGACCTGGGATGTTTTTTCAGATTCCGACAGCCCCAGGGCGGGCATTAGGTCTCTCTCTCTTTCTCTCTTCTCTCTCTCTCTCTCTCTCTCTCTCTCTCTCTCTCTCATTCACTTCTTTAGCGCCGGGAGTTGCATCCAACAGATGGGGTTCGCTTCAAACATTGATCTTCTATCTGCGGCCTTCTCTGTGGAACTTGAATCCGAAGTTACTAAGTGCCTTTCATACCATCTGGGCTGTTCGACCCAACTGGCCTTGGACCCAAATCCCTAAGGTTGAATGTAAGCCTCTTACGGGACCTCCCAAGAAAGGTAAGACAACCAGACCCTTTTCTGCCTCTCAGCGGGGCCGGCCAAGAGCCGGTTAGGACCCTTCCCTTTTCCCCCTAACTCAGGACTGGCATCTCAGGGTTCCTTCCCTTCTCGCCCTAGGGGTTCTAGGCCTTCTAGGCCCCAGCCCTAGGGACACGCCCTTTCTGTCCCTTCCGATCCGACCCTTCATCGATGTGGCGCACTCAGGACCCTTTGACCCTCTCTATTGTAGAGAAGGGTCCCTCTGGGTCGACAGCCTCCTCTTTCCGGAGAGAGGGGATTCTACTAAATAACTTTATTTTTTTAGATTTTAATCAAATAACAGATAAGAACAGCTCATTTAAGTGTGTTTATTTTTACATCTCATTAATATTCATTATATGGCATTTATATTCAAAAGACATGAACAAATCAATTATATACACAAAGTATGATCCTCTGCTCTCGTCTGTGTTGGTGCAATATCTGGTATTTTACGTAAAATAAATCACAGAAAAGATAGTATACTCAAAATAATACTAAATACAATGCTGATAGAAAATTGCTTATTCCTATACGCACATTATATGCAAATTAGCTGAAATATGCATGCTTTATAGAAATATTACCTGAAACAAAGATGGATTATTTTCCTTGTATGATCACATGAAAACATTCAAACATAAATTCAATAACTCTTGTTTTTTAATAGGCATCTCAGACTAAATAATAAACTCCTTTTTTCTAAACAAAAATCGGATTGTTTTACTTCCTCATTAATATTCATAAGAATACATTTATGAAAATTAGTTCAATTACATGTCATATTCAAATTATATGTCTTTGCTTTATTTAGGTTCTTGTTTTGTCCTTCTTTTACCTCTAAAAGCAAAGTTATGACGCATTTGTTTAACCACGGATGTTTAGAAATTTACCTCGGGTTACCATGGAAACCGTTAAAACATAGCTGGGACACAAGTATTTTGGGGGAATGCTCAAAAAGTGTTCTGCGGGCCCCAACGAACAATTTAAACCTGAATTCAATACTTTTTGTGCAATAATAGGCCTCTAAGACTAAACAAAAAAACTCCTTTTTCTAAAAAAAGCTGATTTTTATACTTCCTCATTAATATTCATAAGCAATCATATATGAATATTATTGAAATTATTTAACATAATAAAGTTATAGGTCTCTGCTTTACTTTGGTTTTGTTTTGTCCTTCTATTGCTTCTAAAAGCAAAGTTATTATGCATTTTCTGAATCAATGATGTTTCGAAATTTACCTCCTCGGGTTACCATGGAAACCGTTCAATAAAACAGATGGGACAAAATTACTTTGGGGGAATGCTCAAAATGTGTTCTGATGATCCCAACAAACAATTTAAACCTAAATTCAATAATTTTTGTGCATTAATAAGCCTATCAGACTAAACAACAAACTCCTTTTTTCTAAAAAACGCATTTTTTACTTTCTCATGAATATTCATAAGAATGCATTTATTAATATTAATTAAATCATATATCATATTCAAGCTATGTATCTCTGCTTTACTTTGGTACTTGTTGTGTCCTTCTATTGCCTCTAAAAGCAAAGTTATTACGCATTTTCTGAACCAATGATGTTTTGAAATTTACCTCGTGTTACCATGGAAACCGTTTAATAAAACATAGATGGGACACAATTATTTGGGGAAATACACAAAATGTGTTCTGAGGACCCCAACGAACAACTTAAACCTAAATTCAATAATTTCTGTGCATTAATAAGCCTCTCAGACTAAACAACAAACTCCCTTTTTCTAAAAATACCGCATTTTTTACTTCCTCATTAATATTCATAAGAATGCATTTATGAATATTAATAAAATCATATATCATATTCAAGCTATATGTCTCTGCTTTACTGTGGTACTTGTTTTGTCCTTCTATTGCTTCTAAAAGCAAAGTTATGACGTATTTTCTGAACCAAGGTAGTTTCGAAAATTACCTCGGGTTACCATGGAAACCGTTAAATAAAACATAGCTGGGACAAACTTATTTTTGGGGGCATGCTCAAAATCTGTTCTGAGGACCCTAACGAACAATTTGGTACCCATGAAAAAAAGTCTAGGGGGGGATGCTACGGTAACCACTACTAGGATCCAGCCTATAAGGTATAGCTCGGAAAATTTGACCTGGACCCTGACCCATATGCTTGAGTGACTGAATAGATCATATAGCGCCGATGAATGACCAAGAACGTCTAGACTTAGCCAGAGCAGCTTCCTGTTGACTGGTAGATTTACCGGTCCACTTCGGTATCCTGGTCCAAAGGACCAGACCGGGCCACTAGAGGACCGTTGGTGAGCAAACTTAGGACACCGGGCCAAAGAATACACAGTGACATCTTTGGGCGGGGGCCCGGTAGACCGGTCTGCTGGTGATGTCATGAAACGGAAGCACTAACGCCAGGACACCAGGGACCGGTGACGGATAACTGGGCCTAGATTCAGCGGGACCAGGCAAAACTCTTCACACAACAAGCGGACCGGGAGACCTGGCAACAATAGTACCTGGGACCAGAACAAAGGGTACCATTCAAGTGATAAACGGGGAACCCGCGCCCGGGCCAGCAGTTGGGTGCCGATCTGCAACTAACAATTGGGGAATTGACAGCACCACAGGGGCTGTTGACGAAAGAGATTTTTAAATAGATGCAGGCTTCTTCTGAGCTTTAGAGGACAGTGATTTGTCTGTTGCGAGGGAGTCGCTGACCAAAGAGAAGAATACTTCTTCAGTCGGGCAGCAAGCCCCCACTACTCCCCTGTCCAGAGGGATGAAACTGGACAGGGAGCTGACGCGGAGCATCCGCAGCAGGCCAGACACACTTAATGAGTTGTCCAGCCTTTCGCGAAATGCTCGCAAGAAGCCTTGCGTTGCTCTGGCATGCTGTGATAAATAATCAAGCAAATGCATTAGACATCGCGAGTAAGTTAGAAGTCACGCAAGGCTAATATGGGTAAACATAAGCTGATGATTACAGTCGAAATGCTATATATTTTCTATTGCATTGCAAAACACCCATAACAGTAATATTCTTCATAAAACATGCATGAGGCTCAATTCCTCTGCTGTAATTTCTTACAAGAAATGTGTTGTTCACATACATGTATATTGCAATATAATAGAAAAACTTACTTTCCTACAACAGTTTACATTCTCATTAATATTCATGATTTTGAAATAATATTCATTATCTACATAATTATTTACATGAACATCAATATCGCTGTTTCAGTCAGTATCAAGCTCTATACTGGTTAACTAAAATAATCTCAGATAAAAAGAACAGCTCATTCAAGCGTGTTTATTATACATCTCATTAATATTCATAAATATGCATTAATATTCAAGAACCCAAAGTTATGACCCTCTGCTCTTGTCAATGTTTATTGTTCTGGTATTTTACGTAAAATAAGTAATAGAAAAGATAGTACACTAGAAACAATGCTAAATATAGGGCTTATAGTAAATTGCTTATTCATTTACGCACGTTATATGCAAATTAGCTTAAATATACATGTTTTAGAAATATTACATGAACCAAAGATGTTTTCCTTTATTTGTATGTTGATATTAAAATATTTAAATCTGAATTCAATAACTATTTGTATATTATTAGGCCTCTCAGACTAAAAACAAACTCGTCAAACTAAAAACGCATTTTTTACTTCCCCATTAATATTCATAAGAATGCATTATAAGAATGCATTATATGTATTAATAGAATTACATATCGTATTCAAGCTATATGTCTCTACTTTACGTTGGTTCTTGTTTTGTCCTTCTATTGTCTCTAAAAGCAAAGTTATGAAGCATTTTCTTAATCAAGATAGTTTCGAAATTTACCTCGGGTTACCACGGCAACCGCTTAATAAAACATAGCCGGGGCACAATTATTTTGGGAGAATGCTCAAAAAGTGTTCTGATGACCCCAACGTACAATTTAAACCTGAATTCAATAATTTCTGTGCATTAATATGCCTCTAAGACTAAACAAAAAACTCATGTTTCTAAAAAAGCGGATTTTTATACTTCCTCATTAATATTCATAAGCAATCATATATGAATATTATTAAAATTATATATCATAATCAAGATATATGTCTCTGCTTTACTTTGGTTTTTGTTCTGTCCTTCTATTGCCTCTAAAAGCAAAGTTATTATGCTTTTTCTGAACCAATGATGTTTCGAAATTTACCTCCTCGCGTTACCATGGAAACCGTTCAATAAAACATAGATGGGACAAACATGCTTTGGGGGAATGCTCAAAATGTGTTCTGATGAACCAAACAAACAATTTAAACCTGAATTCAATAATTTGTGTGCATTAATAAGCATATCAGACTAAACAACAAGCTTCATTTTCTGAAAAACTCATCTTTTTTTACATTCTCATGAATATTCATAAGAATGCATTTATGAATATTAATTAACTCATATACCATATTCAAGCTATATGTCTCTGCTTTACTTTGGTACTTGTATTGTCCTTCTATTACCTCTAGAAGCAAAGTTATTACGCATTTTCTGAACCAAGGATGTTTCGGAATTTACCTCGGGTTACCATGGAAACCGTTTAATAAAACATAGATGGGACAAAATTATTTGGGGAAATACTCAAAATGTGTTCTGAGGACTCCAACGAACAACTTAAACCTAAATTCAATAATTTCTGTGCATTAATAAGCCTCTCAGACTAAACAACAAACTCCTTTTTTTTCTAAAAAAAATCACATTTTTACTTCCTCATTAATATTCATAAGAATGCATTTATGAATATTAATAAAATCATATATCATATTCAAGCTATATGTCTCTGCTTTACTTTGGTACTTGTTTTGTCCTTCTATTGCTTCTAAAAACAAAGTTATGGCGCATTTTCTGAACCAAGGTAGTTTCGAAAATTACCTCGGGTTACCATGGAAACCGTTAAATAAAACATAGCTGGGACAAACTTATTTTTGGGGGCATGCTCAAAATGTGTTCTAAGGACCACAACGAACAATCTGGTACCCATGAAAAAAAGTCTAGGGGGGATGCTACGGTAACCACTACTAGGACCCAGCCTATGATGATGAGGTGTGCTTTCAGGCAGATGATTTTGGCTAATCCCATACACTGCGAAGCAGTGCATGGGGTCAAAACCACCGATCTGCCTTCCTTTTAGTTCTTGGCAGAGGGGATAATCTCCGTTAAAGAAACACAAACATCCCCTGTGACAATTAAGCCCCAGAACCACAGCAAGGTAGGAAGGTATGTGGGGGATAACCCGTGCATAAGTAAACCATACAATCACGCGTGTAGCTATGCATAGTTGCCTACCGGGACACGTGCCGAGGATAAACCCGTGCAATGCCGATGATTAAAATAGAAATGTTACGAATTTGGATTTATGCAAGCTAAGTAGGTTAAGGTCCAGGTAAACATTGCCGAGCTATATCATCCAACGGGTAAAAAGGTAGTGTTGAAGCACAATTATGCCTAGGGTCCAATGCAAATGCAATTAACCTATTACCTTATTTTTAGACCCAACATCTGCTCTGGGTGAATCTACTGAAAAGGAGCATTCATTAGTGAAAAGGAAAACTTTAGAATTTGTAGTTTTTAAACCATTGTGATAAATAGGAGCAAATGCTCTATTTATCACAATGGTATTAAAAAGTTACATAGGCGTCAAAAGGCGTCAGTTCGAGGGAATGGGTTAATTCCAGGTCAATTTGATCCTTCTTGCCTTTGACAATGTATCATATTACGAACAAATACGTTAACATTAAGAAAGCAAAGGGTAGAATTGTCCTTAAAGTCCTCTAGTGTTACCCTAACAACGGTGGTTTATATTGAACCATTTAACATGTTTATAATGACATCATGCATATTGATTAGATTAGTCGTTATAAAAGTGCATGGGTACAGGAAGTTTGGCGATGGCAGACACTGTAGGGTCACATATCTATATTATATAATAAGCAAACACACACGCACGCATACAGTAGTTTGATTACTATATGCGACCAAAGCAAGGTTCGTTGGCATAAAAATACATACACCGATTATATGTCGGTGAAACTGAATAATTCACGACTGACTGAAAAAAGGATGCAATCATATTGAAGGTGTCGTCATACTACACCTCGCAGTACGTTGTAAATAGCATTAATAATTCACCTTAGTGACAATTTAGTTGTAAGGTTGTTCGCCTCAGATCTATATTTGTTTAGATACGCCCTCCGTTTTCTACGCGGTCCTCGGTAGACAATGACAGGAGTATGAATAATTTTGAAGAATAGTAGGAGATTGGGTGGGTGATTTGAATAAGTCATATAGTATCGGGGAGGGATAGGATGGACAGTTATTAATGGCAGTGCTTTGTGAAACGGAATAGGTGAGGCTGGCAATGACACAACATTCAGCGTCACAATCATTCAACGCTATAACAGAATGCAGAGGTGAAACAAATTTGACTGTTATCTACATATCTACCTGTATGCTTTAACAAAACGTTTACATTTGGATGTAATACATAGTTTTACTGAATTCAATTCATCATTGACAGATTTATCCAAATGAAGAACATCATCCACACTGTTTACTCCAGCGGGGATACCTTTATTTACAATATTTGTAAAGCTAGGATGACTTTGAGAGAAGTGCGAGGTTAGGACGTCCGTAAACCGGTTTAAACCCCCAGTGGTGTTTTTGCTGCTGACCGTGCCAAGGCGGTACTCTCTTTGTCACCCTTACTTTTGTTTGCCTTGCGTCTTTGTGCTTGTGGTTTGTTCATGTTGTGGAACGTTTGTCCCTGGTTCTTGTGTGTCTTTTGGTGTTTTCTGTGTTCATTTCGTGTGTGTGTGTGTGTGTGTGCGTGCGTTTGGGTGTGTGGTTGTGTGTGTGTGTCATGCTGTCTATCGGTGTTTTGGTGGTGGTTGCGTCTTGCATGTGGCTTTGCCTGCTTGACTTTACTACTTTTCCATTAACCATCTACTCCATGCATATTTAGAATAATGTCTGAGTATCAAGTAGCAGAATTGTGATTATAAAATTGTAAACAAGAGAATAAATTATATCTACAGTAAAATCTCGATACTTAATAATGAAGAATTGGTGCCTTATTAGGCTGGTAGCTGCTTAATGACGGGTGAATGTCATGCAGAATGCTCCTAGAGCGTTTCTGCATGCCTTTCACCTTGCATTAAGCTGTCACCTGTCTTAAAGATACTTGTTTTAGTGTTCGAACTATCGGGTTTTTTACTGTTTATGTATTAAGCAAACAGCAGCAAACTCTGATCAGGCGACTCCTATAGAGGCGTGCTATCTGTGTCTACTATGTCTGCAAGGAAGTAAAAGGCGTTTCTATGGGGTGAAGTGTAATCCATTATATATTGCTATTATTCTAGTGTTATTACCATACACCCGTAAGGTAGCATGGACTAGTTCACTTCATGCTTCACGTAAGAGGTTCCTGATGAAGAATTAACTGCTTGTAAATATATTTGACATAAACCTTTTCAACCTGCAACACACATCCACTGTGATTTACAAACAGTGTACACCGATATCAAAGGGTTCTTAGAAGAGATGAGAATGGTTTCCACTATTTGTCAAATTATCCAGCAAGTTTAAGCCTTTCATACAGAGTTGACACCCTAATTAAACACTGATATAAAGAATAATAGGTTGGTGTCGTAGATGGGACGCCTTTATCCGACGAAGGGGGGGGGGTGTTGAGGCGAGGCTTGCCGAGCCTCAACTGTTTTCTCTCCGAGTCGGAGAAAGGCGTCCCATCTACGACACTTACCTATTATTCGATTTGTCCAGTCAATTTAGTTTTATCTTTTCTCATAGACTCATAAAACATAACAATCTTGAAATAATTTGCATTGGAAATGCGGTTTTTCGATCAACGGACCACCCTTTTTATTTCCATTTAGACGTAAATAATGAGCTACCGCAGAGAAAAATAGTTTCGGTACTTACATTACAAGAGGAGAAAATGTAGTTGAATTTTAAAAATAAGATAATTTGAATCGAGAGTCGATATGTTAATTCGAACAGACATGATTATATTCTCCCGGAGGCTCTCTGGTCAAATTCGAGTTCCGTCGTCTCGGTTTCTATTTTTTGATATGGCTAACGTCACTCATAAATCGATGGAACTGAACAGGCTATATTTAGGTCTATGACAATCAGTTTATCAATCAAATTATAATGCGAGTGAAAAGAAAACATTTACTATTTATCTGTCAATATTTGCTTCCTGGCTTGATTTTTATCAAAAACGCCTTTCGCCAGCGGTGGATTAAATTAATAAAACTGATAAATCAACGACACTTTGTATGTGGCCTCGGTGGCGTAATCGGTAAGCACGACGTCTCTAGAGTGATTAGAATTGGCTTTTGTAGGATAAGGCGCGGGTTCGAATTCAGCTATAGTCATTTATTTTTCTTTTTTCTTCTTTTTTTCTAATTTGAATAATTATTTTAGTGAATTTTCTGTTAGCTCTATTCCGTCAACAGACTATTTATGCATATTTACAGAAAATTAAAATAGTTCCATGGTTATAGAGTCATTACGCCTGTCTACTAAACTAATAAACCTTCTACTACCGGAAGTAACCTAATAAACCTAAGTACAAAAATGAGTCATGCAGGAAACGCCATATACAGAACAAACAGTCGCCCGAACAGCAACACAAGGAAACAGCAAATGTACACAACTATAAAAACATCAAGAGACGCACAAAGACAAAACAAACATACAATAGGGGGAAGATGGAAGAACCGCCTTGGAACGGTCAGTGACAAAAGTCACTGGGGGTTAAACCGGTTTATGGGCGCCCAACCTCACACTTATTCCATCCCCACCCTAAAAGACAAACAGTGTAAACGTATCCCCTCTTCGACTAATCTACAACAACCGCGACGGCAAATACAGTGGTAAAGTGCATGTATAACGATAACATTTAAGTGAACAAACTGTATCCACCTATCGCTAGCGTACTCAATGATTGAGCTGCAAACAGAGTAACTGTAGAAAAGTAATAAAGGGTACGACAAAAACGAAAAAGTACAGATATCCGACGTTCTCCTTCCATTTCTGGATTTAAGAGGTCGCCTTCAAGTTTATCTGCACCCCTTTATTATGTCACTAGAGAAGCCTGGTGACTGGATAAAGTGTATTCCATTCTGATAAATCAGGACTGAAATGGTATTGCTTGTGCACTGTGATGGCCGTAAAAAGTATCCCCGTTGTTGTTATCATTCTCTTGCAGGTTATGCAAGTGACATACAGTACTCTCATCCGCCTCTTACATAATCTAATGTCTAACACTTCGTGGTAGTTATTGTGTTCACCGACAAGTTGATGCACTTTGTAGCTATACGAGTGTATTAAGTTGTTGATGTATACAATACAGGTGTCCTTCCATCTCTTTCACATGAACAAACTTAAAATACCTTTAATAGAACTTAAATCTCTTAAGATGCACCCGATGTCTGCTGTCCAAGTTCTTAATAATAGTTCTAACTTTTCCTCACTTCGGCCTTGCGTACGTGTGAAACAGCTTAACCTTCATTCGGCATCTTCTTTTCACATACCATTTCTTTTGATCAATAAATAATTTACAATAGAGCGACGATTGTACTTTCACCTTTAAAATATACCGTATAACGGGTTATTTTTTACCTGCTGCTATTTTTTACTTATTTTTACGACCAAAGTCATTTTCGTAAAAATATTCCTCATATATTTTCGCCGCGTAAACTCCGGTAAAAAGATCTAGTATATAGCATTTGAATTTAACCGTAAGCAGGGTAATCTTATCAAAGTCACCCTAATCTTCCGATACACTAGAGCGGCGTGTTATTGTTAATAAATATGCATGTAGTGTACAGGTGTTTCATTGCATTGTGTAGTAGGCTATCAGCATCAACACAAAATATGAAGAAACAACACATTATCTGACAAACGTTTCTATTGGCCGAAATCAAAACATACGAGAGGAAAATGAGACAATCATCCAATCAGATGCACGGTTACTAACTGATTACGATATTGTGGCTGGTTTCAGTTACTTGCTGAATTTGTCAGATAAAGCTGGGTACCATACCCGCATCAGTTTCGTCCCTATTGCTTTTGGACTCATCCGACATTTTTCATGGCGCTCATAACGTATATTTTATTTACCAACTTTGTTTCTGCGACATAGGTCGTCATTGGCAGAACACTGGACCAAAACAAACATTGGGATAAATGTGTACATGTAGTACAACATGGTCAATTACGTTAATTATGTTGTTTGATGCCCAGGGCGATATCCGGTACATGTGTCTGTTGCACAGTTACCGTGGTAGGTGTGAACACTTGTCAAACTGCGACATACAGTTGACTTTGTATTAATCAAACTATTTATTGTGAATTTTTAATGATGTAAACTTTTGATGAGCTAATTTTTTACGTGTCTTCATGGATTCGTAAAAATAAAAGTCATATAAAATCAAATCATGTGTTTTTACCCCAAATCCGTAAACGTTTACAGCAGTAAAAATTACCCGTTATACGGTACTATGCAACGCGTTTCTTCTATTCGTAAACAGTCCGCTTACAAAAAATACAGAGTGTATCCTATAATCAAAAGGTGCGATGCTAAGAGCTGCACTTGTTGTAGTAATAATTCTCAACAATCAAATCAACAGTTAATGGAAGAACTTTTAATAGTATGATTAATTCAGACGTGGATTGCACTACAACCAATATCATATATGCTTTGACTTGAAACGCCCCCTGGTTGCGGTATGCAATATGTTGGTCAAACAAGCCGTGCCCTGAAGACCGTGCCCATTCCCTGAGCATGCATACCAATGCCGAAACAAAGAGCTTAGACATTTCTTATACCAACAATTTAGAAAGTCCGGCCATTCATTTAAATATGTATTAGTTCAACCTGTACAACACCTTTCATGTGATAAGGATACTACTAGTAATTTTAAGTCGAAAGCTAGGTTTATGGCTGAATTAAAATGGATTAAAAATTTACAAAACCCGTCTCCTTTAGGCTTAAATGACAACATTAACCAGACTGGCAATATTTAAAAAAAATCCTAGGAAACGCAAATCTCGATCACATGGAATTTGTAAAAATGGTAATATTAAACAAAAATCTCGTATGAAAATGACTATTCTTGATCGACATACTTTAAGTATAATTGCTGGTAAACATGCCATGCTTTCTCGACTTTCTCCCTTATCAATATCTTAATTAAAAGAAAATTGACGAGCAAGCCGATAACATCATTTTTAGATCAGTTCCTCTCATAGGAACGGCTAGTTTAATACAAAGCTTTACTCTACATGTTTTCAGACCACACATTGACAAACTATCTGAATACCAAAAGACTCTTTTTGACAATCCCTTTTATTAATAAAGGTATCGATTTCATTGACATCCAGAGTATATTCAGAGACAAAGATGTTATTGACACTATTCCTAAATACAAAAAATAAAGACCACCAATTATCTGCTACAAATATAACAAACCCATCAGAAATACAATTTTTAACTATAATAATATTGTTGCCGACCTTAATATTGATAATAATATTCCTGATAATTGAGATTGCGCCACCTCAAAGTTTTGCTATTCTCCGGCTGGTCATGTGATTACTGGTAACTTCGATATAATTGAAGATAAACGTCTACGATCTCTTCTTAATAAAGGTCCAAAATATAGAATACCATCCTTGATAGATTTTAAGTCTTGTCGATGTCAGATTGCTGAGGTTTCACAAAATTTTAGTATAAAATGGTGTCGTACAGAATATGTTGAGTCTAATGCTCTTTCAAATTGGAAAAAACTAATTTTTGATATAATGGACAAACGCATTTCATTTTATAGCTCAAATGAACACCTTCTTCCACCTAACCTAGAATTTCTTTTCGACATCTTAGAAAGGGTTTACAGGATTTCCATTCTAAATACGTCTTTGTTCCTGCTGATAAGGCATCGAATAATGTCATTATTATTTAACGATTGTATTATATCGACGTCTTGAAGCAGGACATCATTAATACCAATGGAAAAGTAGTAAAGTCAAGCAGGCAAAGCCACATGCAAGACGCAACCACCACCAAAACACCGATAGACAGCATGACACACACACACACACACACAACCACACACCCAAACGCACACGCACACACACACACGAAATGAACACAGAAAACACCAAAAGACACACAAGAACCAGGGACAAACGTTCCACAACATGAACAAACCACAAGCACAAAGACGCAATGCAAACAAAAGGAAGGGTGACAAAGAGAGTACCGCCTTGGCACGGTCAGCAGCAAAAACACCACGGGGGGTTTAAACCGGTTTACGGACGTCCTAACCTCACACTTCTCTCAAAGTCACCCTAGCTTTACAAATATTGTAAATAAAGGTATCCCCGCTGGACTTACCCACAACATAGACGACGGTGAACACAGGACAACATGTAAAACATAGCATAATAACTGTGACAATCCGTCAAATATGTACTCAATGACTTTGCTGAAGTCAGAGCACCTGCAGGTAAGCCGTTAAGGGCACGACAGGGAAAAAATAATACATGAGTCTGGTAAGCTCCTCCTGTATCCAAGTTTAAGAGTATACCATCATAGAGTACTACCCTCGGCCTGTCATCGCGCAAGCAAAGAGGGAAGCGTAGCTACCGACTGTAAAAGGGTCGATAACCAAACATGCAGTGTGTTGCAATATAATAGGATCATAACCTTTCTTTTTAAATTTTTTAATGCGTTTTATAAACAAATAATGAAAATGGATATGACCCCGAATTTTCCTAAGTTTGTAGATAACATCCCCATAAAATTCTGGTTGAGAAATGCCTTGTCGCAGTAACGTCCGTAGATTGCAATTATATTTACTAATGAGAGGTAAATTTCGATAATAAAATTTAGAAAAGGTTTTCCGAAGTTTGTGATATCTGTAACCTTGCTTAAGAAGTTTATCAGTTATAACTAAATTACGTCTGTTAAAATCTTCAAGCAAAGAACAGGCTCGGGCAAACCTAATAAGTTGAGAAATATAAACACCATAAGATGTAGAACGTGGCACATCCCCATCTAGAAAAGGATAATTAACAATTTTAAAATTAAAATCTTCTCTTTTATCGTATACTTTGGACGAAACTTTATCATTTGTAATTGAAAGATTCAAATCTAGAAATGAAGCATTAATATCAGATTGATTAGCTTTGTTTAAAGACAGTTCTTTTGGGTAGATTGAAGAAACCATAGTATCAAAATAAGGATTATCTAAATTCAAAATATCGTCTAAATACCTTGAAGTTTTATTAAAAGCATTAAGTCATGCATCTCAGTTCATACTGAGAGAAAGACCGTCGTTTCAGACCATGTCAAAAAGTGTGAACAACTTGGAGCCGATATTAAAATTACACAACATAAACTTCCTACTGGTATTGGTTACAAAAACTACATATAAACCATATAAAGCGCGCTTCATTGCAAATCCTAGCTCTTGTACAACTATTAAGTTGTCTATACTTTTAACGTCTTGTTTAACTAAGATAAAAGAACACATCTCTTCTGGTCTATCAAGAATTCTTCAGAAATCTTACATAAACTTAAGAACAAATGGTTTCTTGCATCCACAGTCAGCACATACATTTTTCTACTTTGTACACAACCCTTCCTCATGATCAGATTGAAAAGCTTTCTTTACTGTTGAGCCAATTAATTATTACACCAATTTAGCAAAGATTTAGTACTTTATGAAGGCGACCTCTTAAATCTGGAAACGGAAGGAGGACGTCAGATATTTGTACTCTCGTATTTCTCGTCTTTGTCGTACCCTTTATTACTTTTCTACAGCTCAATCATTGAGTACACTAGCGATAGGTAGATACAGTTGTTTCACTTAAATATGTTTTCGTTTTACCACTGTATTTACCATCGCGGTTGTTGTAGACTAGTCGGAGAGGGGATACGTTTATTTACACTGTTTGTCTTTTAGGGTGGGGATGGAATGTGTGTGAGGCTGGGCGCCCTGAACCGGTTTAACTTCCCAGTGACTTTTGTCATTGACCGTTCAAAGGCGGTACTTCCACTTTTCCCTATTGTTTGTTTGTTATGTCTGTGCGCCTCTTTGTGTCTTTATATACATGTACATTTGCTGTTTGTTTGCGTAGTGCTGTTTGGGCGGTTGTGTGTTTTATATGCGGTGTTTCCTGCATGACTCATACATATACTTTAACTGATATAACAAACAGAGCAGGCTGAAGCAGATATATTAATTGAGTCTACATTATTTGACTATGATACAGGATTGCCCGTAGTGCAAGTGTAAACCCTTTCCCTGTTCTATGCGTATTCCGAATTTCCATACGTACTGAATATTAAAAAATATGGAATGTCCCTGTTGTGACAGGATAAACATAATAGAAGCAGTCAGTGAAATATATGGAAACGTTCGTCTGATTCGGCTTTAGAAACCATTTTGTGTCGCTTATGATTGACCAATGTTTCCTATGCCTCACCATGTACTCGTTTTCACATACGGCACTGTACTAGTATTATCTATATTACTAAACAAGTGAAATATGCATTGGCATATGACATACACGTATATTAATTTGTTCCTTTTTTCAAATATTTTATTGTTTTACCGCTGTGGATTTTTTTTTGTATGTGAGAAAACCTTTAAGCTGACTTGTGTGCTATCCGAGCATGATACAAAGCAACTTATTCCGTGCGTGGCAATGCCTCTGGGAATCTTCCTCCACCTGCAATTAGCTGGACATCGCGATATGACTAAAACACTGTTAAAGCGACGTAAAATTCAAATACCAGACAATATATAACATTTACTATCGTATTGAACTAACTATACAGTATTTTACAGTAAGATACTTTGTGCAATCAATATTTACAGACAGCAATGGCACCACATTAGGAAGTAACAAGAACTATCTTTAAAAAAGATATTCAGCGGCATTCAAATATTGACATAATGTACAAAACAATAATGGTATTAAATCTCTGCCATATTAAGTTCAATGTTTGGAGATTTCCTTAGTACAGGGGACTAGATCTATGAAGGGTTGCTAGCAGACATGCGTGCTATGGAAATGAATTAAAACAAAAGGCAGATCTACTATTTCATTCAATATACTTTATGGTGGTGTCTTTTTGTTAGTGAATTCGGAGGAGATCTTGTTAAATATAAAAAGCAATGAGTTGGAACCTTGGTCTATCTATTTTGTTTTTTAGGCGATTATAATGTTTGAAAAGAATAAGTGAACGTGGAGTAGAAGAAACAATTATTGAAAAAAATCAAGTAACTTTTATGGGAAATCACTATTAAAATGTACATAAAATGCAAAACAACCTCAACAGCACTGGAAAGATGTATTTGGATGACCGCCGGAAAATAGCTGAAGCACGTTCGGAGTACTATGAATACATTATTGCGCGTAAGAATTCATTCATATTTTAAATCGCGTATATTTATATTGATATGAAGATAACAAATCGAATACACTTAAAACATATTGAATTGATTTCTGTATTTCTGAATTGAGTACACTTAAAACATATAGAATTGATTTCTGTATTTCTGAATTGAGTCTGTTTGTAAGTACTTAAAGAACGGTATTTATCTAGCCTAGATCAACGCATTAATCGACGTGTGTGCATGACCATTAGTGACATCATTAACCGAATCTATTTTTAAAACAATATAGAGTTAGCAATCTCAACTAACTTCCACGATCCAAAGTCCAAGGTTATAGAGCCGTAGCAATAGCTGTCAGTAAGTAGCTTTATATCACAGAGAGCCAGCAACCCGGAGCCTCTGTGCTGTGTTCGGAGATATTAATTAATACTATGAATGCCACTACTTTAATGTAATAATCTTTAGCATGCAGAGCAAATTATTTTTACAGACCCCCACTGCATTTTCAAAATTCTAGCTATAACCAGTTTATCTACCTAAATGCAATCAGAGTGTCAAACAGTTTTGATTCTGATGAGACACCGAGTAACTCGGCGTCTCATCTGGATCCAAACTGTTTGCATATGTATTAACTCATCCGACCATAGCAGGTTAAAGGTTAAACGACATTTCTTCTTTATTTCCTATGATGTTGCATGTGGATTATTGTGGTTGTTTCAACCTACCGTTTCGTCAAACTGGACTTTATTATCAAATGAGGTATTAAAATTGATTGCAAAATGATAATAAAAGTTTGATAGTTTGGTAGTGGTTTCGTCATACTGGTAATAATGCTCACCAATTATTTATAACCATGAGGTGATACGAACGATAATTGGTTTCGAAATGGTATAAACTGTGGCACAGTTTGTTGGTATTTCAATAATATTTATTTATTTATTAATAATAATTATAACATTATTTATTAAGATAATCTATTATACGTATATTTAATGGTTTTTGATAAGAGATTTTATTTATACGTTTTTGATTCAAATCTTAAATTATGAAGCAAAGACCTATGATAACATGTTACCATAGGTCTTTGGATGAAGATGACCAAAATATTATTATTGTTGTTGTTATTTGAAATGATGATGATGCCTTAAACCTGAGCTGTTGGAAAGGCTATTTAATGCTTAAAACTATAGTAACGCTTATATGCGCGACTTACAATAAGTATACCTATATATAGTACACTGGTCCTACGCTATTTAGACCCAGATCTATTTTGTTCAAAACGGCCCCACAAAAAGGTACATTTACGGTCAGGTGGTAACGGTAATACAGTAAAACCCCCAAGGCTCTATTACGATCACTGCTTAAAGCAACGTGAAAGCAAAACAGAAAGCTCCTTTAGGAGCTGCTACCTGCCGTTCATACGATCAATTAGCCTTCAATTAAGTGGTCGTAATAGAGGAGGAAAACAATGCCTCAAATTTATACTGTACCCAGTTTGACGAAACCGTTTTCGTTCACTATGTTATATCAGTTTGACGAGCCGGTAGTTTGACGAAACCGGCTGTTTGACTTTCAACTCACTGAATAATTGTGAAACAACTGCTTAAATATGCCAACCTATTTCGGATACGTCGGGTATCTTCGTCGTGTACGTCTATTTTTATTATGGGGAAGTTCCCTGTAGCATCTATTTTAAGAACAGAACTTTCGACAGCCTTCCATGCTAAATATAAGCGCAAATACTGACTTTCTATATTATATTACCTTTGACTGTACTCTGAGCAATTTATAGTAAAGGTCTGTATAACAGAATGCCTTACATTTGGTGTGGTTAGGTTAATATGGATCGATTGCATTGATTTCAGCTTGCGAAGTAGCTAATTATCATAAACATGGTGTTTTGAAATAACTACTAGGTCGTAAGATTGACCCCAGGATTTTCATCACATTAGCTGACTGTATCTGGATTTTACATCTAGTTTGGCCATGTGTAGAGGCATTGTAAAAAGTTTGTACGCCAGTCTAGGTATAAACTAATGAAAACACAGTTTACTCCTGAATACTAGTGGGTCATATGCAAATTACAATGTAACATAGTTCCTGATGAGTGGGAAACTAGAACAAGAAAAAACATAGACAGCTAGCCGCTTAAAATAACTCAATATAGAAATTCAAGCAAACACTGATTTTATAGCACGACCAGTCTAATGGTGTACGTGGACATTTACATTTGTTATTCGCAATGTAGAAAGGAAACGACTGAACCGTTAGCACAAGCGTAAAACGTTGTACGATTCCGCAAATATTTGTATCTTATACAGTAGAACCTGTCTTAAGCGACCACCGTAAAGAGTATGTAAGGTAGTTGTAGCTAAAAACAGGTCAAAAGTAATGCAGGAAGCGCCTATACGAGCTTTCTGCATTACGTGTGCCCTGTATTAAGCAACCATCTGCTCTTAAACATTCCCCTGTCCAATTATTATAAGGCAGGTTCTACTGTACATATCAATTATTTTGGGTGTATTCAAACTGAGATAATATAATGTTGGTGTCAGCAAATTGGTAAGGAAAAACACAGATGCAGGATCGTTTCACCCACTGACTGCTGACATTCAATGCGAACTCCCCCGAGCATAAAAAAGGTACGGCATTGTTGAATTATTTGGTATTTTACTGATAAACATGCTTTATCAACGTACGAAAACATATGATCAATTTACTATGAAATTGATACACATGGCTGAACTTCTATGTAAAAACAATCGTAGATTGCAAACACTCAAAGTGGGGTAGTTATCGGTAAGAAACGGCAGGAGCAGCTTGATTGGTCTCTGGAGGTCTTCATTGCTGCTGTCAGATTGACGTCAGAGTTTAATCAAGTAACTTACATTCACACGAACTACCCGTTTTCTAATACTTTGTATACAGTCGATGTTTACAGTGAGATCCAAAAACACTCCTAGCCAAGGTGATAGTTTTCGTGAGGTTTGATACTTAAATGCCACCCTGTCAGTGTAATTGTTGTCTAGATGGCTTCCAGGAAAACATTTGCTGTCATCGATTTGCGTTTAAATGTTCTTTAACATGTGAATGTGACCCATTACAGAATACATTTCCGTCTATGTTCGTTGTTGTATGGTTTATGCAGTTCGACACAGCGTTATGAATAATGCAATAAAACACGTTACACGCTGAATTTCCACATTCTAAGATAGCATCTAGGGTTTCGTCAAGAATAAGATACAGTGCCAGTGATCATAATGTTCTTCACATTATCAGAACATATTGCCAATATGTATAGTATAATGTAACAGAAAGAGGCGACGCGCATGCAAATGCTTTAGTGATTGAAAGCCGAAAACATTAGATAGTAAATAAACTAAATGTGTGTGTACATTGAAACACGCGATTGAAATTTTCTGGTGTTTCAAAATCATGACAACAGCTGCCATATACATGTCTATGTATTATGGTTATTCATGTTATGTGCATATAATAATCAAAACTAACGATCCCGAAGGACCAGAAAAACCGATTATCTGAACACTCAAATACGTATCATTAATGATCTTTGATACATGTGACATTTTAATGCAGAGTTAAAGGCATACAGAAAACTCCTCTAGCAGCTTTCTGCATGTCTCCCAACCCCCACCTGCCTAAATGGTTCTAAATTCTTCTGTATTAGAATACCGAAATCTGCAGATAAAATAACCACAAAAAGAAATATCAGAATAACTGGTATCAATGACTATTCATACACAAGAAAAAACGTAATTCATAGTCATACTTACTATACAGTAAAACCTCGCAAACAATAATATGTTGTTAAAGAGCGCTTTAGATGGCTGTTTCGTGCAGAAAACTGCCAAGGTTGATGAGTGCACGACTTTCACTCTGTATTAAGCTTCCCCAAGTCTTACAGACCGCCAATCATTGTCGGTGTCTCATGAAGATCTAAACTGGCTCACACTCTGATCATGCTTTTTTCTGACAATATAAATAATAAAAGAATATGTAGCGGATAACAATATAGGTTCTGATTGATAACTTACATAAAACAAATGAAATTGGTGCGTTTATTATATGTGTTTCTGTCTGTGTTTGGATTGGATTCATTTCAACGAGAGCTCAGTCTTATTGATTCAACTGTAATCTTAATCATAATAATAATTGCCAGTGAAATCCAGTGGCGTGATATGCAAATTATCATGTTTTATCATTTTAGACCAAGGTTTTTTGCGACTGGGAATAGTTTATTAACCAAAGCCACATAATACAAACAAATAAGCAAAACACACTACCAAACCCCCAACACACAAGGAAGCACTTGCGCATACACAGAAGCTTTGTGTCAATTTGATAAATACGAAACAGAAATCGATGGAATGAACCAAACAACTAAAATACTCTATTTCTCACCGAGCTTCAATTTGTCCTGCCATTTATATTTGGCAACAGTATAATAGTAGACTAAACTCTGAACCATTCATACTTTGGCTTACAAGAATTTGCATACATGTTGGATCCTTGTGAGCTATTAGCTGATCTGCATATACAACGAAGCGAGTTCGTCTGGTACACATTGTAATTGATTTGAACGACATGTTCCAGTAGCGGGCATATTTACGCTGGTTTCTGTGACAATTGCTGTTTCTTATTTTATTCTTAACCTGCAATGAGTGATTTTGTTGATATTTGCAAACAGTTTGAATCCATATTAAAACGCCTACCCTGATAAGTGCGATCAGACGAGCATTTGCACATTTGAGAGATTTGGCGTCTCATTATCCCTTAGCCCGCCACATATCTTTTTCATCATTTTGCCCTCTTTGCATATAAATTAAGGCACAACTTTACAAATATATACTGGATATGTTGCAAATGTTTTTCCTGGATAAAACATAGTGCATGGCTTTTTCATGGCAAACAATGTTGTCCCAGATGAGAGATCTCATATAGAAGTTTTCCCATCTGGGTCTACACGGTTTGCATATGCAACTATAGTTGTGACTGGTTAAACTGAAAACAGTTTGATCCCTAAGACGTATCGTATCCCAAAAGATTGAACAAGTTAAGTGAAACCTGCAACATATCGATATCTCAAAACACATAATATCACGGCATGCTATGTTTCTGTATTTGTTTTGCTCATTTTCATCCGTAAGAAAGAGTAATATGACACTAATTGTTTCCGTGAGGAATGCGTAAACAGTGATTGTTTCCAATTTTGGTAGGATTAGCAAAACACCTCTCAAAATATACATCAACTGAATATGTCATTTGTAATTTAATATTACTAACTAATACACATTTGCGAATACAGCAGACTCAGTAGGAACCGTCTGAGCAGGGTCTGCTCTGTTATATATCTGATTCTACATTTCCTTAAATGGTCAAAACCTCGAGTGTTCATATACTGTTACAATATTCAGCTAATAAGTATTCAAGGTGTCATTACTTCTTACACGAGTATTGGCTAGGTAAAGGGTTAAACCATCGCATGTAAATGTTTTGCTAATATAATAATATCCTTGCAAATTATATTTTCTAATCCAACTCGGATAACTCGAATTTTAGTTCGGTCCTCGCAAAACATACAATACAGAGTTGCTCTTTAATGTGTATCACTATGGATATCTAGAAACACATGTGACAGCTTAATGCCGGTGTTAAGTAATGCTGAAATCTTCTGCAGGAGCTTTTAGCATTACATTAGACCTGTATTAAGCTGTCAACTCGAGAAATTGTCCAGATTAGAAACTCGAACATCTGGTATGTCGAACTACTCTGCATAGTCGAGATATCGAAGTTCAGCTGTATAATCGACATACAACAAATAGTTTAATTATTATGTATTTTGTTGTTGCATTTTATATTACAAAGAAGAGGAAAAAGAATTCATTTTGCACACACTGCCTCCTGCCTGCTTTATCATATGCTGTCATAAGCACATCCGCGAGAAACTTTGGTTTTCCCTGTGTCTTTTCAAGATTTAAACTGACTATCACTCTTGTTATTAGAAAACATAATTTTGAAACTTGAAACATACGATAGGTTCTGTGTAGCGGCGAAAGAGGAATAAAACTGATATTCCAATTCCTTTTAATCACAGAAGGAATTTGGTAGAGTGCAAAGAAACATGCGCTGTCTTATACTATGTATTACTGAAATATAATTGAAGTCATGTAGAAACATAGAAAACCACAAAAAGTTCACATCAACACCGGAAGCACAATGAAATATGCACGCATACATACAAACACGACTCCTCATAGACCATATTGGCGATGCCATAAAACCAAATCTCAACCAAAAGGTGGATTGCCCTGGCTGTTTATTCCACATTAAACGACGCCTTCATTATTCTTATTTATTCTCAGTTGTATACAAACATATGGCAATGTGTATAGTATTGTGAATCATTAATCAACAAGGTAATATATCTTTAAAATTAAATAACATACATATAAAGTAAAAGACAGAATGAACACAGCAAAATTAATCAACACTGCCGACACACTGCTTAATGTAAGTGTTTAAGTACAGTGGTCATACATGATGTATAGTACTACAATATACTGTCAGCTCTTTTATAGTTGGCAATCACGCTGTCCTCTTTGCATGTACGCCGACAAGAAAGGTTTAGTACTCTATGAAGGCGATCTCTTAAATCCAGAAACGGAAGGAGGACGTCGGATATCTGTACTATTTCGTTTTTGTCGTACCCTTTATTACTTTTCTACAGTTACTGTTTGCAGCTCAATCATTGAGTACACTAGCGATAGGTGGATACAGTTTGTTTCACTTAAATGTTTTCGTATGACATGCACTTTACCAATGTATTTACCATCGCGGTTGTTGTAGATTAGTCGGAGAGGGGATACGTTTATATACACTGTTTGTCTTTTAGGGTGGGGATGGAATAAGTGTGGATGAATAACATGTTTACCCCCCCAGTGATTTTTGTCACTGACCGTTCCACGGCGGTACTTCCATCTTTCCCTCATTGTTTGTTTGTTTTGTCTTTGTGTGTCTCTTTATGTTTTGCTGTTTGTTCTATCTTTGGTGTTTCCTGTATGACTCTTTGATATTTCGGTACCATACAGATTACGTCATCCGATTTCTATTCTGGACACTTTCTCAAGTCCTCAGCTTAATGTAGGTCTAAAGTAATGTTGAACGCGCCTGTAGTAGTTTTCAGCATTACTTTCGATCCGCATTAACTTGTCACGTGTATTTCTTGATATGCGATCGATACATTTTAAAACAATTCGGTATTGTACATTTTGAAGAACCAAATTTAACCTCGTGTTATTCCGAACTTCGAGTTATTGTAGATGAAGGGAAATGAAAACATGTGTTTATTGTCAAAACTAAATAGTATTAATACACTTTAATAACCAGTCGAGCTAATGTCATAATTATACAACGGTACACTAAACATTCTTAAAGACGTTTGATTTTGTATAATCAGTAAAACAATAACAAACAACATCTTAGGGTTATGTGTCACTGATTGACATTTTGTAGTCTGTAGCAGCCGTTGTTTTAAACACTGCTCCGTATCTAACCGTTGTTTCCAACACGCCAAAGCGTCAAATACGCCGTATCTAACTATAGTTTCCACCACACCAAAGCGTCAAATACACCGTATCTAACCGTTGTTTCAAACACGCCAAAGAGTCTCATTTCGATTCCACAAATTCGCCCATAGCATGTTAATTGTTGATTGGAAAGTTTGTCTTGTTTCCTATTGGTTCTGGGGATTAAATACTGTATTAGATAATATCAATTTCACCCCGTGTTACGGGATTTTTAAGAAAATATTTGATATTCAGGCTATAAAATTAGACTCACTGTAATAGCGATCAGATAAATATTACATTTGTGTTAATAAACGTTAATACAGCAAAAACAAGAGCATGGCATATTACTATAACTTCTTTGTCAATGCATACTTCCATTATATTGTCATCTAAGATGTGTGTAAAGGGGTTGCGATAGGCCAGATAAAGATGGCTACCACATATTATTCATTAATAGTGACTTTCGTAAAACATGCGTGAATCAATCTATTTTGTACGTAATATCCAACAAACAAGTTAAACCAACAGTAAGTTAAACTGGCGTACAGTATATCGGCTATATCATTTTTATCAAACTATTACGGAACCTAATTAAGTGTTAAAGTTTTATTTTCTCCGTTAATGTTTAGTTATGAAAATTGTATACTGCATAAGTCGGTGCTAGGGTCGTGATTAGTGTTGTGCTTTTAATTACTACTCATGAACAGACTCAATAAAACCGAGTCTGCAATCTCTGTTTGCAGTGCTACCTTTGCTTTCGAAGGATCTCCCACTGTCATGATATATTCACATCTTCAAACCTCAAGTCATCGGTCCATCAACCTTTGACCGCTTGCCAAAAAACTTTATTTGTGTTTTCAATGAATATGCCCATAATTTAGTATATTTTATTATTGATGAACAACGTTTCTATGTTGGTCAGTGTTTTGAATATGATAATGAACGTTTGTTCCAGTACCTAATGGAATGAAATATATATTGACACAAAATAGTCGAAGGTTAAAAGGGCAAAAATAGACGTCTATCCTACCAATGAAAATATAGTAGTAAAGTCAAGCAGGAAAAGCCACACACAAAACGCCACCATCACCAAAACATCGATAGAAAGCAATTTATACAGCAATGTATACACATTCAGAAACACACACATACAAGCCACATAAAGACGCAACCAGCACCAACACACACACACACACACACACACACACACACACACACACACACACACACACACACACACACACACACACACACACACACACACACACACACACACACACACACACACACACACACACACACACACACACACACACACACACACACACACACACACACACACACACACACACACACACACACACACACACACACACACGAGAATAACACAGAAAACACCAACAAACACACAAACACAAGCACAAAGACACAAGACAAACAAGAGTAAGGGTGACAAAGAGAGTACCGCCTTTGCACGGTCGGTAGCAAAATCACCACTGGGGGTTTATACCACTTTACGGACGTCCTAACCTCACACTTATCTCAAAGTCACCCTAGCTAAACAAACATTGTAAATAAAGGTATCCCCGCCGGACTTCCCCACCACTTCACCTTGTTTCGTCTTAGATTAATTGTTGCCCAGGCCATGCACTATGTCATCTGTATTGGTACGCCCTCGAAATAAATATCTCATTAAAATACGGAATTATTTCATATGTTTGTATAACAAGAGTGTAATGTATGTGCATTTGCATGGAGTATCTCTACAGATGGTACACTTTATGCATAATTGAATACATGACAGTTTTGAAACGGACATAATTCTACACAATTCACATAAAATATTGTAGATCTAAGAGACCTAGTCTGACATCATTTCATTGCAGTCATTATTGTGTAATTTGTGATCCTGGGTATAAATGAAAAAGTAAAATGTAAAGTCAAATAGTAAAGGGGATTCTGGTGTAAACTGGTGAAATATATATAAAAAGCTACCACAGAATCACTGTTATCACATATTCTCGAATTCTAGATACTCGTATCTTTTAAATAAATCAGTGTTAGCATTATTTCTTACGCGGATAGTACCGGTGGCAAAATGTTGAGGTTCTGACTCATGATCTAATAGCAGCAGATGAGAGCGTGTATACGGACATATGACTAAAAGCCAGTCTATTATTATCCCCGGTGGACAGGATTTTTGTAAAGTTCCGACGAGGATATTTGAAATCAACATGCATTTACATATATCTGTATCTGTAAGTTCCCATCTGAGTATTCCATAGATCATATCCGATTATTGTATCTGACAATCTGTTATCCGACAATGTATTTACCACTTTGCTCCGTAATCTAAGTACATTTGCAGATCTCCTTCGGGATCATGGATCTCCATGCTTTTAGTTATAAAACATTAATACCACTTAAGCCGGTGACAGGGGTGCGAGTAGTGTTACACTTTAAGCAACTGCTCATGAACAAACTAAATAAATGAAGAGGTAGTAAACTCAAGCAGGAAGAACCACACGCAAGACGCAACCAAATTTACCAAAACATCGATAGAAACTAGGTAAGACACACGTAAAGAACCACGCGAGTAAACACAAACACACCAGATGAAAATTGTAAAAACTATCAAACGTACAAGTACAAAGACAAAACAGATGGGAGAGTCACATACGAAATGACACTGCACAAAACACCATTAATTCAGAAACGGCACAGCACAAGACAAAACCTATCGGGACTAATATCAAGACATAACACATTAAATATGAAGCATACTAGATAACAAAGTTCGCCATAGGGTGAAAGCAGGACTACCGCATTGGAACGGCCAGTAGCCATAATTGGCCACTGGGAGCTTAAACCTGGTTTGAGGGTACCCAACGTCGCACTAATTCCACTTTCACCCAAGTCAAAATGTAAAATTAAATTCCCCTCCAGAGAACTACACAATATGAGTAACGATATAAAGACTAAATACTTTTAATATAAACTCAAATGGTGAATAAATGACGTCATCATTTTAATAACGTCATAATTTAAAAGTACGGGAAAAAAGTACATGAAACATTTCGACACCGATCTTTTAAAATAAATCGTTACTCAGCAGCTCAATCATTGAGTACACTAGCAATAGGTGGATACAGTTAGTTCACTTAAATGCTTTTGTTATACATGCACTTTACCACTGTATTTGCCGTCGCGGTTGTTGTAGATTAGTCGGAGAGGGGATACGTTTATTTACACTGTTTTTCTTTTAGGGTGGGGGTGGAATAAGTGTGAGACTGGGCGCACATAAACCGGTTTAAACCCCAGAGACTTTTGTCACTGACCGTTCCAAAGCGGTACTTCCATCTTCCTCCTATTGTATGTTTGTTTTGTCTTTGTGTGTCTCTTGATGTTTTTATAGTTGTGTACATTTGCTTTTTCCTTGTGTTGCTGTTCGGGCGACTGTTTGTTCTGTATGTGGTGTTTCCTGCATGACTCATTATTGTACTTTTAAGAAGATATAAATATAAGTGGATACAAAATATGTAACTGTTTTACAGAATAAACATGTACTCGATGGTTATTCAGAGGATAATTCATTTGGGGTACGACAGAACTGGCAAATACAAATATCCAGCTTCCTCCCTCCATAAACAGGTTTAAGATGATGTCTTCATAGAGTGTTAAGTCCTTATGGTTGTCACACAAGCAAAGCATAATATCGGACTGTAGAGGGGTCGACCACCAGGCATGTAGTGTACTGCAGTACAAAGGGGTTATATTCCTTTTAATTAATTTTTTATACGTTTGACAAAGTTTAAAAAAATGAGCGTCCAAGTTATAAACGAGATCACCGTAAAACCCCGGATGTGAAATTGTATTTACATACAGTGTCAAGGAGAGTACCGCCTTGGAACAGGCAGTGGCAAATGACCACTGGGGTGTAAACCGGTTAACGGACGTCCTAACAAGTGTTTCAAAATCACCTTAGTTTAACCAACAGTGTAAATGAAGGTGCACCCGCCAAAACCTCTCTTTCGCAATGCTCAATTTGCTTTCGAAGGATCTTTCTGAATTTTAACAGTTGACTGAAACAAAACTAATCAACCAAGTTTAAATTAAACACGGTTGGACGTTGTTAAAGTTCATTCAGAATATGTTTTCAAATACGTCGTTATGTAATCGCACATGGTTGTTAGCTAGAGAAGTGTTCCTATTACCAGTTGTTTAAACGATGTAATAATCTTAGGTATATATAGACTGTTATTTGCTGAACATTCTGTGATATTTGCGTAACCAAATTCACACTAACTTTTGAGACTCATAGTACGCATATGACACAATCCATTTTGCAGTGTTCCGATTTACTAATATTAATGCAAGGGAAATTGCTGAAAAGAACAGTGCTTAAAGTTTACAAAAAGCGTCATACATCTTACGTCAGTTATAGAATCTGCAACAATGTCTGCAAAACATTCGTATCAAAACAACTTGCCTTCTCAACTAGATTACGGTAGCTCGCAGTTTTAGATAATAAACCAATTTTGAGACGTGGAACAAGTTTCTATAATTTTGTATTGAAGAGTGATGCTATTGTAAAACGGCAAAACCAAACGGCTGAACATTTATGTAAACTATTTTAAAATATTTCTTGCATTTTCTGTAACACTGGCAGAGCGTCAAGAATAATCATATTTATTTATAGGATTGACAATTATTTGATTTAAATATAATACAAGTGGACATAATAAATAGTAACATTAGGTCAATCTAAAACCTATCTCTAGTGGCTTGCTAGTTTAATGTTTATAAAATTTTGTTATAACTTTCAGATTATATATTGTATTATTTCCAAAGAAATTATGGAAAGAAATAAAGAAAAAGGCACAATTGCCAAGAGAAAGAAGGCTTGCATTCCTGTTTTTGCCTACAACATTATTAGTTCAGATATATTATATATCAAACGCAGAAAGACAACAGTTACAGTGCTGCATAAGGAAGTATGCACTCGTTCTATCAGGTGTTAAAATCCGTATATTAACTTTTACCATTAGTTTGCTGAGCAAATTTGTTTTGTAGAATTCGTCACCTATAGCTTTTTCAAAATTCAAGCTATGATCAATTTGTCTACCAAATGCAATCAGGGTGTCAAACAGTTTGGATCCTGATGAGACACCGAACTACTCGGCGTCTAATCTGGATCCAAACTGTTTGCATAGGGCATCACTCATACGCCCGCAGCAGGCTAAAGGTTAAACTGTATACTTCAAAGGTCATATAATACCAGCCATTGAAAAGTAATAGCTGAATATGCCTGTTATGGCTTCCGGTTCATTGCAACTCCTTTTCATGTTTAAACTCTGTTTATGAGTGCATAAGACTATTATCAACATGAAATCGTCGCATTTACTGAATATATGTTTCAAAGAATAACTGCAGATAAAAGGATTTTATTCTTTTTTGTGCCGTTGTTGTGTCAATCAATTTGATATCATCAAGATAAAACATGGCAAAGCATCTGACATGAGGGTGGAATAAGATTGAGGTTGGGCGCCCCATAACCAGTTTAAATCCCCCGTTGACAATTGTCACTGACCAATCCAAGATGGTATTTCAATCTTCTCCCTTATTTTTGTTTGCCATGCCTTTGTTTGCCATGCCTTTTATCTTTTGATAGGCATATACAAATGCTGTTTTAATCGTGGTGCTGTTCTGGCGACTGTGTATTTTGTATGTAGTGGTTCCTGCATGACTCATACATTGACTTTCTTTCTAACAACATGGTTTGTATTTTAATACTTTGCACTGACGTAAAAAAGTTCTGAAAGTAGGAGATCATTTGAAAGAAAAGGCAGCAATGCAAAATGAGAAAATATAAAAAGTGCAACACTACTCATGCCCCTAGCACCGGCTTAAAGGCATTAACCCCATGCTGTGTATTTTAGGTTCTGACTCTCTGGCATCTAATACACAAATGATAAGGCGGGCTTCTATTACAGTAGTAATTGCATAACTTTGGCAATTGAACCTGGCAAGAAACTGAAGGAGCACTCCAGGGAATCAATAATCAGCACAGCTGGACACTGTATTGGGGGAGGGGGTTACTTATGAAGGAGCTTTGAAATGCCTTTAAGCAGTATTCAATTTTCAAAACTAATAACATCGAAACTATTGATCCCGTGAGACCAGAACATATAACAACACTGATAATGAAGTGAAGACGAAACTAACATTTACTGTTCTATACACAATATGTCGGAAGTCTCATTAGACAATTTCGAATCTTATTATAACTAATACGAGAGGAAGTAAAAGGAATTGATTTATATGATATACTCACACAGATCGGAAGACCACTGTCCTTTAACAGTTTCTTTCATATGAACGCATTTTCCTGTCTTTGCAAAAGGAGTGGACCCAGATCGGACAGTTCCTGTATGAGCCGTCGGATCAGGGTCTCCCCTGTTTGCATAGGACATAAAATAGATCTGATCGTACAGTTGCTGGTAAGATATTAATGTGTTCATGTTACATTATAAATAACGGCTAATAATATTCATGATGTTAAAATATTTGAAAAACATATTGAAAAGATAAAATATTAAACATGTTATCTGAATACTATATACACTTGAATTGTAATGTAATTTCTCCATACAGCGTCACGAAATCGAATTCCATTTACATGTATTTAGCCGATGGTAAATATGTCATAATAAGCTAAACGAAGGCAATGTGGAAAACAATAACTGATAATGAAAACATGGCTGAAAAAAAATATATAGATGACTATAATCACATGGGACTAAGATTGTTTTGCGGTGCGCAATACACGTTATCACAATATATCATGAAAGTTGGAGATCCTTCGAATGCAAAAGTAGAAATGCGAAAAGAGTAAAATTGCAGATTCGGTGTTATTGCATCTGTTAATGAGAAGTAATTAAAAGTGCAATAATACTCACGCCCCCAGTACCACCGGCTTAAGCAGTATTCAATTTTCAAAACTAATTACATCAAAACTAATGATCCCGGAGGACCAGAAAATATAAAAACACTAAGAATGAAGTAACCGGTGACTTTTTACGGCCGCCACACAAGCACTTAACCTGTTGTTGTGATGTTAATATATTCTGAAAGTGGGAGATCCTTCGAAAGCAAAAGTAGCAATGCGAAAGTTTAATCACTGCGTTTAGTGATGAAATTACAAACAACAGTTTGTACAGTAAGTGAACGAATGATATCATATTTTAATCTTTAGCTTTATATGTGCGTCTTGATAAAAACAAGCTTGACTATATTACACCATATGGGCGTGTGTATTTTTACTGACTGAGGGACTATTTCTTTGAATTAGCCCTGACATATTTCCATACATCAATTTGGTTTGACATAAATTGCAATCATTTTTTGACATAAATGCAATAATTCTTTCTGAAAACCACACGCTAGCTATGCAATATTACCTGTTTTCTGACTTCGTAAGAGCTGAGTAGAAACGAAATGGATAATAATTTACAAATTGATGCAAAATACGTAATTCTAGTGACCTTATACATAGGCTGGAAGTATAATTTGCGATGCCAAAGGACTAAAGTCCAAATCAACCCAAAACCACTAATGAAATGAGCGCCGAGTATGCTATTTCAAGTTTAAATGTTCCATAATGATAAGATGCACACACTATCATTAAGCATGACTTGGTTATGACTTCAGTCTTATCAAAGGTAATATATCTCATGCAATACAGTCTGCCATGCAAAATAATATATCATTTTTCAGGACAAACTATCACGATATTTTTGAGTTTAATAATGTGCAAAACACACATATATATACACTTATGATACCTGGTATCTTGGAACATTCTTTTGTTATCCCTATACAATTTCAAACAATGAATGTTCCAATACCTCAGGTGCCGACGCTCGAAAATCCCCTTCTGACATTACGGAATGAATGGAATATGGTTCCAAAAATTCAGGTTGTATGTGTGTATATATGTGCATAAACCTACCAAGAAGGAGCAATTACTAGAATATGGGAACATCTTAGAATTGCGAGAAATAGAGCATTTTGTTCCTCATTTTATCACAATGGTTTCAAAAAGTGACTTCTACAGATTTGTTAAAATGTGTCAATATATGAGAATGGGTTAAGGCGGATTGGCTCTCGGGCGATATGTCGTAATTGGAAGTATATACGGTCTAACAGATATGCAAATGGTGCAATGTAATTTGCAACATAGCATTTTAACACTCACAGTGTTAAAAGTACAAAAGTACAAATATGAGTTATGCAGGAAAACCACATACAAAACAAACAGCCGCCCGAACAGCACCACAACAAGAAAACAGTAATTGTACATAACTACCTAACCGCAAAGAGACACATAAAGTCAACACAAACAAACAATAGGGGGAAGACGGAAGTACCGCCTTGGAACGGTCAGTGATAAAAGTCACTGGGGTTTTAAACCGGTTTAGGGGCGCCATACCTCACACTTATTTCATCCCAACCCAAAAAGACAAACCGTGTAAACAAACGTATCTCCTCTCCAACTAAGCTTCAACAACATCGTTGGCAAATACAGTGGTAAATAGCATGTAGAATGGAAGCATATTTAAGTGAAACAAACTGTATTCACCTATCGCTAGTGTACTCAATGATTGAGCTGCAGAGTAACTGTAGTAAAGTAATAAAGGGTACGACAAAAAACGAGAATGATATGGTTTAACTAGAATAATACGAACATGTTATTCTGTGGGGATTTCATGCTAGTTCTAATATGGATAAAACAGGATTTATTCATCACAGGCACGTCGAATACCTTTGGGTGACATTCATGTGACAAAACGCAAGAAGCAAAGCTAGGATAAAATAGTAATATCAGTCACCACTGTTCTAAACGATTATTTTCAAATATTCTGGTTTGGATTTTCTTAATGAGAATTTTATAACAATTTCTGGGAAAAAAATTGACTCAAATTGACTCTCTGTGGCGGAAAGCTCGCCCGAGAGTCACACCATCGTCGAATGAGCGTATGATGATGTTTATAAAAGGTTTTATGAATATTTATTAAAACTCTGCCAAACAAAGGGATGCTCGAATCTGAACTGAAATACACAGCTTTGGTATTTTTAGTATGCCTATAAAGTGTTGTATTCTCGTATTTACGGATCATTATTGGGAATAATTTTATGTTTCTTTAAATCATTCAGTTAGTGGAAGTTATGATGACCGTTCAAAGGCGGTACTTCTATCATCCCCTATTGTATGTTTGTTTTGTCTTTGTGCGTCGCTTGATGTTTGTATAGTTGTGTATATTTGCTGTTTCCTTGTGTTGCTGTTCGGGCGGCTGTTTGTTCTGTATGTGGTGTTTCCTGCATGACTCATTTTTGTAGTTTCATATCCAACGAAACCTGCACCATCCTATGCTATATTGTTTGATCAAGTGCAATTGAGTCCCCAAGTTTCCTTTTCAGGTTTTGTTGTAAGATAGAAATGGATGAAAAGCAGTTTTGAGACAAAGAAGCGGTATTCCATTTGATCCCAGTGTTAAACATTGATAAAAATTACACACGAAACAAACACGATTCAACTGCTTGACGTCTCACCTTAGGTTTATATTTACTGTTTGACACTTACACTAACGTAATGAGAATCGTTGAACCCTTTCCCTGTTCCATGTTTATTCAATATTACATTACCCACCGAATAGTCATGGACAAAATAGTTATAAAGAAATATTGATGGTGGAACACTGAAGTCATTTTAGAAAAATAAAGAAACGGATCTAGTCCCATTAGCAAACAGAACAGACACTGATCAGACGGCTTCTATAGGATCACCCATTTTCAGAATATATCTACTTTATTTGCAATTGCGTGAAAACGCATTTATGCGAAGGAAAGGATTAAGACGCACTTCCGTTGATGTTACAATCATCAACAACTGGCAGTACGTCTTACAAAAATAAAAATAAACAACACTTTAGTAATAGGTCACGCTACCGCGTAGATGTGTTATCGAGTCCTATTCCTAGTGCTACACTATGAAGGGCATGCTAAATATCTCTGACACGTCCACGCCTGACAAAAACAAGAAATTGACTGTTGACAAATACATCGAAAACAGCAAAACGTTTCAAGCGGCAATAGTTGTACTGGGCAAGTGTGGCATCAGGTTAATTAGTAATTTGTTACAAGAAGCCTTTCAAATTAAATATCTATTTCAGAATGACGCACACCGTGTTTATCACATCAGATATTTATATACAGCTGCAGCACAATGCCAAACTTATTTCGCTTTCCAAGAAATTTAATGTCAATGAAGGACCGGTTGAAGTATATGTTACAGACAAAACGGTGCCTTGATTTTATTTAATCCGCAGCACCTATGGTAAAACCCCTTTAACTCTTTCGCTGCCAATGTCGCATCTGTGATTACCTATGCAAAAAGTAAACAGACGTCTCATCAGGATCCAAACTGTTTGTAACCGTGGCTGTTTCTTGAAACAAAAATAAAGAAAAATGAAAATAGAAAATTGTAGGAGACGACAGTTTGCAGACGACATAGGATAGAACGAAAGAGTTAAGTGGAACAATTTACTTCGTTAGAATATGTAACAGATATCTGTCTCACTCAGTGCTGACGTACACACTTTACTTATCAGACATTCTATATGAAAATGTTTCACCTAGACGAACTGTTTCGATATCAAAGGGTTGATATTTTCATGAAGAAAATATGTACAGAAATGGAATGAAAGCATGTCCCGTATATGTTTCTCATTTAATGCGACCTACATTACTTACCAAAATGAGATGGCTCCTGTTTGCTGACGATGCAACATATAATTCTACAGACTCCGTCATCGCTAAAATGCTCCCGTGACATTATGGTATTATAACAATTAATACAATTAATATTCTTGAAATGATTATTTCTTACATGAATATTCGTGGAGTAGAGTAATATTTGAATGACACAAACTTGAGATTTAATTTGATTGACTGAATAAAACACCGAAGTCTCCTTATTCGTATTACTTCACATGCAACGTGGTACGAGGGTGTATACCCAGGTGTCTGTTGAACACGACAATTAAAACTACGGTTAGTTGGTTGTATATGTTTAACCAATGTAACGCAAAAAACATATACATATTACGGTTAGTTATTTCTGGAGAATGCAATGCTTGCCAAACAGAACAAACACATCCCAAATGATAACAAGTCCTGCATCTAAACTGTGAAGACTTATGTGTGTTTCAGGTTGTCATTATCGCAGTATTGACACAAACGAACGTAATCATAACTTATAGTGATAAAATGCACAGTTACTATTATACCTCTTTTTCGTAACAATCGACTTTCTCATATTATCCTAAAAATAACATTGAAAAGCATTGCGTAATCTATTTCTCATGTAAATGACATCTGCTTTTGATTTCATATTCCCTATTCGTAGTTCGTATTTCGTTTGCTAATAGATAGTCTGACTGCGTTACAAATAACTGGCGTGCTTATTCACATCAAGTCCGCGAGTCCAGTTCTTAAATTAACGATGACAGATTTCCCGGTCATCAATTATGCTTGACATGAATTAATTTGTTATCTCCTATAGACCACACACTATTTATGTAACACCATATGATATTATACTTCGTCTACATTGATTATAAATGATACAGATATTGCTTGTAGGAAACCCTGAAAATGAGGTACAAAAGCACACCGAAGTCAACAGTAAGAACAGTGTGTTTGCCATGTTTACATGTAAGTGTTCAAAAGTGATAAACGGCTCATGGAAGATATTCCAAAGGAGTAACTATATTGGCAGATAGGCTGCAAGTTTATATCACTCAAAAGCAAAACGAAAAACATAACATGCTGGTTATCGACATGTCTCCGAATACTGCAATTTATGTGATGAGCTATAACTGCAATTACTGAAGACTTTCTCACAGTTTACCAATTACCACACTTTCCGTTTGCTTACGTTTCCCTCCTTTTCTTTCCAAAATTATTATAACAGTAACACAACTTGGATCATGATGAAACACCGAGTTAATGGGTGTCTCATATGGACCTAAATTGTTTGCATATGTAATTACAAATACAACATTGACAGTAAATGATTCAACAAGAACTGGCATATCAAAGTTCTATTTTTTATACGCCCGTTTGAAAAAACGGGTTGTATTATGGAATTGAGTTGTCTGTGTGTCTGTCCGTCTGTCCGTATGTCTGTCTGTAACATCTCTAACTCAAAGTCGGCTGGGTGGATCGTTCTTAATTTTAACCACAATGTTATATAGACATGTTACAGTAACCTGTCCAGTCCCGATACGTATACCTAAGATCAAGGTCGCATAATTAGACTTAGAATTTGCGTTTAGCGTTTGCCTTTAGCAAATATGTTAAATGTCAGCCTGTCTGTAACATCTCTAACTCAAATTCTACTTGATGGATCCTTCTCAAATTTAACCACAATATTTATATGGACATGCTACAGTTGCATGGATGTGTCCCAGTATGTATATCCAAGGTCAAGGTCGCACAATTGGACTTAGAATTTGCGTTTAGCATTTGCGTTTAGCATTTGCGTTAAGCAAATATGTTAATCTCAATTTATGTTGAAAGTCCACTTATTTACATACCCTTTGAGATAAAGCTTTGACATTTAAAACACTTGTTCACCATCACAGGCCTTACCTGTAGGCAAGAGTACATAACTCTGTCAAACATTTTGACAGAATTATGGCCCTTTTTAAATTTTAGTTTTTGGTTAAAGTTTTTGTTTAAGTCCGCCTATTTACATAACCCTTTGAGATAAAGCTTTGGAACTTGGAACACTTTTTCACCATTACAAGCGTCACCTGTAGGCATGAGTACACAACTTGATGGATCCTTCTCTAATTTAACCACAATATTTATATGGACATGCTACAGTAGCATGGATGTGTCAGCAATTGCGTTAAGCAAATATGTTAACCTGAATTTATGTTGCAACTCTTTGAGATAAAGCTTTGAAACTTCCAATACTTATTAACCATCACAGGCTTCACCTGTATGCAAGAGTACATAACTCTGTCAAGCATTTTGACAGAATGATGACCCTTTTTAATTTAGAATTTTTGGTTAATCTTTTTGTTGAAGTCCAAATATTTACATAACCCTTAAAGATAAAGCTTTGAAACTTGGAACACTTGTTCACCATCACAGGCTTTACCTGTAGGCAAGAGTTAGGCTGTATGCACCATTTTGACAGAATTATGGCCCTTTTTAATTTTTGGTTAAAGTTTTTGTTAAAGTCGACCTATTTAAACAACCCTTTGAGATAAAAAATAAATTCTGAAGGGAGCAAAAATTGCAACACAAAAAGAGAAAATTGCAGACTCGGTTTTATTGAGTCTGTTCATGAACAGTAATTGAAAGTGCAACACTGCTCACGCCCCCTAGCACCGGCTTAAGCGGTATTCAATTTTCAGAACAAGAAGTACTGAAATTCATGATCTCGAAGGATCAGAAGGTATAACAACACTGAGAATGAAGTACGGGGCGACGTTTTACGGCCGCCACACAAGCACTTAACACCTGCTGTTTTGAAGATTATAAATTCTGAAGGGAGGTGAAACTTTGAAACTTGGAACACTTTTTTACCATTACAAGCGTCATCTGTAGGCAAGAGAACATTACCATGTAAAGCAGTTTTACAGAATTACGTCCCTTTTTAATTTAGAATTTTTGGTTAATCTTTTTGTTGAAGTCCAATTATTTATACAACCCTTTGAGATATATCCTTGAAACTTGGAACATGGCGCACTTGGTCTTAGAATTTGCATTTAGCAGATATGAGATATGTTAACCTCAGTTTATGTTGAACAAGGCCTCGACGGGCGTATATTGTGCCAACTGGCACTCTTGTTCATACCATTGTGATGAATAGAGCATTTGATTTATATAAAGGTGCAAATTCCACTGGTTCAAAATGAAGATTGCAACAGCCTGGATCATGTTAAGATGTTCAAAGGAAGTATCAAAATATTTAATGAATAGTGCGTAATAATGTAAAGAAGTGGAATTAAGTTGTACTTTCAGAATTGAACCAATGTGACCTGGACCTTGGAAATGCTTAACTATAGGTGCAAATGTGACCTTGGAAATACTGAACTAAAGCTGCAAACGCATAATATCCCTTGCCTTAATATAAACGTGTTTTCAAACATTTACAAACAGAGTAGACTGAGATCAGAGAGCTCCTATAGGAGCCGTCTGATCAGGGTCTGCTCTGTTTGCTAATGGAATTTGAAAGATCTGTTTTTTAGGTTCTAAAATGGCTACAATGTTACACCTTCCATATTTCATTTGAACTATTGTGTGTTAATATTCAGTAGGTATTGAAAATTGGACTAAATATAGAACACGGGGAAATCGATAAATGACTCTGATAAGATGCTAGGTAACTCAGGGTCTCATAGGGATGCCAACAAAAATAAGAACAAAAATCATTAGAAAATAAACACTAAGAGAATTTGGAGCAGACACATTTACAGAATGGATAAGTAATTAACCCTTTCCTCCATAAATATGCCTTTCTGTAATAGTCACTTCTTGAAACCCATTGTGGTAAATAGAGCATTAATTATTTTACACAATTCTTACATTTTCCTTGTCTCTAGTAAATGCTTCTTTTCGGTAGATTCATCCAAGGAGGTTGGGTCTAAAAATAGCCTATTAGGGAATGGGTTAGGACAACAATGATTTGGCTGTATCAGGGTTTTATGTCGCTTTTACCCTTTACTCCATGAATATTCATGAAAGAAATAATGAGCTGATGAACATTAATTAGATGTACTGTCTTCAAACGGGGCGTATTATGTGAAACCCTGCGGCGGGCGGGCGGTCGGACAGGCGGACGTCTCGATTCATTTCCGGACGATAACTTTAGTTCTGTATGTCTGATCTTCATGAAACTTCACATGTGCATTGATATCAATAAGGGTAGAAACTCTTTTGAATATGGGCTTTGCCAGACCAAAGTCAAGGTAATTTTTATCTAAAAATGTATTGTTTTTCTGTAGAATTTTGCCGTTTCCGGACGATAACTTTAGTTCTGTATTCCCGATCTTCATGAAACTCCACATACGCACTAATATCAGTGAGGACAGGGACCACATTGAACATATTGAATATGGGCTTTGCCTGACCAAGGTCAAGGTCATTTTTTCCAAAAAATATATTGTTTTTCTGTAGAAGTTTTCCATTTCCAGACGATAACTCCAGTTTTCTATGTCCGATATTCATGAAACTTAAAGTATGCATTGATATAAATGAGGGCAGGAACCCTATTGAATATGGGCTTTGTCTGAACAAGGTCAAGGGCACTTTTCCTAAAAATAGTTTGTTTTTCGGTAGAATATTTCCGTTTCTGGATGATAACGTTAGTTTTCTATATCCAATCTTCACGATGTGCATTGATATCGATGATATGATACCAATGTCAATGTCACTCAAAATAGATCGTTTTTCCGTAACAATTTTTTGTTTAGGGACTTATATAGATTAAAGGTAAAAAATTATTAATTTCCGTGAACTATTGCTACCTGATATGGAGTAATGGCATTTCAACTAAAGACATTTGACGGGCGTATTTTTGACATTTTGGCACTCTTGTTATATGATGCTTCTGTGGACGTTGATATGTGTCATTGTAAGGAATTCAAATCTGCTATAAATAATTCAGCAGTTTCATTTTAGCACACAAAATAAATTTTTATTACAGTTTCTACAAAAGAAACTTTTGATGAAACGCCAATAATATGTTCGGATAAAAACACTTAATCTCAGATGGCTTTGAAGTAAAATTATACACTCACAATGATCTTTTACACATCGCCTGTGATCATTTTGTTACACATAACAGATTTAAATTACATACAAAAACTCGGTCGTTGAACCGTACAAAATCACGGCTGAAAATGTCGTGACGCTAGGTGGCGTGTAATATTCGTTTACAAATACCATAAGAAGCGAATAACTAAAATCTAGACGGAGGCTAAAGTATTTGTTGTTTTAAAATTTCGTGGATATTTAACGTTAACCAATAGAATAAAACATCTTCCACCATTGTTTGGTTGCAAATTTACATTAAGGTTATGCCCTAATTATTACATCAAATAAAAAGTACTAAAGTCAAGCAGAAAAGGCCACACAACACTGAAGCCGCAACCATTACTAAAACATCAATAGAATATAAGTGACACACATACAAACAACCGCGTGCGCATACGTACATATACACACGAGATGAAATTTTTAAACATCAACAAACGCACAAATACAAAGACAAATATGCAGAAGACAAACATAAAAGTAAGTGTGACAAAGAGAGAACCCCTTGGAACGGTCAGGGCAAAATACCACTGGGGGGATTTTAAACCGGTTTACGGACGTCCTATTATCACATTTGTCTCAAGGTCACCCTGGTTTAACAAACAGTATAAATAAAGGTATTTCCACCAGACTATCCCAAAACACAGAAAACAGTATCCGCAGGACAATATGTAAAACAAAAAATCAACTGTGAAACTCCGTCAAAAATGTATGCAATTACTATGGGCACGACAGAGAATAGGCAATACATGGGTCTGGTAAGCTCATCCCGTTTCCGGGCTTAAGAGTGTGTACTATCATAGAATACTACCATCGTCTGTCATCGCGCAAGCAAAGACGGGGAAGCGTTGCTATCGACTATAAAGGGGTCAATAATCAAACATGCAGGCATTGCAATATAATGGGGTCATAACCTTTCTCTCTAAAAGTTTTAATGCGTTTAATAATCATGTCATGAAACTCGGAATGGCCCCGAATCTGTCTAAGTTTGTATAATACATCACAATCGAATTCAGCGTGAGAAATATTTTGTTGCAGTAACGTCCGAAGATTATATTTACTAAAGAGAAGTAAATTTCGATAACAACATTTTGATTTGTTGTTTCGAAAATGATTGTATCAGCAACCTTGAGAAAGAATTTCATCAGTTATAACTTTATAAAGAAATTTACATTTAAACTATTATAGCAAATAACAGGTTAAGGCAAACCGAACATTTTGACAAATATAAATCCCATGCGATGTAGAACGGGCACGACTTAAAATTAAAATTATGAAATTACAATCTCCCCTTCTATGGAAGAAACCTTATCATTTGTGATGGAAAGATTCGAATCTAAAAAGGAATATATTCTGAAAGTAGGTGATCCTTCAAAATCAAAAGTAGCAATGCCAAAAGACAAAATTGCAGACTCGGTTTTATTGAGTCTGTTCATGAGTAGTAATTAAAAGTGCAACACTACTCACGCCCCCTATCACCGGTTTAAGCAGTATTCAATTTTCAAAACTTATACCATCCTAATGATCCCGAAGGACCAGAAATATAACAACGCTGAGAATGAAGCCATAATTATTCAAAGTCTGTTCTTATGGGTAAATTAAAGAAACCATAGTTTCAAAATGAGGATTATGACAAAAAACAAAATCAACCGATGCACTGAAAGCGATAATTCTAGAACCAATATTGTTTGTAACCGTATTTTAGTTATATGAAGTAAATAGTTTTGATTCAACTGTATATTTAGAAACATAGTCACATTATTGACATCGTAACTACATCAGTTTCCACTCTTTGTACGGCGAGACCGCGTTTATTCATGCAAACAGATTGGATACAAATGATACGCAGTATTATGCGACGTCTCATCAGTATCCAAACTGTTCGACACTCAGACCATATTTAGCAAAGAAATGAGAAGTTATATTATTTTAAGAATTAAAACAGACGGCAATGTTTGCAGATTAAAAAATACCCCGATGAAGTAGGTTCTAAAAAGATACGCATGTTATTGCAATATGTAACGCTTTCCAGTGAAACCGAAACTTTGCTTTTTTGTCACGTTGCTGTTCGAACGGCTGTGTGTTTTGTATGCGGTGTTTCCTGTATGATTTATACATTTACTTTTACACATGGATTATTACATAACGTGTTATTATTTTCATTGACCCGTTTGTCACAAACTCACCATCTTACGTGATACAAAATGGTATATCTATTACGAAACATGTTAATAATATCTCTTTGAAATTCTCTTTGAAATTTCTCTTAAATCTCATTTCGTACACAGAGGGAATTCTGAAAATGATATCCGTCAATAGAAAAGTTATTTTACTGACAGTCTAAAACGGTATCTTCTGTCTTTTAATTCTGTTGGGACATTAATATTTATTGAGCTAATGGAGAAAATAATGGCGGGGATAATGGTCGAGTTATCACAAACACGGAATGCCTTCGGTGATAGTCGCATTAATATTCGGGCAAAGACGTTTCAGAAGAAATTAAAATCTTAATTAATAATGATTGTTCTGTATAAACGTTTTCCTGAAGGTTACCATATGGGAGGGAATTGATGACAGTTGCGCAGTATATTTATTTGTAACAAAACAGCATTTTATGTTACTACAATCATACTAAAAATAACAGTCATTTTCCGAGCTACGGATAAAGGAGTACACCCAAATACTAAATCGTCATTTTGTCACCAAGCACTGTAATGTGACCACTCTTTGAGACGATTCTCATGAGGGATCACAGTATAGGGTCTGGTGGAGAATAAATGGGTTATTCTTGAACATGTTTAAATTTACCCCTCTTATCTTGACCCCCCCCCTGATTATATATTGTCTAATAAATGATATAAAACAATGTACCCCTCATTGCAGGAGAGCATTTAAATCATTTGCTAGTGTAATGACATTTCTTTACAAGACATCTGATGCGAATTTGATGTGTATTCTATGCAGCTGTAATGTGAATAGCAAATTCCTTTTCCTGTAATGCACTTTATATAGATAACAGAAACAGAGAACAATTGTTTAAGTAGAAGTCATGACCGCGAGGCTACCAATCTAGCACTGATATAGAGGATCTCACATGAGTGTTCATTACACATTGTTTTTTATGATACGAGTTTGACTTTACTACTTTTACATTTATTATAATATACTATAGCGAGTGTCATATTCATTACAGTAAACGAGTTTCAAAAAACACAATGTATAATGAACATAAAAGGGAGTTTCTTTTTATCACATAAGCCTTAAATATGCCATAGAACATGAAACATGCTATATATAGCTAGTAGTAATACAACGGGCGATGCACATGGAACGCTACGATTAGCTAATGCTTAAATGATCGCGGCGATTGGCTAACGGTTGCTAAATTACATAAAAATGCACTAGTGCATTTTCGCGATATACGGCACTCTGTTACGGCACTCCCACAAGGCACATTTATATATATATATATATAATAAATCAGAGGTCCAGATAATATGCGTATATTAAAGCACTTTAAGAATAACTTTATTTCTCTACAAATCCCTATGTTGTGACCACTCTTTAGAATCGAAGAGACGATTCTGAAGAGTGTATATAACATAGGGTTTGGTGGAGAAATGACGATATTAATATCTGAGGACGCCTCATTATCTGTTGTTCTAGTTAATATATCGTGAAACCAATATGTTTTACAATTTCCAATGTAAATAAATAAAATACGTTTTTCTAGGTTTTATAAACATATTATGTAAGCCTAGAATGAACGAAGCAAGAAAATATATAAGCAATAAATAAGCAGATATCCAATGCATATACTTGTTTTATATTTCTAATTTTCAGTGTTTTACATGCGTATACACTGCTGTGGTAGCCGTCACTTTTGTTGTTGACAAGTCTGGCGGGGTTTTGTTTACTTACATTGTCTGATCTGGAGAAGATTGGACAAGTTTGAGGTTGGACGCATCCTTTAAAGGTGCTTTATGAACATATGAATATGTACATGTCGTATGTGTGTGTGTGCACGCTGTTTTCTGTGCATATTCAGCATCGTTTGGTGCTATGTGACCTGTTCAGTGTAATAGTGCCGTATCTACAAACCATCCATTTCAGTGTTTGTGACGTTATGGCTTGTTATGGGTCGAGAATATTTTGGCGAGTGGAGGGAAACAATCCAAAGACAGCAATCTTAATCATCATGAACACAGCGGGTAGCAATCAAGTACACAGACAGATGACGCCAGAGACAACGATCCTGAAAGACAAAGACAACGACCCGGATTAAGTCGTTCAAAAGTGCTTCACAGGTGGTGCTTATCAGGGATTTTAAATGTTTTGCTAATATATATATATAAGATATGTTGCGAGTAGTCATTTTGTACAAACTGATATTAAACGATTCTTATAAAAGGTTAAGTGGGCCTCTGACGATCGTAATATTTTCAAAGACGAGTTGAATATCATTTGTACCAAATGACTTCGGGTATCATTTATGTTATGGCACTACATATTTTGACCAAAAATGCCGCTTTTGACAAGTCCTAAATGTATATATTCGACATGACATCGTGTTGTTTCTACATGACGCTAGAGCTTTTATTAAATATGTGACGGCTATATTAACTCGAATACAAGGGAAGTTATGTAAAACATACTAAATACAAATGGAGTGTATCTATTTGATTTTTCTATTGCAACAGGTATATTGTTTTCTACCCATTTTGACGTTATTATATACATTAGAAAATGAGGCAATCATCTGAATCTTTAGAAGTATATTGTACAAGAACCCACACGAATGAATATGTATGTCACTTCTTACAACGAACTATCGAAGATATTGTAGAGGTATTTTGCCTAATATTGCCGTGTACAGAAGTTGGGTTTTGGGGATGTGCGTATGACAGTATGTTTTTATTACATATTTATTCTCTGTATCTTGTGGCCAAAGGCTATATTCGAGAGGATTCGTGCACGCCATAACTATAAAAAACAAGATGAAATACACATCGTCAGAACGGCACCTTTATGGTTTAGTATCAAGAATGTTACATCTGGAGTCCATATTGACATTAAAAGTTGGTTACAAATCTGCAGTGACGTTCATGATAATCGTAAAACTCGAGAAAATTAAGATTGAACTATTACAAACACGGAGGTTGTTTTCACAATGCCTTTGGGTGAAAACCATGTTTAAAAGCGTGTGAGAAGAATTAATGCGGAAATAAAATATTGAATAAGTACGATACATAGTTTGTGTTCAAATCTTTTGACAATTACTGCATTTAATGCATTTGATGAAATATAAGAACATGCATATAGCTAAAACCATTTACAAAAGAACATAAATGACATGCGTGTAATATCATTTACAAATACAAATACAATACTTGTAAAACCGCAACATCTTTTGTTGTCGGACTGTTTGATATTTGTATTTATGTATAATTTACGATAACTAGAAATCTTCTTAAAAATTTTGAAAGAGTTTTCCAAATTATTAAACTGATAACTGACCGAGAATATAATACTTCGCTTAGGGGAACGAAATAAAAAAGGTTAACTGACAAATGACAGGTGGTGTGTTCAGGGTTTTTCTCTAATTTTAGATGCGAATACGAGGATCTTACTAGTGAAATTGTACAGCATTTCAGCTTCTGTGTATAAACCTCGGGGACTACAAATACCTGGTAGAATGTATTTTAAATGAACTAAATCGGTTAAAGATTCGCTAAATGTTTCCTTCTGGATTATGGGCAACTATGTCAGTGGGCCCATGAAATATATCCAGAAAGAGAGAGAGAGAGAGAGAGAGAGAGAGAGAGAGAGAGAGAGAGAGAGAGAGAGAGAGAGATCCTTCGAAAACAAAAGTAGCAATGCAAAAAGAGACATGAATAGTAATTAAAAGTGCAACACTAGACACGCCCCCTAGCATCGGCTTAAGCAGTATTCAATTTTGAAAACTAATAACATGAAAACTAATGACACCGAATGACCAGAAAATATAACAACATCGATAATGAAGTACGGGGCGACCTTTTTACGGCTGCCACCCAAACGCCTTACACCTGCCGTTGTGAAGTAAAAGTTGGAGATTCTTCGAAAGCAAAAGTAGCAACGCAAAAAGAGAAACTTGCAGAATCGGTTTTATTGAGTCTTTTCATGAGTAGTTATTGAAAGTGCAACACTACCCACGCCCAAGAGTACCGGCTTAATCAGTATTCGATTTTCAAAACTGATAACATCAAAACTAATGATCCTGAAGGACCAGAAAATATAACAACACTGAGAATGAGGTACGGGGCGGCTTGTTACGGCCGCCACACACGCACTTAACACCTGTTGTTGTGAAATAAATATATCCTGAAATGCTTGCATTGGATTTCAAGGTAGGTAGATTTCCGGCCAAAATGTAATGAACGATAAATTTCGGTGATTAGTCCTGATAAGCTGCACGTCCGTTTGGCGTCTACACCAATTCTAAACGTAGTTCTACGTTTCTAGTCGTCATAATTATATCACAGTGTCACATATATTTAGATGCTGAGTAGCTAGGCGTCTCTTCCAAATCTAAATTTTTGCAAATGCAATACTCTGGCATGCAACTGCAGGATGTTAATACGTAAGAGATCTAATGAAACATACTTTTAAATAGCTCGCTTCCTGTTATACAATTACTTTGTAAAGTGTCATATGACATGTTTTGTTTGTCGCATTGAACGTTCATTTGGTTTTGTGGTGAGAAACGATAGCACAATCAGTTGATCCTTCTCCAAAGAACTCAATCCAAATGATTTGAAGACATCTGGGTAAATATGATATAAGATAGGAAAAGCAAGTGTATTTAGCCTAGGTCATTCGCATCTTCAACACACGTCCTAGACATGACACACATCCTGGACATGACATCTAGTCAACGCTTTTAGATAATTTCTAGAAAAATTAAGATGTTTCGCCTTTCTTGATGATTGTTGCCGGATTCCCGATTACAACCGCAGGGACCGTATTGATTTCCTTTGTCAGTATCGTCTTTCTGCTAAGAGAATTCGTTGACTGACGATTGTATTACGCAGGAATTAAGGCGAATAAAATATTTTGCTGGAACAAGTGGTTTCATATTGGCGAAGTCTCTCAGTTCCGAGCGACCGGTGGTAGGATTTATACTTCTATACTTCATATTGGTACATTTCAACAATTCACTATTCCAACTTTGTGAAATCTCCATTTCACAATTTTCAACACCATTATATTGATGATTGTTACTTAATGAATTCAGAATTTTAACTACATTAAAGCCGGGTTTCATGTTTCCTAGTACTTGTCGTGAACAATGCACCAATTGCACATAAACAGAAGAACATGTGTTAAGCGGTCATTAAGGAGGCCTTAATCTGAGTCTTTAAGACAGATGGTAGCTTTATGCAGGTCGAAAGTAAGACGGGAAACACACGCTGAAGCTTCCTGCATTACCTTTGTCCTGCCCTTTTTAACACGCCTATGTTCAATGAGTGAGTGGTCGCTTAAGGCAGCTTCAACTGTATATCCTACACCCTTTTAGCACCCATATATTACCCTGCATTTAACCAGTTATCTAATTTAAACTCGTGTATGAATTGCTGACTGAATGAGCATCAATTAGATAAATATAGCAAATACCATAGCCACATATAGAAAGTTTCGCACTGTTAGAAACTACCCAATCAGTTCTATACTGTATGTAAGCAAACAAAACAGACACTAACTGTTTCTTCTTGTAGTGCTGTTCTGGCGGCTGTTTGGTTTGTATGTGGTGTTTTCTGCATGACTCATATTTGTACATTGATCAGATAGGTCCGACTGTAGTTTTGTGATCTGAGTCTACCTTGTTTGGACATATCTATTAAATATAAAGCTAAATAATGCATAATCATAATCATTAAGAATATGTAGCATTATACAGGTTTAAATATTCGTGTGCTGATTGTTACCAACACGAACTGTCATAGATTATGATCCTCAAGTTTTTATAAGGAAAGGTGTCATTTTATTTGACGATTTCGTACAATTCCTGAAGAATAAAATATCTGAATTTATGTTTTTCGATGTTTATTGATATTGCAGTCGTTCTTATACATTTCACATTTTATTACTGTCTTTTATTCATGTTTAAACCTTTTCCTACATATAAATGCGTTTTCATGCATCTGCAAACAGAGTAGAATCAGGTCAGACAGCGCCATTTGATCAGGGTCTGCTCTGTTTGCTAATGGAATTCGAAAATCATGTTTCTTTACTTTCTGGAATGTCTACAATGTTTCACCTTCCACATTTCATAACTACATTTCCTATGAAATTCGGAATAAACATAGAACAGGGAAAATGTTAAGTATATGGTTAAAACATTGTTACTATTATGCTTTACAGTTTAAATTCGGTAATTCGGTAATCCTCCACACACATTTATTTCGTCTTGAAAAGCAGATTGTTACAAAATGCAGGGCAAAGGTAACGAAGAAAACCCCTTAATGACCGTTCTGCATTACGTCTAACACCAGTCTTATAGAGCCACAATTAGACCACTTAAAACAGGTTCCACTGTACATATAGATTCGGATTGTAACGATCGTTTTGCTTGTGCGTTACCTTACAGTCAAGATCTTAGTCTGTCCATGTCGCCTTGGTATGTCCCGCTTGTGGTGATGCCTGGTGATGAGTGATAATTAATGCAAATACGTAAGATTCAAACTGTTCGACACGACCGTATTCAGACCGTTTGGTCTAAAACAAATGCAATATAAATCAGTAGTGATAACTGAAGTGCTCAACAGGCTAAATGTTAAGAATACGGTATTTGTAGAGCCTACCTTTAGGCTGCAGCAGCTGTGACGGAATTACAGAGGAGATATTAATTGACAGCCAGTTATTTGACAAATAAAATACCTGAAGACATGATGCCTGATAATGTTGAGGACACATGTTGGTTCAACAATACAGTAAAACTGGAAATTCTCTACAGAATAATTTAGGTCTTTTTAGGATGGATTCAGGCAGAAAGCTCCTATGTATTAAGTTGTCATCTGTCTTACATACCTGCAAAAACACTAATTTTAACATCCGGTTTAGAGAGGTTTTGCTTTATATAAATATAAACTAGAGAGTTGTCACACCTTCGTTAACTTACAGTTATCCTATGGATTATTGTTGATAACTTTTAACAATATATCTTCTGATAAAGTATTTATATTATGGCTGAACATTGCCATACGAATTTGAATTGAAAGATCGTAGTCAATCAATAATTTGTAGGTAACTGTTTATGTATATTGTGTAGTCAGTGAATTTCTGCATACAAATAATTGTTCTGTTTGTCAAGACAGTATTTCCCAAGACCCATTTAGATAGTGTTACACTAGTTGTTTTAAGCACAATTTCTAACTACAAATTGTATGTTGATTATCTCTGCACCGCCAATGTCGCATAAATGCACCACGACAAATAGTGCAGTCCCAGATCAGACGCCGCCTTTTCAAGGCGGCGTCTGATCAGGGACTTCACGAATTGTCTCAATCTCTATTTCTATATCTGTGCTTTATTCCTTTGAAATTGCATTTATTTACCTCATTTCCGTTTTGTACCGAATGATTTAACAAAAAACGGATTGCAGACGACAATTAGAAATTTAGCGCCGAAAGGGTTAGATAATTTCGTTCCCTTTGTTAAAAATAATGTATGCTAAAATTTGGATGTGGTGCAATCTTGACTATTTCAGATTCCACCAAGCTCTTGTGTAACTATTTACCACGTGACATGACACAAGCTTTCGAGAAACTATGTCCAAGTGTCAAACAGTTTGGATCCTGATGAGAGATCCGTTTACCTTTAATCATATCCTACTAGGCGAATCTGGACTGGCATACACTGATAGATATAATCCAGATGAAACACAGAGTCAACAAGATTTACGTACTTGCAACTACGTCGATAACTTTCAGAAGCATATGAGAATCGAAAAAGATCTTTACAAATGCAGCAGGCATGCATAGAGCTGACATCAATCATTTTAACAGGGATTTTGTTTTTAATATTTTGAAATACATGTATATAAAAAAAATATATAAAAGTTGTTTCTCAAAGACATCATTTATCTTATTGGTCAGAGTTTCAGCGCTTAAACTCTGATCAGTCAGATGCTTGGAATTAACTCAAGCTCTAACAAAAAGGTTTTTAACCTTTAGCCTGCTGAGCGAATTATTTTTTACAGAATTTTTCACATACTGCATTTTCAAATTTCAAGCTATAATCAATCTGTCTACCAAAATGCAACCAGGGGGACAAACAGTTTAGATCCTGATGCGACTCCGACTAAAACTGTTTGCATACGTTTTCACTCATCCGCCCAGGCTAAAGGTTAAGGGGCACTGGGCACTCAAGGGTTAATACTACTTGACTAGTGTTGCGCTATTAAAACCCTTTCCCGTTCAATGTTTATTTTAATACCTACTGAATATTCGTAGACAAAATAGTTGAGAAGGTGGAACGTTGCAGCGATTTAAGTAAAGAAACAGATCTACCAAATGTAGGTCTACTCTGTTTGCAGATGCGTGAAAATTCGTTTATATGAGGGAAAAGTTTAATAACTGCTCATGAACTGACTCAATAAAACCGCGTCTGCATTTTCTTATTTTTGCATTGCTGCCTTTGCATTCGAAGGATCTCCTATTTTTTTTTTAAATCTCTTGGAATGCAATGGTATGGAAAGGCAAATATTATGTGTCAGTGGTATATGTTATTTGAATTGGTTATGTGTTATCGGTATGGTATGTGTCATTGGAATTGGTATATGTTATATGATGCTTAAATCAGTACAATGCATTATTGACATTTGTGCGGAAAATATTTGGGAAATTAAGTACTGTAGGGTGTTTGCGCAAACATATCTCGAACGCATTGACACCGAATTGTCACATTAATCAAACGATCGTGTATAATTAAAACACTAACTATCCTGTTTATTCATGGTAATACTTATCAGCCAACCTTAAATGGGATACATAAATACGAGTACATTTAGACTTTGGTGAGAAAACATTTAATGACGTGTTAACCAAAGAGCATTACACGTCATTAATAACGTTAGAGATCTGAATTTCGAATATATTTTATTATTATTGATAATATTGCGAGTCGCCAAAAGACAAATCCTAGGATAAATTTTGAGCTAATATATATCGGTATATAAAACAAATGCAAGTATTTAAACACAACGTACCACAAATGCGTATGAGTCAGCTATAAAATAGTATGTTTGGAAACCCTTCTTGGTGTATTTCTTTAAAATATAATGTCAATATGGTACAATATGCGTTTCCTAAAATTACCGAAATGTAAAGCCATACTACTCTTTTTCAAAAACCATAATTCATCACTGTTTTATCTTTATTTTGTAGACACTTTATTATTATAAATAATTTATTTCAAAATTAAAAATATTCGATCACTGTAACACCGACTACTATCTGTATTTATACATCTGCAATGCGTGTATATTGCATTGCATTTGTTCGTGTTGGCTTTGACATGATGCAAAAATATAGGATTCTATTTAGGTAAAATAATAAATAGAATAATCTACATATACAAACCGTACCAAGCAATCTTACTCTACCAAATATAAAGCATGAACGTGCTGTTTATTGGAAACCGTAATATGAATCAACCGAACACTTGTCAACCACTTACATAATGCTAAATACTTATAACTGACCATTAAATATACTTGATCAAATCAATAGTTATATTATCTGCCAAGTCTATTAACACAAAACAGTACATAACGTACACTGTTACAACACACCAAGGGCAGAAAAAGATCTCGTGCTTGTATTTATTGTAATTTACTATTTCATACACATACTACATAAACATATAAATAATAACATATACTGATGTGTTGGTTCTTGTGTTCATCTATTCTTCCCTGCGTATTGGTAGTGAATCAGTATCCTCCTATCAGCTGCGCCTTTTAACCCTTTCCCTGTTCTATATTTAGGCCAATTTTCAGTACCTACTGAATATTCATTAACAAAATTGTTATAAAGAATTCTTGATGGTGGAACATTGTAGACATTTTAGAAAGTAAAGAAACAGATCTATCAAATTCTAATAGCAAACAGAGTAGATCCTGATCAGACGGCTCCTCTAGGAGCCGTCTGATCTGAGTCTACTCTGTTTTCAAATGCGTGAAAACACGTTTGTATGAGGGAAAGGGTTAAATATGCATGTTTTAGTTTGTATTTCACTGTAAACTTGTTAAGATATATCAACAACATAATGCAATATACGTATATGCGACGTCAGGTGTCAGGTATTTTATGTTCTTTAAGGTATTTGGTAGCTTAGCTATGACCCTCTCTCCCACATCATCTAAGAGAATCATCTTTATCCAACCAGTTCAAACCCATGATCTCTCTGTGTGATGGTGACAATTGCTCATGTCCATCTTGCTCTATCACATACCTTGGCTGCCAGTGTCTAAACTGCTTACATATGTCTACTTGTCTTTGCTTTATTTTATGCTTTTAGAAATACTTGATGAATATGCTTTTTTTGTAACGTGCTAACGTAATGTCATTGTGCCAGTTGCCATACCCTGGTAATGTGCTTATACATGCATTGTGATGCATTGTTTTATGTGGGAAAGTAATTACAAATAGTATTGGTTATCATTGTAGTGTGTAAATATATGCTATTATAGACTTTATAATTTGATATGCGTAAGCTCTTTTGTAGTGTATGTGTAAAACTATGCTCTTAATGAAATACATAATCAAACTTGTGACTGCTATATTTATAAATTTTAACTTTCCTTGAACGAAATATTTATTCATGTGTTTTATTCATACAGTTTAATATTTATTCATACATGTATTTATTGGTTTAGATAAAATAATATGCAAGAAGTAAGGTTTAGTTTATAATATGCTTAAACTTTTCTTCAAGTCTTATGTTTTTATGTATGCTTAATGTTATGATGTTAATTATATTTATGTATTTGTTTAACTCTATCTTATGTATTTGTTTAACTCTTTCTTATGTATTTGTTTGTAAGTCGGTTTAAATAATCTGCAGAGCTTGTGCTATTACTATTATTGTAAACTACCGACTTAAAATAATTATTACTTGTCTTGGTTTTATTTTATGGCATTGCTAGTTAAAAGTACATACCTGTGATGTATGCTAAGCAAATAGTGATGTAGAAGCAATGGCACGCATCTGTTTCTTACTTCTGGCTTGTTTTACATTTTCGCTGTTGCATATTAATGTAATAAGTAATGCCACCATGAATATGTATTAGCTGATTTTTCTATAGCCATATGTACACTTGGTGCTTTGGCAGTGGTAGAAATAAATTGTAGTGTCATAATTGCTTAGCAGACAGAGCAAGACCCCGATCTGTTTGCAAAAGCTAGAAGATGTGTTCATAAGAGGGAGAGTGTATAGATTTGTTTCATATCTAATCTGCAAACCGGTAGACATTACTTATAACGTTTTAATTACATTCGACTGACTATCTGCAAATTGCTAGGTTTTATTTTATAAGTTTATTGTGTTCGTTCTATTTCACAATCGCATTTGCTATTTTAGACCATATGTTTGACAAGATATTGCCGTTTTATCTACTGCATTTATCATTCATTGAGGACAATATCAAAAATGTTTTGAAAGTGATCGCTAATATTCTGCTTCCAGGGGCAACTTTACGAGCCTAGTTTCGACTAAGTAGCATTAACAAATTGTAAGGTGGGTCTCAGGTAAACACACGAGTCTGGTCTAAGCCTGAGACATTCTCAAGTACATGATTGGTAAGATGTTGAGCAAGCTCAGACTCAAGCGATCAGTTTTAGAACAACGGATTATTAGTGAACTAGATCAAATAGTTTTATGTCTAAATTTTCATTGTGAGGAATATTTCTTCAAGAAATCAGAAGCAATCCGTTTGCTGATGCTAGTCAGGTCCGCGTATCTGGATAATGTTTATAATCTAATTCAGGGTGTTTGTGAATAGCTATCAAACAGCAGTTAGCCAACAAATACAGTAAAACCTCGATTATTTGAATTTTCTGTATAAAAGAATTTAGATACTTTTAGGCAGGTGGCTGCTTAATGCATGGTGAAAGTCATGCAGAGAGCTCATAGAGGAGCTTTCTGCATGACTTCCACCATGCATTAAGCTGCCACCTGTCTTAAAGATCGATAATAATACGTATTTTAGTGTTCGAGATTTTACTGTATAATAAATACGTGGCCAGCAACTGTATATTAGGCGTAATTTACATATACTTTTTGTTGTGTATTCGATTGGATGTCACGGAGTAATTTGGCGTCTGATCAGGATCTTTACTGTTGATACCCTGGTTGCATTTTGGTAGACATACATGTTATAGCATGAATGTTGAAAATGTTATGAGCATGGAATTCTGTAGAAATAGTTTGATCGGCAAGTCAAATGTTTAAATATAAATTAAAGTAAAGCCTGTCTTAAGCAACCATCACAAGCAGGTCTAATTATGGGTCTGTAAAGCAGGTTGTACTCCATAGAATCATGGGCTACTTTTACGCAGACCCTACCTCTTTGAGCAATTCTACCGAAAAGGAGCATTTACTAAAGGAAATTTTAGCATTGTGTAGTATTGAAACCATTGTAATAAATAGAACATCATGGGAGAAAATGATCTATTTATTTCAATGGTTTCAGAAAGTAACTTTTACAGAGGCGTCAAAATGCGTCAATATGAGGGAATATGTTAATACAGGTCAAAATCAATGCAGAAAGCTCCTGATGAAAGGAACTACAAGCTCTTTAGACGCATATGTTCAATAAATGAATGACTGTTAATGGTAGGTTATACTGCATTGCCGTTTTACAAACAACATTTGCCTAAAATGGCAAGAAATGTTATCTGCGTGTTATCATGACTGGACCGAATTGCAATGCAGTCCTTGTGGCTAATGTAAGTTAACAGCTGTACTGACAAACTGAGCACTTATTTAACTGATTCCAATACAGGCTTAGATACAATCTCGTATGAGAAACAAGTTAATAGGTTTTGTATTTCATATACAGTTAAAAAGGTCCGGGGTTTCGATCAGGTTAAAGCATGCTAGGATTGTTGTGTTTACTAACTAAAGCAACTGATTAATATAAGAGCAACAAATGTTGAATGCTTGATGCAACCGTCCCTCAAAATGTGTGAATTTACCGCCAAAGGTTTTACAGTTTTAAAACAATTTGTGGGATGGGTTTTCCTAACATTTATTGTAATTATTCTCGGTGTAATTTCCAAACAGGATTCCAGCATACGATGATGCATCATAGCTTGGTTGCAGCTAGACATTAACTTTAAAGTATGTCGTCCGCTATAAATTGTTGAAGTATCAGTGATTGAAACAGATTGGATCCTTATGAGACGCAGTCACGGAATTTCATTATGATTTAACTAATAACCAATAATGAGCAACATATGACTATTAATCATCTACATGTTGGTTAAGCACTGCCAACTCTCTCGTTGCATATTTACACAATTTCCCTGATGCCATCGGCCAAAATAATGACAATGTAGTATCTCACGAGTTTGAAAGAAACACTCACCATATTATACGTGGGGATAGTCAAAAGTTCGTGGAAAAGAACTCCAAAATCTACATTTCTTTACCGATCAAATGGAAACCACTACACATGTTAGATATATTATTTTCTGTACACTTTTCCAAATTTCGTTCGAATCCCTTCGAATCCCTACAAAATTGAATAAACTGAATCATTTGTCGTAACCAAGGGGTAGCATACCCGGCGCAGTTCAGAACGTTAAACGAGGTCGCACGACATCAACGTCATAGGATTTTTCAAAATAACCTCCACGCTCGGCGACACAGCGTCTGGGCCGCTCCGCCAATTTCCTGAAGACTTTTTGAACCACTCCACAGGGTAAGCGTACAATAAATATTTTGTTTTGTGTTGAAGCTCATTAAAGTCTTGGAAGCGTTTCCGTTTCAGTTCACTTTTTCATTTCGGAAATAGTGCAAAGTCGCACGGCGCAAGATCTGGAGAGGAGAGTATGGTGGTAGCGGCAGAACAGTTTGAATACTTACGAGAAGCCGAGTTACCCGCCATCTCAACTAGATACAAACTGTTTGCAAACATTATCAAGGTTTCGCCTATGACGGCGAAGAAGTTTAAAGATATACGTCAACAGTCTTCAATGATCTTTTCTACCATGCGATAACATGCGTAATACACTGCAACCTCATTAATCCGAATCTCATTTGGCATTTTAGGATATCCTCCGCAAGCAAAGTAGTAATGTGAAAAGAGAAAATTGTAGACTCATTTTCATCTTATTCAATTTAATATTGAAATCATTTTTGTTGAGTCTGTTCATGATTAATTATTTAAAATTAAAAAGGGCAACCCTTCTTACGCAGCCTAGCACCGGCTTAAGCGGTATTAATTTTTCATAACTAATATCATTGAAACTGATGATCCCGGAGGACTATTACACGGTAATTTACATTTGCAGTTTCTATTGAGTGAGAGATTTATAGAACGATTATTAACGAAGTTCATCTAACCCCAGTAATCTAAAACAATGTATCAAATAACATGTGATGTGTGAGTGTCGCAACAGAGTGCCGTAAAAGGCGAACATGCACTATTGTATTTTTTTTTTTATCAAATTAGCAGATTGAATTCAACTCATAATGAATCTTAAAGAGAATACGCGGAACCAATGTATTACTTAGTTCATCATTATCCAAACGTATCGCTGTGTGACCGATTCACTACATGCGCGTCGTATGTTGTATTACTACGCTTTTTGAAAACAATAACCGAAAACAACAGGCAGTCATATCCTGTTTCACCTTTTACAACACTTGTTAAGGGTTAAGGGATCTGACATTCGTGCTCATTACACATTATAAATATAATAAATATGATAAAACTCGAGTAAGGTCAGCTATATACCATACCAGTTTATTAAAGGCAGTTCAAGATTCGTTAATTTTAAATGTTTACCTAAAAGATCTAGCTTGTTATTATAGAGTACTGTAGGTAGCGCCGCTAGTTCCTCTGGCCACTGTCTATATATTTTTTATTCTGTATTAACCTTTCAAGAATAAGTAACTCTAATAAGTAAATAAACGGACACGTCTATTTCTGAACAGCAGTATGACTGTTAATTGGATTATGGCACTGGTCACTTGAAAATGAAATTGTCGCAAAAGAGAAAGTCATTTGTGTAACAGCTGACCACCATGTACATTAAAATAAATATTGCTGGTGCATATCCTAATTGATGTTTAGAATCGACCCCAGTTAACAGCGCAAACATTTCCCTAAAGTGTGAACGAGTCGAAGTTAGTAAATCATGCTACAAAACACTGTACAGCCTGGTATGGTTTTACAGTTGTTGTTACAATTTAATTCAAAACAGTCTACAATATGACAACAGAATGGAAGTCAGCCAGAAGATGCCCCACGAAGGTTCACAAGAATCCAAACTACACAAGCAAAGTGTACGCACCCACATACACACATATGTGAAAAATATGTTGACCTTGCTTGTATTGCCCATGTTGACAAGTATGGCATATGTGCAATCAAGGCCGTGCCTCTCGCGTTGCTTCATATTTATAATCTGTATGATTCGTGGCATACTCAGTCTGGCCCTAACACCCCACATATCCAAGTCAGTGCTACAGCGTCCTAGACCCAACACATCCATTCCTCTATAGCACGATACTTTTTATGCAACCAGAAAAAAAACCCATTCCTCTTTTGCATGTACTTACTGATTCCAGCTTTATAGCTGTTTTCCGTGATAACGTTAACCCATTACCCCATAGGCTATAATAATTAAACATTTGACTTCCCGAGCAAACTATATCTAGAGAAGTTCATGCCCATAAGATTTTCAACATTCATGCTATAACATGTTGAATAAATCTACCGAAAAGGAGCATTTAAAAGAGAAAAGGAAACTTAGAATTGTGAAGTTTTGAAACAATCGTATTAAATAGAGCATTTGCTCCTATGGAGCAAATGCTCTATTAATCACAATCGTTTCAAAACATAGGCGTTAAAGGCGTCAATTTGAGGGAATGGGTTATGGTTGGTAGGCAGATTGGACGCGGACGTCGTCAATGGGTTCATCGCCTCATCAGAATAAAAGGAGTTAAAGTATTGCGTAACAGAATGAAGAATGGAGATTGAACTTGTCGATGACTTTAAGCTTAGCAAAGAGAATTTCATTTGGAGGAGGAAAGGTAAGAAATTCTCCAGACTCAGAATATAACGTTATTCCAATACAGTAACACCCCTTTAGACCGGAAGTTTAGTAGAATAATTTTGATTGTTTTAGGCAGATGGTTGCTTAATGCAGGATAGAACACATGCAGAGAACTCCTTTAGGAACTTTCTGCATGCCATTCACCCTGTATTAAGCTGTAACGTGTCTTACAGACCGGCTTAATACTGGGTTTAACGTCCGGTTTAGAGGAGATTTACTGTGATATAACAAACAGAAGTAATTGAATTTGTTCATGTGTAAACAGTCGATTCGTGACTCGGGTATAACTTGCTATGTATAATTCTAGCGAATCACAATATAACAAAAGCCGATGCAAATATACCTTGGTTTTTTGTTAATTAAGCTCACAACTAAAGTACAAAAATGAGTCATGCAGGAAACACCACATACAGAACAAACACTCGCCCGAACAGCAACACAAGGAAACAGCAAATGTACATAACTAGAAAAAACAACAAGAGACGCACAAAGACAAAACAAACACACAATAGGAGGAAGATGGAAGTACCGCCTTGGAACGGTCAGTGACAAAAGTCACCGGGGGTTTAAACCGGTTTATGGGCGCCCGACCTCATCCTTATTCCATCCCCATCCTAAAAGACAAACAGTGTAAATAAACGTATCCCCTCTCCGACTAATCTACAACAACCGCGACAGCAAATACAGTGGTAAAGTGCATGTATAACAAAAAAAACATTTAATTGAACATACTGTATCCACCTATCGCTAGTGTACTCAGTGATTGAGCTGCAAACAGAGTAACTGTAGAAAAGTAATAAAGGGTACGACAAAAATGAAATAGTACAGATATCAAACGTTCTCCTTCCATTTCTGGATTTAAGAGGTCGCCTTCATAGAGTACTAAACCTTCTTGTCGGCGTACATGCAAAGAGGCCAGCGTGATTGCCAACTGTAAAAGGGTTCACAACCAAACATGCAGTATGTTGTAGTAATACATTTTAATGCATTTTACTGTGGTCCCGTTTTACGTGGTACTACGAAACTGACATATGTTGAAATTAACCGACCACTCCGCATATCCTAAAAATTGCAGTCGATTGTTTATGTGCATAACCATGTGAAACGACCAAGGCTTGGTTTGATTTGCTGGCGCATTTTCATGTAGGAGAGATGTCATTCACAAATTGAACATTTAGCTTGAGGCAAGGCCAAGTGGAAGTATTTTATACAATACAATTGTAACTTTGGCATTTCCATACACTGATTTTGTCACCGACAATGTGTTCCTCAAGGGCAAACATCGTGTCAATATTGTAGATTACTGGTTGTTCTCAATGAATGTTAGAGTATTGCTGCACTTGGGTAATATTAGATAGTTGGACTATTAGTGTGAGGTAAGGTGAGCCAAAGACAACCATTCAAAAACGTTTGGACTCAGATGAGAAAATTTGGCGCCTCATTAGGATCAAAACCGTTGAACATTCTGGTTAGTTGTTTTGAAAAAACTCGAATTCAAAGCAATTTATTTTGCTTGACAAATATTAAGTGTTATGTACTTAAGCAGACATGTGAGTGTACACTACCCTTGTCACTACTGTTCATTCATAGGACTTGTGGCAATGGGTAAATTTGCCATTAAGTTTTAATCCAGATGAAACGCCGTCACATCAGCATTAAAACTGTTTTATTTATATTTACGTTGTTCAAGAAAGTGTATTGGATTATGAAATGTTAATGAAGTGTGTCGTTCATTAACGATAAACATGATTCTTGTGTGGGTGTGGCACTAAACAACGCTTCAATAGTTTATGGCAATCTGCCAAAGAAACACACGCATCCGCTTGTTATCTATTGCTGACCAATCACCCTACCTTACACATGTCCCACAAATAAAATAAAGAAGTCACACCAAACATTAGATTATTCTAACAACAGTATATAGGTTATAGCATGTTTTATTCTATCTCGGATTCTAATCAACTGTTTAACCCTTTTCTTTGTTCTTTTTTATTCCACCGTTCAATACCTACTGAATATTTATGGACAAGGACAAAATAAGCGTACTGATATATGAAAGGTGGGACATTTAGCAAATTTAAGAAAGTAAAGAAACAAAACTTACAAATTCCATGAGCAAACACAGTAGACCCTGATCAGAACGCTCCAATTTTTGCAAATGCGTCAAACAGTGTTTATAAGAAGGAAAGGGTAAAAACTAGTTCGTTGGTAATACGTATAAAGAGACTTTAAAGACCAATTGTTCAGTTCTTCCAGCATCGATCTGTTGGCAAAATCCTATTTTAGTTTATTACAAGGAATATGCCGGTGGTTTAGTATGGTACTGTATTATGGAGAGTGTCTAATGGTGCCCCGTGTTAGATATAAGATTGGCCATGACATCCTTGTTAAATGACTGGTAGTCATCAATTTACATTGGACTTCAGTACAGTTACTGAATACAAGATATTAGCTTAACACAAAGTAGTCAAATATGACATCAGTCAAAGGACAACGCAAGTCTACTGTGTCGATTTAGTCGGGTTTCGTAATAGAGTAATTACATAACTGTCAACTGCGCATGGTCAAGCACAATGAGTTCTGTGATAAGACGCCCAAACAATTTCAGTAAAAGAACTATTGGATAAAATACGGATCCAATGTAAAATCAAGCGTAAGAAGCGTAATATATTTTGTCTATTTTATTACCATATGCTTAAACGAGAGTTGACCCCGAGGAACTACAATACAACCTCAATGCTTCTAGTGTGATTAGATTCAACCAAGCGATTTCAACGAAAAAATAAAAATAGCAAGCTCCAACTTCTAAGTTCTAAGTTCCGACTTACAAGTTCCAAGTTCCGACTTCCATGTTCCAAGTTCCGACTTCCAAGTTCCGACCTCCAAGTTCCTAGTTCCGACTTCCATGTTCCAAGTTCCAACTTCCGCGACTGGAAGCTGGAACTCAAAACGTGGAACTCGGAACTGGCGGTGACATTCTAAATTCCTACTGGTGACATTCTAAATTCCTACTTCAAACTTCCGTCTTCCAAGTTCTTACTTTCAAAATAATTTGTATTGTATATTGAGTTCCAAGTTCCTACCTCTTAGTTCCAACTTCCAAGTCGGAAGGTAGAAGATGAAAGTCGGAACTTGGAAGTCAGAACATGGATGTCGGAACGTGGAACTTGGAAGTTGGATGTTAGAGCTCAAAACTTGGAACTATGAAGTAGGAACTTAGAATGTCACCACCGGGTTGTCGTAATAGCGTTTGTTGCTTGTTCATAAATGCAAACTACTCTTTCACATGTGTGTATCGTAGAAATGCGCGGAGGCTGTATTTTTCGTGACATTATGCTATTAAATCCACATAGGTCTTCTGGTTTTTTAAAGTACACTTTTGAAACTTTGCAGCGTTTACGCTCCGATGAGCTGCACTACAAACAGCTTTTTCCAGTAGATAATGTTTGAAGCAAACAAAGGACGTACCATAAATGTAAATGTTTTGCAACTCGATCAAACAAGTAAGTGCTACATATACCATAGCGTGTCATCTGTCTAGTAAACCTTGTCTTAGTTGGGATATAACAGAAAATATAGCACAGATTGTAATATAATACTTATACCTAAAGATTAGGTTTCCTTTATATGTGAATAAAACACACATTTCCTGACCTGATAACGATTGCTATCTGCTATATGTTAGTACGACGTACTTCTGTGTAATTATGACGACATACTAGTCAGATGTTCAAATGCTTAACCCTTCGCTTGCTAATCGCGTCAATATACCTACCTGTAAATAGTGAAGACCCTGATGAGACAGCTCCTGCAGGAGCTGTCTCATCAGGGTCTGCACTATTTACAAGTTGATTGTGCAACCAGTGCACTCCACAGCAGTGATTGCACAGCGCAATACTTGTGCACAGTGAAGATATATGTAATTATACAACAGGGCATGGGTAAAGAAAGAGAAATGTATTTTAAAATTCAGCAAGCGAAGGGTTAAATGTAAACTGTCAAATGGGCACATTTCAGTTGTGTATGAGCTTGTACTCACGGTTGCTTAGGACACCTTGGTAAGCTATCCATACACACATTAGATACACGGGACTTGGTTTGTATTACTTGGTGAGAATGAAGGGTGTAAATGAGGCCGTCTGAATTAGTATGTTGCGGGCGGATGAATGATTACATGTTCAAACAGTTTTGACCCAGATGAAACACAGAGCAACTTGACGTCTCATCATGATCCAAACGGTTTTATACCCTGACCATGTTACTGAAAATAAATGCTGTGACAACTGAAGTCGATAATATAATATTCTATACCAGCAAAAGTTTGAAAAGCACGTTACAGGCTAATAGATTACTCAGACAACTTCCATATGATAGTTAGTGCACACTTGTAGATACTCCTACGCCGTAATATTTTACGGCAACCATGCCTACTGCAATATCTATCAACAAAGGTTTGTAAGTGTCACATACTTATCTAAGCAGCGTGATAGCATCGTATCTTTAAAAGTTGACGCCAATACACTTGTAGATTATTTTCAAAAGACAGGAACATAATGTGCTGTTGTTTAACCCATAACATCATAGGCTAGTTTTAGATACAGCCTCTTTGAATAAATCTACCGAAAAGGAGCATTATAAAGAAATGTTTAGAAACTTGTAGTTTGAAACCATTGTGATAAATAGATAAATTTATCAAAATGGTTTCACAAAGTGTTTTTACAGAGTCGTCAAAAGTCGGCAATATCAGGGAATGGGTTAACGTAACTAATACTTAGTACATTAGTCTCAAATGCATATTCAAATCCCACTGCCATTATTTCCTAAACGTATTTTAACGACGACGTACGCCATTTGGTGTTTTTATTCACATTATCTCCGATAGGTTGTGAAATATCCTGCCGTTAGGAATAATCACCATTCCCTTAGATTTCCTTTCAGTCTCTTCTCTTTCTTCTTCGCCCCTGATTGTTCCACAATTCTATTTATTGTCCACTGTGGATACCCACATTCTTTAGGGCTGTGCATATGTGTTGCAATTCCCTTTCTTGGTCCTCCTTTTCTGTCACTATTGAGAAACACCTGTCTACCAGTGTTCTCACTTCACTAAGCTTATGTAATGGATGGTGAGAATCAAATTGTAGGTACTGGTCCGTGCCTGTTGGCTTACGGTACACTTACAGATCCGCCCTCTTTTAGGATTAAAGTGTGTCTGCCCACGCCCTCTTTCTCGTACGTGATCTGTGTTATCAACTTTCTTTAAGTGCTCGGTTAGATTGTCCATTTGTCCTTTTTTGATGATTTCGAGGATATCATCAAAATATCTTTTCAAGAAATTGGGTGCGCATGCGATCGGTGATGTTGCAATAGCTTCATGTTCTAGCCATTCCATAAATAGATTGGCCACTAATGGGGAGACGTGGGGTGTTAGTTTTGTGTATCTTAGGGGTACAATACATCTTGGGTACTATTGGGAACCAGTCAAGTAGCAAACCCCACCTGTGACGTCATGCTCCCGCGGAAGTCACAGTCTGATGAATGTTCTCCAAGGGAGTACCGAAACTGTCACAAAGGTAAAATGAAATCTGGATTAGTCAAAAGAATATACATAGAAAAAAACATTACTATCCTAATGAACGTCTTTCGTCGTTGGTTTTAGTTTCCGGAGTAAAACACGCTCAAAGTGTTCAGGTGAAATCGTGTTATAACAAAAATGTGTGCTTCACATGTGTGATATTTGTGAAACTTTACCAATTTTTTAATGCATCGCAATATTTAGCTTAGTTAGTAAAGTAGTCAATTAAATATAACTATTTTCATAGTGGGAAAATAATCCTACAGGGAGAGCCACATATATTAAAGGCACGGCACACAAACATCATTAAGCATGAAACATCGCAATTTCAAGACAAAATGTGATTCACAAAAAGACACTATACATTTACCATATAAAACAAACTAGAGCATGTTCAGAGAAAGAAACAACAGTGTATTATTTGGTGCTAGTGAGTTCTTGGTACTTTAAGTTTATCTAAAGAAATATATCTAAAGTTTATCTAAAATACTATATAAGACTTCGCATTCCCACACCCTGGTACATAGTACTGTCCCTCAGACTGCCGTGTTTTCATTCTCACTGTGCTACAAAACACACCGGATTTGTAAACAGGAAACATTTTATCAATGTACAAAAATGAGTCATGCAGGAAACACCACATACAGAACAAACAGTCACCCGAACAGCAACACAAGGAAACAGCAAATGTACATAACTATAAAAACATCAAGAGACGCACAAAGACAAAACAAACATACAATAAGGGAAGATGGAAGTACCGCCTTGTAACGGTCAGTGACAAACGTCACACGGGGGGGGGGTTAAACCGGTTTATGGGCGTCCAACCTCACACTTATTCCATCACCACCCTAAAAGACAAACAGTGTAAATAAACGTATCCCCTGCCCGACTAATCTACAACAACCGCGAATACAGTGGTAAAGTGCATGTATAACGAAAACATTTAAGTGAACAAACTGTATCCACCTATCGCTCGTGTACTCAATGATTGAGCTGCAAACAGAGTAAACAAAGTTCACCCTACTAAAACAAGGCAGCAAGGTCTGATATCTTATGTTAATTAAAAATTGAATTACAAATACTTTCAGAGGTTTCAATTAATGCCTATTAACCTCGGAGTGTCGTTATAATGTGAGATTGTATTGACATAATATTGTCTTAGTTTTAATGGTATTTGTTTGTAATCCGCTCGGACTTTTCTCTTATATATCCAAATGCCTGAATTAAGTTGTAGAGATGGTGCACACACTACAGACAGCTAGATAGACGCTGGCTTTGAAATGACACATTCCCTGAAACTATTACGAACAAAACAAAAACAAAATTTCCATTACTGGAAATAAAAAAACTAAATGTAATTGGACATTTACAGTCAATGACGCAATCTTATACGTCTTTATTGATACACATTAATTGTTGTGTCAGTATTATTGAACAAATCCTAGTCTCAAAGTAGAAACTGTCTGATGTAATCATCTAATTATGGGTTTGTAAGGTAGGTGGTAGTTTAATACAGGTCAATAGTAAAGCTCAAACTCATATAAGGTCGCTTAACACAGGTTCTACTGTATGTACTTATTGGGCTGCTGAAAGCAGCCAACAATTATACGGCTTTGAATTTTGACCATGCGTTTCTGCGTTCCTGTGTTTCTATAAAAGCCAATCTTTTTTAATAACTATGAGTTACTGTGAGACAAGCTTTTAGTTATATACATTAATTTATTTTACTTATTTTGATTTATACATTTTTTGTTAGCGGGGACAAATATTTTTGTCGAGGTTATTTGCTTCTTTTCTGCCAGTGAAAATGCAAGTGTATTGGGTATAAATCATTTAAAAACACGCACTAAATGGAGCAGTCAGCGTAGTCGAGGGGTTATGACGGTGGCCTAGGAAATGTGAGGTCGCGGGTTCGATCCTCGGCGGAAGCATGTTTTTTTTCTCTCATTTTTTTTGTTAGCACCCTTAGTTTACGTGCTTTTGGTTTAAAAACAATTCTGTACACAAATATTGTAAAAGTATAAGTCCTTTGTTTGAATTTTGTCTTTGGTAAAGTTATTTAGCTGAGACCTTTTATTCGTGGTTTTGTTGACCGTTTTGAATATTTCACCATTGTGCATGAATACCATTGATCTGTATTTACTTCGTGGTAATGTGTATTATTGGTGTCATACACAGGTATTATGCATTATGGCTTCTTAAAACATTCCCCCGTTTCTGCTGTTAATTTATACATTACAGTCATGTTTTCCCAATGTATCTGTTAATTTAAACTACTAAACAATATTGCTCCCTCTTTTTCTTCTATCCTGCTTAAAGACGTTACGCAGCCATTTTACGCTTGCGTAAAACCTTGCTTGTTGTATTTCAAACCCATTAGAAGCGGTGTGGTATTGGTGAGTGCTTTATACAACGCTCATTTGCACTTTACCCCGTTGCCGGGAACACATAACAAATTTGTTTTGTATAAATGTGTTTATCTCTGTTTCATAGTCGGTCGTGAACTATTTCATTAATATATCTTATCACAAAGCAGTGTTTTCAATTGAAAATGAAAATAGGAGAACAAATAATCAAGTTTTCCTGGCATATTGAAACAACATTTCTTGCAGACATGATTGTTTGTATTGTAACTTAATTCAGGGATCGTCTCTGGAGCAGTTTCCCGTTGTTTGTAATTTGTGAATGCAACAGACATAAATACTGGTCAACACTTTCTTCAGATTTCGATTTATTTTTTATCAAATGTCATTATTATAGGTTCTGTTGACACCTGTAGATAACGTGTGCTAAACCAAGTGTATGAATTTACAATTTAGTCAACCAATTAACATCTGTTTCGTGATCATTGCATCTCACATTAAACGACATATGAAATATTTGCAATTTAAAGTTATTTCATTTTGGCAGACATCGTTATTCATGTTGTGAAGTTGTCTGGAGGGGGAATTTTATTTACATTTTGACTTTGGTGAAAGTGGGATAAGGACGAGGTTGGGTACCCGTAAACCAGGTTTAAGTCCCCCAGGAGCTTATTTTGGTTACTGACCGTTCCAAGGCGGTACTCCTGCTTTCAGCCTATGGTCAATGTTGTTATTTAATATGCTTAATGTTTAATGTTTTTCGTCTTGATATGCGTCCTGTTATGTTTTGTCTTGTGGCTATACCGTTTCTTGTTTAATGGTGTTTGGTGCGGTGTCATTTCGTGTGTGGCTCTCCCTGTTTCACTATTTTTCCATATTTGTTGTGGATAACCGCAGTTGCGTTCTTGGTTTTAATTGCGAAACAATCACGTCATATAACAGGTATTTGTTGAGAAATATAATGTTATCGTACGGGCGCTATCACTAAAACTACATTTTAATAAGCATATCCCCACTCTGACTAATCCAAAACAACCCCGATGGCAAACACAGTGGTAAATCGCATGTAGAGCGAAAACATATTAAGTGAAATAAACTGGACCCACCTATCGCTAGTAAATGATTGAGCTGCAACCAGAGTAGCTATAGAAAAGTAATAAAGGTTACGATAAAAAGCGAGATACAAAGATCCGATGTACTCCTTCCGTTTCCAGATTTAAAGTGACCATAGGCTGAAAGCAGGAGTACCGCCTTGGAACGGTCAGTAACCAAAATAAGCTCCTGGGGGACTTAAACCTGGTTTACGGGTACCCAACCTCGTCCTTATCCCACTTTCACCAAAGTCAAAATGTAAATAAAATTCCCCCTCCAGACAACTTCACAACATGAATAACGATGTCTGCCAAAATGAAATAACTTTAAATTGCAAATATTTCATATGTCGTTTAATGTGAGATGCAATGATCACGAAACATGTTAATTGGTTGACTAAATTGTAAATTCATACACTTGGTTTAGCACACGTTATCTACAGGTGTCAACAGAACCTATAATAATGACATTTGATAAAAAATAAATCGAAATCTGAAGAAAGTGTTGACCAGTATTTATGTCTGTTGCATTCACAAATTACAAACAACGGGAAACTGCTCCAGAGTGGTTTCTTCAATTTACCCAAAATAACTGTCTTTAAACAAAGCTAATCAATCTGACATTAATGCTTCATTTTTAGATTTGAATCTTTCAATTACAAATGATAAAGTTTCGTCCAAAGTATACGATAAAAGAGATTTTAATTTTAAAATTGTTAATTATCCTTTTCTAGATGGGGATGTGCCACGTTCTACATCTTATGGGGTTTATATTTCTCAACTTATTAGGTTTGCCCGAGCCTGTTCTTTGCTTGAAGATTTTAACAGACGTAATTTAGTTATAACTGATAAAATTCTTAAGCAAGGTTACAGATATCACAAACTTCGGAAAACTTTTTCTAAATTTTATTATCGAAATTTACCTCTCATTAGTAAATATAATTGCAATCTACGGACGTTACTGCGACAAGGCATTTCTCAACCAGAATTTTATGGGGATGTTATCTACAAACTTAGGAAAATTCGGGGTCATATCCATTTTCATGATTTGTTTATAAAACGCATTAAAACATTTAAAAAGAAAGGTTATGATCCTATTATATTGCAACGCACTGCATGTTTGGTTATCGACCCTTTTACAGTCGGTAGCTACGCTTCCCTCTTTGCTTGCGCGATGACAGGCCGAGGGTAGTACTCTATGATGGTATACTCTTAAACTTGGATACAGGATGAGCTTACCAGACTCATGTATTACTTTTTCCCTGTCGTGCCCTTAATGGCTTACCTGCAGGTGCTCTGACTTCAGCAAAGTCATTGAGTACATATTTGACGGATTGTCACAGTTATTATGCTATGTTTTACATGTTGTCCTGTGTTCACCGTCGTCTATGTTGTGGGTAAGTCCAGCGGGGATACCTTTATTTACAATATTTGTAAAGCTAGGGTGACTTTGAGAGAAGTGTGATGTTAGGACGTCCGTAAACCGGTTTAAACCCCCAGTGGTGTTTTTGCTACTGACCGTGCCAAGGCGGTACTCTCTTTGTCACCCTTCCTTTTGTTTGCCTTGCGTCTTTGTGCTTGTGATTTTGTTCATGTGTGGAACGTTTGTCCCTGGTTCTTGTGTGTCTTTTGGTGTTTTCTGTGTTCATTTCGTGTGTGTGTGTGTGCGTTTGGGTGTGTGGTTGTGTGTGTGTGTGTCATGCTGTCTATCGGTGTTTTGGTGGTGGTTGCGTCTTGCATGTGGCTTTGCCTGCTTGACTTTACTACTTTTCCATTCATAGAGTACTAAGCATTTCCTGTCGGCGTACATGAAAAGAGAACAGCGTGATTGCCAACTGCAAAATGGTTGCAAACCAGACATACAGTATGTTGTAGTACTATTTGATCATATCCCCTTTTAATGAATGTGTTTGATGAATAAAGTGAAAAATGGGTATGTCCAATAATTGAACGAAGTTTGTAAATCACATCACCATACAATTTCGGATATGAGGTACCGTGTCACAGGAGCGCCTTACGATTGCACTTTAACTTTCCTATAAGAGATATTTCGATGGTAAAATTTAGAGAAAGTCAGCATTGAAAGGGTTTATATGAAGGTAATTAGAAAAAATGCTTTTTGAAATACGTCTTTGTGCAATCCTGTATGAACGTTTTCTCCAGTAATGCTCGAAGTTTGAATCGCTAGCAGATGAAATGAGAGAGTTAACCGGGTTTAAACTGACAAAGTCTGATAACTGTGCATGTTAATTTTGAATTGGCAATGTACAGTAAATAAATCAGTGTTGGCTTAACATTATTTTTTCTTTGAGCAAAATAGACACCATTAATGTTATTCAACACTGTTTAAACAGCTTTAAGCGTGTAAAACGGATTTGACACATTCCACAGCTGAACTTCGATAACTCGAGGGACCATACACATTAGTTCGAGATAACAGAAGTTCGAGTCATGTCATCCGATGTCTAATCTGGACAATTTCACAAGTTCATAATTTAATGCAGGTCGAAAGTAATGCTGAAAATTAAATGATGCATCTCGATATGCGAAGTGTAACAGTTTAGAATAATTCTGTATTGTAAATTTTGCAAGGACCGAACTTTTAGTTCGAATTATCCCAAAATTCGAGTTATCCGAGATTTGGATGTCGAAGTTTCACTGTATTTGACAGTAACAAAACACCGTTTTTAAATATTTTCAATATTTTGAAAGTGTTAAGTTTTAGTAAAATTGCAGAAAATATCCCAAATGCGTCTCCCATTTTACGTCGATCATAAAATCTGCCGCATATGATGCAAACAGTTCTTATTAATGGAAAAGTAGTAGAGTCAAGCAGGCAAAGCCACATACAAGACGCAACCACCACAAAAACACCGATAGAGAGCATGACACACACACACACACAACCACACACCCAAACGCACACTCACACACGAGATGAACACAGAAAACACCAACAGACACACAAGAACCAGAGACAAACACTCCACACATGAACAAAATCACAAGTACAAAGACGCAAGGCAAACAAAAGGAAGGGTGACAAAGAGAGTACCGCCTTGGCACGGTCAGTAGCAACAACACCACTGGGGGTTTAAACCGGTTTACGGACGTCCTAACATCACACTTCTCTCAAAGTCACCCTAGCTTTACAAATAGTGTAAATAAAGGTATCTCCGCCGGACTTACCCACAACATAGACGACGGTGAACACAGGACAGCATGTAAAACATAGCATAATAACTATGACAATCCGTCAAATATGTACTTAATGACTTTGCTGAAGTCAGAGCACCTGCAGGTAAGCCGTTAAGACAAACCCTTTCCGTTAGATTACATAACTCTCATTCTTGTTGAAACGATTTAGATAATATATCAACTTTGAAACAGTCTAGTTGCTTGCAGCATATTTGTATTGATGAGTGATGTTACAGATTGTAAAAAGAAGACCAAACTGCTGGACATTCCCCTCGAAGACGTTGAGGTCACGGTTGTATTTTCTACATAATACTGACAGAGGGTCCAGAAGATTAACATTGTTTAGCAGCTAACGTAAACAGATTTTACTGCAGACAGAATCAACTATGAGACATATGAACAATAAATAATAACAAGAGCACCGCATGCGCGTGCCAACGCTCGTCTGTCCAACATCAAAATTAGCATTAATTAACGTTAAGGACTACGACGACAACGCGGACGCCTTTCCTTCTCACAAACGTGTTTTGAAAATGCTAAATAGTTTAGACCTAGATCAGACAACTTACATATTTGGTAAGGATCTACTCTGTTTATAGACATTATAGACCTTATAGACCCAGTCTTAGCTACAAATAAGTATTGAAGGATAAAGTATTTTTCAGAAACAGATTTTCAAACAATAAAAATTAAAAGAAAACAGAAGAAAGGCAACTTATCGATTGCAATTTATTGTCGAAACATTGTGTCATGGGTCAAACAATATTTCAAATCTGAAATTTGAAAGCTATTCAATTCTTATTTGGTATACATAACTATGAATAGTAGATATGCAAAATGCAATTGTCATGTGTTTAGCTCGGGCCATTGCAGAATTATCTCCCTTGAAAGTGTTTTTTGTCATTATGGCATGGGATATTTGGAGTTGATGTCACGAACTACTCCTCCAATTTAAAAGTTTTCAGTGTTATTATATTATATGGTCTTTCGGGATCATTAGTTTTGATGTTATTAGTTTTTAAAATTCAATACTGCTTAAGCCGGTGCTAGGGGGCGGGAGTAGTGTTGCACCTTTAATCACTACTCGTGAGCAGACTCAATAAAACAGAGTCTGCAATTTTCTCTTTTTGCATTTCTACTTTTGCTTTCGAAGGATCACCCAATTTCAGAATATATTAACCCCCAGTGACATTTGTCACTGACTGTTGCAAGGTGTACTTCCATCTTCCCCTATTGTGTGTTTGTTATGTCTTCGTTGCGTCTCTCTTTGTGTCTTTTATATACATGTACATGCTGTTTGTCGTCGTGGTGCTGTTCGGGCGGTTGCGTGTTTTGTATGTGTTGTTTCCAGCATGTACTTGTTTGTTTGGGAAATCGTTTTTGAATGTTAAGTACCCCGTTGAGGAACAGGCTATACGCAGGTGATTTGCCAAGCTAAAACCAAATTTCTTATTAAGAGTTTTGGTAGATTCCCGCACATTTTATAATAAGGTTATCTTAATATTGAGTATTGAGTTTAAAATGCTAATTTCCTAATAGAGATAATACGCTCGTATATATCAAATAGCGTTAGCAATCTTGTCAATGATATTGAAATATTGCTTGTATTCACGACAAATCCGACACAAAATCGAGCCCATTTATTTAGCAGTATACATATGCAATAAGCCAAGTGTACATACATGCACCTAGCTTCGATTACATTGTGTTTTTCAATATTTACCCTGTTTAGAATATGATAAAAATATTCAAGATTCTTTGTTCAGCCAGATTTATTTGATATACGAACGGCTAAGAACACATTTGACATACATTTTGACATATAACGTGCTTTCAATATGTATTGTTTAACCCTTTCGGCGCCAATTCTTTAGTTGTCATCTGCAAACCAAATATATACCAAATAAATACAAATGTCAAAGGAATAAAGCACATATATAGAAATAGAGTTTGAGATAAAAAGTGAAGTCCCTGAGCAGACGCCCCTTCAAATCTGGGACTGCACTATTTGTCATGGTGCAGTTTTGCGACATTGGCGATTAAAGGGATCAGGTAATAACTATGGAATGATGTTGATGCTGTTTCACAAGAATCAAAGCTAGTCGTATAAAGTTCAGAATAATTTTAAATTTGGAAAACAAATGTAACGTTTAGTGCTATGACATTTCATTTTCTGCACAATGACATGGTTTATATTTCCGTGTGTGTGCATTATAAAATAATTGAATTATTCTATTCCGTGAATTGCATTTCCAGGAATTGTTTTTCCAAATTTGAAACAGCAACCACTTCAGGTATTTAGTTATTAACTTCTAATTGTAGTCGTAAATGAATATTTTACACAACCAAATGACATAGCATGTTGAGTCAAGCTTGAATTTTGTTCAAGGAACGAATATTCGTGACAGGAACCTGTCAGTGGCCACAAAACAACCACTGACAATGTGTAAATCATTATGGTTTTGCTGCCAAGCTATCTGGGAGGAAGTGTTCTCGATAAAAATACACGACCAGATTGAAAATATAATGGACATTTCACACACAGTAGGCGATTGAAACCGAATCGCCTTTTAATGCTTTTGCAAACATAGTAGATCCAGATCAGATTGATACCATAGCTTTAGTACCCATCTGATCAGGATATGGAACTTACTTATGGAAATACTTAGATCTGATGATACTGTTTCTGCAATGGCCAAACGGCCCTGTGTTGTTCATGTGCCATTATGAACAGAAATCAAACAGTGCCATTATGAACAGAAATCAAACAGTGCCAATATAGACATTAATATATTTTTTATAATGTTTTGTCTTACATAATTATAAATGGAGTAAAGTATTTTGTTTTATTTTGTTTTATAGAAAATATAAAAACGTTTTGGAAACCAATACAATTTAAGCTGATGTAACATGAGTTTGTCTTAAGTGTTTCAAGCAAATTGGACGTGTCACCTTAGTGTTTGTGCCTCTTTAATACATTGTATCATTATATAAAACAGACTTGACCCTTTAACACTGAAACCTGCCTTTCCATTCTCCGTTCACATTAATATCAAACAAAATACAGGTTCAGCAGACGACACGACACTTCTCTTATGTTGCGCTAATTGTAACACATGTTATTTCCGCATGTGTTAGACCATTGTTTGTTTGTGACAAGCCATGCCTCGTAACGTCTTAAATGTTTACCATCTATTGTGACAACATTGTATAATATATTCTGAATATCAATATTTGGACTTGCTTGTAATCATCAATTTAATGAACTGGGTGTTTAATTTCTTACGCATGTTAGATATTGATTTATGCTATAGCGTGTCATACTTGTGTAGTACTGTAACTCGTTCGAGACTTGTTTTATCTTATATATTTGAGAATTGCATGCAGTGTCCCTATATACGGATATAAACAAACAGTGACAACCCAAGTAATTCGAAAGGACATACGCCAAATTTACGTTTTTATATATACCTTATGTGTGTCCCTGCCTTCATGGTTATCTTTCCTACCAGGTCTGCTTCTCGTCTAGGGGGTGTTTTCAAACCGGTTGTAATAAGACTGGGGCTAACGTTCACATGTGATTTGTATCAAGGCGTTTGTCTTTATACCTTGAAATGATACCACCATAGTTGAATTACAGTGGTGAAGTACGGTCTCTTGCTATATAATACGAAATGTCTTATAAGCATAGCATTATATATTTATTTTCACTCTCGTTCTTCCATATTATGAAATTTATTAAAAACAATAATCGTTGAAAAATGTGTGTGAATGGGTATACGTCTTATAATACTATCATACGATCAGTGTGAATCCCGCATTGCATTTTTGTCAGTTTCTCAGGAAATGCAAGTGTGGCTATACATTTTCAGGAGAAATGCCAAGCAGTTGAATAGTATTGTTTCGTGTTTAAATTATATCAATACTTTTCCCAGGGAATATATTGAAACACGACTTGTGTCTCAAAGCACATGTTAATATATTACTGTCTAACTACAAAACGGAAACTCTAGTTTCAATGGATCAAATTTATGATGCAAATATTAAATCTTTACTCCCTGAATATCTGAGTAAGTAATCAGATGATTGTTAATAACGACACATGAACAAAGCCAGGTTTAACCATGACAGAAAGCGTAGAATCCTATAATCTTAATTCCATAAACATAAAGAGGAGATCCTGATTAAACAGTTTCTATAGGAGCCATCTGATCTGGATCAGCTCTGTTTGCAAAGTCTTGAAAAGGCATAGCTATGGAGGTAAGCATTAACATGTGCCAATGAACATTATTCGTTGGAGATCCTGTAAGATGAGCATGCAAATTGTTCCGATGCAGATATTTGTATCGACATTCGGCTGATTCGCTTGAAAGGTTCAGAATCATTTACATATATATCGTTATACACTAAATCGATCCTCGTGCGAGTTGTCCGCCACGAAAGTATGCCAACATTCTACAGACCATCGGCCGGATTGAAATCGTGCGCTTTGTTTGCTAAGAAATTGTTTTAAATTGTCATCGAATTTACCACATCTAATTAATTTCAAGACGTCGTTTTAGAACAATCATGACGTATATGTTTTATTTTCATCCTATGTGTTTCGTCATATGAATGTTACCTTTTTTCAACAGCATTTCTTCTGCTTGTGAGGAGTCGGTCTTTATGTTCTCTGTATTACAATCAGCATGAACGTCCCTAAAGAATGTTATGATCAAATAACTCTATTTAACCCTTTTCGCGCTGAACAAATATGTCTTCTTAAATGCTAATCCGTAGCAAGTTTACTTAAATCCGACTTTTTAAACTCTTGAACAATTATTGATCAAATGTATTATTTCAAGGTCTCTTGCATCTATTGACAAAGCGTAAAACTACTTGAAATGTAGGAGTTATTCAGTGTCTCATTGGGATTCAGCTGAAATATCATGGCAACAGTCGATGAGGTTTTCCTGACACGTTGATCTTTTGTGAAAATTCCTCCATTTTAGATAAGATTACGAAGGACTTTGCAAGACGTTGTTAAGCTTTCTTTAGCAGCTACATGTATATGCAGAAGGCTCCTATATGAAAGCGGTTCTACTTATACCGTTCATGTTTTGTCCGGAATATTCTAAACAATAGCATAATATGTATAAACGCATATTCAACTCATAAACACTCGTATAGGACTGTTTTACCTCAGACATATTTTATGCGTTATTTTGGTCCAAGCGCTGATATGTTGTTTGACATGACATACAGTATATTATCAAATATATTACATCGTTCAAGCTCAAACGAGGGAAATATATATGTATATATTTGTGAAAGTCGGGTTGTTTACAATGACGCAAAAGGGAGAAATGTTAATAAACAAAGTTGTCGGACTTAAATATGTTTGTATACTTCATGAACCAAACATCATTATTCAAAATACTTTCATGCCGAAATAAAATGTTAATTCAACGACTGCTGTAACATGTTGTTGGTTTTAACTCATTTATACTACTTCCCAAAACCAAATAATTGTTTGGTACAAGTATAAACAAATTGCAATCAATATACGATTAATGCTCAATCTACAGTGAGCTGAATCACATGAACAAATATATATATATCATATAAAATTAAAAATATTATTGTATTTGTATTTAATTTGTAAAATAATTGTTTCGGTTATTTCTCTATTTCTTCAGGACAAAATCGTCATTTAACCGTTAGCATAATATATATGCCTTTTGTATAATTAGTTTTGCAACAATTCAGCTAATTAACTGTCCATGGTTCTTATTTATTAGGTGTATATTCATTCGGTTATATATTCTTGCTATGGACGGTAAGGAAGTCGTATTATGCTATTATCTGGAATATCTCCTCTACTGGAGAATATACGAGATGCACCCACTTTTAAAACTTTACAGCATACGTATGCATTTCTATATATCCCGTTAACATATGTAACTACAAGCTATGTAACCTAATATAAAGTAAAATAGGATGGAACGCAATGTAAATGCTTCCGTATTATAACCAAATATATGTGTTCTATTTTTGTCTGTCGGTGCATTTTGTTATAAGATTACAAAAGTGCGTGTGCCTGAAAAGGCAATGATATCGTATGTGATCTTAAATATGCCTAACGTAGTGCTAGCATTAAAATATGAAAGCCTCTGAGGGTAATCTTAGTTTAGCGATTACATAGCTACATATTCTATAAAAAACAGTAAAATGGGGAAACAAAGTTGAACCATAATAACTCCACTTAATATGGATACATAGAAAAAGTATTGTTTATGCGGTATGAAAATGTATATGATCGTAAAATATCTGAACATAAAGGTTTTTCTTTGTAGCAATTTCTATTCTTGGTATGCTTTGCAATGAAACCATATTATGTTGAAAAACATGCAGTGTAACACTGTTGAATCATTGTCTTCCACTTAATGATAAACATGGCTGTCTTTATAAGCAGGTGGTTACTTGATGCTGGACGAAAATTATGCAGAAGGCTCCTATATGAGCTTTCTGCATAACGTTTCGTCCATTATTAAGCTACTAACTGCCATTGCCAATTATACCCATTTTTGCTGGGCGCATTAGAGGGGGTTTATTGTATTCCTTATAAGCATTCCACATTGCACCACACTAAGAGAGGATACGCATTTTGTGACCTTTTATCAATGTAATTTTCAACCACTTCAATATGTATATATAACTTTAAAGAATATAGTGCTGTAGTCAAATGGATTGTGTCACATGCGTATTGCAAGTCTTGAACAAAGTCTATATTATGTAAACACACTTATGGTGTCATTTCTATCACAGACCGCTGCTCATTGAAAACTAACATGTTTCGTCAAATTAATTCATTCGTACCCTTGAAGGACACGATGTTTTAACATTACAGAGTTCTGACTAGGATATTCCTGTCCGTTAGTTCAAATACGACTATATCCTTGTTTAACCTTTTTCTTCATATAAACGCCTTTTCTCGCATTTGCAAACAGAGTAGACCCAGATCAGACGGCTCTGATAGGAAACGTCTGATCAGGGTCTGCTATGTTTGCCAATGGAATTTGAAAGATCTTTCCTTTCAAAAATGGCTACACTGTTCAATCTTTCATATTTCATTATAACTAGTTTGTCCATGAATATTCAGTAGGTATTGAAATTTGAAACAAACACAAAATAGGGAAAGGGTTAAACAGTAGGTGATAGGAATTTATAGCAATAATTAAACACTTTAAACACCGTAACTGTGGGAACAATGTATTAGTATGTATTATAACTTTTGTAGTTATTAATCAGTAATATTTACCGCCAACTAGTAGCATATCGACAGCTATATTATAGTGTAACGTTCACTCGTTCACTGTTTCTACAGGTATATTATAGTGTAACGTTCACTCTTTCACTGTCTCTACAGATATATTATAGTGTAACGTTCACTCGTTCACTGTCTCTACAGAAATATTATAGTGTAACGTTCACCCGTTCACTGTCGCTACAGATACATTATAGTGTAACGTTAACTCGTTCACTGTCGCTACAAAAATATTATAGTGTAACGTTCACTCGTTCACTGTCGCTACAGAAATATAGTGTAACGTTCGCTCGTTCACTGTCGCTACAGAAATATTATAGTGTAACGTTCGCTCGTTCACTGTCGCTACAGAAATATTATAGTATAACGTTCACTCGTTCTTTGTCGCTACAGAAATATTATAGTGTAACGTTCACTCGTTCACTGTCGCTACAGAAATATTATAGTGTAACGTTGTATTGACTAACAACTAGCTGATATATCATTTCAATGGTCGATCCTGATAGGTGGTACTAGATAGACACATATTCTTTAGAAAATCTGAAAATAGCATATTTCCAATTTATCTTGTGAATATATAGTACAAGCTAAGGTTAAACTATGGTTATACGTTTGAACAATGTTGACCCAGCTACCAAAATAAATAATTATCAAGATACTAACGATAAAGAGAAAAATAGACATGCATCATTTAATTTAAATGAGACATCGTCTAAATACGAAACCGTTAAAAGTAAAAACATCCGTTATGTTCTTCTTGAACATTTTGAGATACTATTACCGATTGACATGGCATGCGAATAACTACATTTAACATCATCTACAGGTCTACACACATAGCGTTATCGATGGTATCTATAACAAATATGTATATTGAGTAAGAACTGATTCTATTACAAAATGGGTAAATAATTAAATCCAAATTTCATTCTAACATAACTATGTCAGTTTCCAAACGACATTATCTCATAAATCATGGCATCCATTGATTAACGTATGTCAGACATTATACCTCGGTGATACGTAAGTTATGTTTCGGCAAATATAAGTCCGAATAGTGCATGAGGGTAATTCAACAAACCTACTATGTCAATGGTTAAACGGTGTCAAGAGTTACTTCTACGTTAACAATACAGTGTTCGTTATAATGAAATAGACTTTGCAGTTTATGAGCTCACTGTAGATTGAGCATATCCGATGGTCAGTGAAGTGTAGCATGTAGTAAATTTAGACACATCAAGTGGACACACTAGTACAGTGTATAGCTTTGTTGGTGGTCAGCGTGTTGTGTCTTGGTCATACCTATATCAACATGCATAATTAGTTATCTGGAAATGGACCAGAATTAGCTGACTGTGGCTGTATTACGGGAAGCAAACAGAGCTGAAGCTTGTCACACATTTACCATAGGAGAATATTTTTTTTTTAAAGAATTAGACGAAATAAGTAGACTTAAGTTTAATTATATTGGTCACTGTCTTGTATTACTGTTTACCGAAAAGGAGCATATATTGCAACCGGGTTCATGTTTTGAAGCTGTATAAAACAGGGAAATAATGTAAAACAGTTGAAAATTTACAAAACTGATATTCCTATTACTAAATGAAAACAACCCGTACTTTAATAATATCATATTGATGCGCATATCTTGCAATATCCCACTGTTGACATAAACCATACATCAACATTGAGAAATAAGTCTCAAGAATAAAAATGAAAACTGGCAGTTTTTGATAATTTTGTTTTTGCACTACGATGTTTCCTTAATGATTTTATAATAACCGGGAACGTAATATTTTATTCAACAGAAACATTTAACAGGCAGCTGATTTCTTGGGATGTTTTTATGTTTGCGAATATGCACCCGCAAAAATGAGCTTCTTTTCAAAATTGTAAAACGATTAAAGAAGGAAAATCAATTTTGCAGCGATTTCAGCGTAGATCAGAAGCGATTCTTGGTATGAATTTTGCCATTATGTGGCATTCTGGGCAAGATTCCATTACAAGCATATGCATTGTCTATTTGCAAATTTATCTTCAAATCCGTCGAGAATGTAAACAGTTTGACTAAAGTCAAAATATGTAGTACCAAAGATGTTTGACATAATATTGATTGAATCATAATATGTACATTCAAAATTTAAACAACTACAGTAGAACCCCTCTAATGCGACCACTTCATAAATCTTTAGTTATGTTTATGTGAGAATATATAAATATATAAATGCAAGTATTGATTTCTGACTAATAATATAATCAAATATATATTTCATCGTAATTTTAAAGCTGGTTGTGCTCCATATTATCTTAACCTTATGATTGTTCAAGTGTCTTTGGAATGTCTGTCGAGAAAACAATCGGGAAAATATCACCGTGTTGTATTAATGAATAGCCAATAATCTTGTCTATCCATTACATTAACGAAATACAACCAGAGATGCAAAGAGGTCGTGTAGATCTCCGTGTATGTAATGCCGTCACAAATGGCCCTGACTTAACCAGTCAACCATTTATGAGGAACGGCTTATGGAGCATCTATGATATAGTGATATAGCACGTGCATAATAAAACATTAGGCAACCATTAATATATATTTCCACTCCTTAGCCCCAACGATGTAGGTCATTTGACTAGGTAAAACACATTTCTTATGAGTGACGTATAGGTAACTTGCAGTAAAATCAGTTTGTAAATGGAAGGAAAGGGAAGGACCTTAGTGGAAAATGTCACTTAAGATATAAGTTCTCAATCTGATAGTAAAATGACTGAAAGCTATTGTAATATATCAAATTTCGCAACTCTTTTGATGTTTTCAGAAGACGAAAATTTAAGGAATCGTCTTTTGTAAACATATATAACTTCTGTAATTTGTGTCCGAATTAGACGCGGTTATCGGCATATCAAAAATCATTTTCTCAATGAGGGACCAGTGTCCCAGTATTTTTAATAGCATGCATTTGTCGTCTAAAATGAAATGAATCGTTATGGAGGCAAATATCAAAGGTCGTAAATAAAGAAGTAGTAAAGTCAAGCAGGCAAAAGTACAAAAATGAGTCATGCAGGAAACACCACATACAGAACAAACACTCGCCCGAACAGCAACACAAGGAAACAGCAAAAGTACATAACTAGAAAAAACAACAAGAGACGCATAAAGACAAAACAAACATACAATAGAGGAAGATGGAAGTACCGCCTTGGAACGGTCAGTGACAAAAATCACTGGGGGGTTAAACCGGTTTATGGGCGCCCAACCTCACTCTTATTCCATCCCCACCCTAAAAGACAAACAGTGTAAATAAACGTATCCCCTCTCCGACTAATCTACAACAACCGCGACGGCAAATACAATGGTAAAGTGCATGTCTAACGAATAAACATTTAATTGAACATACTGTATCCACCTATCGCTAGTGTACTCAATGATTGAGCTGCAAACAGAGTAACTGTAGAAAAGTAATAAAGGGTACGACAAAAATGAAATAGTACAGATATCCGACGTTCTCCTTCCATTTCTGGATTTAAGAGGTCGCCTTCATAGAGTACTAAACCTTTCTTGTCGGCGTACATGCAAAGAGGCCAGCGTGATTGCCAACTGTAAAAGGGTTCACAACCAAACATGCAGTATGTTGTAGTACTACAGGATCATATACCTTTTTAATGAATTGTTTAACACATTTGATGAACAAAGTGAGAAAATGGGTATGTCCAATAAGTTTACGAAGTTTGTAAATCACATCACCATACAATTCAGGATGTGAAATACCGTGTCGCAGAAGCACCTTGAGATTACATTGGTACTTGCCAATAAGCGAGAGATTTCGATAGTAAAACTTAGAGAAAGTTAAGCCACATACAAGACGCAACCACCATCAAAACATCGATAGACACAACTACAGACCCAAACACACGAAAACATACACGAGCTGAACACATAAAACATTAACAAACACACACATACTAGAGATAAGCATTACAGACATGAATAAAAGCACAAATACAAAGACACAATACAAACAAAAGTAAGGGCGACAAAGAGAGAACCGCCTTGGAACGGTCAGTGGCAAAATCACCACTGGGGGTTAAAACCGTTTTACGGACGTCCTAACCTCAAAGGTCTAAAAATCAAAGTATTGCATAACTCCTAAACGGCGGGTTTTATCATACACATGTCACATAATACCCTGGACATTCTAAGGATGTACATAATAGACTGCAATTACTTTAATCCGAAAGACGACCTTGTAATTGCTGTTTGAAAAAATAAAATCGCATATTGAAATGAATTTTGAATGTCGATTTTAAATACGATTGTCGATGTTTTTGAAACAAATATGAAGTAAATTGATAAACCTTACCAACTATGATTTGAAAAATCACTTTGATCGTATAAAATACGATTTAGTATATGTGTGTAGTATAGTCAATGTATTTTTCACATACTTAAACATATAACAAAATATATGACTGTTTATGCGTTCACCACTGCTAACAACAATTAAGGACAGAATCACGTTACCAAATAGCATGTTGTTGTCTAGGAAGAAAGCCTCATATACTGTTTTGATTTTCGGTAGCTTGTTTTTCACAGGGGACCTTTTTCGTACACACATGAAAAAGTAGTAAAGTCAAGCAGGAAAAGCCTCACACAAGACGCAACCATAACCACAACATCGATAGAAACCAAGTAACACACAACACTCACACACGCACACACACACACGCGCGCGCACGCACGCACGTACACACACGCACACACACACACACGCACGACACTTAATAATTCTCAGCCTACTTTGCAGATCCATATCAGACGCCTCGCCAGAATATGGTCTATTAAGAAATGAATGACGTGCTTCCGGTGTTCATGAGGTTATGCAACGCATAGCTTTACGAGCAAAGTTAGTGAAGCCCGAAGGGCTTCACGTGAATCTTTGCTCGTAAAGCTATGCGTTGCATAACCCATGAACACCGGGAGCACGTCATTTATTTCTTATATTTATATTCCATTGTATTTCTTATATTTAAGAAATGAATGACGTGCTTCCGGTGTTCATGAGGTTATGCAACTTTCTTTTTAGAATAAGGTTATATAAGGACGTTGCAGGGCGAATGTAAATATTACTGATTGAATGTCACCAAGGCTATTTTTTTTATCGCACAGCTCTTTTTCATTATATGATTGATTCGTCTGTAAAAGCGTGATGTAATTCCAGCCTGAATATAGCAACTCGCTGCACTGTGAGCAGCTCGACATCTCAGTTATACCAAAGTTGTTTGAAATTAGGTCTATAGCTTCTGCGAAACTTGAATAAATGAACAAGTAGTAAAGTCAACCAGGAAAAGCCACACACAAAACGCCACCATCACCAAAACACCGACAGAAATCAGTTTATATAGCAATTTATACACATACATACACACGTACAGTAGAAAGTCACATACAAGACGAAACCACCACCAATACATCGATAGACAGCATGTCGCACACACACAACCAAACACACGCAAACACACGAGAAGAACACAGAAAACACCAACAAATACACAAGCACCAGAGACAGACATGAACAAAACACGCACAAAGACACTATACAAACAAATGTAAGGGTGACAAAGAGAGAACCGCCTTGGCACGGTCAGTAGCAAAATCACCACTGGGGGTTTAACCGGTTTACTGACGTCCTAACCTCACACTTATCTCAAAGTCACCCTAGCTAAACAAACATTGTGAATAAAGGTATCCCCGCCGGACTTCCCCACAATATAGAAGACAGTAATCACAGTACAAAATATAAAACATAGCATAACAACTGTGAAAGTCCGTCAAATATGTACTCAATGACTTTGCTGAAGACAGAGCAACTGCAGGGAAGCCGTTAAGGGCACGACAGAGAAAATGGTAATACATGGGTCTGGTAAGCTAATCCCATTTCTTGGTTTAAGAGTATACCATCATAGAGTACTAACCTCGGCCTGTCATCGTGCAAGCAAAGAGGAAAGCGTAGCGAGCGACTGTAAAGGGGTCGATAAACAAACATGCAGTGTGTTGCAATATAATAGGGTCATAACCTTTCTTCCTAAAAGTTTAAATGCGTTTAATAAACAAATCGTGAAAAAGGATATGACCCCGAAGTTTGTAGAAAACATCACCGTAGAAATCTGGATGAGAAATACCTTGTTGCAGTAACGTCCGTAAATTGCAGTTATATTTACTAATGAGGGGTAAATTCGATAATAGAACTTTGATAAAGCTTTCCAAATTTTATGATATATGTAGCCTTGCTTAAGAAGTTTAGGAGTTATAACTAAATTACGACTATTAAAATCTTCTAGCAAAGAACAGGCTCGGGCAAAGCGAATAATGTAAACCCCATAAGATGTAGACCGGGGAACATCTCCATCTAGAGAAGGATAATTAACAATTTTGAAATCGAAATATTCCCTTTTATCGTATATTTTAGACGAAACTTTATCATTAGCGATGATAAGATTCAAATCTAAAAAGGAAGCCTGAATGTCAGATCGGTCCGCTTTGTTTAAAGTAATAATGGAAAAGTAGTAAAGTCAAGCAGGCAAAGCCACATACAAGACGCAACCACCACCAAAAGACCGATAGATAACATGAAGCATGAAATCCCTCTCATTGCGATATAAAAAACAAATCCACAACAAGAGGGGCACAATTTGTTCCCATAGGTATACCAATAACTTGATATACAGTATCCCCATTGCGTACAAATATGTTATCTAAAAGAAATGTTAAAGATCTACAAACATCAAGGCAAGTCCACATTGTGTAATTTTCAACGTTGAACATTACAAGCAAGGAACATTTTATTTTCTCTGGCAAAGGTTTATTTCTATCAATTTAATCAGTTTATCCTTTATAAGAGAGTGAGGTAGAGTAGTATTGAGAGTAGAGAAATCGTAAGAGCTCAATGAAGAAATGTTGTAATGTTGTAATGTTCATTTTCAAGTTTAGTTTAAATATCATTTGAATTTTTTATGGACGAAAAAACATTAATACCAGAATGGTCATATATTTTATCACAGTAACGTTCAGCATGTTCTTTGATAGTAGTAAGACACGACATTAAAAGTTTAGATAGTTTAGTAGTAGTACAACATCTAGAGTTAGCAATAAAACGCGCCTTATACAGATTTTATGTAGCTTAGGAATCCAGTGCATATTACAAAGTTTATGTTGTTTTATATTAGGATTAGACTTAAAAGTATTACACATTTTTACATGTTCCGTGACTATATCTTTTTCAGGGGTTTGCACTGTAATATATGTATGTGAACCAGTTAAATCCTTCTTCAAAACATCAACATTATACAATCTTCACATAATTATTGTCAGCAGGAGCAAAAACATAATTAGAATGAAAATTCGAAATGTTTTCCTTCAGATATCGAAATGTAATTCTAGGTCGAGGCGGTAATAGATGGTAATTAGATTGGTAAAAAGCAATACGTGTATCAATAATGTCAAAACCATGTTTTTTCCAATCCGAAATAGCATTTACATCAGCATGTTCTCGTCGACACCATTAAATTTTGAAGTAGAATTCTTGAATAGCTTCAGCAATATGAGTACGACAAGTGTCAAAATCAATAAGGGAAGGTAATCTATATTTGGGTCCTTTAGTAAGGATGGTCCTGAGACATTTATCTTTAATAATATTAAAATTACCAGTAATGACGTGACCAACTGGTTTATAACAAAAGATTGAAGTGCTACAGTCTCAAGAAGTAGGGATATTGACATCAATATTTAAGTCGGATACATTTTTATTGTAGTTAAAATTAACGTTCCTTATTGGTTTATTGTATTTATAACATTTGATAGGTGATTCAGAATTTATGAAATATATGGGAATAGTAGCGATTAAATTCTTATCACGAAATATACTTTGAATATCAATAAAATCAAATACCTTTATTTATGAATTGAAGTTTAAGAAAATGTCTTTTATGTTCAGATTCTTTATCAATATGAGGACGAAGAACATGCTGTGTGTAACTTTGTATAATTGAGGCAGTTTTGGTCAGTGGGTATTTACGCATAAATTTTTTATCAGCCTCCTCGTCAATGGACCGAATACAAGAAAATGGCAAAGATGATAAACAAGAAAGCATAACATGTTTGCCTGTTTCTTTTAGAATAGTATGTAAATCATGAACAGACATATTAAGACGTATTTTGCGCTTAATATTACCATAGCCGTAATTTAAACCAGCGCAGTAATTAATGTTTTTGCAGACACCATTGGATATCAGGATAAGGATTAAGATTAGTTATGATGCATGCGAATCTGGATTATTAATAAGCAGTTGAAATTTCACCTGTGAGTTATAATGCATTGAATGTCAATATGGAAAAAAGACAGTCAAACAGTTGACCATAGGGTGAAAGTAGGAGTACCGCCTTTGGATGACCAGTAGCCAAATCTGGCTACTAGGGGTTTAAACCAATTATTCCCATGTTTTTAGGATCATGTTTTTTGTGTTTTATATTTTTTTTTTTTTGGGGGGGGGGCACAACATACACCGTATGGGTTCCGCAAATAGTGCAGACCGAATCACAATGCTCTTCAAGGGCTCTTTAATCTATATCTCCATTGATTGCCTATGCCCTTCTTAAGGCACACAGGGTACAAACGGGTTAATAGGACACCAGACCTCTGATGCATTTTTATTTTCCATTGGTATCCGTTTTGCGTGCTGAGTATTTTATGTGTACATTTAATGCAGTTTGAAAGCTGATACTGACTGAAGCTTATGAAGTGAAAATAATACGACCTATGCATTTTAATCACAACTGATATGCATATTGCAGACAGTGCACTTCATTATATAATATATGCCTTTAACCTTTATCCTGCTGAACAAACTTTTGTTGGTAGAACATGTCGTCGACTTTAGTTGTCACAGTTCATTTATCTTTTCATTTATCATTTGTTTTGAATTTTCAACACGGTTTGGATCCAGATGAGACGACGACTTACTAGGAATCACATGGATCTCAACTCTTTATCATTAATAATACGGAAGCAGACAAGACGTTAACGTAGAACCCAAATGCATCAAAATGGATTATAAATGGTAAACATTAATATTATGAAAGTAGGAGATCCTTCGAAAGCAAAAGCAGCAATGGAAAAACTCGATTGATTGTCATTCGTATCTGCTATTAGATATATTCAGTAAAAGTTGTATATAATTCGGAATCTCAAAGTAGCTAGTTTTTCACAGATCAACCCAGGTCAACTGTCATTTATACATTCCGTTATTTTCACAGATTCATAAACGGTGTACCATTTAACTTGTCACCGTCTACAGGAAACATATGTCCAACTCTTTTATTTTGAATACTTAAGGAAATTGGCACATTAAACAGAAATATTCTCAGACTAGACAGCATTTCACCTTGTCATTAGTAATTTCGTAAAATGAATGTGGAACCTAGACATGATTGCTTTATCAACCCCACCATTATACTTGTGCTACATGTATCATATATTCGAGTTGTTCTAAATTCGATTGTCACAAAGCTGAATTTATGTATTTTAATGTTCCGTGTCCAGGATAATGTGTTCATGTTATAACTTTTTGTGGTACAGGCATCGTATAAATGATATCTCAATTTTGTGTTCCCTATAGGTCAAGATTTTATCCATATCGAACACGTATCTAACTTGCCATTTGATCAATAAAGTGTCGTACAGATGTCCGTTAGGAAAAGCAATATTAGATGTTTTATGGCTCTGCTGTATGTCAAGAACGTTTATAAATTTTATGCAGCTACATTCGTACCTGACAACTGTTCCACGTTTGACATGTTTAGGCAGGATTCCATTATGTTCATCTGTACAATTCAAAGTCGCCCCGTACATCATTCTCATGGTTGTTATATTTTCTGGTCCTTCGGATTATTATATTTGATGTTATTAGTTTTGAAAACTGATAACTGCTTCAGCCGATGCTAGTGTCTGTGAGTAGTGTTGCACTTTTAATTACTACTCATGACCTGATAAATGTTTCTCAGTGTTAGACCGTATACCTTATATGTACATGTATTCTTATTTACGCTGCTTTTGCTATCAAATAATGATTCATTTTATGAGAGATGGCTACCAAGATTTACAATTCAGAAGCAGTAAAGCGCTTCACATTACAGAAGAATGTTTTTAATCCTTTTATTGCTGAAAAGCAAAATATATACTGAAACCCTTGAACAATTTTCGATTCGTTCATACGTTTGAGAAAACTATTTGCTTGGTACCAACAGTAAGTGTCCTAAATTACTTCGTACAAATGATCTGGTTTGCATGTACCCATCAGGTCAAGGTAAATGTGGTAATAGTTGAAAATAGTTTTCAAGTTAAGGACCCAACCATTGGGTAACTGTATTTTCCCGCCTACCTTGACCAATTTAGCTTTAACCCTTCCATAGTCAGGAAATAAGTCACTAAATGTCTTTGCACGCAGTGCAGAATCAAACGAGATGACTCTTCTAGGAACTATCTCACCAGGTTCGGCACTGTTTGTCATGTTACACTTTCATTTCCCAGAATATTCACGGTAAACTTGACCTGTTTGAATTTTGGAATAGTCCATTTAAAAATTCACTGTTGAAAATGCTAATTGCCAAATGAGTTTGCTCTTAGTTATCCACATAGTTTGGACAACGTCTAACGCACTAGAAACTATTTTAAAATGAATCATTATTTAATAGCAAAAGCAGCGTAAATAAGAATACATGTACATATAAGGTATACGGTCTAACAATGAGAAACATTTATCAGGTCATGAGTAGTAATTTAAAGTGCAACACTACTCACACACACTAGCATCGGCTGAAGCAGTAACCAACTTAAGCTGTTTTGCATTTGTGGATAAGCAGCGAACTTCAGCATTGCGTTTGTATATAGGAGCAGTCACGAAACAGGTACTTGTTCAACATTTTTAAGTACAGTTTTTGTCACAAACATTCTATTTTGATTTTTGCATTATATGGCCAAATGCATTATAACATTAATTATAAATTCTGAAGGGAGGCGAATTTGCGTATGTATTTCTAACAAATTGACATGCCCACCAGCTAGCATTTTGTCAAAAGAAATGTTAAACACTGCATGCTCATGATTTGCTCAAATGTCAATGGCCTTTTGTAACAGTATAAATAACTTACATACATTAGAGCCGGTTTTAAGCGGCAATTCATTTATCGAACGAAAAAGTCTTTAAAAAAAGTGGTTGCTTAATGCGGGGCACATTCCTCAACGTTTGTTTATTTAGGTTATTTAGTATTTTAGAAAGTATTTGTTTTTTCTGCCTTGCCCTATGGAATTAATGATTTATGGAAAGAAACTACCCAGTAATGTGAGTAATAGCATCATAATTTGCTAGTTATAGTTTAAGACTTATTAATTCATAGTACTGAAAAGATACTTTGGTATGTGTGCAATAAAAGGTATTTGAATGGCCAGCTACGTAATTCAAGACGAGAACATATGGGGCCGAATAAGTTTTAAGCGAGGTACCAAGAAGTAACAGGGAACCATTTATAAATGTATATAACAGTGATTTTCTATTGCATGGCGCATTTGCCTTTTGATCGACGGAGAGTTAACATCGTTGATAATAAATGCCATTATTGTTTTTAACTTTGGTTAGTGTGCGGAAGGGGATACTCAGACCGGATTGCATGTTTATATATTTTATGTATACTGCGTTCCAATGTGCAGAGTCTCCTATACCAAATTTGTACACGATAACCCGGGTTATAACATCGCTTAACAAATAGAACGTAGTGTGTACTGAGTACATAGGACCGAGTCGGTGTTTGACTCAGTCGTTGGTAGACTCGGTGCTGGACCCATTCATAAGACCCAGCCAGTGACTGAGTCGGTCATAAGACTGAATCATATTGCATGAGTCTCAGTGATCAATATGTTAACTGAACCCGTAGGTCTAAGGCTTGTATATTTGACCCGTGTTGGAATACTGGTTTTGGAGTTTATATTGTTTCTTACCATTGGTATTAAACAGTACATTTAAAAATTAGTTAAATTAGAACTGGATAACCTGCGTAGTTTCTTACTGAGTAATTCTGTTTGATTATGTATATATGAAATCATAGACCCAATCATTGTTTGATTAAGGGAATATCCCGACCCATTCATTCGTTTAGTTTGTTTAAGCACAGAAGCAGATAGCTTGAGGAAAATTATATTATATAGTGTATTTTGACCGAGTCATACATAAGCAAAGTAGCTTCAGGACTATTTGTATATATAGGTACTGAGTGAGACACGCTCGAGACACGTTACACTTTTGACCTGCATTAAGCCGTCACCTGCCTTACAGACCCATAATTAGATCTCTGTTTGATGACCGCTCAAGACAGGTCCTACTGTATTCACTAACTCTAATTGAAACAATTAGGCAGACTAATGTTTGTATAATCTCGTATTCGTAAAATTAAATGTTGATTATTTCGCGTAAATTAAAGTCAGCAAAAAACTTCCGGTCCAACATATGTCAGCTTAAACTTTACTTCGATAATCAAGGCCGTTATGAAAACTACAAAAATACTCTCCGCAACTCAGTTGTAGCATTTGTGGTTTATTGTGGATACGGGAGCACCTGGGGTCAAATCGCCTGTCTGGACGGAGCAACCGCTGTACCATCCCACATGTTCATACTGTCCATGTCAGGTTTCGAACTTCTGCTACATTCGCGGGAATTGTGCTTTGCAAAAACCCGTCTCGGCTTCTCAGTGTTGTTATACCTTCTGATATTTCGAGATCATGAATCTCAGTACTTCTTGTTTTGAAAATTGAATACCGCTTAAGCCGGTGCTAGGGGGCGTGAGCAGTGTTGCACTTTCAATTACTGTTCATGAACAGACTCAATAAAACCGAGTCTGCAATTTTCTCTTTTTGTGTTGCAATTTTTGCTCTCGGGGGATCACCTCCCTTCAGAATTTAGATAAAGTGTAGCACCTCTGTGCGTACGTGGATGTGTGCGTGCGTGTGTGGTGTATGTTTGACTTGCTTTCTATCTATGTGTATCTACAACTTCCACTCTTTCGGAACAAGTGTTTGATGACGTGATTGATGTTGTTAACGACAAAGAAAAATAAATTATGATGGACACTGCAGCAGACGATAAGACCTGGCAGCAAAATAGTGAAGTATTTTCCATGTTTGCTCGATACATAATATAATGCATTTCCAGATATACTACCAGAATTGACAGCTAATTAACAACTGTCAAAGTAATAAAAGCCATTGATGCAATAGTGCCCCACGCGGTGTTAAAGGGAATTCGAGGACAGTTGTTTTGAATTAAGTATTCGTGCAATAAATCGCGCAATGTTCTCGATCAATGCTATACTAACATTATTCACATTATTGCTTAATATTAATTAAATACATATATTTGATACATAATATTTAAATATAATGTTAAGATCATTTATTAATTTCTTTCAAAAAACGTTTGAATGAAAACTATGATGAAGCAATCATTGCCAACAGAAGAACATATTTTAAAATGTAACCTATAGGGAAGCTATGCTTTAGCATCAGCGCATTTTATGACTATACGAGATAAACACAGACCGCATCCGAATCAGGGCCGCACACTGTTTCAGCCGGCGTATTAGTCCGCAATTTAGCCTTTGTTTTATCATAACATTTCGATCTTAACGCCATTTGAAAAATAACGAAACATTTATAGTATATATCGGTGCCAGAAAACACATTGTATATACAATATGGAAGGACTAAACTTTCTGACTTTAATGATATTAATGTCTGTTAAAGGCTATGTCAGGTAGCTGGGCAACACATATGTTGATTCGGTATTACTGCATGCTTAGGCTTGTTGTAATGCTATGAAAGGCAATTTATGCGCTGCAAAATATGTGTTGTTTTGGCAACAGGGCCTGGTTTGCATTTGCTGTTTAAAGCGGTATTATTCTGGCTGTGTATTATCTATTTGTTTTTAAACCGTACTTTATGATAAGATATATTGAACGTTTCAACAAAACGACTTGTTTTAGGTATAAGATTATGCTATAAAGTATTTACAATTTGCAATTGTACCAAGGAATACACCATTGTTTATTTACGTGACCTATCAGTCAAATTTATTAGCGAGTAAAGTCACTGCAAAGGGTTAAAGCCAAGTCTCTTTGCAAGTTCATAAATGTAACAACTGTTATGAGCCAAATGATATTTCTTTACATACAGACTGTTTTTATAACAGGATGACTGTTTAAATGCGTGTCATAGAAAAAGACTTGTACATGTATTTACTTTTCGGCGTTATGACTCTTATGCTAAGCTAGTAGATGCTATAATTTCTACATAGGGGCTTCTTGGGAAGTTGTATACACACAGTATTTAAGCATAATGTATGATTCACATGTACATGAGATGTCTAAAAGGTGTATTTGTTCTCAACAAAGTGGGGTTCCTTTCTAAATGAGTGCATTATCAAACATGCTTTGAGTGTTCATTGCTATTTTGAGGGCAATATTACTTCACGTGTAGCCAACTTTACAAATCATTTCACATACATACACTGGTATTGAATTTCTTTTTTGTTCTGAGACATTCCATGTTATGGACACATCTATTATGGCATTTTCGATGCTCTTCATATGTATTTTTTAACTTCTTTAGTCAAACCTCATGATGCCAGGGCAACAACTTATTCGTTATTTCCTTTATGATTAACCAGTCATACATTTTGTTCAAAGTCAGATATTGTTATAATGTGAAATTGATATTGAGTTGTCTGTCCTGTCTTAAGGTAGAGGTGTGTAACTTTAACATTATTTAAAAAATTGTTTTATGTGAGTTAACCATACATCATATATATGTCTTAAGCTAGGAGTCTCGAGTATTTAATATTTCTCAGTCTTACTTTCCAAATTCCCCGCTCTTTGTTCAATGTGGGGAGCTAGTGTTTGCTAAGCAACCACTATCTTATGGCGGTTTCGATTGAACCCTCACATTGATCCTAATTGGATTTCGGTGATGTCATTTACAAACTTCGAAAAATTATTGGACACACATATTTTGATACTTTGTTTGTCAAACGTATAAAACAATTCATTAAAAAGGGATATGACCCCTCTATATTGCAGCACACTACATGCTTGGTGGTCGACCCCTTTACAGTTGGTCATTATGCTTTCCTCTTTGCTTGTGCGACGACGGAAAAGGCTTAATACTCTATGAAGATTCCCTCTTAAACCCGTTTACGGAGGGAGGAAATTAGATATTTGTATTTTGCCAGTTCTGTCGTACCCCAAATGACTTCTCCACAGCTGCTCTGACCTGAATAGTCATCGAGTACATGTCTACGATGTCAAGTTTATTCTTTTACAAACAAAACAGTTGTGCATGCTTAATATCCACTAGTAATTGTATCTTCTTGCGATTTATCTTTTATTAAATGTCGGTGTAGAAGTGTTTCAAATAGTTTTCACGTACTTTTAAATTATGACGTCATTTACATGATGACGTCGCTTGTTTACCTCTAACGTTTATTTTCAAATCATTTTAATTTTGGCAGACATCGTTATGCATGTTGTGGAGTTGTCTGGAGGGGGAATTTTATTTACATTTTGACTTTGGTGAAAGTGGGATAAGGACGAGGTTGGGTACCCGTAAACCAGGTTTAAGTCCCCCAGTAGCCCTTTTTTGGCTGCTGGCCGTTCCAAGGCGGCACTCCTGCTTTCAGCCTACGGTCAATTTTGTTGTTTAATATGCTTAATGTTTAATGTGTTTCTTGATATGCGTCCTGTTATGTTTTGTCTTGTGGCTTTACCGTTTCTTGTTAGATGGTGTTTGGTGCGGTGTCATTTCGTGTGTGGCTCTCCCTGTTTGACTATTTTTCCATATTCATCAGTTTTATTTTAATTTGGTAAATGCTTCATATTCTTTTTACAAAATACAGAATACATGGCCTTTTATCGGCCAAATAATCACAACTTGGTTTTTGTCATTCTGTTTTCTCACATGGTCATAAAGGCAAGCTATGCTTTAGCATCAGCGCATTTTATGACTATACGAGATAAACACAGACCGCATCCGAATCAGGGCCGCACACTGTTTCAGCCGGCGTATTAGTCCGCAATTTAGCCTTTGTTTTATCATAACCTTTCGATCTTAACGCCATTTGAAAAATAACGAAACATTTCTCACCACCTTCCCCAGACTCCGCCTCAATTTAGAGACTTGTAGTTTATTTTACTGTTTTTAGTATACTTGTATTAAAGTTTAATTAGATTCTGTATTTATCTTGAGAAACTACGTAGTGTTTAGGTGGCGGTTTCGATTGAACCCTCACATTGATCCTTATTGGATTTCATCAGTTTTATTTTAATTTGGTAAATGTTTCATATTCTTTTTACAAAATACAGAATACATTGCCTTTTATCGGCCAAATAATCACAGCTCGGTTTTTGTCATTCTGTTTTCTCACATGGTCATAAATATTTTTATTGTTTTCAGGACTCTGGGTCACAAGCTATAACATTTCTACGTAAGATAAAAACTTGTTAGTTCCTGTGTTTAAAATATCAAACCTAATAATATCGTATATAAGTTACCTCCTTATGGTGGTTTTAGATATTGGGCTATGCATTTCAACTGACATCAAATCCAACAAAACGTTTGAAAGGTACCATCGGAATACACCTTCTATGACTTCGAGTGAATTGCTTGCTTGCACCTTTTATGTTGAAACTGTGTTCATGTGTTACGTACATAATACATCAACATTTGATCGTTGTATTCATTGACAGTCCGTTCGAAAGAATAGTTGCATATCATATAAACTACTACATATGCGTTATTGTTGTACGGGTCCAATTCCATCTAATTAGGTTAAAATGTATAATATGGCACATTCCCTGAAACGAATCTGAAATGCTTTGTGTTTTTGTTATCAAAATTCTTTACACGTGTATTTGTAAAAATAAGCAACATGTAATGCAACATTAGGGGGGGGGCACGATAGATCAGATATAATTATATGCTTTGTACTAATGGAAATACGAACTTGACATTCCCTGATCAATACAAATGCATGCATATCGAATTATCTCTAGACTGTTTAATTGAATGACAGCAAAATGAATAGATGCATCATGATCCTATATTCACTGGTATGAAGAAGTTTGCACTGTAATGGTTGTCTTTTTACACCATCAAACATGGTTATCTAGCTGATGATAAACGTTTCATTCTTGCAACAAGCATTTTTAGAAACATCTGTTTCCTGATATTAATTACATGAACTAGCACTACATATAAGCGACTATAATCATATGACAAATCAATGTGTGACTTGCTGAGGCGTGTACATGTAGGTACAAAGTAATGTTCAATCACGTCGTAAAGTGATACAAGTACATCACTATCTATAAAAACCCACTTGCACAGCAAGGAATCGTCTAATACCTTCCATTAAAAAGTCATGTAATGCTCACCCGACATATATCTGTATGTACAGTAGACTCCCTCAAAACTGGAATTCTAGTAGAGAACAGTTTAGATACTTTTAGGCAGGTGGCTGCTTACGTGATTTTATTTTTACACGTATATTCATGGAGTAAAGGGTTAATGCCATAACCATAATTTAATCGAGAGGCATCCGACAAAAGATTAATAGACGTGATTGTTTGAAAGTTGCTGTTTGTAATACGAGGGTGGTTCTAAAAATTATGATACTTGTGCATGAATGTGGTATATAATATTTGTTCAGATTTCTATTTTATCCCTTCAAAGTATTTGCCCTTGACTTCTACACATTTCCATAGCCGTGAAATCCAAGAGGTCTCCCCATGGTATGGTCTAATGGAATTCAAAATTACCAATCCCACGTGCTTTGTTGGAAACGTATTTGCGCCAAGCCAGCAATGTTTTCTGCCTGTGCAAGAGGAAAAGTCACAAGGACTTTGATCAGGCGAAAAACCTGGATGATTGATTAGTACTACTTTTTATCGCGTAAAACTTTAGGCGATGACACTTGTGTGAGATGTGGCATTGTCATGGATCAGTTGGAGGCCGTAAAGACCAGTACTAGGACGCAATATTCATAGTTTCGTTTTAGCAGCTTTCAATTTTCCCTATAAAACTTTCCAGTGACGGACTTTCCGGATGGCGTAGGAATAGCAGTACTATTTTAGTTAAAACATATCGAATATAAGACCTTTTTGACATGTTTTGTTCTTTTTGCAATTACTGGTCTACAGTCACATTGTCGCAGCCAATGTCTATTGTCAACGCAGTGTTGCGGCTAGTAAAATATATCCAGGTATCATCTCCTGTTTCATGTAGGAGCTCTGATAGTTTGCGTTTATCTAAATTTGAGAACTTTTTGAACGTTTTATTATCACGTTTGATCCTATTGACCTTTTGTTCATCAGTTAACATATGAGGCCTCCTCGTGTGCAAATCTTTCTTAACCCCAAGGTGAGAATCTCATAAGTTCTCCCCGTTGATATGGCAAGGAAAGAAGTTATCTCTGACACCCTGTACCTGGCGTCTTCATCAACCAGTTTTCAATTAATTTCTGTGTAGTTATACAAGGAAAAGTAGTAAAGTCAAGCAGGCAAAGCCACATACAAGACGCAACCACCACTAAAACACCGATAGACAGCATGACACACATTCACACACACAACCACACACCCAAACGCACACAAGAGATGAACACAGAAAACACCAAAAGACACACAAGAACCAGAGACAAACGTTCCACACATGAACAAAATCACAAGCACAAAGACGCAAGGCAAACAAAAGGAAGGGTAACAAAGAGAGTACCGCCTTGGCACGGTCAGTAGCAAAAACACCACTGGGGGTTTAAACCGGTTTACGGACGTCCTAACCTCACACTTCTCTCAAAGTCACCCTAGCTTTACAAATAGTGTAAATAAAGGTATCCCCGCTGGACCTACCCACAACATAGACGACGGTGAACACAGGACAATATGTAAAACATAGCATAATAACTGTGACAATCCGTCAAATATGTACTCAATGACTTTGCTGAAGTCAGAACACCTACAGGTAAACCGATAAGGGCACGACAGGGAAAAAGTAATACATGAGTCTGGTAAGCTCATCCTGTATCCAAGTTTAAGAGTATACCATCATAGAGTACTACCCTCGGCCTCTCATCGCGCAAGCAAAGAGGGAAGCGTAGCTACCGACTGTAAAAGGGTCGATAACCACCAAACATGCTGTGCGTTGCAATATAATAGGATCATAACCTTTCTTTTTAAATGTTTTAATGCGTTTAATAAACAAATCATGAAAATGGATATGACCCCGAATTTTCCTAAGTTTGTAGATAACATCCCCATAAAAGTTTGGTTGAGAAATGCCTTGTTGCAATAACGTCCGTAGATTGCAATTATATTTACTAATGAGTGGTAAATTTCGATAATAAAATTTAAAAAAAGTTTTCCGAAGTTTGTGATATCTGTAACCTTGCTTAAGAAGTTTATCAGTTATAACTAAATTACGTCTGTTAAAATCTTCAAGCAAAGAACAGGCTCGGGCAAACCGAATAAGTTGAGAAATATAAACCCCATAAGATGTAGAACTTGGCACATCTCCATCTAGAAAAGGATAATTAACAATTTTAAAATTAAAATCTTCTCTGTTATCGTATATTTTGGACGAAACTTTATCATTTGTAAGATTCAAATCTAAAAATGAAGCTATAATGTCAGATTGATTCGCTTTGTTTAAAAACAGTTCTTTTGGGTAAATTGAAGAAATCATAGTTTCAAAATAAGGATTATCTAAATTCAAAATACCGTCTAAATACCTTGAAGTTTTATTAAAAGCATTAACAATATCGGTCTGTGCATCAGGTTTTAAGCTAAGCATAAAATCCCTCTCATAGCAATACAAAAATAAATCTGCAACAAGAGGGGCACAATATGTACCCATGGGTATACCAACAACTTGACGATATATGGTATCCCCATAACGCACAAATATATTATCTAAAAGAAAGGTAAGAGATCTACAAACATCAAGGCAAGTCCACATTGTGTAATGTTCAACTTCTGAATTCGAAAAGAATGAACGTTGAACATTACAAGCAATGAACATTTTGTTTTCTCTGGCAAAGGTTTTTTCTATTAATTTAATCAGTTTATCCTTTATAAGATGGTGAGGTAGAGTAGTATAGAGTGTAGAGAAATCATAAGAGTTCAGTAAAGAAATGTTATACTGTTCATTTTCAAGTTTTGTTAAAACATCATTTGAATTTTTTATGGACCAAAAAAAATTAATACCAGAATTTTCATATATTTTATCACAGTAGCGTTTTACATGTTCTTTGATCGTAGTACTGATTTCATGTATAATCCGCTTTCAGCACGAGATTCGCATGTGATTCTTACGTTTCAAATTTCTACACAAGGAGCTATTGTCATTACTTTTAGAACACCGCTCGTATATAGTAAAACTGTACAGGCACTCATTAAAATGTCTCATTGTTGTCACATGTGTATCCTTAAAATAACATACATATGCAAATTTACTTTCGAAACTATTGAAGCATATTGTCGATCGAGGCGTAAAACAGTAAACTATCGAAAACAGCGACATATTTCAAAAGGCAATATTTGTAGATGACTTCTGCGGCTTCAAGTTAATTGCTAGCTCGTTACCAGAATCCTTTCAAGTTCAACTCAATTTCGGCATGACGCAAATTGTGTTTACCACATTACTTCTTCATATACATTTCCAAAACAATGCCCATTTTGCAGAAATATTTCGTTTTTCAATCAACATATAATATCGTTGAATCAAGTACAAACACGCGTTACAGATAGAAGAAGTAACTATTTCACGCTATGTTTTGTTCAGATTTAATTCATTGTCTGTGATATAGAACTCTATAAAATTGACAAATTGACTCTGGATAACAATTATTCTGAACCAGTGGTATTAGGATGCCAGGCTTGTTTAAACAGCTGATATCGCTGTCACTTGGCATTGGCGTAATGTCCTTTCAAAAATATATAAATTTGTGTAACCTATGAACAATGTCAAACCTCAAAACTATTGATATCTGAATGACAATAGGCACACAATAAATGTAATGAAAGTATTCAAATGTTTAGTGTTCAATATATTTATTCATTCATTATACATGCGGAATGTTACAAGTTGAACTAAGCTCCGTTTCAGCCAAGCAACAGTCCCTGCAAGCCAAGTAAATGAGTTCAATTATTTGGAAGTTTCGATACAACATTGAGAATAATAGTTCCCCGTGCTCCATCTTACGGGGTTTATATATCTCAACTTATTCGTTTTGCTAGAGCTTGTTCATCTATTGACGATTTTAACAGTCGAAATCTCATTTTAACTGAAAAACTGCTTAAACAAGGATATAGATACCATAAACTAAGAAAAACTTTCTCTAAATTTTACTATCGAAATCTCTCGCTTATTGGCAAGTACAAATGTAATCTCAAGGTACTTTTGCGACACGGTATTTCACATCCTGAATTTTATGGTGATGTGATTTACAAACTTCGTAGAATTATTGGACATACCCATTTTCTCACTTTGTTCATCAAATATATAAAACAATTCATTAAAAAGGGATATGATCCTGTATTATTACAACATACTGCATGTTTGGTTGTGAACCCTTTTACAGTTGGCAATCACGCTGGCCTCTTTGCATGTACGCCGACAAGAAAGGTTTAGTACTCTATGAAGGCGACCTCTTAAATCCAGAAATGGAAGGAGAACGTCGGATATCTGTACTATTTCATTTTTGTCGTACCCTTTATTACTTTTCTACAGTTACTCTGTTTGCAGCTCAATCATTGAGTACACTAGCGATAGGTGGATACAGTATGTTCAATTAAATGTTTTTTTGTTATACATGCACTTTACCACTGTATTTGCTGTCGCGGTTGTTGTAGATTAGTCGGAGAGGGGATACGTTTATTTACACTGTTTGTCTTTTAGGATGGGGATGGAATAAGGGTGAGGTTGGGCGCCCATAAACCGGTTTAAACCCCCGGTGACTTTTGTCACTGACCGTTCCAAGGCGGTACTTCCATCTTCCTCCTATTGAATGTTTGTTTTGTCTTTGTGCGTCTCTTGTTGTTTTTTCTACCCATGTACATTTGCTGTTTCCTTGTGTTGCTGTTCGGGCGAGTGTTTGTTCTGTATGTGGTATTTCCTGCATGACTCATTTTTGTACTTATAATATTGATAATTATAATATAAGAAAGATGTGAACCATATAGGCTACGACTATTTAAGCAATTGTTAACATGTTTCGTTTTCACAGACATATACTCGTATATACATCTTATCTGTAAGGTACTGAAATATTTCTCTTAATTTTACCACAATTATTGCTTATTCGTCTCTAATACATAACATTATTCTGACCACCTTTCCTGTTAGGCTCTTCACAAACATCAGCAAAAACTTAGAAGTAAAACTGTAATAAAGAATAGATGATATTTCATTTCTTTCTCAGCGTTTCAGATTGCCTTTTAGCTGAAATTGAGACTCAGCCTTTAACATCTGAAACAATATACATGTACATGTATTTTAACATTTAGCCTGCTATGGGCGGATGAGTGAATACCTATGCAAAAAGTTTGGATCCAGATGAGACCCCGAGTGCCTCGGTGTCTAATCAGAATCCAAACTGTTTGATACCCTGATTGCATGTTGGTGGACAAATTGATTTTAGTCTTCATTTGAAAATGTAGTAGGTGCAAATGTCAGTAAAATAATTAACTCAGCAGGCTAAAGGTTAAAAAAACCCCCAAAGACTAGCAAGGGATCGCAGAACGATAGTTTATATAAGCAAAAACATTATGTGGTAATATACAATAAAAAATAAAATGCTTAGAAATGATGTGTCCTAGTTTTACCATTACGTCAATATCAAGTGAGATAACCGTTCACATTTATTAAATATTTAAACAAGAATTGACAATGATAGTTACTGACATTTATGCATTATATTCTCAGTGTTGTTATAATTATCTGGTCCTTTGGGATCATAAATGCAAACATGAGTTACTGGTGAAGTTTTACTAATAAAATTTATATCCCCCTAAACCGGCACCAGGGGAAGGCGTGTGTAGTGTAGTTCTGACTACGGTTCATAAACAGACTCAATAAAACCGAATATGCATTTTCTCTTTCGGTTTCGAGGTATCTACTACTTTCAGAACTTTGTCGTCTGCAGCATATTAATTTGTATCATTCTCTTCGTGTTTGTAGCAATAGTAACAAACATTCTGGATTCTGATGAGACACCAAGTTACTTTCTAACCTGTATATACGTTAATCTATCTTTTTATCTATTATCATTTTAGCATTCTATCCATCTTGTATCCGTAACGATCTTCCACCGACAAGGACCTTTGCCTCACACTTTGGTGTTAGGCTTGCTGCTCAGTGCATTACAAGGTTTTTGTTATTCCTTTGACGCTTAACCCATTTGCTCCCAGTGGATTCTTCTATGATTATATATTGGATTAGTCCATTTTTTATCTAAGGAATGTCTGGTCTAAATTTTCATTTTTGTTTTGTTTTATATTGAATTTCCTATCAACAAACAGTGTAGACTCGGATCAGACGCCGCATTATGCGGCGTCTGATCAGAGTCTACACTGTTTGCCTACGTCCCATATATGAGATCGTGAGATCAAATGGGTTATAGTAGGACTCAGGTGTTGTTACAACCAATAAATTGTAAAATATTCTATGTATAACTGAATTACGTTTTACCGTACTTGCCAAATATGGCACGTGTCGACATCAATAGAATTGTTACTGTTACATAAACACGGTCTTTGGTTTCCATATTCAATAAAACCCCTCTAAATCTCAATTTTGATAAAGAAACAAAAAGGTTTTTTAGTCTTTTACAGAAGTTTCCATTTCCCGTATATGGATTAGAGCAGCATACTATGCTATGTATCATATATTTCCATATGGACAACATTGTGGTGAAGTCGTACTTAGAATGCGGAAATCCAGCTGAGATAATGTTTTTACATAGTTTATAGTCATTTGTATCTCTATATAATATTTGAGACAAATTAGAAAATAATGTGTGTCTATCCTTTATCTGACTAACAGGCGCCTGTACGAAATTAAGAATAAATAAGGTATACTTATTGTATGTATTTCATTGAGAGGGTTCGTTTGTTTGTTTGTGTTGATTAACGTCCGTTTCTGCTCACTATGGGCTAAGTGGACGCCCCAGAGAGAGGGAGAGAGGATACAGAGAAACCCGGGCGCGATGCCCTACTCTTATTATCGACTGAGTTTCTCTGGTTCTTTTATATGCCCAGTGTAAAGCACTGATGCATCGGACCTCGGTTTATAGTCTCGTTGTGTACATTAAATTATAATAGTCATATAAACATTCCTCAATATATTTGTTTATTTGTTACTGAATTGGTCCCAACATTTAAAGTTTTATATGGCATGAGTAGCAAAGCGGCGAATTTCCTCTTAAATACTACAGTTAAACTTCGATATCTCGAACTTGGATAAATCGAATTCGGGAAAACTCGAAGTAAAAAGTCGATCCTTCCTACATTTATGATACAGAATGTTTCCAAAATGAAACCGATGCGCCAGTTAAATACAGGTCGAAAGTAATACTGATAGCTCCTACAGGAGCTTTAAGCATTACTTTACACCTGCAGTTAGCTGTAGACTTGATATTATGAAATCGGATGACTCGAACCTCTGTTATATCTTGAGGTTCGAGATATCGAAGTTCAACTGTACTTGAATCTCTATGGAATACAACGATATGAAGATGGAATGGATATATGTTATGTCAAGCCTTACTGCAGTTCAATGTATCAACATATCTAGGGAACATATTGGGGGAAATTATGTTATGTCAGGTGTGTGCACGGGCATTGTATCTCGAATGTAGCTGCACGGAATTGTCACATCAATCAAACGATCGTGTATAATTAAAACATTAACTTGCTTGTTTAGTTATGGTAATAGTGATCACTAGTGTCAACCTGAAATGGAATACGTAATTATGAGTACATTTAGAATTCAGTTAAAATGCTTTCTACACAGCTAGATTAAAATCCTTTAAACCTTAGAGATCTGAACCCTTATATATGAATGTGCATTCCGAATGTTCTTTGATTTGTGATTATTATACATTATTTTGTTCAGTAAAGATGTATACCAGAGAAATGTCCAAGGGAGAAATTTTAAAACGTGTGTAAATACACTACGGTGTATAAAAACAGACGGGAATGTTGCAGAGTTTTTACTACAGATGTTGTTGTAACCATCTATATAATGTTAATACATACTGTCTTTCTTTAAAAAATTGTATTTAACCATTTCAGTCAAGGAAACGAGTCACTCATTCATTTTGGAAACAGTGTAGACCGACATGCATCCCATCATATATAGTTTAGCTTCGATATCTCGAACTTCAAGGGACCATACATATTACTTCGAGATTACAGAAGTTCAAGTCATCCGATTTCTAATATGAGAAATTTCTCAAGTTCACAGCTAAATGCAGGAGTAGGAGTTTTCAGCATTACGTTCGCCCTGCATTAATCTGTAATGTGTGTCTCTAGATATGCGTAGTGATATGGTCTTTCAGAAATGTCGCTGATTTCGATAGTGTACTGTTTTACGCCTCGATCGACAATATGCTTCAATAGTTTCGAAAGTAAATTTGCATATGTATGTTATTTTAAGGATACACATGTGACAACAATGAGACATTTTAATGAGTGCCAGTTCAGTTTTACTATATACGAGCGGTGTTCTAAAAGTAATGACAATAGCTCCTTGTGTAGAAATTTGAAACGTAAGAATCACATGCGAATCTCGTGCTGAAAGCGGATTATACATGCATTCAGTTTATATAACTACACAGAAATTTATTGAAAACTGGTTGATGAAGACGCCAGGTACAGAGTGTCAGAGATAACTTCTTTCCTTGCCATATCAACGGGAAGAACTTATGAGATTCTCACCTTGGGGTTAAGAAAGATTTGGACACGAGGGGGCCTCATATGTTAACTGATGAACAAAAGGCCAATAGGATCAAACGTGATAATACAACGTTCAAAAAGTTCTCAAATTTAGATAAACGCAAACTATCAGAGCTCCTACATGAAACAGGAGATGATACCTGGATATATTTTACTAGCCGCAACGCTGCGTTGACAATAGACATTGGCTGCGAAAATGTGACTGTAGACCAGTAACTGCTATTCCTACGCCATCTGGAAAGTCCGTCACTGGAAAGTTTTATAGGGAAAATTGAAAGTACTGGTCTTCACGGCCTCCAACTGATCCATGAGAATGCTGCATCTCACACAAGTGCGGTCGCCTAAAGTTTTCATACGCGATAAAAAAGTAGTACTAATCAAGCATCCAGGTTTTTCGCCTGATCAAAGTCCTTGTGACTTTTCCTCTTGCACAGGCAGAAAACGTTGCTGGCTTGGCGCAAATACGTTTCGAACAAAGCACGTGGGATTGGTAATTTTGAATTCCATTAGACCATACCATGGGGAGACCTCTTGGATTTCACGGCTATGGAAATGTGTAGAAGTCAAGGGCAAATACTTTGAAGGGATAAAATAGAAATCTGAACAAATATTATATACCACATTCATGCACAAGTATCATAAATTTTAGAACAACCCTCGTATTACAAACAGCAATTTTCAAACAATCACGTCTATTAATCTTTTGTCGGATGCCTCTCGATTAAATTATGGTTATGGCATTAACCCTTTACTCCATGAATATACGTGTAAAAATAAAATCACGTAAGCAGCCACCTGCCTAAAAGTATCTAAACTGTTCTCTACTAGAATTCCAGTTTTGAGGGAGTCTACTGTACATACAGATATATGTCGGGTGTTTCAATTAGAGGTAGTGAATACAGTAGGACCTGTCTTGAGCGGTCATCAAACAAAGGTCTAATTATGGGTCTGTAAGACAGGTGACGGCTTAATGCAGGTCAAAAGTGTAACGTGTCTCGAGCGTGTCTCACTCAGTACCCTGACCAAGTGTACCCTGCATATACAAATAGTCCTGAAGCTACTTTGCTTATGTATGACTCGGTCAAAATACACTATATAATATAATTTAATTTTCCTCAAGCTATCTGCTTCTGTGATTAAACAAACTAAACGAGTGAATGGGTCGGGATATTCTCTTAATCAAACAATGATTGGGTCTATGATTTAATATATACATAATCAAACAGAGTTACTCAGTAAGAAACTACCCAGTCTAACCAGTTCTAATATAACTAATTTTTAAATGCAATGTTTAATACCAATGGTAAGAAACAAAATAACTTAAAAGCCGGTATTCTAAAACTGGTCAGATATACAAGCCTTAGACATACGGGTTCAGTGAACGCATTGATCACTGAGACCCATGCAATATGATTCAATCCTATGACCGACTCAGTCACTGACTGGGTCCTATGAATGGGTCCAGAAACCAGTCTACCAACGACTGAGTCGGACACCGATTCGGTCCTATGTACCCAGTACACACTCAGTTCTATTCGTTAAGCGCTGTTATAACCCGGTATATCGTGTATTTGGTATGGGAGACTCTGCACATTGGAACGCAGTTTATATAAAATATATAAACATGCAATCAAATCCGGTCTGAGTGTCCCCTTCCGCAAACTAACCAAAGTTAAAACAATAATGTCATTTATTATCAACGATGTTAACTCTCCGTCGATCAAGAAGCAAATGTGCCATGCAATTGTAAATCACTGTTTATATACATTTATAAATGGCTCCCTGTTACTTTTTGGTACCTCGCTTAAAACTTATTCGGCCCCATATGTTCTTGTCTTGAACTACGTAGCTGGCCATTCAAATACATTTCATTGCACACACATACCAAAGCATATTTTCAGTACTATGAATTACTGGGTAGTTTCTTTCCATAAATTATGAACTCCTTAGGGCAATGCAGAAGAAACAAATACTCTCTAAAATACTAAATAACCCAAATAAACAAAAGTTGAGGAATGGGTAACACTATCAAAAAGGAGCCAATTATGACAAAAGTAATGTGCCCCGCATTAAGCAACCACTTGTTTTTTAAGACTTTTTTTCGATAAATGATAATGTATGTAAGTTATTTATACTGTTACAAAAGGCCATTGACATTTGAGCAAATCATGAGCATGCAGTGTTTTACATTTCGTTTGACAAAATGCTAGCTGGTGTGCATGTCAATTTGCTAGAAATACATGGGGGAGAACGCAAGTTAATGAATGTAATTATGTATTGGCCTATATGATGCAAAAATCAAAATAGAATGTTTGTGACAAACATCTGTACTTAAAAATGTTGAACAAGTACCTATTTCGTGACTGCTCCTCCATACAAACGCAATGCTGAAGTTCGCTGCTAATCCACAAATGCAAAACAGCTTATTTTCACATATTGTTTTATATACGATGTAACGAGCATACCACAGTGTTTTATATCAGATTTTATTTAATCATTGCTGAAACCACTCATTTGGTTTTACAAACTGTCTTCACAGACATCAGCAGATATTATGACAATATTAGCAGAGTAGCGTTTTGTGAAGTACATGTAGAAAGGGGAGTTATGCATTTATGACGTCTGACATTTTATTAAAATCTCCATGAAATTGTTTATCAATAAGAAGTTATTTGGTACTCACTGATTAAATACTACAAAGCAACACACTTTCTGGAAATTCGAACAAAGGACAGTAAATCAAAGATAAGTAAATCTAAGATACGTTGCAAACAATTATTCTTGTAAGAAACACCGGCTTAACATGCAAACAAAAAACTTAATTTCATTTTCAGTGGGGATACTTCGTTATAACTTACATTATTCACTATTCTCCGGATGACAGCAACGCTGCTAAGCCGAGATAAACACATTTACATGAAACTAATTGGCACATTGTGTTCCTGGTTTCCGTATAAAGTATCGAATAGGACATGAAAGGTGTTATTCACACAATCATTGCACAGAAAACCCACCAAAAAGCATTAGTAACGTCTCGATGTTAATGGCCTTCAAACAGATAAATTGTAAAGGAATTTGTATAGAAATATTTTGATACTAACGTTCGTTTCATAATATATACATGCGTATCGATGAAATTCAAAGAGTCTGAAATAAAAAAAAAAGACTGATTGTATATTCATTGATATCATCTATTAGTTATATTTACGTATATAGTTATATTTGATTTGCATTAGATGACCATATATCGAAATACACGTACGTGATACACACTTGTTCAAAAGATAAATATGCAGCTATTCTCAGTTACACTGTATGTTGATTTGTCGTTTTCATATAACAAATAAAAAGTGAAACATTAATTTGAATTTTGTCATTATCGGGCAAACCATAAATTTGAGACTTAAGTAACAAAAAATACTTTACAATTAGCGGAGCTAAATTGACTATATAGCGCAGATATACAGATAAGGAACACTGTTGTGATGGTTGTGTGTGTATGTATATGTTTGTTGCTGTATATGTTCGTGTGGCGTCACCCGTCTGACTTCTGTTCTAATTTTATCAAATAATTTATCATTATAATCTGCCCTATTACCTCTGATACTGCAATAATAATTCCCTGTACTACATATCACCCATGTTGGTAAACTCATCATATGTGTGTATAAGGACATACGATAGCTCTTGATTACTGTATTATTTCTGTTTAAAGAACGAAGGCGGACGTAATTCTGCAACTGTTCTTTTTTATATGTCCATGCGGATAACGTTATGACATTGTGCCGTACACCTTCATCACAAGTTACTATTGGTCAAAGGTAATAGTTGAGTGATTTGAACAAGCATTTTAAACAGAACGTCAAGGAAAAGGGTTATTTAAATCCTGCACGTTGGGGATCCTTCGAAAGCAAACGTAAAAAAAATCATCCACATATCGAGACTCATGCACATAAATAGGTTAATTGTTATAATAGCACATAGGCACAGGACTGTCTGGCCATTGTAGAGACTGTACATCTTCACTTTGTCATAGTCAAACAGAGCAGACACTGATCAGACGGCTCCTATAGAAAGACGGTTTTGTACAGTAGTGGCAAATTAAGGGGTTTGATTTTTTCCAACTGTTTCGATACATAGTCTATAGGAAGATGAATGGAGTCGTGATTGAAATGGGTTGTTTTGAAAATACATATAAATGGTTGATATCTAAAACAATATATACTGATAAAAAAAAAGTTTAGCAAGTTTTTCGTCACACCAGATTTTCTGTGTAGATAACTGATGTAAACATGTTTGTGTAGTAAAACGGTGTGTCTGGCCCTATAGAACAAAACTATTTCCATTTTCTTTGCGATTTCATCGAAAATCACGTCGAAACGTGAGATGAACGGAAATCACGTGCAATCCATGCAGAGCTAAATTGGTAGACTATGTCACATTACACATTTTCTTTCTAAGCGTAAGCGGAAACAAATAAATTCTGAAGGGTGGTGATCCCCCGAAAGCAAAAATTGCAACACAAAAAGAGAAAATTGCAGACTCGGTTTTATTGAGTCTGTTCATGAGCAGTAATTGAAAGTGCAACACTGCTCACGCCCCCTAGCACCGGCTTAAGCGGTATTCAATTTTCAGAACAAGAAGTACTGAAATTCATGATCTCGAAGGATCAGAAGGTATAACAACACTGAGAATGAAGTACGGGGCGCAAAATAAATCCGAAAATAACGATGGGACGTCGTCCTGGAATGACGTTGGATCAAAGTCAAAGAGCTATTGGAATGCTAATGGCTGGCATGTCTGCTAGAGACGTCGCTCGGCATTTCGATGTTCATGTGTCGACCATCAGTCGCCTGAAGACCAAATTCTAGCAAACAGGCAACGTGACTGATCGACCCCGTACTGGACGGCCCCGAAAAACAACAACACGGGAGGACCGTTACCTAGTGACGTCATCACGACGTAACCGCTTCATGTCGAGCCGGCGGTTAGTTATCCGGTTAAGGAACACTACCGGGATTAGGATTTCTGATATGACTGTCAGAAACAGGCTGCGAGCAGCTGGATTAAGAGGACGTCGCCCTTACGTCGGTATCCCTCTGACAGTTAGACATCGTCAGACGCGTGTTCATTAGGCTCAGATTCATCGCAGGTGGTCATACAGACAATGGAATGACGTTCTATTTAGTGATGAGTCACGATTTAACCTGTCATTTGCTGATGGTAGGATTCGTGTTTGGAGGAGAAGGGATGAGAGGTTTGATCCTCAAAACGTCATAAAGCATGATCGTTACGGTGGTGGTAGCGTAATGGTATGGGTAAGACAGAGCTTGTGACCGTTTTCGGGAATCTGACAGCACAGCAATATTGTGACGAGATTATCATACCAGTAGTAACGTGACTACTTTCCAACAGGATAACGCCCGTCCACACTCTGCTAGGCATACACAAGATGTATTACGCCAAATAATGTCTATGTGCTTCAGTGGCCAGCCAAATCGCCGGATCTCTCGCCTATTGAGCACTTATGGGATCATCTGGGACGTAAGGTTAAAGAACGTGAAAACGTCAATAACCTTCGTGACCTTGAGCGTGCTTTGCAGGAGGAATGGGCCAGAATCCCTCTATATATCATAAAGAAGCTTATTTGTAGCATGAGAAGACGTTGTTTGACCGTTTTGGCTGTTAATGGTGGCCATACACGATACTGAAATGTGCTGTGAATTTTGTGTCTGACCCTTACCCTTTTCAACGTTCCGTTTTTCTCCTAACGCAGCATTATCGTGAGAAAAAATTAATATAATTCTGCAGAGACAGCATTATTGCATAAGTGGAAACGGTTTATTTAGGATTTATCTGTAAATAGAGCAGGGCTACAATTACCAAATTTACTTCTAGAACACACGTGTTCTCTGTTTTATTAACAGAAGCAAAGGTTGCAAATTGTCAATTGACGTTTGCATATATCATAATCACTTTGCATTAGCTCGATACATATAGCATATAGAAGCTATATACGAAAAGCACAAGTATGAGTCATGCAGGAAACACCACATACAAAACACACAGCCGCAATTACAATATGAAAACACAGCAAATGTACACATTTATCCAAGCACAAAGAGACACACAAAGACAAAACAAACAAACAATAGGGGCAAGATGGAAGTACAGCATTGGAACGGTCAGTGACAATAGTCACCGGGTTTTAAATCGGTTTAGGGGCGCCCAGCCTCACACTTATTCCATCAACACCCTTAAAGACAAATGCTGTAAATAAACATATCCCCACTTCGAATGATCTACAACAACCATAATGGTAAACACAATGGTAAATTGCATGAAGAATGAAAACATATTTAAGTGAAATAAACTGGATCCACCTATCGCTAGTGTACTCAATAATTGAGCTGCAACCATAGTATTGTAAAACAGTAATAAAGGGTTCAACAAAAACGAGGTCCGACGTCCTTCTTCCGTTTCCAGATGTCAGAGGGTGTCTTTATAGAGTACTAAGCCTTTCTTGTCGGCGTACATGAAATGAGGGCAGCGTGATTGCCAACTGTAAAAGGGTTAACACACAGAATGCAGTATGTTGTAGTACTATAGGAGCATATCCCGTTTTAATGATTTTTTAAACATATTTCATGGATAAATTGAGAAAATGGGTATGTCCAATAATATTCCGAAGTTTGTAAATCACATCACCATAAAAATTCAGGATGTAAGATACCGTGCCACAGGAGCGCCTTAAGATTGCACTTATACTTTCCAATAAGAGAGATATTTCGATGGTAAAATTTAGATAATGATTTTCATGTTTATGATATCTATGTCCTTGCTTAAGCAGCTTTTCAGTTAAAATGATTTTGACTGTTAAAATCATCAACAGAAGAACAAGCTCTAGCAAAACGAATAATTGAGATATGTAAATCCCATAAGATGGAGCACGGGGAACATCTCTGTTAAAGCGAGGGACATTTACAAAATTGTCTCTTTTGTCATAAGTTTTGGAAGAGATAAGTCCATTGTCACTTTTAAGGTCTAGATCAAGAAAAGCTGCATAAGTATCAGAAGTGTTAGCTTTATTCAGTTTGAGTTCTTATAGGTAAATAGAAGGAATCATGCTACTAAAGAAAGGGTTATCTACATTGTAAATATCATTCAAATATCAATAATTTTCATTGAAGGCTTTTATGGCATTTGCATGAGATGGCTGCATGAGATGGCTGGTTCAATCTCAACATGAAATCTTTCTCATAGCAGTACAAAATCAAATATGTGACCATTGAAGCACACTTCGTACCCATAGGAATGCCAATAACCTGGCGGTATATGGCACTCCCATAGCGTAAGAATATGTTATCCAGAAAATAGTTTCTTCTGAGCAAGTCCAATTTGTGTAATATTTCATTGGCTTGTCAGTAAAGAAAGATTTTTTCAGTATTGCACGCCAGAAATGATGCATTTTCTTTGGCAAATATTTTCTTGATTAATTCAGTACGTTTACCTTTAGTTAAATCATGAGGATGGGTTGTGTACAGTGTAGAAAAATCGTATTTGCTGACAGTGGATGCAATAAACTGTTTGTTCAGAAGTTTGTTGAAGTCATCTGGAGAGGTGTTTAACAGACCGAAAGAGATTAATTCCGGAATTTCCATATGTTTTATCACAATAGAATTTAACATGTATGTCCTTGTGTCTTAAGTTAAACTACAAGTCAAAAGCATAAAGAATTTTGTAATTGTACAATAGCTATAAAATTATACAAGTTGATTATAAACTTGTAACAGTAACGCTAACTATGAATTAATCTAACCATTGTAATCAGGTATATATATATAAAACTTGAAATTGCTTTTAAATCTTTCCAGCTAAAACGAATGATGTAAATAGGACAGCTGACAGCATGATATTAAATTTGCCCTATTTCGGATATCTTATATGTTATGTTTACAATATTAGTTAACCTTTGTCACAGGAACTTTCTTTGACATTAATTATCAGCATGCTGAGACAGAGCCTGTGGCTACGTTAGCAAATAATTAGGACCCAGGACCAGAGTTAATGTGGTAGACATTCCGATCAATTGTTTGAAAAGAAAATGGAGAATGTTTCCGAAGTAGCGTACACAGTGTTTATTTGAAGGATCATGGATAAACCCCAAACATAATGATGACAACAGCAGCTGGAATGTAACAGAAATTACCAGAGGTCATTTTCATACATCTTCTCTAGTACACATATATTTCCGGAACTGAATAAACTTCTTAGTAATGTATAAGAGTGAACCATACTCGCCGATATATTCACAACTGTAGTAATTCGTGGCGTGTAATGGAATCAAATGTCAAATCAATTTATGCAAGTATTATGTTGTTTCAAGAGGCAGATAAACACTTTCTTGCAACGCTTTCATTGACTCACAATGGGGAAATATTAGATGAAAACAAAAAATGATTAATTTGTTATAGTCATACATTTGTCTGTTTCCCTTGAATTGCGGAAAACGTCTCGGTATTTAGACGATATTTTGAATTTGGATAATCCTTATTTTGAAAATATGGTTTCTTCTATTTACCCAAATTAACTTAACGCGTCCGACAATTATGCAGCTTTTCTTGATCTAGACCTTAAAATTGATAATGGAATGATTAATATTGTAAATTTCCCTCACCTTGACGGAGATGTTCCCCGTGTCCCATCTCACGGGGTTTATATATCTCAACTTATTCGTTTTGCTACAGCTTGTTCATCTATTGACGATTTTAACAGTCGAAATCTCATTTTAACTGAAAAGCTGCTTAAGCAAGGATATAGATACCATAAACTAAGAAAAACTTTCTCTGAATTTTACTATCGAAGTATCTCACTTATTGGCAAAATCTCACTTATTGGCAAAATCTCAAGACGCTTCTGCGACACGGTATTTCACATCCTGAATTTTATGATTTACAAACTTCGTAAAATTATTTGACATACCCATATTCTCACGTTGTTCAACAAATATGTTAAAAAATTCATTAAAAGGGCTATGATCCTATAGTACTACAACATACTGCATGTTTGGTTGACAACCCTTTTACAGTTGGCAATCACGCTGGACTCTTTGCATGTACGCCGACAAGACAGGTTTAGTACTCTATGAAGGCGACCTCTTAAATCCAGAAACGGAAGGAGAACGTCGGATATCTGTACTATTTCGTTTTTGGCGTAACCTTTATTACTTTTCTACAGTTACTCTGTTTGCATCTCAATCACTGAGTACACTACCGATAGGTAGATACAGTTTGTTCACTTAAATGTTTTCGTTATACTTGCACTTTACCACTGTATTTGCCATTGCGGTTGTTGTAGATTAGTCGGGGGGGGGGGGGTACGTTTATTTACAGTTTGTCTTTTAGGGAGGGATGGAATAAGTATGAGGTTGGGCGCCCAACAAACGTTTTAACCCCCAGTGACTTTTGTCACTGACCGTTCCAAGGCGGTACTTCCACCGTCCCCCTATTGTATGTTTGTTTTGTCTTTATGCGTCTCTTGGTGTTTTATAGTTATGTACATTTGCTGTTTTCTTGTGTTTCTGATCGGGCGGCTGTTTGTTCTGTATGTGGTGTTTGCTGCATGACTCATTTTTGTACTAACTTTAAACAAAGCGAATCGATCCGACATTTAGGCTTCCTTTTTAGATTTGAATCTTTCCATAACTAATGATAAAGTTTCGTCTCAAATATACGATAAAACGGAAGATTTCGATTTCAAAATTGTTAATTATTTTTCTCAAGATGGAGATGTTCCCCGGTCTACATCTTATGGGGTTTACATTTCTCAACTTATTCGCTTTGCCCGAGCCTGTTATTTGCTAGAAGATTTAAATAGTCGTAATTTGGTTATAAATTCTGAAGGGTGGTGATCCCTCGAAAGCAAAAATTACAACACAAAAAGAGATAATTGCAGACTCGATTTTATTGAGTCTGTTCACGAGCAGTAATTGATAGTGCGGCTCTGCTCACATCCCCTAGCACCGGCTTAAGCAGTATTTGATTTTTAGAACAAGAAGTACTGACATTCATGCTCAGAGGGTATAACAACACTGAGAATGAAATACGGGGCGACGTATTACGGCCGCCACACAAGCACTTTACACCTGCTGTTGTGAAGATTATAAATTCTGAAGGGAGGTGCCCCGAAAGCAAAAATTGCAACACAAAAAGAGAAAATTGCAGACTCGGTTTTATTGAGTCATGAACTTCTCAAACAATGCTACAGGTATAATAAATTCGAAAAGCTTTTTCAAAATTTTATTATCGAAATTTACCCCTCATTAGTAAATATAACTGCATTTTACGGACGTTACTGCAACAAGGTTTTTCTCACCCAGATTTCTATGGTAATGTTATCTACAAACTTAGGTAAACTCGTGTGTGTGCGTGTGTGTGTGTGACATGCTGTCGATCGATGTGTTTGTAGTGGTTGCGTCTGTGACTTTCACCAGTATGTGTGCGTTTGTGAATGTGTATAATTGCTGTATATATTGCTTTCTGTCGGTGTTTTGGTGATGGTGGCCTTTTGTATGTGGCTTTTCCTGCTTGACTTTACTACTTTTTCATAAAAACGTACAGAAAAGGATGAATTTGTTTTTATCTATAACTCTTAAATTAATTCAATTTTTAATAATTGTATTGATATCTCTATCTTAAATTTCATTTTTAATTTTTTTTTATTGATATCTCTATCTTAAATTAATACATTAACTAAGTTTTCTGAATGTCATCTGCAACATAATCAAACTGTTTCGCAAACACGTAATATCTACAAATATATTTGCCTACACTTTTCTTTTGAAGGTGTTTAATGTATTTATAGCAAGCAGAAATCTGTTTTTGCAAGTAAGCACTACCATTCAGACAGACATCACCATTTTTTAATCAGAAATTAATTAAGTTACTACTGCATCCATTTGTCTGCAATTTGCAAATACAGTAAAACCCCTCTAAACCGGAATTCTAGTAGAGAAGAATTTAGATACTTTTAGGCAGGTAGCTGCTTAATGCAGGGTGAAAGTCACACAGAACGTTCCTAGAGGAGCGTTCACCCTGCATTAGGCTGCTACCTGTCTCCAAGACCAATATTCATACTTAATCGAATGTCCGGTTTAAAGGGGTGCTAATGTATAATTTTGGAAAGGCATTAAACTATTAAGACGAAATCGGAACAATAAAGTGAACATGTCGGTGTTATCGTAAAAGACAAATGCTTTCCTTCACGTGGTTATCAAAATTAAAAGCCAGTTGGCATGCAATGCAAGGTTCATGTAAATTGTTTGAAAGGCAAGTTTCATGTGTGAATTATTCATAATGTTTAAAAGACATTTAAGTACGTTATACATCAAAACCGTGCCCGTGAGTATAATAATTAAATACAGAGCAACATATAAAGGTGCGTACCCAAATAATTTCTCTATGGCGTGACCACTCTTTAGGATCGTCCCAAAGAGACGATTTGAAAGAGTACTCACAACATAGGGTTTGGGAGAGGAATAAAACATGATTTTTGAAAATGTTTTAATTTACGCATCTGATGTGGATCTCTATAAATATATACATTGTATTTATATTAAGAATAAACTGCAGTAAAACCTCTTTATAACAGCTACTAAAATACAATCAATTTTTATGTGCTAAAGGCAGGTTGCTGCTTAAGGCTAGGTGAAAGTAAAACAGAACGTTCCTATAGGATTGAGTGCAGCAGACAACGTGTACGGGGATATGTTCAGTAGCCCTTGTCCACATAGCACCCCCTTATTTACCTCATCAATAATGCACCTTTGACTAATCTTGTTCACAATGACCCGTGTTCCTGTATATCTAACGTATTATTGTATTCAGTGGTTTTTGACATATGAAAACATACTTTACATTGTTTCTATTTATTTGTCGTTGAACTTGATATAGTAAAAGGTCTTCTTCCTGTCTTATGCCTCGCTCTGTCATGTTGAAAGTACTGAGTAATGTTTTGAACAAAAATAAATATACATTATACTTTTAGTATTGGCGAGGGATGACATACGCGTGGATTGGTGATAATTAAATATTCGTGTAATGTATACATTTTCTGCTCGAGTTGATGTAGAGTGAAACGTCGAACCTCATAGGAAATTGTTAAATACCATTTGCCTGCTATCTACACACTGTGCAAAATTGTCGGAAAGGTAATCGGAATTTAACGAGTCTGCCTCTGAAATATGGGCAACATTCGACCCTTTAGCACATCCAGTGAGTTATATGCATAAACTAAACGAATGTACATTGATGCACTAAGGGGTCGAAGTACATGACAAAAAAGTGGACAAAACAGGCGTACATGGCGAGCCTCACAAAGAAATACACCACCAAAACATCATCAAACATGAAACAGTTCAATTAAAGACAAAAGGTGACCAAACGCACAAAGCCATAAAACATTTACCATATACAAATATATATAAAAATCATAGGGTGAAAGCAAGGACATTGCATTTAAAAGGTCAGTAGCCAAAAAAACTACAGTGGGGGCTTAAAGCAGGTTTGTGGGTATCCAACCTTACGCTTATACCACCTTCACCTGCGTGAAAATGTAAAGTAAAGCATCCTCCAGACAACACCACAACATGAGTAACGATGTCAATGCCAAATAGGTTCAGAAAATATGCGTAAATTAAAAACATTTTGAAGAATAACTCCTTTATTTATTTACCTAACTCTATGTTGTGACTACTCCTGAGAATGGTCTCTACGAGACGATTATAAAAGCTGGTCGCAACTTAGGGTTTTGTGGAGAAATAATGCCCCGTACTTCATTCTCAGTGTTGTTATATTTTCTGGTCCTTCGGGATCATTAGTTTTCATGTTATTAGTTTTGAAAATTGAATACTGCTTAAGCCGGTGCTAGGGGGCGTGAATGGTCTTGCACTTTTAATTACTACTCATGAACAGACTCAATAAAACCGAGTCTGCAATTTTCTCTTTTTGCATTTCTACTTTTGCTTTCGAGGGATCACCCATTTTCAGAATATTAGTATCTGAGAACGCACATTTATCTGTTGCTCTATAATAACATAGACGACATACAATATTGGTTTTGTTTTAAAACGCCTTATGATATCAAAGAAGAAGTAGGATATTGTTAAAGATATATGTAATATTGTCAGTGTTGTTATATTATCCGGTCCTAAGGGATCATCCGTTTCAATGTTTTTAGTTTTAACTAGAAAGAAGTTTCTCGGAAAACTTGTGTCGACTGCCAGCATACTGACCCTCTTCAACCAATTTTAAACTTGACACAATTGCAGTACATGTTTACATGTGAATGGGCATAATATATATCCAGCTATAATGCTACGTAACTTGGAATATTATCTATATGTAAGAAGTGTTAAACTAAGACAAAACAATAATAAGAATAATGACCAAAGTGTAATATGTGAAGTTAGAATTTAATGGCATCAGTAGAACAGGACTTATTGGCCGGACAAAAAGAAAAGAGGAATTACTCCAAAAATGCTGAAGCTAGAGCTATGGATATTGTGCATGATATTTCCTCTCATCAAGCCTGCTCCGTGTGTGTAGTTTGAATTCAATGGCATCAGTAGAATAGACTAGGGGAATAAAACGGGGAATAACTCCAAAACTACTGATGTTAGAGTTATGGACCATATGCATGACACTTCCTTTTATCAGGCTTGTTCCATGTTTGATGTTTGAATGCAATTGCATAAGTAGAACAGGACGTATTAACCGGAAAACAATGCGAAAAAGTGGAATAACTCCCCAAAAGGCCGAAGATATAGTTATGGATCATGTGCATGACACTGCAGCTCATCACGCCTGCTCCATGTGCATGACACTTTCTATTATCAAGCCAGTTCCCTGCGTGATGTTTAAATTCAATGGCATAAGTAGAACAGGACTTATTTGCTGGACAAAAATGCGAAACAGTTGAATAACTCCAATAATACTGAAGCTATAGTTATCTCATCACACCTGCTCTATATGTGATGTTTGAAATCAATGGCATCAGTAGAACAAGACTTAATTGCCGGAGAAAACAAACACAAAAAGGGGAAAAACTCCAATAATACTGACACTAGAGTTATAGATCTTGTGCATGACATTTTCTCTCATCAAGCCTGCTCAGTGTGTCATGTTTGCATTCAATGGCATCAGTAGAACATGACTTAGTGGCCAGACAAAAAAGGTGAAAAGGGAAATAATGCCAAAAATACTGAAACTAGAGTTATGTATCTTGTACATGACACTTTCTCTCATCAAGCATTTTCCATTTTGAAGTTTGAGTTCAATGACATCAGTAGAATAGGACATAATTAATAGCCGGACGAAAAATGAAAAAAGGGGAATAACTCCAAACATATTGAAGCTAGTGTAATAGACCTTGTGCATAAGACATCCTCTCATCATTCATGTTCCATGTTTGAATTCAATGGTATCAGTAGAGTATGAGATACAGGCCGGACAAGAAGAGTGTGACGACAACGACGACGACGACGACGAAGAACAAAGTGATACCTATGTTTCTGCCATGCTTCGCAGGTAACACAAAAATTGAATATTGCTTAAGTCGGTGCTAGAGGGGATGAGTAGTCGTGCACCTTTGACATATGCCCATGAATAGACTCAGTAAAACCGATTCTGCAATTGTTTGTTTTTTTGCACATTCCTATTTCTCCTTTCGAAGGATCTCTTACTTTCAGAACAGATATTTGGTATAAAAACAAGTGTTCCCCTTAAACCCTTCAGTGCTTTTGTGTTGTGATGTTTGTCCGCCTTATAAACACTGCTATTTTTACAAGCTGGTTAAACGAAATGTACGTTGTATGATGCTACTTATCGTGCTCCTTCCTGGTCTTTAGGCTCATGCCAAGAAACCAATATGATGCACTATTGGAAGGTATGTGCTTGCTTAGGTTACTGACTTAGATCAGTAACAGATGTTATTTTGTTAATAAGTCTTACACGAAATAATTATAGTTTTAAACGAACTCAGAACGAATATAAAAAAGAACAGTTTACAAAAGTGATTAACTATTTCGCTGCCAATGTCTTATCTGTGATTACCCATTCAACACTTTGGATCCAGGTGAGACGCCGAGTAAACCGAGTGTTTCTGTGACTGTTTCTTGAAACAAAATATAAAATTGTAGCAGGCGAAAAAGTTTGCAGACCACAAACTTTGGCAGCGAAAGAGTGAACACGGATATTTCAGTAGCAAAGCAGGGCAATTACGCTTTGTAATGCTGAGAAAATACATTTTAATACAAATTTCGAAACAAACCTTCCACAGTAAATTAGCGCTACTCTGGATTGGTGTACCACTGGCGACCTCTGAAACCTCTGAAACCGCCGATCGTCTGCTATTGTCGGCGACTAAATTCCAAAAAATGATTCGCACATTGGCGATGCATATGCGACCATCGTAAGACGGGTTGTTGGCGATCGTGCGTCAAGTCACTGGTATTCGTACGATATTCGTACGAAGGTTCCACAATGACTTCCCATCTGTTGTGTGGTCACGTGATCTATGCTTAGTCGCGGATAATCTTTAGCCAGTCGCTGGTGATCGCACGACAGTCGTAGATAATTGTAGAAAGGTCGCTGATAGTCGTACGATTGTAGGGAAGATCACCAACGACCAATTAAAGATTGTTGGAGACCTTCGTACGACGATCGCACGATTAGCTATAACCCTCTAAGGTTACCTCTTCGATCGGCGACCAGTTCGATCGTAAAAAGGTTGTTGTGCATGATCAACAACCTCTCTGCGACTAAAATTGGTCACACGACAAGAAACGATTATCAACGATTACTGAAGACCACCCGCGATTATCACAGACTTGTCGTGCGACCTTCGTACGAATATCGGCGACAAGAGGTCGCTAGAAATCGTAAACATGTCATAAGTGGTCGTAGGCCTACCCTTGAGCATATTCAGGAACAGAATACGTTACACAGTAAAGCAACTCAAAAACGAATAAGCAGCATCATTGTCAGGATCGTATCAGAATCCAAAACGTTGTACATACCACTTACTCTGCAGAGGCGCAATTAGTTCACTCTGATATTTAAAGCAAGTGACAATTGTGTTTACATTTGTAAACAATTTGTTCCACAGTAGATGCCGATTGTTTCGACTTTCCATCAGGGTCTAAACTGTTTGACACACCACGTTTCAGATGTGTGAAAAATGAAGGACAATCTTCTCTGAAATTGTAAGCAGGCGACGTTTTTGCAGACGAAAGATATTTGGCACCAAAAGTGTTCCCGAGGAGTTTATCATTTGCTTTATAGTCTCCTACCGGCATGGCCGAAGGGGACTAAATGTTTGCACTCCGTCCGTCTGTCAGTGTGTCACACTTCGGTTTTTCAGAGTTTATTTTAAACCCTAGCAGACATTGAATTGATATTTGGTTTTTAGCTTTATTATAATGAGTTACCGATCAAGTTTGAATTTTTATACGCTACATTAATTTTTCACGAAATTACAGCAGTTTGACTTGGGAAATGTTAGGTTTTCCGGAGTTTTTTTTAAACCCTAGCAGATATTGAAGTGATATTTGGTTTAAAATTTGTTACGCTACCTTGATTTGTCATGGTATTGCAACAGTTTGATTCATGCAGTAGGGGACTATGACAGTAGGGGACTATGACATTGCTTTCAATGATCCCATTACTTGTTATATCCAGAGTTCGTTACATCTATATATCGACATAAGACTGAAGTCATTTTGGAATCAATGCTAGCCCGAAAAATCCGATACGTATTATTGGATTTTGAGAAAGTTGACAGCTTAATGCAGGGTGAACGTCGTACAGAAAGCCCATACATTACGGAGCAGCCAGTCGAAACATTCTCAATTCTGTTTTCTGTTTTACAGAAGGTAAAAGGTACAAAAATCGAGCAGCGAGATTGTACCGAATCATGTTTCACTATAAATGTATTTCACTGTGTAACGCGTAAATACCCACTATCTGACATTACATATATTATTAAACCTCGTCCAGAGGTTTTCGCTTTTTTAACGATTGCACGTCTATACAGTCCAAAGAGATGTTCGTATCGTACGGATAAATATGAACGGATAAATAGATGCATTAATGTGTATGAACAGTGCCGCTTATGCTTTTACAATTACAAACCGTCCAACATTTAAATCCGTTTTAATTCTAACTACTATGTGTTTTCATTATTCGCTGCCACTGTCCACAGTTATCCGACTAATTTCACATCTTATTGTCCCCTGCCAAAGGCACATGAATATTGTTCTGGGTTTGTCCGTCCGTCCTTCCATCCTTCATTTCGTTCCTCTTTCCGTCCGGCCGCGCTAACAATTCCTGTTTATGTGACTAAATAATTACATGAGAACAAAAGATCTTTTGTTCTCATCGGTTTTATGTGGCTTATTTTCAGTTTGTGTGGCTATTTTGAACATCGGAATAGCCACATCGGAATAGCCACATACACTCAATCTGTTAGAACATCCGTTCGGCCGTCCTTCCGTCCGGTTTCCTTCCGATGCCATATCTCTGTAACGGACAGACATAATTCAATGAAACTCAATATGAATATTTGTTATCACTTGGGCATATGTCCCATGTATTACTTGTCCATATCTCTTGCGGCATTTAGGAGTTAGTGCCATCTTATACAAAACAATCACATATTTGTTCCCATCCGATGACGGATCGACAGAATTCAATGAAACTCGACATGAATATTTTTTATCACCGGGGCATTGTTCTCATATATTACTTTTCCAGATGGCTTGCTGCATTTAGGAGTAATTGACATTTTATACGCAAAAATCACATATTTTTTTCATCCATACCTCTGTAACGGATTAACAGAATTCAATAAAACTCAACATGAATATTTGTTATCACAGGGGCATTGATCCCATGCATTGCTTTTCCATATCGCTTGCGGCATTAAGTAGTTATTGCCCATTGGTATGCAAAATTCACATAGTTTTCCATCCGATGCAATATCTATGTAACAGATTGACAGAATTCAATGAAACTAGACATGGATATTTGTTATTACTGCGGCATCGTTCCCATGTATTACTTTTACAAATCACTTCTTGAATTTAGGAGTTATTGCCCTTTGAAACGCAAAAATCACATTTTCCCGTCCAATGCTATATCTCTGTAACGGATTTACAGAATTCAATGAAATTCAACATGAATATTTGTTATCTCCATGACATCGTTTCCATGCATCTTTTTTCAGATGGCGTGCAGCTTTTAGGAGTTATTCCCCTTTGATACACAAAACTCATATATTTATTGCCCTTTTCCCGTGTTGAAAGCAGAGGGATACTGTATTGTATTCAATACTATTTTACATTAAGAACTTGAATATGCTTTATACAGCTTTCATATTCGAGCAGTGTCAATGTAAAATGGGCCGTGTCATGATTCAAACAGTTCAGAAACAGATCAGCGACCGCGTCACCAAGACATCACCCAATCCGGATATGTAATGATTCACTATATCAGAATAAACTGTACACAAACTACAACTAAAGCAAAAAGTAGTAGACTCGATCAAATGCCGCAGCGGAGACGCGGCAGCGAGTATAGGTCTATACTTTTTGTAATAAAATAAGGCACATTCCCCTCGCAGTGGCTCATTCAGTATCAAACGTGTACACTATTATTAAAGATTGCCACAGACAGCATTAAGTTGGCCCAATATTCATAAAGTTGGTCAAAATATATATTTAAGGTTTTGATATTCATCAAAATCAAGTAACACTTGGTTGAGCAATCCAGGGCTATCATGGCCCTCTTGTTTTAAATTGATTATCTAAAGACCCCCTCCCCATTGATTGCTGTTTTACTAGGTAATACCTTTAGCAGGGGATATAAATTCCTTTGAATTTGCTTTTTCGTTCTATACTTATAATACGTATCTTCCTCTGCCTCTTCCCCATGTACCCACCAACGTGTTGTCATTATGTCTCCAGTACAGTAGACCAAGATCACATAGGTGCTATCTTATCTGCACTGTTCACTTATAGGATAGTGTAGATCAGATACTGCCATTTTTGACACATCCTAAATTTCAAATGTTCCGTAAACAGGAAATATAAGTTATAATGATTGGAAGTAAATTAATTTCAGGTTTCACTTATTATCTGGTTATGTTTTGTCTGTGATGTTCTTCAGTCGACGCTTTCCTTTTTACTGATTCACTGCCAAATATTGTCGTCTGCAGAATGTGTAGTTTACCTTTCTTTCGTTAAAAAAGAAAACTACAACATCAAAAAAGTTTGCTTTGTATCAGACGCCGAATAATTTGGAACCTTCTCATGTGTCGAATGTTTTAGAAGTGACACATTGGACATTTGCAGTGTAAGAGAAACGAACAAATGTATGGTGTATTGTAGCAAAACGATAAACGAAAGAAAACTGTGACATTTCTTTTTTTGTTTATAATGCTTATACAGACTTACTTTGAAACTATTTCAATGGTACAATTATTTTGTAGATGAACACGAATTCATATCAGCTATAGTTCCAAAAAAATGCTTTCAATGGAATACAATTACATAATAAAGCGTTTCTATAAATGTTTCCGGTCTTACATTTACATTTTTGCTATGGACGATATCCCGACCTTTAGAATACTGATATACATGACAATTCTGAAATCTATCCTTGCTGCAAAGACGTTATTTGATGTAATGGACACTTTCACGAATTTAACGATACTAAACTCCATCTTACCTTTATACTGTTGCCGACGAATCATGGCAAATTGTTCTTGTATTCTGAGGTAAAGATTCAATCCGGAACATGGGTTCAATGTAATACTCATTCTCAACTATCTGGTTGGTCAGATTCTGAGCAAGCGCAGAATCTGACCAATCAGATGCTTGAAAATGTTCCCAAACTCAAAGGTTTTATAACCTCGAGACATGGTACCCTAGACACATTTGTAAAGCAAATTTGGAATGGGAACCTGGTTAATTGCATGTTGTGGTATAAAAGGATAATGTCTGTTGCTATTTCTAATGTTAATTTCCTTCCACTGTTCTTAAGAACTACTGACACAATGTCCGCCTCTATGTGTGTGGATCAGAACCTGAATTATTCGGTATGTCACCAGGATCCAAACTATTTACGTAGGGTTTTACAGATTCGATGCGAGCAAATGGTTAAAATTGTTGCTTAGAAACGCGTTTACAAATTTAAATATGTAGATCTATCTGCCTGATTAACTATCGTAAATATTGAAAACACGTACTAGTAGTGTATAAGGAGCCATAAACACATTATCTATCAGCAGCAGCCACATACCCTCCCATTCACCTACTTAAACACATGGCTTACTTGTATATTGTGAGGACATTCATTAGGTATGACGACCGCATTATCATTTGAATTCAATTCCTTTCATAAAAATTTGAAGAGACGGCGGGGCGCCCATAAGGGAAGGGAAGGGGTATGCCAGTTTTCAATAAACAGAGTGATAATATTCTTAATGAGATTTTGGAAACGTTGTTTTTTCACAAATCGAAATGTCTACATTTCCACTACACAATCTTTCGTTACCTATAAAATGATTTTAAACAGACTTTTATTTTGGCCAAATACAGTTCAACACCACTTTACGAATTCGGTTTACGTATGAAACGTCTTGTTCATTGTTCCCCAGGTGTCCCCAGTGTATGTGGCTGCTGCTGATATATTAATATTTGTATGGCTCCTTATACACTACTCGTACGAATGTGTCGAATTGACCAATTTTATATGTTTGACTGAGCTTATACGATATGCTATATGCTAGGCTGTTCGGTAATGCAGTGTATAATGTGTTCGTACATATTGATGTGTTTGTACATATTGATGCTATCGTCCGTACAATGCCACCAGCGACTGTATAAATCAAAGGTCTTTGGCGAAGAGGTCGTTCATGTGATTCAGTATTGAGCAAAATACAGACAATATCAGTCATTGCCCTGTAAGGCGTGACTTACAAACCGGTACGATCCATGTGATATAGGAGCAAACGTTCTGTTTATCACAATGGTTTCAAAAGTACACAATTCTAGAATTTGTCTTTTCTTCAATAAATGTTCCTTTTCTGTAGATATGTTCAAAGAGGTTGTGGCTTAAAATAGTATAGGAGGGAATGGGTTAACAGAAGTCAATTTACAGCAGGATAAGGGTGTAATGCTTATGTATGGCAACAACTGCAACCATTTGTCCCAGTGGCTCAAACAAGATCCGTGAATTAAAATATTTTAGTAATATATTGTAGCTCCTTTATTTCTCCACTTAGCCTTGTGTTGTGACCCAGATTTAGATATAAATACTTGAATACGAACATTTATATATTGCCCCGCTTGTCCCGGTCATTTTGTCGTTATGGCTCATCTTATTTTAGACCATATAACACAGCCTACTTTCTATTCCCTGAATATCACATTCTAATTACAACATCCTGCAAATACAACCTCGACATTTTAAACCTAATTTAAATTACCTTTACGGGTCGAAACCTTGACCGTTTTTGTAAAATGGTGATAAGAAAATCAATGACCTTATGTCTAACCATGTTACGTAATATATCATGCTTAACCCTTTCCTCCTTTCTATGCCTTTGCAAACAGACTAGACCCAGATCAGATAGTTCTTATAGGAGCCGCCTGATCATGGTCTGCTCTGTTTGCTGATGGAATAATCTAGATCTCGTGTGCTAATATGCCACATTAAAATAATCTGATTAATATTCATCATGTCATCATTCCTTACAAAAATAATAATGGAGTCTGTATAAGAGAAACTGTATTATTAGAATGACCTTGGCAATACACCATCAGGAAACAACTGACAATGATTGATAACTGTAGGCCAATGTATACTAATACAATCATGAAAGTGGGTGATCCGGCGACTACGAGAACACTATTATCAAAGAAACATTTAAAACATTAAGAACACCAGACATATCAGACGTCTGCCTAATTTGAAATAAAGAACAATATTTAGTTATTAATGTCCAGTTTTTCGTAAACAGACAAATACGTCCATTGGTTTTAGACTAAACAAACGAGCTCGATTTCTAAGATATAAAACTCTTACGGCATTTAAATGTTGTTAGGAGCTCCAATAATGCAACCCATTCTTTCCTCCACTTTTTCTATACTTAGTTTAATATAATTACTGAAGAAATTTTCAACAGTGGTAATACAGTATAAACAGCAAATTTACGATTATTATCAGTACATTATCAGTGGTAATTTGCAATTTTATTCGACGTGAGATCATAACTCATTCCCAATACCTAATATCACAACCATGTGGTTACATGAAACACGTACATCTGATTTATAGCCTTCCGAATGTATGCTGATTTACTGAATAACTTTTATAATTTGTCTTTATCACTCTCTCCGTTTATTGACGTTATTACTAATGTAATTACCAGAAGCCACTAATATGGCAAATATCATGCGAAAACATGGAAGTGAAGATGTTTCTTCAACAGGAATATGTAACAGGCTTCAGTAGTTAAAGAGAAAGTCCCTATAATGATCGCATATTTTCGAAAATGTCATAAAGCTTGGTATTTGTTATATTCATCATTATTATGAAGATTGTCAACTCTGTGGTACCGACCTTTGTTCTACAACAAAGTATTATCGGCCTTTCCCGTTTCAAATTTTCCGCGATTTGGCCGATGATTGCTCGATCCATCCTTTACGTAACAGCCTTTCTCGGAAGTGGCCGAAGAAACGCAAAGTAGCGAACAGATACGAAACTAAAACCTAACCCCAATAAAACTGAAACATCGGCGAATAACATCGGGGTCTTCGATATAAAACACGTGGAAGTTTGGTCATTCCAACGTTTATTCGATAGCTTTTATTGCAATATACTTCTTTTCAGCATATAAACAAATGGGTGCTGAATATTTTAGGCATTTTTGAAACGTATTTAATGTAGGGACATTCTCTCCGAAGACGGATCCTTGATTACCTTTGGCAGACAGTTTGGATCTAGATGATATCACCGTTATCTAAAAGTTTATATCCATGTTCATGATTTGTTTATTAAACGCATTAAAACTTTTAGGAAGAAAGGTTATGACCTCATTATAATGTGACGCGGTGCATTTTAGGTTATTGACCCCTTTTACAGTCGGTAGCTACATTCCACGTTTCCCTCCTCTTTGCTTGCGCTATGACAGGCCGATGGTAGCAATTAACATATATGACGGACTTTCGCAGTTGTTTTTGTGTTATGTTCAAAACATTTGTGCTGTGTTGAGTGTCTTCTAAGTTGTGTGGAAGTCTGACGCGAAGGCCTTTATTTACACTGTTTGTTTAACTAAGGTAACTTTGAGACAAGTGTGAGGTTAGGACGTCCATAAACCAGTTTAAACCCCCAGCGGTGGTTTTGTCACTGACCGTTCCAAGGCGCTACTCTCTTTGTCACCCTTACGTTTATGTTTGTATTGTGACTTTGTGTCTTTGTTCTTGTGCTTTTGTTGATGTTTGATATTTGCTTCTCATGCGTGGATGTACGCGCGTGCCAGTGTGTGTGCGGTTGGGTGTGTGTGTATCACTTATTTTCTATCGGCGTGTTTGGTAATGGTCGCCTCTTGTAATGGCATCCTGCTTGATTTTACTATTTATGCATTTGTATAAAACTAAATAATATATACGATATGCAAATCGTATATGTATAGCAGTAAAATAAAAGCAATCTTTGTTACGTTCCAAACATATAATACTTTATGCCTAACAAGAGCCGTTTCGGTTTTCAAAATAATACCGAGTGTAGCTTTTGTTAATCTATGCTGCCTAGCATTAGTATAGTGTTTCCATGGAGAGGTAGTATTGTGGTATTAAGAGTAGGATAATGAACAGAGTTAAACGAGAAATACATATTTATTAATCATTTAGAAGGCCTAATTTGAATTATATCGGTCACTTTAATACCATATTACTATATTTACATTCGCCCTGCAACGTCCTTATATAACCTTATTCTAAAAAGAAAGTACAAAAATGAGTCATGCAGGAAATACCACATACAGAACAAACACTCGCCCGAACAGCAACACAAGGAAACAGCAAATGTACATGGGTAGAAAAAACAACAAGAGACGCACAAAGACAAAACAAACATTCAATAGGAGGAAGATGGAAGTACCGCCTTGGAACGGTCAGTGACAAAAGTCACCGGGGGTTTAAACCGGTTTATGGGCGCCCAACCTCACCCTTATTCCATCCCCATCCTAAAAGACAAACAGTGTAAATAAACGTATCCCCTCTCCGACTAATCTACAACAACCGCGACAGCAAATACAGTGGTAAAGTGCATGTATAACAAAAAAACATTTAATTGAACATACTGTATCCACCTATCGCTAGTGTACTCAATGATTGAGCTGCAAACAGAGTAACTGTAGAAAAGTAATAAAGGGTACGACAAAAATGAAATAGTACAGATATCCGACGTTCTCCTTCCATTTCTGGATTTAAGAGGTCGCCTTCATAGAGTACTAAACCTTTCTTGTCGGCGTACATGCAAAGAGGCCAGCGTGATTGCCAACTGTAAAAGGGTTCACAACCAAACATGCAGTATGTTGTAATAATACAGGATCATATCCCTTTTTAATGAATTGTTTTATATATTTGATGAACAAAGTGAGAAAATGGGTATGTCCAATAATTCTACGAAGTTTGTAAATCACATCACCATAAAATTCAGGATGTGAAATACCGTGTCGCAAAAGTACCTTGAGATTACATTTTGTTGCATTTTCCCATGAACGTTCATTTCAATACCGGTTTGAGTCGGTTCTCCTTTTCCTAGAATTCCGCTGTGTAAGCGCGGAGTAATACTGTACTGACCCAGTTATGACCTATTTTAAGATTTATCAATGGGGAATCGATACGTGACAATGTAAACATAAACACTCCACTTACTGAAACGTCAGCGATTAACGACGCCTTATTTCAGTACTTATGTGGAAATGTTTATTTTGCAATGCACGAATAAAAATGAAATAAATAAATCTAAATCAATGCTCTAGTGGTATAATGGTATGTAAAGAAATGAAATTTTCTTTGGTTTTGGGTGGTTTGGTTTTTTTCGTGAGACCTCGACAATCATAAAATCCTGTGATTGAACTTGTACATGATGATACAACACAGCATGTTGTCAATGGGTGTGAATCAAGTGTAGCAGACATTAACTGGAGCCCCCATGAGTTTTAAGCGCAAAACAGAAAATGGATTGCTTCTAAATTTTCATTTTGTCCGTGTTTTGCCGTTCAAGCGGCCCTGAAAATTTGAAATGTGGCATCTTCTTACTGATAATTATCGCTTGAATACATAATATTGCCAACTTTAACAGCCGTGGCGTATCAAAATATATTATCAAGTAATGAGTGAAGCATAAATAAGTCAATGTCCTTACCGTTAACAAAGAAAAATCCGAGAATAAAATCCAACGTTGTGACCCGCTTTCGATCAAGCATGGCGGGTGAGTAAATTGGCTTCGACACCGCGACCTACATTTAAGAAGATGCTTTAATACCAACATTTCGTAAATATATATGATTTGAAATATCTCGATAATCTTTTCTTTAAACATAGCTGGACAATTTACTGATTAAAATCTTGTATTCATTCTATATTTATAATATGTGTTTGGGACTATTTTTCATACCATATATAGAGATCCTACTACGTTAGAAACGAACCTGGCAACGACCTAGACAGCGGCTATTACGTGACCGGTATATAATATTTAAAAAAAAACCGTTGAAATATAAGAAATACAATGGAATATAAATATAAGAAATAAATGACGTGCTCCCGGTGTTCATGAGGTTATGCAACGCATAGCTTTACGAGCAAAGATTCACGTGAAGCCCTTCGGGCTTCACTAACTTTGCTTGTAAAGCTATGCGTTGCATAACCTCATGAACACCGGAAGCACGTCATTCATTTCTTAAATTAATCACCATTACACTTTTACACGGTCGGAGCTATACAGTCCATTTATGTGTCAAAGGTACTAAAATGGAATAAAGGCAGAGACATCGCGAACCTCTAAAGCAGTCCCCGAAGAACAACTGAAAAGCACGTTCTTTCAGAGACGGAAATTGCATGCAAGATAATACATCCATGTACTACAACAAGTTTATTGTGTATAATAATATATAAAACAGGAAATTAACGTTAAAATGTAGTACACAACTGATATCCCCATTTCCAAATTATGAAAACAACAGTCAAACAGGGAGAGCCACATACGAAAGGACACTAAACCAAACACCATCAAACAAGAAACAACACAGCCACAAGACAACACCTAACGGGACGCATATCAAGACATTAAACATTACACTTTAAGCATATTAAATAACAAAGTTGACCATGGGCTGAAAGCAAGAGTACCGCATTGGAACGGTCAGTAGACAAAATGGCTCATTGAGGCTACCCAAAGGAAATATTAAAAATACGATGTTGACGTACATGCTACATAAAACATTGATATCAACGCTATTGACATAATCGATACTTCATAACTGGCAAATTAGTACACACGATAGGAATAATAAACGTAATAATTTGACACTTTTGTTATCCGTTACTGCGATTTATTTTACAATATACGAGACCTTTATGTTCTAACTTTTAATAGCTGGGTCCAAGGTTATAAAACACATGAGTTTGAGATCATTCCCAAGTATCTGATTGGTCAGGGTCTGAGCAAGCTCAGAATGTGACTAATCGGATGCTTCAGAATGATCTCAGACCCGAGCGAAACATTTCATAACCTCGGGGTCTGGTGTGTTTTCTGCTCTATTTTTAGAGCTGTTTTTCCTAGATGTAAAAAACAACAACAATACGTTGTTTCGTAGTAATTACACTTTAAACCAGAATCGATTATTGGTATGCATTTGCTCCTACTGAACAACACTGCATGTTTATGTAACACATATCAGCATATATTAATGTCCTTGTTTTGAATATATCCAAACACGTATTGCATTAAACTCGTAAGGGGAACGGTGCTTCAGTTTACTCGTAACTTTAATAGCGTTCCAATAATTGTGAAGTGATTAAAACTACATAGGCAAAAATATTTTTGGTCAATGTAAGCTACAATTTGCATATTCAAATAACGAAGTATCAAACACAAAAAATAGTAAATATATATTAATTCACAGTCACATATGTTAGCAATAGTCTAGGACAGAAACACGTTACCAGTTTTTGTGATTTTTAGTGTGCAGATAGCATTTCTTTACAGGGAACCAATTTCTTATACAAACCATGTGTATATATATACAGATATGAGACGGACGTACTGATACATTTTAGACACCTTCCATTTTATAAATTGACTACATAACTTTTGTAGGATCTAGGTGTTACTGACTATATATTGTCTCTTAAAGTACATACAGTTGTGGCTTTTAAAAAACGAAAACAAAACAAGTTCAAATTGCCATGGCCAAACATGCCCATGCTCATTATCGCTTACAACAATCAGATACTTTATATTCGTGACGGTATTATATCGGACATGGATATTCATCAGATAAAAGGATTAACGTACAATAGAGAAATTGATTCAGAAAAAATGGTTCTATGCTAATTGTCAATCGGTATCAGAGCAGTTCGTATGTACATTAGAGTCCCTCAAAAACAAAGTTTCAAATTAGTATCAATGCTTTTCTATAACAGATTAGATTGCAACTGGCTGCGTAATGAAAGTAATGCAGAAAACTTCTCATGGACTTTCATCATGCATTAAGCAGTCATATGCCTAACTGTCAAATGGGATCGTCATTCCCATTTAATAACCAACCTTGTGCCATTAAACTTAACGAATTGTTTTATTTGTCCGTTTACGGATTGGGGAACTTAACAAATGTCAGTTGCTAAATGCGAGTATTTATCCTTTAAGAGTTTTATTGGTAGAAAAGGTGGCCTTGACACACAAAATCTGAATAAAACGAACGCAGTTGCGCCTACTTTAAAAACAACGTGTTCGTCCAACTTTTCTTCCTTCATACAAGCTGTCATATGAACCAATTCCGTCCCCTCTTTGTTGTTTATTCGAAATGGATGCAAATGCATTTGGAAATAAAATAATGTTCAGTCCGCTGAACCTTCATTTTCAGGTGACATATGGAGACAAGTGGACTCAAATATTTTATTCATGTTATATAGTGTTCATCAGTCCATCATAATGATGTCAAACTCGTCTGTTGTTGCTGTTGTTTGTAGGTTAACTGTTGCTTCAGCATTGCATTATTAAAGCTATTTCGTTCCTTTAAGTTAAACAGTGTGGGAGAACAATGTGCATGATTGATTAGAGTTGTTTCGGACACTGGGGCAGACAAATCATTAGTGGAAGAAGTATCGCATGAAATATCTTACACAAGATTGTGTGTAAACAAGTGATATACAGTATACCCTATCTTAAGTGACCTTATACTAATTAGGACTCTTAAAAAGCAGACGGTCGCTTAATACAGGACAAAAATAATGCAGAAAGCTCCTATAGCATCTTTTTGTATTACTTTTGACCCGCACTGAGCTACCACCTGTCTTACAGCCCTACTATTAGACATCGTTTTAATGGTCGGTACTATGTAAATTAAACTCCCCTAATTAGTGGAGATAGTACGGTTATACAAAGGATACACATCAAATAAAATAAAATTGAAATGAATAAAGGACAGAGCGAACGGATATGTTTCTATTTGAAACTTCTTAAAACTTGTTCTTATTCATATGAATAAGACAAAATGCCAAATAAACTCAGACTTTCCCCTGAGCGCTAAATTGATAAAACAGCGTGTGACAATGTTTATGACCGTCGGCAGCTAATTATGTTGCCCAGTGTGTGCCAATCAAGTTACATTTAAACATGACATTTAAATGCAATCATGTATTAAAGTTTCTTTCAAGAATAAACACAACACAATTATATTAGTCTTTATTGTCGCATATTGTATCGCTTTTTATACTGTTTTCTTATTTTGCACACAGAATAGTTGGCTAAACTACTATGTATCTTAGATAATAACTATTTGGCTTCCATTATCGCATCCATGTATGCAGGAGAGTAACCCAACATCTAATTAGGATCTAAGCTGTTTGTTACCTTTTTAATGTTGTTGAAAGAAAGGAGGAGGGAGAAAATTAAACAAAAGAAAATGGGGGTTTGCAAATAAACCCAGTTTGAAGACGACACTATTTGGCATCGAAAGAGTTAACACATTTTCAACGCTTTATGTATTCCGCTGGGTGTCTATGTGGAACATGTTTACCTACAACATGTTACCGGACCGGTTAATTACATTATATATAACTTAGGCGTCGGGTCTTGAGGTAGCTGGTTCGATTTCCGGCTACGGTATATCAAAGTCGTTATAAATTGAATCAGTGGTTCACTTGCTAGCACATTTCACACAGATTGTTTGCCTAATATGTTTTGATCCGATGTCGTTAAAGTACATACGAGTACATGAGTTCGCGAATAAGAAACAACTCTTGTTTTCATGACGTTCAACGCACAGTAAGTGTCATTTAAATGGTTTCAATATTGTAATAGTACGTGTCTTTCTTGTTCTTGAAATAATGTAATTTGAAAACCGTATTTTGGATATATTGACATTTAAAGACTCTGCTTCTGTATTACATACATAATATAGTTACTATATTGTCAAACATTACAGCACATACACATTACACAAATGCGTGACCATGCTCCATAACTATTACAATATCCCTACAGGGAGACACTCACACATACAACGGCACGACACCCAATCATCACCACACAGGTAAGAGCAAATTAAATAGACGAAACGTGAATTAACGCCCAAGTAGACATAAAACATTTACCTATAAAACAAGCTATTGATGTAGAACATTTATGATAGGATGATTATTAGCGAAGCTAATGAGGTTGCGTTGGGCAGACATATCTAATTTTGCAGTTGTCCATTGAAGGGACTGGGAGGCTTTCCGTAAATCAAAACAGCCTACCATTTGCCTATCGTTGAATAAAGTCTAGTGTTTCTGTTATTTGACCAGAGCACTACAATGGTGATTCGCAATATGTATAGCCGGTGGACCAGATATTGCCACACTGTATATTAAATATAGTACATAGCGCCTTACATTAAAGAAAGACATAGTATATGAGAGATATAGAAAAATGTCCTGTCTGAAATGTTCAATCTCATTTTTACTAAATTTCATTAGCATTAACTATGTATAAGAGCAAATCCTATTAGTTGAACGTTGGATTGGGTTAATATGCATGCTTCGTGTATATGTCATTGTTGTGTCTTGTCGAGGTGCACGTTTATGTGCGTTTTCTATGAATCCACAACAACATATTTGTGCATAATACTTGCATGCCAGGTGGGTTGATGTGTGCGGACATGATTATTAGGTATTGTGACATTTCAGAAAGATAAATGTGATTAGTGTTAAGCAGGTGATAATATTACAGCAATAATACAACCTTTAATCTTGTTAAGTAAACTCGCCTTCAGGTGTGAATGGAGCATTAGCAGGTTTACATTAGAGTCGCTTAAATAATGCCATAATGTAATGTGTTCTTGTTCAGAAAAGATATTCATCCAGTCATGATGATTTGGTTGTGCAATACTTTTAAGTCTGGTCCTAACATAAAACAACATAAACTTTCTAATTTGTACTGGATTCCAAAACTACATAAAACCCTTATAGAGCCCGTTTTATTGACAACTCTAGTTGTTGTACTACAACAAAAATATTTAAACTTTTGACGTCATGTCTTACTACGATCAAAAGACATGTAAAACGTTACTGTAATAGAATATATGAAAATTCTGGTATTAACGTTTTTTGGTCCATAAAAATTCCAATGATGTTTTACCTAAACTTGAAAATGAACAGTATAACATTTCTTCACTGAGCTCTTATGATTTCTCTACACTCTACACTGCTCTATCTCACCATATTATAAAGGATAAACTGATTAAATTAATAGAAAAAAACCTTTGCCAGAGAAAATAAAATGTTCCTTGCTTGTAATGTTCAACGTTCATTCTTTTCGAATTCAGAAGTTGAACATTACAAAATGTGGACTTACCTTGTTGTTTGTAGATATCTTACCTTTCTTTTAGATAATATATTTGTGCGTTATGAGGATACCATATATCGCCAAGTTGTTGGTATACCCATGGGTACAAATTGTGCCCCTCTTGATGTAGATTTGTTTTTGTATTGCTACGAGTGGGATTTTATTTTTAGCTTAAAACCTAATAGACAGGCCGATATTGTTAATGATTTTAATAAAACTTCAAGGTATTTAGACGATATTTTGAATTTGGATAATCCTTATGTTGAAACTATGATTTCTTTAATTTACCCAAAAGAACTGACTTTAAACAAAGCGAATCAATCTGACATTATGGCTTCCTTTTCAGATTTGAATCTTTCCTTCACAAACGATAAAGTTTCGTCCAAAACATACGATAAAAGAGAAGATTTTAATTTTAAAATTGTTAATTATCCTTTTCTAGATGGACATGTGCCCGTTCTACATCTTAAGGGGTTTATATTTCTCAACGTATTCGGTTTGCCCGAGCCTGCTCTTTGCTAGAAGATTTTAACAGTCGTAATTTAATTACAACTGATAAACTTCTTAAGCAAGGTTACATATATCACAAACATAGGGAAAAAGTTTTCTAAATTTTGATATTAGAATTACCTATCATTAGCAAATATAATTGTAATCTACCAACGTTACTGCAACAAGGCATTATCTACAAACTTTAGAAAATGCAAGGTCATATCCACTACATGTTTTGTTATTGACCCCTTTACAGTCGGTAGCTACGCTTCCCTCATTGCTTGCGCGATCACAGGCCGAGGGTAGTACTCTATGATGGTATACTCTTGTACTCAGTAAAGGGATGAGCTTACCAGACTCATGTATTACTTTTTTCTTGCGTGCCCTTAACGGCTTCCCAGTAGTTGCTCTGACTTCAGCATAGTCATTGAGTACATATTTACGCTGTTTGCCATGCTATGTTAAACATATTGTACTGTGTTTACCGTCTTCTATGTTGTGTGGAAGTCCGGCGGGGATACCTTTATTTAAACTATTTGTTAATCTAGGGTGACTTTGAGATAAGTGTGAGGTTAGGACGTCCGTGAACTGGTTTAAACCCCCAAGTGGTGATTTTGCTACTGACCTGGCCAAGGCGGTACCCTCTTGGTCACCCTTACTTTTGTTTGTCTTGTGTCTTTGTGCCTGTGTTTTTGTTCATGTGTGGAATGTTTGTCTCTGGTGTTTGTGTGGTTGTTGGTGTTTTCTGTGTTCATCACGTGTGTGTGCGTGTCTTTGGGTGTGTGGCTGTGTGCGTGACATGCTGTCTGTCGATGATTTGGTGGTGGTTGCGTCTTGTATGTTGCTTTGCCTGCTTGGCTTTACTGCCTTTTCAATTAGGAAAATTCGGGGTCATAGCCATTTTCTTGATTTGTTTAGAAACACATTAAAACTTTTAAGAAGAAAGGTTATGACCCCATTATATTGTAACGCACTGCTTGCTTCGTTATTGACCCTTTTACAGTCGGTAGCTACCATTCCCACTTTGCTTGCGCGATGACAGGCCGAGGGTAGTATTCTATGATGGTATAATTTTGTACTCAGAAACGGGATGAGCTTACCAGACCCATGCATTACCTTTTCCCTGTCGTGCCCTTAAAGCCTTCCCTGCAGGTGCTCCGACTTCAGCAAAGTCATTCAGTACATGTTTGACGGCTTTTTCACAGCTTTTATGCTGTTTTACATATTGTCATGTGTTTACCGTCTTCTATGTTGTGGGTAAGTCAGGCGGAGATACCTTTATTTACACTATTTGTAACGCTAGGGTGACTTTAAGAGAAGTGTGAGGTTAGGACGTCCGTTAATCGGTTTAAAACCCCAGTGGGGAGTTTGCTACTGACCGTGCTAAGTACTCTCTTTGTCAACTTACTTTTGTTTGTCTTGTGTTTTTGTGATTGTGCTTTTGTTTATGTTTGGAATGTTTGTCTCTGGTGCGTGTGTGTTTGTTGGTGTTTTCTGTGTTCATCGCGTGCGTATGCGTGTGTTTGGGTGTGTGGTTGTGTGCGCGTGTGTGTGACATGCTGTCTATCGATGTGTTGGTGGTGGTTGCGTCTTGTATGTGACTTTGCCTGCTTGACTTTACTATCTTTTCATGCACACGTTGATGCATTGGACATTTCACTTCTGTCATAGGAAATGCGTATAACAATGTATTTAACCAGATAAAGCGTATTATTTAACATTGACCAAAGGGGTCTCTGTAGAATTTGTCTTTCAGATCCGGTATAGTATCGACATTACTAACAAAACACAAAGAGACGCACAAAGACAAAACAAACAAACACTAGGGAGAAGATCGAAGTACCGCCTTGGAACGGTCAGTATCAATAGTCACTGGGGTTTAAACCGATTTAGGGGCGCCCAACCTGACACTTATTCCATCCCAACCCTAAAGGACAAACAGTGCATATACACGTTCCCTTCTCCGACTAATCTACAACAACCGTGATGGTAAATTCAGTGGTAAATTGCATGTAAAGTTGTATCAGCCTATCGCTAGTGTACCCAATGATGGAGCTGCAAACAGAGTAACTGTAGAAAAGTAATAAACGGTACGACAAAAACCGAGATAGTACAAAGATACGACGTCCTCCTTCCGTTTCTAGATTTAAGAGGTCGCCTTCATAGAGTACTAAACCTTTCTTGTCGGAAAACAAAGAGACCAGTGTGATTGCCAACTGTAAAGGGGTTGACAACCAGACTATAGAATCATATCATGTTTTAATGATTTTTTAACATATTTGATGGAAAAGTGAGAAAATCGTTATGTCCAATAATTTTACGAAGTTTGTAAATCACATCACCATAAAATTCATGATGTGAAATACCGTGTCACAGGAGCGTCTTAAGATTACATTTGTAATTGCCAATAAGTGAGAGATTATGATAATAAAATTTAGAGAACGTTTTTGTTTCGTTTATGAGATTTCGACTGTTAAAAATGTCAGCAGAATAACAAATTCTAGCGAAACGAATAAATTGAGATATATAAACCCTGTAAGATGGGGGCACGGGGAACATTTCCACCAAGATGAGGGAAATTCACAATATTCAAATAACATCTCCCTTATGTCATAAATTTTATAAGAAAATTCATTCCATTGTTAATTTTAAGGTATAGATCAACTTGTATTTGTGCATTTTGTCATGTTTAAATTTTTATCTCGTGTGTTACTTGCTTTCTATCGGTGATTTGATGGTGGCTGCGGTTTGTGTGTATCTTTTCCTGCTTGACTTTCTCAGTGTTGTTATATTTTCTGGTCATTCGGGATCATTAGTTTTGATGTTATTAGTTTTGATAATTGAATACTGCTTAAGCCGGTGCTAGGGGGTGTGAGTAGTGTTGCACTTTTAATTACTACTCATGAACAGACGCAATTTAACCGAGTCTGCAATTTTCTCTTTTTTGCATTTCTACTTTTGCTTTTGAAGGATCAACCATTTTCAGAATATATTTAATACTTTGTCATTGATCAAACTCAACTTGAGTTGACTTGGGAATAAATGTGTCTGTGTCTTGTCAGGGACTATTTGACTCTCGAACATTTGTTATGACGAATCCGAAATAAAGGCTGATAATAATAGAAATTTCAGCAGAGACTGCTTTACATCAGAATAAGGGTTAATGAAGACATTACTAGTTAGTGAATGTTTTATTTGGAAGGTAATAAGGAACGACTGGACACAGTCGCCAATGGTACATAAGTTAGCTTAGGCGAGTACTTTAAAACGCACTCTGCACTTCCAACAAAAACTCAAACATTACTTGTCTCCGCTCAGGAAATTAATTCAAAGATGCCATAGATGAAATATTTAGATAAGTTTTACGACTCCGTACAGGTTTTATATCACATGTATAACAATTATGTTGGGTGTATGCAATCTGAGATGAAATAATATTGGCTTCAGAACTTTGTTGGAGATACAAAGATGCAAACACCGCTACAACCAAACAAACGCATTCTGTAACGTTTTCTATGTAACACTAACAATACATTGCACACAATAACATGGAGACAACAATTTGTTCTTTGTCGGTATGAGGCAGCAGACAAAGCCTGATTTGTCTCTTGGAGTTTTAATTACTCATCATTTTGTCTTCCCGATAAAACATCAGTAGTCTGTACTTAATTAGGTAGTTAACATTCAAACAAAATTCTCGTTTCCTAACACTCTGAATACAGGCTATGCATAGTTTAGTATGATAAAAAGAAAACACTTCTAGCCAATACGATTGTGTTCGTGTGTTTTCATACTTAAATGTTACATGTCGGGGTAATTGTTGTCTGGATAACTTCCAGGATAAACTACTGTTGTTACACATGACTTAATTAATAAATGTAGCGTATGTGTTTAAGTTTAAGAGGATGTCAATCCATGAGATACTTAGCGGGACAAAATAAGATGGAACATATTAAAGGTATTTATGTAAAATATGCAGGAAACACCACGTACAAAACTCACAGCCACTCAAACAGCACCATGACAAGAAAGTACAGCAAATGTACATGTCTATCAAAATACAAAAGAGACACGCAAAGAGAAAAACATTCAAACAATAGGGGGATATGGAAAACGTAGTAAAGTCAAGCAGGCAGAGCCACATGCAAGACGCAACCACCACCAAAACATCGATTGACAGCATGTCACACATCCAAACACACGCACACACACAAGATGAACACATAAAACACCAACAAACACACAAGCACCAGAGACAAACATTTCAAACATGATCAAACAAAAGTAAGGGTGACAAGGAGAGTAGCGCATTGGAACGGTCAGTGGCAAAGTCACCACTGGGGGTTTAAACCGGTTCACGGACGTCCTAACCTCACACTTATCTCAAAGTCACTCTAGCTTAACAAATAGTGTAAATAAAGGTATCCCCGTCAGACGTCCCCAAAACATAGGAGACGGTAAACACAGTACAATATGTTTAACATAGCATAGCAAACAGCGTAAATAAACATATCCTCGGTTCTAGTAACCTGCAACAACCGCGATGGCAAATACGGTGGTAAATTGTATGTAAAACAAGATTACAAAGATCCCAGGTCCTCCTTCCGTTTCCGGATTTTAGAGAGTATGTTATACAATTAACCTTCATCCAACTGTAAATGAAATGTCATCTCAAATTTGGATCAGGTGCAAATCTGACTACTTCCTATTCTGACTACTTGCCTTTCAATTTAACCAACCTCCTGAGAAACTCATGAGAAAGTGACATGGCGCAATCTAACACATTGTCAAACAGCTAGGATTCTGATGAGATGCCGAGCTCTTTTCATTTGATCCAACTGTTTGCAATGCAATCCCATTCGCGATTAATTGGAGAAGGGGTTACAGTTTCACAGTGTTACAGTTTTTTAAAAATATTATTTGGTCTTGACATCGTTACTGGTGTTGTGGAATTGTTGGAAGATTTTACATTACATTTTGACTTGGGATAAGCGTGAGGTTGGGTGCCCACAAACCTGGCTTAAGCCCCCAGTAGCCTTCTTTGGTTACTGACCGTTCCAATGCGGAACTCCTGTTTCACCCTATGACCTACTTAATATCTTATAATGGTAAATATTGTATATCTTTTTCTGGGATTCGTCACTTATTGTCTTGTAATTGTACTATTCCATGTTTGGTGATATTTTGGTGCCATGCCCTTTTGTGTGTGGCGCTCCGTGTAGGACAGTTTTGCCTCTTTTAGTCATCAGAATTTAGCAACAATCAATTATGAATACATATTAGCTATGTCATCATCTATTATATAAATGTATATGTATAACGCTTAAACACTATTTAATCATGTATGCGACAATAGTTTTGTTGATTTCTATAACAATGGATATGTGTGATTTTATTTCCTCACACGTATTGATGCCACACGGCAGTCTTATACTTTATCTGGCATCTGAATTGTGTATTTTATTACTCTCATCATGCAGACATGGAACAGTGAATGGTATTATTATTATTGCAAGACTTAGTGAAGCAATGTATACGACATTTCACTTCCCATGTGAATGTGAGATTCCAAAGGCGTGTATGATATATTAACCGACGTTCTATGGAACACTATGTTGGTCATGTTTACCAGAATGTAAGTTTATCAATGTACTGCATTCATCAACATAGCGATCACAATTACCACCTGAATATTACATGTGCCAATTCGCGTAACAGAGGTAGTAAAACAGTATAATTTAGATGTAATATACATGTATCATTAATTCATAAAGCGATACAATTGTTTATGATAAATATTTATGTCATTGCAGACCAATAGATAATGGTGCGTATTCAAATACTAATATTGTCATTTCTCAAAGAAAACCCTCTTTTATGATCACTCTTTCAAGTTGTCTTTTCTCTTCGAGACGCTCCTAAATAGTAGTCATAATATGGGGCATAGTAAAGTAATAAGGACTCTATTGATGAAAAGTTTCAATTTATGCATCTTAGCTGGGCATCTGACAGACTTGTTGATATTACCAGCCCACATCTCATTCCTGCCTTGCTGTTGCTGTGGAACTCAAGTCAAAACTATATCATGGTTACAGAAGGTATGTATCAGTAGTTTACTATATGAATCAGGAGAAAGAAGCACCCTCTGCTTGTTCAGCGACGATAAATATGCCGGAGAGTTTACTGCAGTATGAACAGTCTACAGACAACCCCAATAAGAGCTTTCTATATTACTTTCGATCAATATTGAACAGTCACGTATTTTATGCACATTTAATGACTGCTGTTGTATCATATCTTAGCATACCTGTCCTCATATTGACGTTGTGTTCTACTATCCTCTGAAGAAAACTGATTAAGTACAATCTTCAAACGATTGAAAACTACAGAAAATACCAAATAAATTGTTTATCCCTTTATGCGTTCAGAATTCCTTACATACTAAAGGCAATAAGAGTTGAATAAAATATTTTCAATGCTCAGTTCATCACACACGACATAAACCATGCGTACTTCGAATTCACAACTGTAATTTGCGATAAGGAAACAATTCTCGTCATTATATGCTATGCTGAAGAGATAAATTCGTCAAGTCTTGGAAACCAGTGATGGCCGCTTGTGTCTGAGCTAAAATCGCAATGAAGCCTTTTAGTCCGACTCTTTATAGTGCATAATCAGATTGTTGGCTATCAAGCTTAACCTTCCTCTGTCAGGCCAATGCCCTGATGACACTATACCATCGTCAGTACACACATACATTTCGTTTTGGATAATATAGCTATTTAATGACGATACATCTTCATTGAACATCATTAGTGCAATTGATATAGTAATGTGGTATTAAAGTATTTATAAATCTTTAAAGTATAACTGTAGTATCATTGAAGCATTAATGTAGTATTAAATAACTAGGTTGTGATACATTGGATACATTTGGGTAACTGAATTGGCATATTATTGTATGCATATTTGAAATAAAAAAACAAGTACTTTTAACATATGCATGTTTTAGTCAAACAAAAACATCCAAACACGTTTGACGTAGCTTAATGCAGTCAAACATTTCAAATATTCTCTTTAACATAACTTGTTCTTATAAATTTATAATACATTCATATCGTTCGTAGTAAATGTTTGTTGCCGCTGCTTGCTAACACATACATTACTAGCATTTGCGTTTACTTTGATATTGATACCCTGCGTAAATAGTGCTATTGGTAAGTTATTTTGCAACGATGTTTTGACGGTTCCTCTGTCAGATTATTGTAAAAAGAATGAAAACAAAACTTTATGTTCATGTAAACCGTAACACAAATAGACAATAATTCTATTCCGAACCTTTTGTAAAGGAAATTTGAGAATTTTTCAGGTGCCGCCTAGCTGTTTGTAGTTATTTTCTATCGGTAATGTGGTTGTAGTTGCGTCTTTTATATGACTCTTTTTGGCTAACATTACTATTTGTCATTTACATTGTACATAATTCTGATTCCAATGGCTAGTATGTAAAAGCATCTGCATTCAGGTTAATGCCAGTTGATATGCCGTGTTTTACTCTTCGATCTTTTAAAATAAATATAGCTGACGACAATATGTGGCAGCGAAACAGTTGGAGTATAGCATGGAAATGAACCAGGGTTTAACAGAAGTAACTGTTAGCAAAAACCATTCTGCAAATGCGTCACAAGATGAAACTATCAAGTAAAGTATTAACGTTATATATATATAACATATAATCCAAAGAAGCCGTTTGATCAGGGTCTGTTCTGTTTGCGTATGATATAGTATAGATATGATACTACATTTTTCTACTATGGCCAAATGTTCCTGTGGCTATTTGCTATAAAAGCAATCATTATATTTAATATTCATAAAATCATTATTTTCTATGAATCTTCACAGAGTATGTAAACGCTTTAGCAAGACATTACTGTGTGACGACAGAAGCCCACATACGACCGAGACAGATGTAGCTAAGCCCACATTATCGAACAAATCCAAATGACTGCCTTTAGGCAATATGGCAAAACGCCTCCGTTGTGACAACGTACTAATACCGTAAATTAAAAAATATCACCAGTGATCATCTAACACAGGTTATACTTTTTCAAAACCTACAAACCTGCAACAGACGACACTTGACTACACTATTCCAACACTGTTATATAAACAGAACGGGGTAATTTGTTTTGTGCAAACTTTTATACTTTTCTGTTTTATTTAGCATGCTGTTGGTTCCACCATGTCAAGGGACACTTTCGTAGAATTAGTTCTATTTTATGTATCCTTTACATTTATCAGTTACTGTGTATAATTATGCGGCAAATGTTTAATGTTTGCCTCCATTGACCAATTATTGAAAGGACAATGTCAAAATCGCCAGTGCATGTATCGCTTGACGTTGGTTATTTCAGCTCACCATGAACGTCTCTTAAAAAGTACAAATGCATTACACTCTCCGTATTGACACAGTGCTGTACTGAACCACGCTGTATGTCATGCACACGGCAGTTAGTTAAATATCAGTCTGCTCCTTATGTACACAACCATTCGAGATATATCTCATGTTTTATTTGCTAACACATTTAACCCTTAATGTGTTGGAACCGAGTATATAAGATCTTTGAATACAGGTAAGACCCAGATTAAAACTCTCCTGAGTGAGCTTTTTTGATCAGGTTCTGTGCAGTCTATCATACAATACTTTCGTCAGTAATAAAACTTGATAAACTTTTGTTTAACTAATATTCAGAAAGGGAGGATCCGGTTTTGATTATTCAGCAGGTTAAAAGCCAATATAGAATTGATTTGCCATTCACACTGTTGAGGCCTTAGCTAAAGGCAATGTCATACACAGGTATTGTCCATTTTTAACTTGGAATGCCCCTTGTCTCTGAAAATGTGCAAACGTCATGTAAGTTTGTTTAGCAGATTGCTTGATGTTTAAAGTGTTATCGCTGGCATTCACGTCGCCTTCTTATCATGTAAGTCGACAGGAAAGCGGCTATAGTACTGAAAGATGCCCTCTTAAATCCGCCAAAAATTGTCGTACCCTGTATTACTTTTCTACAGTTACTCTGAATGCATCTCAATCATTGAGTACACTAGCGATAGTTGGATCCAGTTTGTATTCACTTAAATATATTTTCGTTTTACATACAAATTATCATTATATTTGCCCTCGCGCGCGGTTTTTGTAGATTAGTCTGAGGATAGAATAAGTGTGAAGTTGGGTGTCACTAAAGCGGTTAAAACCCTCACTGACACTTGTAACTGTCCGTTCCTATGCGGTTATTCCATCTTCCCCATAAATGTTCTTTGTTGTGTCTTTATGCGTTTTCTTTTTTCTTTGGATAGGCTTGTTCTTTTTATCATGGTGCTGTTCGTGTGACTGTGTGTTCTGTATGTGATGTTTCCTGTATCTAATAATATCGGTGTCACTATGTGTTACCGAAACTTCAAGAGAAATATTTTATATTCAGGCTATATAATTAGCACGGTTCGAATAACGATCATGAAAATGCTGCCACTGTTGTTATGGTGATATTACATGAAAGAAATAGTATAATGCATTACTAAAATGTCATAGTGAATGGATTCGTCTTTTTTCTAATATATAAATGATTTGCAATAAATCAATGCAATCGATACGTATCTCGATACATTGATGGAATTCATGTATGGGCATGTGCACTTGTAAAGTAAAGTACCTAGTTATAGTCTACTTTCAGTCCGAATGACCACTAAGCCGACTGTACATTTACTCCCCTGGTTATTGAGTCATTGGCCTACAATATTGAGCACTGTTAACATATGGCACAATCATGCAGCCGCAGTACCGGCGAGTGACTCTCACAGGTACCTATTTTAGCCCCACGGTGGAGAGGAGGTGTGGGTCGGAGACACGGAAAAGCGCTTCTGAAATTTCCGGGAGGGACCGAGATTTGAACCCCGGACCTCCGGACTGATAGTTAAGCGCGTTACCACTAGACCACCGCACACCACACTTGTGTCTAAAAAATTATTAAACGGAAACGAGTTTCAATTTTTAAATGTTCCAACAACGTTAGATAAATTAAAATGAACATATTGTATGTTTGCCTGAATGTTTTCCAAGTAAAAAGTTAATACACACGTAATGTGAGTTCTTGTCAAACAGTTGACCCTATTAGAAAAAGTGGAACGGATAAAATATCACATTGTCCCAGAAAAGGACAGTCGGTCAATTACATTTACAGGTTTAAATACTATGAATGCATATGTAAAATAAATAGTTTTAAGCAAATATGTCCATTTAGAACCATCGATCTACAACAAATCTGAGTCCTAGGGATACGAACTTACAGCGGATATGGGCTAAATGATCGCAATATATCGATAATAACACCACCGAGTCACAGATGCATCTTATTATCAGCAACTATAGATATAAAACAACAATTTGTATTCTGACGAAACGATGCATTACTCGCCGCCTCATTTTGATCAAGACTAGAACATTAAAGAGATTTTCAAAACTTTGATGATTGTTATTCCACCACTACTAATATCTGCCATTCACTGACAACTAATGTTTGGAAGTTGTTAAGGTGTACCTTTGGCGAATCTGTGATAATTATCGCAAACATGTTGGATTCAGAAGAGACCCCATTTATTACATTTTTGCATAAAAATCGAAGAAAACGTCGCTTTGAAATCTAAAGCAGCTGTTACGCTTAGCAAACGACAGGTTAAACAATTTATTTCTGCACTAGTTCTACTCCACGTACAAGTTATACTCTATGTATACCAAATGCCCCTGTTTGTGTCATATTTCATTGGAAGTTCACAATTGGATGACACATTTGATTGAAAGTATACATGTGCGCTACACATTTAACTCATCATGAGCATCTCTGCTGTATAATTTACTACAGTATCGTCGCAACGTTGTTAATAATTCTCAAAATGCAATTTGCCTTTCAAAAACTTTCAACGAGCTTTAAGTGTCGCCCTAGCCGGTTTGTAATTACTTCTAATTTGATAACCGCATGGAGGAACTAATTTGTCTATTACAAGAATGCCAAGATGCTCAGTTAATTGGTACAGACATCTTAATTCCAAATGTAAGTGCTATTTCAAACAATTTATTGTCTATTGTCAGACAATAGTACGCCTATTTGATTATACAAATGTATAACAATTTGGTGTGAATTTTGTGATATCTGCTTGCTAGTAAACACAGTTAGCAAGTGCAAAGGAAATGAAAACGATACATATGGAAAATATTACTTGGACCAATTAAGAATATCAACTATCCTTTGAACAATCTTGGCATCTCCACTGGTGTCTCACATTTTTTTATATAATTATAACAGGCATCGTGATGCATTGTTTAACATTGTTCACCTTTCGTTTATAAAGAACATATGAGATGCTAATACAATGTAATGCGTAATTTAAATTCACGTGCTGGAACCATTAGTTCTTCTGTATCCAGAAACATTGTTATTGTTAAAACGTCAAGTAGGGTCGTTTACAAGTCATCAGTGATTTAATACTATGTTTAACATAGAAAACCGTGAAAAACAGGAATACCATTTCGCTGAAACAAATTTCATTAACGCTGATCTAAATGATCAAAACCAAACCCGTCACAAATATGATCGCTTTGTATATAGCAAAATCGATTGGGATCCCAATCAATTTTCGCTGATGCTTTTACCAAAGGTTTTAATAATAAATGTACCCAAAACAATAGCGAAAACATAAAACCACTAATAACACGTACGCTTGAATAATTTATTATTGTTCACCAAATACATTTTTTCAAAAGTTAAGTTGTAACCTGTTTGTCTAGCAGCATGCAACCAGGGTGTCAAACAGTTTGGATCCTAATGAGACCCGCGTTACTCGTCGTGTCATCTCATATGCATCCAGACTTACGTATAATATGACACATATGTCCGCAGCAGGCTAAATGTTAACCAATCAAGACATTTAGTCAGTGAGTATGGTTTATGCTTAACGCAATAGATTATCTGATATGCTGTAAGTATCATATTCAATCAGACATGCTTATTTTTATGTATATGTTTCGTCAGAGAAAGCGGATACATAACATAACTTATCCAATAATCCAAAATATCAAATGAGAGCTAATTATGGTATTATCCACCCATTCAGAAAGAATTTTCCATTCAAATCATGGAACTGATATTAACAGTTTTATTGTTAACCCGTAAGTCCTGTTACCTAGCCTACACCTGTCCAAAACAACATCATGGGACCTATCCATTTGGCATATTGAGGAACCTCGCAAAGAATGTATCGGTATAAAGCATCCATGTGTAAAACATTTTCTAGAGAAAAAGTACCATTTTTTTGCCTGTAATTCTAGATATGCATTCTTTACCAATGACATTACAGTACACCCCGTAGACCTGTTTAGATATTTGTGAGACAAACACTTTTCAGTTAGACAATATATTTGTTCGATTTGGTAATTCTGTATATTGCCAGGTCATTGGTATTCCCATGGGAACCAACTGTGCTCCTTTAATTGCAGACTTGTTTTTGTAGCTTTGAGCGGGATTTTATGCTTAACCTTAAATCCGATTCTCATGCAGATGTCATCAATGCTTTTAACAATACATCACGTTATTTAGAGGACATATTTAATATTGATAAACAAATCGTTCTGACATATCTGCAGCCTTTTTAGATTGAAACTTATCTATAAACAATGGAACGATTTTCTTTTGGAACTAATGACAAAAAGCATGACTATTTTTGTCGTACCCTTTATTACTTTTCTACAGTTACTCTGTTTGCAGCTCAATCATTGAGTACACTAGCGATAGGTGGATACAGTATGTTCAATTAAATGTTTTTTTGTTATACATGCACTTTACCACTGTATTTGCTGTCGCGGTTGTTGTAGATTAGTCGGAGAGGGGATACGTTTATTTACACTGTTTGTCTTTTAGGATGGGGATGGAATAAGGGTGATGTTGGGCGCCCATAAACCGGTTTAAACCCCCGGTGACTTTTGTCACTGACCGTTCCAAGGCGGTACTTCCATCTTCCTCCTATTGAATGTTTGTTTTGTCTTTGTGCGTCTCTTGTTGTTTTTTCTACCCATGTACATTTGCTGTTTCCTTGTGTTGCTGTTCGGGCGAGTGTTTGTTCTGTATGTGGTATTTCCTGCATGACTCATTTTTGTACTTTTAATTTAAAATTATGCTGATATTACCGTGGATCTTGTAAAGTCAACCAACCTTCGGGTGTGAATGGAGCATTAGCAGGTTTGCATTATAACCGCTTAAAATGTCATACTGTCAAGTGATCCTGTTAAGAAAACGATATTTACCCAATCATGATAACTTGTTTGTACACGTGGATAAATTCGACATTTCACTTCTGTCGTAGGAAATGCGTATAACAATGCATTTACACAGATACAACTTTTTCTTCTCAATAAAACCGAGTCTGCAATTTTCTCTTTTGGCATTGCTACTTTTGCTTTCGAAGATTGATTCATATTCAGGATATATGTACTTCACAACAGCATGTGTTAAGTGTTTGTGTGGCGGCCGTAAAAAGTCGCCCCATACTTCATTCTCAGTGTTGTTATATTTTCTGATCCTTCGGGACATTTAGTTTTGATGGTGTAAGTTTTGAAAATTGAATACTGCTTAAGCCGGTGCTAGGGGGCGTGAGTAGTGTTGCACTTTTAATTAATACACATGAACAGACTCATTGAAACCGAGTCTGCAATTTTCTCTTTTGGCATTGCTACTTTTGCCTTCGAAGGATCACCCATATTCAGGATATATATATTGTTAACATTAACCCAATGGGTATCACTAGTATGTGTCCTTCACATCCGGTACCGTATTGACGTATGAGATGAAGAAGAGGTTAAACATTCGCATTAACTATGTATATTACAGTTGACAGGGCTATTTGCACATTGTTTGCTTCAATAATTGTATTCACATGGAATCGAAGCGTCGGTGGCCAAACAATTTCTACCGAAAAGATGGACGGAACTGTAACTAAATTAACTCTTATCTTGCTAATATCCACCTGACCTGAAATGTATCTGCGTCTAATCAGGGGAACAGAAATAAATCAGCTGATAATATAAGAAACGCTAGCAGATACTGGTTTACATCAGGACAAGGTTTTGTTTTACATAAGTGGTGTTTTGCTACTGACCATGCCAATGTGGTGCTCTCCTTGTCAACCTTTCTTTTGTTTGTCTTGTGTGTTTGTGCTTGTGATTTTGTTCATGTGTGGAATGTTTGTCTTATGTGTTTGTTGGTGTTTTCTATGTTTATCTCGTGTGTGTGTGTGTGTGTGTGTGCGCGTTTTGGTGGGTAGTTGTGTGCGTGTATGATGCTATCTATCGGTGTTTTGGTGGTGGTTGCGTCTTGTGTGTGGTTTTGCCTGCTTGACTTTACTACTTTTCCATTAATGCTGACGCGACTAGATAGAGAATGTTTTAATCGGAAGGTAAAAAGGAACCACTAGACGCAGTCGCCGATGTAAGTAAGCGTAGGCCAATTCCATTAAAATGCACAATTCGCTTCCCACTAATATTTAAACAATACTTGTCTCCGTTCTGGAAAGCAATTTAAAGATGTCATAGATGAAATATGTAGGTAAGTTTTACGACTCCACACATGGTATCTGTTTTTGCATTTCTACTTTTGTTTTCGAAGGATCACCCATTTTCAGAATATATGTACTTCATTACAGCAGGTGCTAAGTGCTTGTGTGGCGGCCGTAAAAAGGTTGTCCCGTACTTCATTCTCAGTGTTGTTATATTTTCTGGTCCTTTGGGATCATTAATTTTAATGTTATTAGTTTTGGAAATTACATTTGCAATTACTATTCATGAACATACTCAATAAAACCGAGTCTGCAATTTCCTCTTTTTGCATTTCTACTTTTCCTTTCGAAGTATCACCCATTTTCAGAATATTTGTATAAAATGATATTGGCTTCGGAATTTTGTTAGTGATACAAAGATGCAGACACTTGTTCACCCCTATTTAATTTCATTCACTGTGGAATATTTACGGGCATAAAAGATCAATGTTACTCCACTATTTGTGTATTTTGACACAAATTGAACAAACTGCTTTAATTAAAAACGTACTAAATACCTCTGGAGCATTCCTCCACATGTAATTACCAGAACGTCGCGACATATATAAAACATATATAACATCAATTAAAAAACGTATTCTGTAACGTTTTGCTATGTAAAACTAACAACATATTGCACCCACTAACATCGACACAACAATTTGTTCCCTGTCAGTATGAGGAATTTTAATTACTCATAATATTTTCTTTACGATAAAAACCGAATAGTCTGTAATTAATTAGGTAGGTAACATTCGAGCAAATTCCCGTTTCCTAACTCTCTGATTAAAGGCTATGCATAATTTAGTAAGAGTATAAGAAAACACTTCTAGCCAATATGCTTATGTTCGTGTGTTTTGATACTTAAATGCCACATGTCAGAGTAATTGTAGTCTGAATAACTTCTAGGATAAACTACTGTTGTTACAAATGACTTATTTTTATTTTAATATATGTATCGCACGTATTTCAGAAGACTCCAAAAGCATTTAAAACCATCAGATACTTACCGGGACAAAAACATGAAATACAGATTAAAGTTATTTATATAAATGAAAAGGTAGTAAAGTCATGCAGGCAAAGCCACATACAAGACGCAACCACCACTAAACATCGATAGACAGCATGTCACAAACACACACACACATACACACGCACGCACACACGCACGCACGCACGCACACATACACCACACACACACACACACATACACACACAAACACTGAACACAGAAAACACCAACAAACACACAAACACTAGAGACAAACATTCCAAACATGAACAAAAGCACAAGTACAAAGACAAGACAAACAAAAGTAAGGTTGACAAAGAGAGTACCGCCTTGGCACGGTCAGTAGCAAAATCACCATACGGTATTATGGGTCATGCAGGAAACACCACATATACATCCGCTCAAACAGCACCATGACAGGAAAGTACAGCAAATGTACATGTCTAAACACAAAAAGAGACACGTAAAGACAAAACAAACAAACAATGGTGGGAGATGGAAGTATCGCCTTTGAATGGTCAGTGACTATTGTTATTGGGGCTTTAAACAGGTTTATTTACGTCCAAACTCACAATTATTCAACCCTACCCTAAAAGAAAGTGTAAATAAACATATCCCATTTCCGACTAATCTACAACAACCGCAATGACAAATACAGTGGTAAATTGCATGTAGAACGAAACGAAAACATATGTATGTGAAACAAACTAGATCCACATATCGCTTGTGTACTCAATGGATGAGCTATAAACAAAGTAACTATACAAAATAATAAAGGATACGACAAAAACGAGTACAAAGATCCGACGTCCTCCTTTCGTTTGCCTTTTATTGTCATTATTGAAAAAAGGGCAGCGCGATTGCCAACTGTAAAAGGGTTGACTACTAGACATGCAGTATGATGTAGTACTATAGGATCATATCCCTTTTAATGCATTTCTTAACATATTTGATGAACAAAGTGTCCCCCTTCCGTTTCCGGATTTTAGAGGGTTTCTTATACACTTAACCCTAATCAAAATGTAAATGAAATATCATCTCAAATTTGGATCAGGTGAAAATCTGACAACTTCCTATTCAGAGTACCTCTTTTTCTCTTCGACCAAACTTTTGAGGAACTATTGAGAAAGTGACATGGCACAATCTAACACATTGTCAACCAACTTGGAACCTGATAATATGCTTTTAGAATTTCTTACACACCAAAGGCAATACGAGTTGAATAAAATATGTCCATTGCTCAGTTCATCGCTATAGCTTGCTATAAGGAAAAACATCTCGTCATTCGATGAGATGCCGAAGCGATCAATGACCGCTTGTGTTTCAGCTGAAATTGTAATGAATGGAAAAGTAGTAAAGTCAAGCAGGCAAAGCCACATGCAAGACGTAACCACCACCAAAACACCGATAGACAGCATGACACACACACATACACTCACACACTCACACACACACACAACCACATACCCAAACGCACACAAACACACACGAAATGAACACAGAAAACACCAAAAGACACACAAGAACCAGAGACAAACGTTCCACACATGAACAAATCACAAGCACAAAGACGCAAGGCAAACAAAAGGAAGGGTGACAAAGAGAGTACCGCCTTGGCACGGTCAGTAGCAAAAACACCAATGGGGGTTTAAACCGGTTTACGGACGTCCTAACCTCACACTTCTCTCAAAGTCACCCTAGCTTTACAAATATTGTAAATAAAGGTATCCCCGCTGGACTTACCCACAACATAGACGACGGTGTACACAGGACAACATGTAAAACATAGCATAATAACTGTGACAATCCGTCAAATATGTACTCAATGACTTTACTGAAGTCAGAGCACCTGCAGGTAAGCCATTAAGGGCACGACAGGGAAAAAGTAATACATGAGTCTGGTAAGCTCGACCTGTATCCAAGTTTAAGAGTATACCATCATAGAGTACTACCCTCGGCCTGTCATCGCGCAAGCAAAGAGGGAAGCGTAGCTACCGACTGTAAAAGGGTCGATAACCAAACATGCAATGCGTTGCAATATAATAGGATCATAACCTTTCTTTTTAAATGTTTTAATGCGTTTTATAAACAAATCATGAAAATGGATATGACCCCGAATTTTCCTAAGTTTGTAGATAACATCCCCATAAAATTCTGGTTGAGAAATGCCTTGTCGCATTAACGTCCGTAGATTGCAATTATATTTACTAATGAGAGGTAAATGAAGCCTTTTAGTCTGACTGTTTATAGTGCATAATTGGATTGTGGGCTACAAAGCTTAACCTTCATCTATCAGGCCAATGCCCTGGTAACACTATACCATCATCAGTATACACATGCGTTTCGTTTTGGATTGTATAGATATTTAATGGCGGTACGTTGACACGTCAAAAGTGGATGAAGAAAGTACACAAAGAGTAACGTCTTCATTGAACATCGTTAGTGCAATGGATGAAGTAATTTATCGTCGAGTGTCCTATTTTGACGCGGTCCTGTTTTGACGCATTGTTTCCTACCGCCTCGTTTTACTTTTTTCCGACTTCCGCTTACGTAACATTTTACTACACTGTTTACAAACACCGAAACTTGTGTCGGCTGTAAATATGTGGAAAATCCGTGATTCCATGGTAAGAATTTGTTGTTTTCATTTTCATGTAGCTAATATATGCATTTTCATGTAGCTAACATATGCATACATGATAATGCTCTTTTTGGCTTACATTATCCCTCGCACAAAAATATGCCCTCTTTCCTAAAGTAAATTTGACAGCTGCATCGGCATTTTCATTCAGTTGTAGTAACGGTCACGTGACTGTCATCTGTCTTCGTCACACTTATTATCATAAAATCATTGTGTTGAACACATGTACACGTTATATTTTTTATGTTTTATGCTTTTTTATTACAGAGCAAAGCATCCAGCTATAGATGTTTCTCCCCTAACTCCATGACAAACGCTCTTATTTATGTGAAAGAGACAAGAAAACCAGTCAGAAGAGTGGCCAGAGACTATGGGTTGCCACAGGCCTGTCTTAGCCACACATTATCTGACAGGGTTAACCCAGATGTAATCAAATCTGGACCACCACCACTGTCCAGTCTTGAAGAAGAGGCAAGGATTGCCAACCACTTAATTCATGCCAAGTTATGTAATGTAACTTTGTTAGGCTAAATCTCAACACACAGGATTGTGATATTTAATGAATGTGGGTACATTTGAAGTTACTAACTTTCACGCGATACATTGAAATATCTAAATGAACCTAATGTAACTAAGTAGACTATTTAATAGATCTGGATATATGCATATATTTAAAAAAAAAGGCATACGTTAAGAAGTAGATAGATATGAACTTTAAAAAAAGATAATTTAAATAAAAGGAAAACATTTATAAAAGAACATTAACTTCAAACTTTTTTCCTCTCTATTTTCAGATCAGAAGTTGTTAATAATGCAACAGACTTGGCCGTCAGCCATAAATAAAGAGATAGAAATCAGCTTTTGGGATTCAAGTGGTACAGGGGATTCATGTATAGATGGCCAAACATGAAGGTTTGACTGGGCTAAGTCTGAACAAATACTTCTATTTGTTCTTCCAGCTCACACCAGTCACATACTACAGCCGATGGAGATTCGAGATATAGCGCATGTTTTATTTACTTTTGCATTTAACCCTTAATGTGTGGGGACCGAATCTCTTTGAAAACAGTAAAGAACTTAAGGCCCAGTTTTAAAAGCACCCGAGGGAACCGTTTGATCTGGTTCTGCATCGTTTATCATAAAAACACATTTTAGTCAGCGATAAAATTGATACAACTTTTGTTTAACTAATATTCAGGAAGGGAGAGGACACGTTTAAGTATTCAGCAGAATAAAGATAATGTAGCATTGATTTGCCATTCACACACTTGATTCTTTAGCTGAAGGCAAGGCCATACACAATTATGTTCCATTTTTAACTTGGAATGCGTGCAAACGTCGTGTAAATTTTGCACACTGCTGTGAATTTAAAGTATTATCGTTGGCATATATGCTGCCTTATCATAAATGCCGACAGGAAAGATGTAGTAATCATTGAAGACGCCCTCTCAAATCCGGAAACAAAATTGTCGTACCATTTTCTACAATTACTCTGATTGCAGCTTTATCATTGTGTACACTAGCAAATAGGTGGATCCAGTTTGTTTCACTTAAACATGTTTTACATACAATTTAAAGTTGTATTTGCCACCGCGTTGTTGAAGATTAGTCCGAGGATGGAATAAGTGTGAGGTTAGGTGCCACGAAAGCGGTTAAAACACTCAATGACACTTGTTACTGACCTTCCTAGACGGTTATTTACTTTTACATATTTTACTGTGTTTTTTGTTTTCGTTATGGTGCTGTTAGTGCGACTTCTTCGTGTTTTATATGTGATGTTTCCTGTATTTAATAAAATCGGTGTCACTATTTGTTACCGAAACTTCAAGAACAAAATGCGTTAATGAAACTTTGTGCCCTCGCCAAATTTGTCGTTTTACCCTAAAGGATGACCTTGACCCTTGCCAAGTCACCCCGCAAAATGTGCAGCTTTATATGATACACATGCATGCCAAATATCATGTCTCTATCTGTACTTACTCAAAAGTTATGCCCAATGTTAAAGTTGTTGACAAACAGACAAACACATAGACATGGCAAGAACAATATACCCCCTCGATATGATCGGTGTGTGTGTGTGTGTGTGTGTGGGGGGGGGGGGGGTGCAGGCATAAAAGTATTTCAAATTCAGGCTTTAAAATAAGCACGATTCATATAACGATTAGGAAAATGCTGACGCTGCTGTTATGTAGATAATGCATGACAGAAATAGTAGAATACATTACTATAATATCCTTGCGTTCTAACAACCTAATTCACCTGAACATATAGTATGACTGTTTGCCTGAATGTTTTCCAAGCAAAAGGTTGGTCTACACGTAACGTGTTCTTGTTAAACAGTTGACACTGTCATTGGTGATAATGAGAATAAAGTGGAACGGATAAAATATCCCTTTCAAACGTCAGACAATAGTACGCATGCTTCATTATATAACAAGCTGGATGAACTCAGTGATGTCGGCTTGCTAGTAAACAAAATAAGCGCGAAGGGAATGGAAAAAAAATGCGGAAATATTATTTGGACAAACAAGGATAAAAACTATCCTTTGAACAATCTAAGCATCTCCCCTGGTGTCCCACATCTGTTTGTATAAGTATAACAGGCATCGTGATGCACTGTTGAACATTGTTCACCTTTCGTTTATTAAGAACATATGTAATGCTAATGTAACACATACTTTGAATGCACGTGCTGGAACCATTGAGTTTTATGTATCCTGAAATATTATTATCGTCAACACCTTAATTAGGATGGTTTTACCAGCCATCAGACTAAATCTGTTTTTTCTTTAACATGGACAACCATGAAACAGTCATTTAGTGAACGTATGAAAGGGATACCATTTCGCTGAAATAAATCTCATTAATGCTGATCTAAATGATCAACACCAAACACGCCACAGACATGATCGCTTTGCGTATAGCAAATCGATTGGGATCCCAATCCATTTTCGCTTGTGCATTTGCCAAAGGTTATAATAACTGCTGAGAAAGAGAACATTACCCAAAACAATAGCGAAAACAAAAAACACTAATAACCATTAACCTGCTTGAAGAAATTATGATTGTTACACTATTTTTCATCAAATACATTTTCAAAAGCTTAACCTGTTTGTTTCGCCACAGGCACCCATTGTGTCAAAAAGTCTGGATCCGAGCTATTACTCGGTGTCTCGTCTGGATCCAGACTGTTGCGTAGAAAAATACTCAACTGTCTGCAGTATACTAAATGTTTAACAGTCAAGACATTTAGTCAGTGAATATGGTTTATGCTTAAACGAAAACTAATATATGATTAAGTATTATATTTAACCAGCCATACTTATTTCTTATGTTTCGACAAAGAAATCGGACACCTCACATAACACCCAAGAATCCAAAATGTCAAATGCGAGCTTAAAAGGGCAGCATCCACACATTCAGAAAGAATGCATGAAAACAGTATGTCTGCATTCAAGTCATGAAACTGTTATTAGCAAAATACAGTTTTATTGTTGTATTAACCCTTAAGTCTTCTGTTGTCTACCGTACACTTGTCCCAAACAGCACCATGGGACCTATCCATTTGACATATGCAAAGAGTGATATCGCAAAGAATGTATCGGTATAAAGCATTAACACATTGTCCTTTATTGACGCATTTTTGCGCATCTATAGAAGTCACTTTATGAAATCATTGTGATAAATAGAGCATTTGCTCCCATAGGAGCAAATGCTCTATTTATCACAATGGTTTCAAACTACAAAATTCTAAATATTTCATTTCCTCTAGTTAATGCTCCTTTTCGGTAGATACATTCAAAGAGGTTGGGTCTAATATAGCACATGGAGAGAATGAGTTAACGTCCATGGGTTCAACAAGCAGTATTGACCCTGAGGCTCCCTCTGATCGGCACTAAGATCGTTAACCGATAGGATCGCAGGAGCTAAAGGGCTAACGCAACATTAAATCTTCAAAGTATAACGTTACAAAAGTATTTCTCGTTTATGGCATTTATCGTTGCTTCAAAATATTAAGGATAGTATATTATCAACACCAGTGTGGGTGATATATCCGGATAAAAAAACCTCGTAACTTTATTTAATAAGACCGTAAGTACATTTACTGTATGTATGGATATTAAAATGTGGGACGCACATAGTTTTACTATTGTTTTATTATGTAGTATAATTTAATCTAAAATTAGTAACCACATGTTAGATGTCTTGAACATGAATACTTATGTCTGTGTGGGTTGCTGGGATTTTCAGCATTTATTTCACTAGTAAAATGATATCCAACATGATAATGTTTGTCTATTAAATTCTACTGGGTGCGTGAGCAGTGTTGCACTTTCAATTACTGCTCATGAACAGACTCAATAAAACCGAGTCTGCAATTTTCTCTTTTTGTGTTGCAATTTTTGCTTTCGAGGGATCACCACCCTTCAGAATTTATAATCTTCACAACAGCAGGTGTTAAGTGCTTGTGTGGCGGCCGTGAAACGTCGCCCCGTACTTCATTCTCAGTGTTGTTATACCTTCTGATCCTTCGAGATCATGAATTTCAGTACTTCTTGTTCTGAAAATTGAATACCGCTTAAGCCGGTGCTAGGGGGCGTGAGCAGTGTTGCACTTTCAATTACTGCTCATGAACAGACTCAATAAAACCGAGTCTGCAATTTTCTCTTTTTGTGTTGCAATTTTTGCTTTCGAGGGATCACCACCCTTCAGAATTTATTATATTTTATAATTACAATATTTGTAAATATAAATTATATATAAAATTAGTTTTACAAGGATTGGAAGAGGCTAAAACACGTTTTTATTCTACAATACTAATATAGAATTAGCCCAATATCAAGATATAATAGAACAAATATGAGTCATGCAGGAACCACCTACAGATCAAACAGCCGCTCGAACAGCACCACAAGAAAAGACAGCAAATATTCATATAATATACAGTAGAACCCTTATAATGCGACCACTTAATGAATAAACACGGTTGTCATTAAAAGCAGGTGGTTGCCTAATGCAGGGCAAAAGTAATGCAGAAAGATCCTCTAGGAGCTTTCTGCATTAATTGTGTCCTGCATTAAGCTACCACCTGCATCTAGCACCCAGAATTATACCTTTTTAGGTGGTCGCATTAGCGGGGTTTTACTGTAATGTCAAGATATAATGACGAATTGTACTACATGTTGGGAGTGTTTGTACAGAACGTTTACATATATCAATTTCACTTAAATAATCCAAAAGTGCTCCTTGGTGATATTAACGACGTGTAAAAATAGTTTCCTAAGCACAAACATACCTATAATTATGAAAAATGGACTGTTTATTTTTTATTTCGTGTACAATTTGTTTCCTACTGTCGTCATGTTCAACGTCCACCTTGTCTCTGAAGGTTAGCTTGTTTCATAGTTTAATTGAACGGTGTATGGCGTTACTGAGTGGGTTTGTAGCTTTTGTGAAATTTCGTATTACAGGCGTTGTTACCAATTGTATATCGAATACATATAATAGTACATATCACCTTAATTTAAACCTTTCCTTCATATAAACGCCTTTTCACGCATCAGCAATCATAGTAGACCAAGATCAGACGGCTCCTACATGATAATGGTACATGATAGGTCTGATTCTTTAGTGTCTAAATGGCTACAGCGGTCCACCTTCCATATTTCATTTTAACTATTTTGTCCATGATTATTCAGTGGGTACTGAAAGTTTGAATATATATAGAACAGGGGAAAAGTTAAAAGAACGATATTAGATATGAGAGTTAAAAATTGTCCTGTCTAAAATGTTCAATCTCTTACTAATGCAAATGTAGTAAAGACACACACAAGACGCAACATAGATCAAAAGCATGTAATACACAACAACAACACACACATGGCGACACACATACACACGCACGATATTAAATTGTTAACTCTTTCGGCGCCAATTTCGCCTGTTGGCACCATTGAAAACAGTGCAGTCCCAGGTCAGATGCCGCCTTTTCAAGGCGGCATCTGACCTGGGACTACACTATTTCTGTATTAATTTAACCCAAGCATACAGGTTTATAAAAACAAATGTTTTACTAATATACCTTTATCATTTAGTTTAGAATTATATTTAATATGAAATTATTATTGCAGACGACACTGTTAAATTTGGCGCCAACAGAGTTATTTGGAAAAGTAGTAAAGTCAAGCAGGCAAAGCCACATGCAAGACGCAACCACCACCAAAACACCGACAGACAGCATGACATACACACACACACAACCACACACCCAAACGCACACACACACACACGAAATGAACACAGAAAACACCAAAAGATACACAAGAACCAGAGACAAACGCTCCACACATGAACAAATTACAAGCACAAAGACGCAAGGCAAACAAAAGGAAGGATGACAAAGAGAGTATGAACAAACGCAGAATTACAAAGACACGAAACGGTCAGTGGCAACACCTCCACTTGGAGTTAAAACCGGTTTATGGACGGCCTAAGATCAAGACGGTACCGGATTTGAAAGACAAATTCTGGTGATACCCATTTGATTAATGATAAACTATAAGTTATATCTGTAGCAATGGATATGTATATTAGCATATTACAATTTGCTAAAGGTTGGGTTGTGTTGATGGATATGCTTGCTTTGTGTATATACCACGGTTGTGTCGTGTCGAGATGCATGTTCAGGGTTACTTGCTATGAATACACACCACACTATGTTTGGACCACATATTACTTGTATGCAAAGTGGGTAGATGTGTGTGGGAATGATTATAAGCCATTGCGACGCTTCAAAGAGGTAACATAATGTTAAGTAGACGCTGATGCTACAGTAATAATACTACCATGGATATTCAGGCGTGAATGGATATTCAGGCGTGAATGGAGCAGTGGCTGGTTTGCATTATCGTCGCTGAAACAATGCCATACCTTCATGTGTTCCTATTTAGAAAACGATATTAACCCAATTATGATAACTGGTTTTTACACGTGGTTGCATTGGACAAGACGCGTATGTCGTAAGAATTGCGTATACCAATGTATTTACACAGATGTAACTTATTGGTTAACATTAACCCAATGGTCACTAGTATCTGTCTTTAAAATCCGGTACCGTTTTAACAAATCGTTACATCCTAGAGTATGGGATGAAGAAGAGGTTAAACATCGCATTAACTATGTATAGGATAGAATTGCTTACTGGGCTATTTGCACATTAAATTACATCGTTTGTTTTGCTCTTATATTGGTATGCAAATGAAATCGTTACGCCGGTGGCCCAAAACGAGTTCCACCTTAAAGGCGAACTAATATCCACTGGACTTAAATGCGAACAAACTGGTGGCAGGTAAGGCGAACGGAAGAAAAAAACAGCTGATAAATATAAGAATGTCTAGCAGGTACTGTTTTACACAGGATAATGCTCAATGCAGACGTAACAAGTTAGAGAATGTTCTGATCGGGAGGTAAAAAGGAACGACTTGGCCGAGTCCCCGATGTAAAAGTTAAAAAATGAGTCGTGCAGGAAACACCACATATAGAACAGTCCGAACAGCAACACAAGGAAACAGCAAATGTACATAACTATAAAAACATCAAGAGACGCACAAAGAAAGACAAAACAAACATACAATAGGGGGAAGATGGAAGTACCGCCTTGGAACGGTCAGTGACAAAAATCACTGGGGGGTTAAACCGGTTTATGGGCGCCCAACCTCACACTTATTCCATCCCCAACCTAAAAGACAAACAGTGTAAATAAACGAATCCCCTCTCCGACTAATCTACAACAACCGCGATGGCAAATACAGTGGTAAACTGCATGTATAACGAAAACATTTAAGTGAACAAACTGTATCCACCTATCGCTGGTGTACCCAATGATTGAGTTGAAAACAGAGTAACTGTAGAAAAGTAATAAAGGGTACGACAAAAACGAAATAGTACAGACATCCGACGTTCTCTTTCCGTTTCTGGATTTAAGAGGTCGCCTTCATAGAGTACTAAACCTGTCTTGTCGGCGTAAATGCAAAGAGACCAGCGTAAAAGGGTATGACAACCAAACATGCAGTATGTTGTAGTACTACAGGATCATATCCCTTTTTAATGATTTTTTTAACATATTTGATGAACAAAGTGAGAAAATGGGTATGTCCAATAATTTTACGAAGTTTGTAAATCACATCACCATAAAATTCAGGATGTGAAATACTGTGTCGCAGAAGCGCCTTGAGATTACATTGGTACTTGCCAATAAGCGAGAGATTTCGATAGTAAAATTTAGAGAAAGTTTTTCTTAGTTTATGGTATCTATATACTTGCTTAAGCAGTTTTTCAGTTAAAATGAGATTTCGACTGTTAAAATCGTCAATAGATGAACAAGCTCTAGCAAAACGAATAGAATTCTGTTAGTGATACAAAGATGCAGACAATGTCTCACCTCTTATTGATTTCATTCACTGTGGGATATTTACGGACATAAGGGAATGATGTTACTCTATTTTATGTAATGTTGTCCTGAACTTAACAAAATGCTTTAAAAGTATTCCTCCACATGTGAATAACTGAACGTCGCGACATGTATAAAATGTTGTTAAAACAACGTAAAAACCAATACAAAGAAACAAACGTAATGTATAACGTTTTCTATGTAAAACTAACAATATATTGCACACACTAACAGAGAGCTAACAATTTGTTCCCTGTCGGTATGAGGCAGCAGAAAAAAGGCTTCTAGCCAATATGATTGTGTTCGTGTATTTTGATATTCAAATGTCACATGTCAGGGTAATTGTAGTCTGGATAATCTCCAGGAAAACCTATTTTTGTTAGAAAGTAACATTTTATTATCATACAGTAGGAACATTTATTTAAAAAGACTCTAAAAAGCATGGTAGTCCATCAGATATTAAGATAAATAAGATGGAATACAAATTAAAGGTGTTTATACAAAGTAATACACTTAACCTTTTACCAACTGTAAATGAAATGTCATTTCAATCTGGTGCAAATGTGACTACTTCCTACTCTGACTACTTAATTTTGTCTATTCAGCTAAGCTTTTGAGGAACTACTGAAAAAGTGGAATATCACAATCTAACAAATTGTCAAACAAATGTTTATTTCATTCAGCTGTTGTAGGGTAAGTTTAACAAAATTAAATGACAGCGGAATCTTGCTGATCGATTATACCGGTTCAACGTAACAGTATGGAATATCCCATGGGTGTTTAACCCTTTCCCTCTGATGAGGGTATATTCTGTTTTCTTATAGAATTTCAAAGATCTGTATCTTTACTTTCTAAAATAGCTACAATATTCTACCTTCCATGTTTCATTTTAACTACTTTTCCATGAATATTCACTAGGTATTAAAATTCGTAATAAACATAGAACAGGGAAAGGGCTAATTATAGAGTCCATTTAAAACGTGTTTGGCGGCCATCGTATTACAAACAGTGCAGGCCCTGATCAGAGGGCTCCTCTAGGAGCCCTCGGATCTGGGTTTACAGTTTGCAAATGACAGTATACGCATGGCCATCTAATCAGTCAATCTTGACCCCGTTGTAAAAAAAGGCTTGCTCAAATTTTGGTCTGGCGTAATCTTTTATTACACATTATACGCTGCTTCTCATCTGGAGCCAATCTGTTGTAACAAAAAACAATTTCTGCACTAAAACGTGTCTACATGCATCAGCGAATCCAACAGGTTTACCCACTCTTGTAGATAGGAGTGAGGATACATCAGCTCTTCAGGTGCAATCGTATCTTTATAACCTTCCTTTTTGCTCTGCATTTAACTTTCAACTTACCGTGTTTTCATAGTGTTTAGTTCATTTTTCTAATCTGTGTTGTATTTATTCAGAATTACTTCATAACACTATATAACGGTTATAAATGTTGGAAATAGTGGCATTATGCATACTTATTAGATGAAGTTTAATACTGGCACACGGACACAATCCTTTATGAGCATGCCATGGATTAATAAGTGAGATCTATGTAGTTCCTCATACATACAGAGTAGACATTGGCCTTGCGGTTCTCACAGGAACCGTCTAATTTGGTTTACATGATTCGCAAAAACACATTGTAAAAGGTGTAACTATAAAATAAAAGATAACGGTATTATATCATCTAAGTGTCGTTTTACTCTGAAAATCTGCTCTGTAATATATACACTAAATACTCGATTATTTAAACATTAAAACAAGTCTCATTATTTGTCTTTAAGACAGTTGGCAACTTCATGCAGGGTAAACGTCATACAGAAAACTCCTGAAGGAGCTTTCTGTATGACTTTCACTCTGTATTTAACAGTCATCTTCCCGAAAAGAATGTATGACTTCATGATTACTAATATTTCGGAGTATCGAATTTTTACCACAGTTCTAAGATTTATCTGTATTTTCATCTTACAAATGATTTCAAGTACAGTTTTATACTCGTGATGCCATTGCCTTTAATTCTAGGTACTCAACACTAGTTACCAATGTCACAGAAAAGCAAATAATCTGTCCCCCTAATGACCATTTATGCATAAATTATGTAATGTATAATGATCTCTTTAATCCCATAAGCAAAAAACATAGCAGACCCTAATTAGATTGCTCCTACAGGATCTGTCTGATTCGAATCTACTCTATTTACAAAGGCGTGTTCAGGCGTCTATGTGAGGGAAGGTGTTAATATTTCATTTGGCATTGTCGAAATCCTCTGTGTCGAAATCTGCTGTGTACGATCGACATGCTACTGTTGGCTCTCTTGTCCCGGACACATGTGCCTATAGTGCTAACAGCAGGATTGACTGTGGACGAGAATGTTCAAGACCTTGGTGCCATGCATTTTATTACCATAAGGCATCAAAGAGTTGCACTCGTAACTAAATACAATTATATAGACTTCGTCCATAACTTCGTCTTCATCTTTGTCTGTTTCTTTCCATAAAACACGGTTTGAAAAAGGGAACATTTTCAATGGAAACAGTTAACACACCAATATCAACGCAGAGTATTCGTTCGTTACTCTCACATACACCTCTGCGATGGGTTAATTGACAAGAATCTTGGCAAAACCAATAGTTCGTGTCATCTGTGTCGATAGGTTATATCAAAATAGCCAAAATCAAGAATAAATAGTCTTTATTTTGTTATAAAACTAGTCAGAGGGTTAAATGTTAGAGAATATTGATGATCTAATTTCATGCCGCTTTATGGATGCGATTATTGCGCATATATATAAAAATGGTATGTATGAAACAAAATCAAGTTTAGACTTTTTTGGATTGGCCGTATTAGCGAGACTTTACTCTACTAAAGGTATGATCATAAATTATTACATGCGACGATCGCAACTGGAAGTCGCTTGTTAGAAATCACGATAGTTCTAGACCTTCCTTTGAGAGAGAGGGGAGAGAAAGAGAGAGAGAGAGAGAGGGGGGGAGAGGGAGAGAGAGAGAGCGTGATACAGAAAGACAGAGAGAGGCATACATACAGACACAGACATACAGACAGATAGAGAGAAAGACAGAGAGAGAGAGAGAGAGAGAGGGAGAGACAGTGTGAGAGACAGAGGCAGAGAGACAGAAAGAGTTACAGACAGAGAGATGGAGAGAGAGAGACAGAGAAACCGACTGTTAAGAACTAATGATGAGGATCCTATATTTCATTTGAGCTATCGCATAATATAAAGTGCGTTTGTTAAGATAACAAAAATCACTTCACATTATTTATTTCTATTTCTACATATGCATGTATAACAAAACACTATATATAAATAATACACAAATGTTCCATAAATCACATTGAAGAGGAAATAAAGAGTTCGTAAACAGTTGCTCTATACTTGTGCAAATTACGACTCCCATGCACATTGACATTACATTCTTCTTGAGCTATTGGTCTGTCTGAACCCAGTTATAACAGGGCTACTAGTTCAATTTACAGTTTTTCCAAAGAATCTTAGCACTATATGGATCAGTCATCCGAATATGTTTAACCATATTCAATGTATCATTATGTATTATTTATTTTTAACACAAGATATATGTGTTTCCTACAAAAACATATTCAATTAAAATCTTCGTTGACATATTTTTAAATATTCTAGATGGCGATTGTAATGAATTATCGATATGGTTATTCCACTGTTTTTTTAGTTCAAAGTTACTGCTTAACGCTTATGTGATTCAAGAACTTGAATGCTCTTGTCCTAAAGAATAAGATCGGATGCATCTTATTCATACAAAGTCAACGCACCCTTGCTTCAAGTTTATTGGGATTAAACCTAATACACCGTTGTGCACTGTACGGAATCTTACTATATAAACCTCAATGAAAGTCTGACAAAACATAATACTCTAAGAATACCAATCTGTAAGAATAAATGGTTACATGTATATTTAACTATGTCTAAACATCAAAATAAAAATTGAAAGCAATATTTTCATTCCAAACGTAATGTGTCTACCTTCAACAACACAAACAGAAATATGATATAAAATTAGTCACGACAGTATTCAACGTATCTGTAAATGGCTTAGACAAAGCAGCGGAAAGGCGTAGCGCGAATGGGGGAGATGCGTCTATGACCTAAACAATATAAACGACAGGTTGGGGCCAGAGAAGATGCTTATATACATAGTGTCTGATCTAGTTCTAACCTGTTGTAAACTATGGACGGTACAGCGTGCTGGACGTGGGTGACGTATATTGGAAATATATAAATATCAGCTTTAACATAGTTCGATTAGTTCTATTGTGTTCTTCTGTTGGGCATACTATACTCTAACGAGTTAATATTTATTCATTTGAAGTTTTCGGTAGCTAACACTATTCATATGCATTTCTAATAGCCACACAATATATACGTAATACGTAGAAGCTGAACCGAACAATATCGGTATTTATAACCATTTCAGGTGGATTGCTGCTTAAGGCAGGGTGAAAGTGATGCAGAATGGTCCCCTAGGAACTTTCCGCATATCGTTCACCGTGCATTAAGTTTCTAGGTGTCTTAAAAGATGGCATTATTTCTGTTTAGAGATATCTTTATTGTAAACGTTTATATGTAAGATTACAAACAAAATTATGAGCATTTAAAATCGTCCCGATATCATATTTTCGTCTGTACTGCTGACAGTTTTCTAGTGCTCTTTTCTTTGTAAAGTTGGTCAAACACCGTAGTCTCGCTAAAACACTCACAGAAGTATCTCTGAATCTATATTTGTGCCATAGTGTCTGCGCTTGCTACAGGGACTGTGTCTGCGCTTGCTACAGGGGTTGTGTCTACTGGTCTGCCTTGGCTGTTTTGTCAATCTGGCGACCAAGTATCGACCATCTCAAATGACGGATCAACACTCACTTTCCGAGTTATCATAGCCCAAGTATTACAGCCAGATACACGGGGTACCTGCATAAATACAGGATAGAGACTTATGAAGATCGATACAGGGGAGAAACAGGCGCTCGTAGCACATGTGCTTTCAACCTGTCCAGGTACATGTATATCATATTATTGACACTCGATATACATGTACGAGAATAAGGAAGTATTTGACCGGATTTGGCACAATGGCAATAGGAACGGTATTCAATTATGCCTTGAATAAACCCCTAACGATATCGATATTATAGAAGAAAATCGATGCTGATTAGTAATAATTGAGGTGCAGGCTACGGCGGGGTCTTATTTATGTTGTCTGATAAATCCATTACCGTTATTACTAGGAGTGCAACACAGAATGTTTGATACTTTGTCTAGATAGTAAGCAAATATATATTTCAACTTTTCGTGAAATCCTTGTTTTAAAACGTTTAAAACATATTTTATTTCAGACTTTTTAGGCTATGATTACTGGATTACCGGTCATAAAAATGATACAAATGAATGTGAATACGCCATCATGCCAATGAACAAAACACATATGTGGACCGCTAATGCATCTGACGTTTCAGACATTAACAGCTGTGTACGTATGCGTCATCATAAAGGCTATCGCTGCCGCCTTTAGCTCAAACACTTCTAGTAGTGCTTTTAACCCTTTTTCTTTATGTAAGTGCATTTTGACGCATCTGCAAACAGAGTAGACCCAAATCAGACGGCTCCTTTAGGATATCAAGCAATGTTCAACATTGTCCACCCTTGATCAGACGTCGCATAGGAGAATAATAGTATGTCATGGCTCATATGCCGATATAATAGTATTAATTAAGATTTTGAAACTAAATATTAGCTTAACCACGCAGATGTGTGCAATCTAATAAAGTGGCTAATGCATACATGTAATGTACACAAGGGAAGGGTTGACAAAACGAAATTACGAAATGTTACTTTGCTGTTTCCTTGTGTTGCTGTTCGGGCGACTGTTTGTTCTGTATGTGGTGTTTCCTGCATGACTCATTTTTGTACTTTTTTTCAACCATGAACAAGTTTCTATAAAGCTTATAATTCTGAAGTATGTGTGTCACAGTAGAATTCGCTTTAACGGTCTCCTAAATGAAGACTAATTCTGGTATTTAATGTGAAGTTGGTAGTTTTATGCTGTACATATAGTATGCAGATTATTCTCTTTACTTGCTACCTTTCATTCGATCTATATTCCTGCAGCCATGTTGATTTCTTTAGAGAGTTTCTACTCTACTGTATATTCGTTCTAGTACTCTCAGAACAGTTGAAAACGATAACATTTAAATGAATACTGAACGCACTCGTAACTGCTTTAAGACCGGATGAACGTTTAATTGCACATTTACCAACTGTTCAAAGTAAATGAAGCATATCCTTCGAAAGCAAAAGTAGCAATGTGAAAGGAGAACATTGCAGACTCATTCTTATCGAGTCTGTTCATGGGTAGTAATTAAAAGCTTCAGCAGTGTTCAATGTTCAAAACTAATAACATCAAAACTAATAATCCCGAAGGAAGAGCAAATATAACACTGAGTCTGCAAACATTCCTTATCCAGCTAAGTAGTCGATTCATTTGGCGTCTCATCGGGATTCAGATAGTCTGACACTAGTTATGGCTTTATAACGAATTAAAAACAATTCTACAAACATGCAATAGACAACAAGTTTGACACACGAACGTCATTAGGCGGCGAAAGGGTTAAGCACTCGTCATGAATCAAACGCAGTTTGAATAAGGCTTTTCCGATCCGATTACAAACGCAGGAGTAATTTGTTTTTGCACAATCGAGCGCTTCGCGTCTACTACTATGTTTCGGTAGTATGGTCAGCTTGCTGTTCATTCCAGTTTGTCAAGGGTCACTATCCTTGAATCATTTTTCTACTGTTGTTTTCTGTTGAAATTAAACATGTAACAATTACGGTGTACATTTATGTTGTAACGTTTCAATTAATGCCTCTACTGACAAAATGTTGAAAGGACAATGTCAACATTGCCAGTACAAGGATCTGTAGACTTATATTAGTTCAGCTCTTTATGCAATACTATTGGGTGTCATTAATGCATTATACTGTCCCTATTGACACGGTGCTGATAAATTAAAATGTCCTGAACCACACTACGTGTACTGTAAACAGCAGCACGTTAAATACTAATTGGCTGGTTATGCACACAACCATTCGAGATATATGTGAGGTTTGATTTGCTAATGCAATTAACCTTTAACCCTTTCCATGTTCTATATTCATATAAGAAATGAAATCATGAATATTCATTAGCTGAAGTTTAATAGTGTAAACTTGTCAATGAAATGCTTTGCTTTGACAAAACTATAGAACCAGATCTATATCATATCAAAACAAAACAGACTCTTATGGTTGTGATAGTTCGGTGGTTCTACCTTGGTGTTTTTCTTTGCACAGATCATTCCAATTTGTTCCGTGAACAGAAGAATCTCTTGGCATCGTGATATGACTGAAATACTGTCAAAACGATGTAAAACACGTTAGAAAACCAAAATCAAAGACTTTGATCTGGGTCTACTCTGTTTGAAAATGCGTCTATATCAAAGAAAGGATTGATGTGTTATATCCGAGTACATACGATCTTTTTCAGATTTTCAGAATATATGTACTTCACAACAGCAGGTGTTAAGTGCTTGTGTGGCGGCCGTAAAAAGTCGCCCCGTACTTCATGTTATTAGTTTTGAAAATTGAATACTGCTTAAGCCGGTGCTAGGGGACGTGAGTAGTGCTGCACTTTAAATTACTACTCATGAACAGACTCAATAAAACCGAGTCTGCATTTTTCTCTTTTGGCATTTCTACTTTTGCTTTCCAAGGATCACCCATTTTCAGAATATTTGTAAACAGTCTAGTCTAATATTAAAGATCTCCTGAGGCCTGCACCGTTTGTCATAAATGTCATTTGCGTCGGTGATCAAATTTGATACATTTTGCATCTAATATTCAGAAAACAAAGTGCCAGTTTTAATTATTCAAGACATTACAGCTTATGTAGAAGAGGTTTGTCATTCACATAATTGCGTCTTTAGCTAAAGGCAAAGTCATACACAAGTATACTTCATTTTCACTTGACATATCCTTTATCTCTGACAATGTGTCCCTCACGCGCAAACATCATGCTAACATTACAGAATGATGCTGCTTGTTTGACGTTTGTGCTTGGGTAAAGCTAGAATAGGATACAGTTTATAGACACTAGGCTATAGTCTATTTATATCATTTAACTGTTTTGAAAAACATATTTGGTTGCGAGTATTTAACTATAGGCACTGGTCATTAAACGATAATAGGCATTCAAACGACGTTTGAATACACATGATGATGGAGTCTCCCGTCGCCTCGACGGATGAGTATGTAAACATGTAGTTAGCTGGTATGCTTCATCATGTGGGAGTGGTGTCATATCTGTGATGAACACCGTCTCCCGCATATGCTGCATGGGAAAGCACCTCCAGTGTGGTGCCATTCTTACGCTGCTCTCTTTTTGCCTAGATTTTAGACGTCCTGTTGGCCTCAAAGATCTTGGGTCCCTTGCTGCAAAACTGTCTCCAAAGGGACCTATCCTGGGTCAGAGCTTCCCATGATGAAGTATCTATACCACAGAATGTCAGGTTGCTGTTAAGAAATCTCTGTAACATTTACAGGGACGTCCAATGTCACGGTGGCCTTCCTGAAGTTGACCATACAGCAGCATTTTTGGGATCCTGCTGTCGTTCATACGTACAACATGGACTGTCCAACGGAGCTGACTTTAAATGAGAAGTATTCAATGCTTGACATCCTGCATTTCTCCAGAACTTGTAGGTTGGTGACATTGTCTTGCCATTTGATGTTGCAGATTTGTCTTATGCATCTTTGGTGAAATTGTTCAAGCTGCCATATGTGGTGACGATACATGGTTCATGTTTCACGGTAATAAAGTAGAGTAGATAGTACAACAGATCTGTAGACAGCTATCTTTGTGCAAAGTTTGATGTCGTGATCTTTCCATAGCCGTTTGCTTAGCCTACCAAATGCAGGACTGACCTTCGCAATACGTGTTGTAATCTCAGCATATATGGAGCAATTGCTGCTAATGGTACTGTCCAGGTAGCAGAAGTTCTCAACCGTCAGGATTTCAGTACCTTCTATCATGATAGTGGGAGGAACAGGAGTCCCCTGAGACGTGGGTATTGTCTGAAACATCGATTCTGTCTTGCCTAGACTGATTGTGAGGCCAAGCAGTTGCAAATCTGCTCATGATGTGTTGCATATCTTCATGAGAGTGAGCACCAAGAGCACATTCGTTTGCAAACAGAAACTCTCTAAGTAAGGTAACAAACACATTGGATTTGGCCTGAAGTCTGAAGTTGAAAAGTTTGCCGTCTGTTCGAAATTTGATGTAGATTCCATGGTCACAATCCTTGTATGCACCAGTTAGCATGGCTGCAAACAGGATGGAAAACTATATGTTCAAGCACACAATCTTGTTTCACCACATTTACCACTGGAAATGGTTCTGATGTATCTCCATTTTCCTGGACTCTGACCTTCATGCCATCATGAAAAGATGCAATAAGGACGACAAGTTTCTCTGAACAGCCAAATCTACACAGGATTTTCCACAGCCCATAACGATTTACTGTGTCAAATGCTTTGGTGAGATCTACAAATACAAAGTATTATGCTCACGACACTTCTCTTGCAACTGACGGACTGCAAAAACCATACCAGCTGTTCCTCTGCCAACTCGGAAGCCACACTGGGACTCCGGTATCATTTTGTCTGTAACATGGTCTTTGAGACTGTTCAGTATTACTCTGGCAAATACCTTTCCTGTAATGCAAAGTAATGAGATACCTCGATGGTTATCGCAGACAGTCTTGTCACCTTTTCTTTCGTAGATGTGCACAATGGACGCATCTTTGAAATCTTGAGGAACCCAACCTTTTTTGCCAGATCAGTTGAAACAGATCGGTTAGTCTTTCTGTAAGTGTCTCGCCTCCAAGTTTGAGGATGTCTGCCTTGATTTCATCTGCTCCCGGTGATTTTCCAGATGTTGTCAGCTTCAAGGCTTTAAGGACATCTTCCGTGGTGGGGAGAGCAGCTAGAGCTACATTCTCTGTACAGTGTGGAAGAGATGAGATTGCTTCTTCTGAGATGGCAGATTCCTTATTTAAGAGGGTTTGGAAATGTTCTGCCCAGCGATTTAGGATTTCGTTGATGTCTGTGAGGAGAGCTTGGTTCAAATCCTTGACTGGTGTTGCGCCTGTTGACCTTGGACCAAACACAGCACGGAGACCGTCATGAAAATATTTCATGTCATGGGCATCAGTAGCAGTTGGTCGGTCTTCCGATTTCTTCTCCCACCAGGCATTCTTCGTATCACGCAGCCTCCGTTGAACAAATTGTTTGGCTTGGTGGTATGTATCCTTTTTTTTTGCTGGTTTGACTTTGTAGTAAGGTGCTCCTGATTTCTTCTGTGCAGTGCATATAGGAGTACTTGGATCTCTTGGTTGTTCTCATCGAACCAGTCCCTGTGACTACGTTGGGAATGACTAAGAGTCTCTGCAGCAGCAATATAAACATTTTTGAAGGTGAGCCAATCCTCATCAACACTTCCATTAGAAGAGCTTCCTGAATGTTCTGCTGTAGCACGTCTAAATTGGGAGGCAGCTTTGAGATGTTAAGCTTATTTACATTTATCATATAGTCAAGCAGGTGCCACTGTTTGGAGCGGGGATGCATCCAGGTGTTTTGAATTTGTTTGCTTGTTGGAAGAGCGTGTTGGTTACTGTTAGTTCATGCTGAGAGCACATTGTCAGGAGCAAAATACCACTGAAGCTGCACTTGCCAGTTCCATTGCGGCCTATGACCTTAGACCAAGTGAAATAGTCGGTACCAACCCGTGCGTTGAAGTCTACAAGGATGATTAACTTGTCTTTCCTGTCAACATTTGACATGGGACGATTGAGGTCTTCATAGAAGGCCTTCTTGATGTCATCTGGATTGGTCATAGTTGAGGCATATCAGCGAATGACTGTGGCAAAGGTGCCCCTGGAGAGCCGGAGTGACATCAGTCTATCGTTGATTCCTAAAGGAAGGCTGTCGTGATGTCTTGCCAGTTCGATACGGACAGCAAAGCCAACACCATACGTTCTTGGGTCACCCTCAGGCTTTCCAATGCAAAAGAAGGTGTACACACCGCCGACTTCTTCCAGCAAACCTTGTTTCACTAAGCCCCGCCATGTCAATTTGATAAAGGTCCAGCATTCTTGATACTAAGGCTGTACGTCGTTCAGATCTGTCACTTCTATCAAGCAGCGTTCGTAAATTCCATGCACCACGTTGGTTCTTTGTGTTTTTAACTTTCGACCGCAAAATTGGATGACCAAGTAGGTGCGGTTTCCTGCTAGGTACAGTTTTGGAGCAGGCAATGTTTATGGATCCTTTTATCTCCCCTTCCCCATGTGGGGAGAGCAGTGCTGTCCCTGAAGAGCGCTGCCTGCTCTGCCGCTGTAGGAGGATACGGGCACCGCACAACTGCCCCGTGTGCGGTGGACGACCATCAACCCTACAGCCGCCCATGTGCAGAGCTAAAGACTTCCAGCATCACCATATGCCTGTCTCCGTCACCACTTCTCCATCGCCACATGACTTCGAAAGGTAAATCTCGGCTTGTCTAGTTCCGTTTGCATGACCAGCACTAAGATATTTTTAAGGTGAAAAGAGGTCGTGCAGTACTCGTACCACCATCTCGCCATCCAACACCAAAGTGCCACGGGTGCAGAGACTGCCACATTTGGAACAGCGCTGGTAGGTGCAGGTTTTACGTCGGAGTTGCCATCTCCTAGACGGATTGCCAGTGGGTCTCGCATGCCGCACGTCTGGGGGCAGACTTCCTCCGTGTCCCTTACAGTTTCGCCTGAGGCCGCAAGGTGCTCAGTTGACATGTCTCGCCACGAAAAGGGCTTGACCATGGATAGGCTATGTACGGTAGGGAAGACTAACGGAATCGGCTCCGTTCTCGCCTAGAACTAGGCCATTCAGCGACAGAGGCTGAAAGAGGAAGGTGACAAGCCCACAGCACACAGCGTACCACACTTGACGCATCCATGAACCATTTGACACACATGTATTATATAATCCTGACAATCCTCCTATTCTTTTTCGCGAGAAACTTGAACTGGTTGTGATAGAAGTATACTTGTCTAACTTGATGGTAACAATATTAGTCGTCATCCCATCTACTTCTACAGTCCAAATACAGTAGACATGTACACAGTGTAGACGCAGATCAGAGAGCTCCTGATGCAACCCTTTATCAAGATCTTTATAGTTTGTTTGACAATAACTTTCCAAAGTTTACATGTCCTCAAAATTAAACTTACTCATTAAACGATGTAAGAATGGATTCACTAATGATATTGTGTTTCAATGGATCATCCATTACGCTTGACAGTATCGAATATGTTCGTATAATCATACATTATCTTACCTCCTACAAAATTCTTGTCATTCCATTGGTCAATAGAGGTCACGAGAAACCCCCATAGATTCCTTATGGTGATACTAAAATCCTTATCATGGCTTTACAAGAGTTACTTCCCTTATTTGATAGCCATATGCTTTTCTCTTACTTATAATACTATTTTATGTTTATCACTACAGTTTTAAAAAATGCATACATATAATTCATGCTTTAATTGGAGTAGAAATATAAACATTAATAAGTTTTACAATGATAAAAAAGAAAAACCAAAATATATAAACGAGATTTGAGGCAAATACAAAATATTTTATTTAATTCTATTAAAGGGAGGTAATTCCCTTGCTTCCCTACGGCAAGCCAAACACGTAAGCCTATGATGAAAACATGCGTGTAAATACTTGAAATTAAAGGTAGTCGGTAAGATAAATTCGTTATGCAGTGCTTAGTGTCCCTAATATGGACTGTACACTGCCAGCAAACATTAATATGGGACTCGGCTTCGCCTGTATAGTCCATATTAGGGACACTAAGCACTGCATAACTAATATTATAGGCTAGACTTCGTAAAATGACTCTTAACCCTTTCCCTGTTCTATGTTTATTCATAATTATACCTACTGAATATTCATGGACAAAACTGTTATAATGGAATTTGGAAGGTGGAATAATGTAACTATTTTAGAAAGTAAGGACACAGATCTTTCAAAGTCCATTAGCAGACAGAGCAGACCCAGAATAGACGGCTCCTACATGAGCTCCTATATGAGCCGTCGGATATGGGTCTACTCTGTTTGCAGATATGTGAAAAACATTTCTATGAGTGAAAGGGTTAAAACACCACTAATACATTACGAGGTCGCCACTGCGTTCACATACATCCCGATGTCAATGAATAATCAATCCAGGAATGAAGATACAAAGGTATTTACAATATGTTCTGAATTAAAACAGCAGCAAAATTGATTAATGATGTAAATTGGATACAGCAAACTGTATTAATCAAACTGTAAAAATTGCAGAAACATTCCCGGTGTTGTTATATTTTCTGGTCTTTCGGGATGATTAGTTTCGATGTAACTAGTTTTGAAAAATGCATACCGCTTAAGCCGGTGCTAGGGAAGTGAATAGTGTTGCAGAGTTCATAACTGCTCATGAAGAGACTCAATAAAACTACTGGGCCTTCTTGAATTTTCTCTTTTTGCATTGCTGATTTTGCTTTCGAAGGATCTCCTACTTCCAGAACTTATCGACGTTTGTAATACAGATATGTGAAAACATTTCTATGAGTGAAAGCTTATTTACTGGCTTATAGATATAATTCTATATTCATTGTTACTGTTACGGTTTTAAGATATGCCTGTACTTCAAGCCAATGTCAAAGTCAACACTATGCACTGGAAATCCTAAACATTGTTTGATTCTACAGTAAAAGTTTAAGCATATGAAAAAGGGTAACCACTACATATGGACCAACGTCGTAGGGTGATGTTTTACTAGCTCATGCTTGTCATGGGTATTTGTTTAGTTTTGAATAGTCCATAGTATGTTAAAGGCTGATTAAACATGATTTTATCTTGCTCCCCATTGGCTTTGAGAATTAAGTATTGTATTTGATAATATTAGCTTCACTTGGTATTACCGGAATTGACTGTAGACATATTTACTTTTCAGGCTATAAAATTGGCATGATTGGCATAGCGATCAGGACACTGCTGCTACTGTAATGATGACAATACATTTGTCACATAACATTCGGTTTGGGAGTGCCAGGAAACAGAGTGGTGTCATAAACCGCAGAAATGCACAAGTGTGTTTATAAATATGCAAATGAGTAGTTTGAATCCGGGCGATAATAAATCTTAAAGAGAACACGCGAGACCAATGCATGACGCCAGTGAATTCATGTAATCGTTAGACAATCGTTACGCTGCATTTGCGTCGTCTGTTGTATTACTACTCTGTAAGAAACAGCCGTCAGCTATAGCCTGTTTTGCATTGACAGGGTTATGTGATAAAAACGTTCTACAGTAATGCATCATACTATTTCTTTCAAAGAAGATCTTACATGAGTGTTCATTACAAAGTGTGTTTATGAAACGAGTTTACCTTAATAATATGACACGAGCCTTGTTCATATTATTGTCATATTATTATAGTAAACTTGTTTCATAGAAACAATTTGTAATGAACACTCGTTAAGATACTCTATAACAAAAATAGTAGAATGCATTACTATAATGTCGTTGTGAATTAATGCTTCTTTTTTCTTATACATGAAAAGGTAGTAAAGCCAAGCAAGCAAAGCCACATACAAGACGCAACCACCACCAAAACATCGATAGATAGTTTGTCACACATACACAACTACACAACCAAAACACACGCACATACACAAAATGAACACAGAAAACATTAACAAACACACAAGTACTGGATATAACCATTCCAAGAATGGACAAAAGCACAAGTACAAAGACACAATACAAACAAAAGTAAGGTTGACAAAGAGAGTACCGCCTTAGAACAGTCAAAATCACCTTTGGGAGTTTAAACCGGTTTACGGACGTCCTAACCTTACACTTATCTCAAAGTCACCCTAGCTTAAAAACAGTGTAAATAAAGGTATCCCCGCCGAATTTTCCCACAACATAGAAGACAGTAAACACATGACAATATGTAAAACATAGCATAACAACTTTGAAAAATACATCAAATATATACTAATGACATTGCTGAAGTCGGAGCAACTGCAGGGAAGCCGTAAAGGGCATGACAGGGAAAGGGTAATACATGAGTCTGGTGAGCTCACCCCGTTTCTGAGTTTAAGAGTATACCATCATAGAGTACTACCCTCGGTCTGTCACAAATAGTAATCTCTGGTAAATGCTATAAACTATTATAAATATTATTCTCTGGTAAATGCTACGTGTACATTTGTAGTACACCGAGATAATAAAATTCATAATCGGCATGTGAAAATATAATGCATACCAATAAAATATCAAACATAGACCACCAGGTATATGAACGTGTCCGAAACGCGTTTCAGATTTCAATGTTCCAAAAGCCCTGGCTCAATTAACATAAGTATATTGTATGGCTGTTAGCCTGAATATTTTCCAAGCAAGAAATTATCCCACACGTAACACGAGTTCTTGTCAAACATTTGACACTGTAAGTGCTGGTTAAGAGAAATAGTGGAATGTATATATTATCTGAGAAAATGTCAATATGTCAGTTTCAGTTACCAGAGGTTTTAATACTATAAATTCCGATCGCATTTTGCCAACACCGGTTGGTTTGGTTGTGAAATTTACTGTCTATTTAACAGAAGTTCACATAGTTCGCGCCGTTCGGTCTTAACAGATGGAGGGGGAAGAGTCCCGCTGTTCATCTGTATATTAACCCTTTCCCTGTTTAGTATTCGGTAAAGAAATAATGACATCATGAATATGTATTAGCTGATGTTTGCCGTATACATGTCCGACTAATAGCACCAACCCATTGATATGCCGTTAAAATCAGCAACTATGAATATAAAACAATTTGTATTCTGACGAAACGATGCATTACTTGCCGCCTTATTGGATTCAGACTAGGACATTCAAAACCTTGATGATTGTTATTCCACTACTCCTGATATCTGCCTTCACTGACGCACAAACTGTTTCTTGGCAGTTGTTAATGATATAACTGGTGAATCTGTGATTTGCTTTGCAATCAATTTTGGTCAAGAGGAAACGCCGAGTAACTCATTAAGTGTTTGTTTGTAAAGACATCGAAGAAAACTGCACTTTGAAATATGGGCAGACAATAATCTTAGCAGACAAAATTTATTTGGCACCGAAAGGGTAAACAATTTGTTGCTGCACTAGTTCTACGTTATGTACAGTAAAACCTCTCTATAACGGCAACTAACTGACTTTTGTCACTGACCGTTCCAAGGCGGTACTTCCATCTTCCTCCTATTGTATGTTTGTTTTGTCTTTGTGCGTCTCTTGTTGTTTTTTCTACTTATGTACATTTGTTGTTTCCTTGTGTTGCTGTTCGGGCGAGTGTTTGTTGTGTATGTGGTCTTTCCTGCATGACTCAGTTTTGTACTTACTTCAATTATTTTGTGTTGAAGGCAGGTGGTTGCATAAAGCAAGGTGAAAGTAAAACAGAACGCTGCTATAGGAGCGTTCTGCTTTACTTTCACCTTGCTTTAAGCAGCCACCTGCCCTAAATTCCAACTAATTAACACAATTCCCCATAGGAGCGTTCTGTTTTACTTTCACATTGCTTTAAGTAGCCACCTGCCCTAAATACCGACTAATTAACACAATTTCCTATAGGAGCGTTGTGTTTTACTTTCACCTTGCTTTAAGCACCCACCTGCCCTAAATATATGTACTAACTAATTAACACAATTTAGTGGCCGCTATAGAGAGGTTTTACTGTACTACAGAGTCCCTGTTTGGTCAATATTTCACTGAATGTAAACGTTGGGTGACTTATTTCATGGAAAGTATACCTTTGCCTTACACATTTACTTAATCGTGTATTCCATTTCATGAGCATTGTTTTGCTGTACAATTCACAACGTCATTAAGAATTCAAAAATGCAATTTACGTACATATTTGACGGACTTTCAAAGTTGTTATGCTATGTTTTACACTGTGTACTGTGATTACTTCTATGTTGTGGGGAGGTCCGGTGGGGATACCTTTATTTACACCGTTTGCTTAGCTAGGGTGGCTTTCAGATAAGTGTAAGGTTAGGACGTGCGTTAACCGGTTTAAAAAACCCGCGGTGGTTTTGCCACTTACCGTACCAAGGCGACACTCTCTTTGTCACACTTGCTTTTGTTTGTTTGGTGGTTTTGTACTTGTGTGTTTTTTCGGATGTGTGGTTTTCGTCTCGTGAATGTGCGTGTTTTTGTATGTTTTCCCTGGCGTTTGTGTTGGTCTGGTGCATTTGTGCGTTTGTTCGTGTTTAATATCTCCATCTCCTGTGTATGTGTGTGTGTGCGAGAGAGAGAAAGAGAGGGAGAGAGAGAGAGAGAGAGAGAGAGAGAGAGAGTTAGTGTTTGTGTCTGCGTGTATAAATTGCTTTCTATCGAAGTTTTGGTGATGGTGGCCTTTTTGTGTCACTTTTCCTGCTTTATTTAACTACTTTTTCATTTCAAACACTATACATGAAACTAAAGCGTCATGCCAGTCGGTTGGTAATTTCTTCTAGTTTGATAACCGCACGGAACAACTAATTTGTCTGTTACAAGAAATCCGACATGCTCAGGTAATTGGTACAGACATCTTAATCCAATATGTATGTGCAATTTCAAACGATTCATTGTCAAAGTTTAGACAATTGTACGCCTTTATGAGTTTTTGAATTAAGTGATTTCTGTTTGACAGTAAACATAATAAGCAATTCCGAAGGAAATGAAAAAGAAAAGGTTGGAAAATAATAGTTGAGAATTACAAAACAACATCGGCAATGAAAATATCTAATATCAATTGAATACAACACATACATAGTCAATGGCTGTTTTTGTGCGATTGACCGACCGCAACCGTAGAACGCGTTCCCATTGCAGTAATTGGCCATTGATCAGAGTGAAATAACCCAACACTTTGTAACTACATTAGAACCTGTCCTAAGCGGCCTTCAAAAAGGGGACTGATTATGAGTACGTAAGGCAGGAGGTAGCTTAATCAAGGTTAAAAGTAACGCAGACATCTCCTGCATTATCTTTGTCCTGGATTAAGCAACCACATGCTTTTTAAGAGGTTCTACCGTAACGAGTCAACTGAATGTGTAAGGCTTCAGCTTGCTTTAGGATTCGGAAAGAAAAACAGTACAGACCCTGATCAGACAATTATTCTAGGAGCTCCAGGATCTGAGTATATATTGTTTGCATGTCCCGCGTTCAAAGGTTTAACCGTTTCACCGCCAAAGTCGCATAAATGCACCGCGACAAATAGTGCAGTCCCAGATCAGACGCCGCCTTTTCAAGCCTATTTCTATATATTGTTTGTGCTTTATTGTTTTAAAATTTGCATTTATTTATCTCATTTCCTTATTTTACTGAATGATTTAACAAACTTGGATTGCAGACGTCAATTAGAAATTTGACACCGAAAGTGTTAAAGTAACAGAACAGTTCCGTGAAACATGTTTAGTACATGTACTATTGTCGAAATTAATGAAATGTATAAAAAAAAGTAAACTATTAATGTCCCTGATGAACAAACTTATCTGAGTAAAACAAGCGTACATTTTCTTCGTAGGTGATGGTTTCACCACCGTAAGATGTTAATTGCCAAATGAAGATACTAATACCAATGGAGATACTATTACCCGTAATAATTGTTTAAGATCACATTTGCTGACATTTTCTGGTTGAGATATAGTAACGGACGAAAACAACAAAACCAAGTTGCTGGCAAACGCCATTTTGATATGAGCATCTCATATGATACATGTTTACATAAACCTTTATTCAAACTCAGTCAGTAGTCATTACAGTGAAATACCCAGAACACGGAGATGTAACAAATGTTGTATAATCAAATTAATAATGATGGCACATCATCCAGTCAGAAAGTCACAGTGTTGGACTCATATCTAATTGATTATGGAGTTTTGATATATATATCCTAGGAAAGTTACACCCAATAATTAAAGAAAATAGAATGTTAGACAGTCTTGTTCAGGATCTATAGCGTCTAGAACTGCTAAGATTACCAGTTACTTTCCATCTCCTATAAGGAGATCAGATAGGGACACTGTTTATCTGATAAGAATATCATCTGTTTATTGATGCGGGTATTTCCCTGAACTTTATTAAGTCGCCATTAAGATGAACGAGCCATCCAATTCACGTGAAAACCATCGATGTACAATGCATATCGTTACAGTGAACACTTAACGTAGAATGGAAATCAACCATAATACATGTATGCCACACGAATGTTCAAATCAGACAAAGAAGCACGAATGAAGTGTTATTCTCCTAATAATCACATACAACTTTCACAGGACTATTCCTTGTCTGTTTCATCAAACATTTATTGAATATGTATTACGCTCGGCTTGGGAAATGTCTTATAAAACAATAATCCAAATATTATATAATGAATTCGTTTAAAATGCATAGTTGGATTAAGATATGTATTTTTGAAAATGTAAACATCATTTGTTCTGTTTGGTACAAAAGAAAAGTAGGAAGAAAACAAATGCGTCTAACACAGGAAAATCAGCTTAGTAATGAGAAACGATAAGGGCCCACGTCAGACATATGTAAACTTTATTAGACAGTTTTATTGAATCCAACTGGAATTGTTAAGGGTTTAAGAAATACAAATGCACTTTGATGGAAAGCATTCTGAGAAAAACTGCAGGTTTCAGAAATTTATTGAAATGTAACACAAAGATAAGACAGCTCAACACTAAAGGAAAACGAAGCATAAGAACAGACTTGATAAGTTATCCCTTATTTGAACTTCAGGCATTTTGTCACAGTTATTGATGACCTTTTGACAAATGTCAGTATATTCTAACAGACAACGAACTTGAGATTAAGATTTATATTTAACTGATTAGTTGACTGTTATATTGAAAACTGATCTGCCATCCCTGTACAATGGAAGTAACATGTTTTAGCTACTAGTTGTAGCTATTATACTAGTTTATTCCGATGTTTACATAGTGTGTAAGGTAGATTGATTACAAGACAATATTGTGTGCAATTTAGACACGTATAAATACTTTATATAAACACATTTTTTATAAACACACGAAACGTAACATTTTTGTTGCGAAGTACGCATGCACTGTCATTTGTAAACAAAGTAGACCCATGTCAGATAGTTTAAAGGGGACCATGTCTGCACTGCTTGCAATTCAAACTCCTGTAGCTTTTCATAATGAGTTGGCTATGTAGCAAAAGGCTGGCGGGCTTTACCACTTTGGAAAGTCAACGATTAAAGAGTACTGTAGGTGTTTTGGTGATGGTGGCATTTTGCGTGTGGCTTTTCCTGCTTGACTTTACTACTTTTTCATTTAGAAGTAAAGAAATACCTTTCTACACGATTTACAACTTACCGACGAGAACGATTCTTGGTATCTGATGAACAAAACATCGAGATTCTAATCACTTTCCCTATTTGTATCTCCTACACTCTTTGATTAAACCAAGAGGTGAACTATAAGTAAAGACTGGACGGTTTCCATTCTCTCTCCTGATTAAATTTGCAAAATAGTATATTTCGTTATGTCCAATTTGATCAAGGAAAACCAGTATAAGTGATACATTGAAACTAATATGCATAAAAGGAAACCCCATTAAACACATTCCCTTTAGCCAAGTGACTTTAAATGTAAGGATTGAATAATAGCTTAGTTAAGAGAAGACATTAGTCATTAATCCAATTCGATTAACTTTTACCATGTCGAGTGTTATTGAAAACGTTTTCTGAACCTCAGGCGGAGGATACTTACAGTTATACACAAATGTACCTAGTTTCAATCACGCATTACCGTGGTTCGACTAAGAGTTCTACTTTCGCTCAACTAAAATTCGCCATATTCAACAGAGATTCAACTATATTTGATTCATAGATTAATAATTTTAATGAAAACAACAATTTCAACGTTAAAACTGCCTATACACCTTTCAAATCAACAGTATATTATACGATTACATTTTGTTCGACATTGATTCAACGATGTGTCAACTGGCTACATATTTACAAATAATTTGTCGGCGGTATGCTTCGTATGTTTGAAAAATACCGGCAAGTAATTGGTCACACTGACTTGTTAACTTCGTGAAATACATTACTTCAAATGGATCTTCATATCCTCGGAAGGGCGCCATTTAAAGAATATATGCGCATTCCACATAAAATAAAAAAACAGTACTGTAAAGCAGGACAAGCCACACACAAGACGCATGTATTACCAAAACATCGATATAGAATAAGCGAGACACACTCATACAACCGCGCGCGCGCACGCGTACACACATGCACACTCGCGAGAGATGAAACACATGTAGAAGACAAAAGACACAAAGGCACAAGATAAACATAAATTAAGGATGACGAAGAGGGTAACGCGTTGGAACGGTTTGTGGCAAAACCACCGATGTGGGTTTAAATCCGTTTAAGGACGTCCTTAATTCACACTTGTCTCAAATTCACCCTAGTTAATGAACAGTGAACATAACGGTTTCCTCCGCAGACGTCCCCACGGCATTGAAGACGGTCAACACAGTACAATATCGTAAATCATAGTAAGCTCATCTCATTTCACAATAAGAGTGTACCATCTGAGAGTACTACTACCCTCGGTATGTCATCACGTAAGTAAAGAAGGGAAGTGTGGCTACTGGTTGCAAAGGGGTCATAACCAATATAATCGGGACATAATCTGTCTTCCAAAATGTTTTAATGCGTTTGACACTCTAATTATAAAAATGGAATTCCTAAGTTTGTAGATTACGTCACCGTAGAAGGCTGGGTGAGATTGCAGTTATATTTACTAATGAAAGGCACATTTCGATACGACAATTTTGGAAAATGTTTTCCGAAGTTTTTGATAGCTGCAATCTTGCTTACGACTATTAATATCTTCTAACAAAAAACAGGAACGGGCAAACTCAATACCTGAGAAATACAAACCCGGTAAGATGTAGACCGGGCATATCTACATCCAAAAAGGATAACTAACAATGTTGAAATTATCATTCCCCCTTTATATTATAGTTTGGAACATACTTTATTATTTGTGATGGAACAAATGTAAAACTAGACGCCATAATGTCAGAACGATCCGATTTGTTTAAAGTCAGTTTGGCTAAACCATAGTTTCAAAATAAGGATTGTCCCGATTAGAATTTCGTCCAGATATCTAGAAGTTTTATTAAAATATATTAACAATATCAGCTTGTGTAGCAGGTGTTTAAACCTAGCATAAAAACCCTCGTGACAATACAAAAACAAATCTTAAACAAGTGTGGCACACTCATATAAGTAATGCGATGTGAAACACTATTCAAGAGTACCGGCGCATATCCACAAACATGAATGTACCCATATTCGTAAAAGTTCTTAGTTTGTGCTTAACAGTATTGTATTCCTGGCATACATATATTCCTTAGAAATATCAGTAGCGTTGGAAGCAAATACATGTTATGTAACTTAAAACACTCTATGGAACGCTAGGGATTTAAAACGAAGCTACAGATGTGTGACGATGCTTAAACGAAGTCTAATATATTATTATAAATATCTAGCATAACATAGCGGGGAAAATATACACATTAATAATAATTATACAGGTGGACAGATGAATCCCCATATATATGTCCGTGTTTTAGAAGCCGGAATAAAGTACCGACGAACCTAGACTGAATACATCAAACAAACTATTCAATTCAAAAGTAGCTGTACCCAGTAGTATACCGCTACAATAAGGTTACAACATTAATAATCCACAATCTGCATAAACAACGAAACTGTTTCATGCATTATTAAAGCTGACTAATAATTTCAAATCTCATTTAAGTATATGTTAAAGTGTAGTTGTAGCTGTAATTATGAAGTCAATCTACGATTAATTGCGAGTCTTTCCCCTCTATTAGTATCTCTGCAATACAAAGACAGAATCATTATATCAGTAATAACAATTAAGATATATATATAGCATTGTACGACAGACCCCCAGCAAAGCTATTGAAAAAGTGTCCTGAAAACGGTTGTAAGTGGACACTTTTGTACGCACGTGATTTTTGTGGTTAAAACCTATCTACCTAGGATCGAGCCCGTGCATTTGGAAGTATCGCCCAATGGCACGTGCTCCGTGCTGTGTAGTAACAACGTAACACGATTGTCGCTCCACTAATCCCGATCACGAGTGTAAAGGGTCTGCTAAGCATGTCGTCTGCAGCTTTCTTTAACGCCTCCACTTGTATAAATGCAGACTAAACATGAACTATCTAACTGCTTAGCGCCAGCTCAGAAGCCGAATCGCTCAACATCTGATCTGGGTTAAGCAGGTGTAATGAACAGTTTTGATAAATGTTGGGACAAAAGTTAACGCATATGGACTGCTGTTGTTCTGGTGGTCTGCGGAAATGGTCGTCTGCTTAAAAGTATTTAACACAAATTGTTTTCAATCTATTAATGAGCACTTTATTTGCACACAATTATACAGTGATTCGCAAATCACCAGCAAATAAGAAACGAACTGTACATGTATGTTTGAAATAACGCCTGTCACTTTTGGAGCTTCTAAAACGAGTCAACACAGAGGAGATCGCTATTTCATTACCAGTTACATGTACAGCGATAGGAACGCTATTCTTTACCAATGTAATGCTAACAAAAAATAAATTTTATTACATAACATCAGTTTCTAAGCAGTTATTTGCGGGTTTTCTCACTCTGAACTGCAAACAGGATGGAGCCGGATGAGACGCCAAGTTACTCGGTCCCTCATTTGGCTCCAACATGCTGGCAAATGTATTTATAATTTCCCGTTATAGTTAATTTGAGAAAGAATAGCGTTCCTCTCACAGTACTCGAATCTCGAACACTGCAAACAGTGTGTCCAAATCAGCACCAGTGTCTGAGATGCAGCTTCTGGTCTGGATCTACATGTAAGCTATTTTTGCAGCTACAGAGAACTAAGGTAAAGTATACCAGATTATATATACATATATATAGGATGAATATAAATTGTACTAACATCCCTCTGACTTGGTTAGAGATCTACATTTCCTGACGCCCAAATATTCCTTTTACCATGACGTTGGCCACACTATCTGTGTTTCGTCTCGAATTAGTTTTGCATGTATAGACTACGAGTCAAACAGTTTGGATCCATTCTCAATGCCTGTATTTTGTGGAGCATGGGCTCTGGAAGGAAGACGTTTACACGTACATGTACATATAGGCAATCAACGGTCAAAACTGCTGCTAGCGTGCCTGTTAACAGGAGTTTTACAATTTAATGATCAACTTCATCCCTTTATGCTCAATATTAAATTCAGAGACAGGTTTTTCGTTTTGTTCGGCGGAAATGCTCTCCGGTCCACAGATACTCTGCAGAGATGTCTTATCGTCAGCTGATGTTACGGTGCATGGCTTTGGCGGCTGAAGAGCGTTTGAAACCATTTTAATCTGCTGGTTTGACGTCCGTTTGTAGGCTCTGATGGCATTGCTCCTGTGGCCAGTTCTCTCGGCTATCAACTGTTCATCGAACCCACTTCCATACAGAGTTGTTGCCGTGGTAACCTATTCCAAAATAGCATTATAAGCAATTTAAAATGTATTTTGATATAATTCAGAAACATAGGATTGAGGTACCAAATTATCTGACCTGTGATTGCAAATGTTGTAAGCACATATCAGAACGAAAGTTAAGTACAGCGTCTGATACATGTCTACACAGTTTGTAGTTTTAGTTTCAATTTGATGAAAAGTACTATGAAGTATAGAGCTTGCTTAAAGCCGTGCCAGAGAAGCAGCAGGTTCTGTATATCTACATCGTTTAATCGTTCTCTTGATAATCACGCATATGGATGTTAAAGCAAACCGTGTATACCCAGATCTGGATATGCATTATGTGCTTAGAGAATATGACAAACGAGGGACTTTGTTTTATGAAATTAATTACATTTTCTATAGACATGCAGTGGGAGGAACGCTATTCTTTACCAATCTAACGCTAACGAAACTTAAACTGTGCTGCATAGCATCAATTTCTACATAGTTTCGTGAAGATACATGTACGTGCATAACAATTAATACTCACTTTGCCGGAATGCCCAGTTTTGTATCCGCAGATTTGTGCAGCCTCGCACATCTTCTGCATGTACTTCTGCAAAGTGTGAATGCCAACCTTTTGCTGGGAATATCGAAGCATGCCGTCTTTAAAAGCCAGTGGACGCCTGTAAAATGGCCCAGATGAAGGCAGTAGGTCCATGTTCGCCGGAATAGTTTCACTACGCACCTGGGGTTGCTGGGATCACTGTACTGTTTAACAGTTTTCACCTCAACGTTTCTTTGTTTAAGGCCGCACTGAACGTTGTTTGATCTGCCGCCGATAAACTTGATGAAATCTCCCTCATCATCATTTCCAAATTCGAAGTTTTCTACCTGTAGTGTAGAGTGCTCGTCAGAAGCCCTTAAGCCGAACACCTTACATGCATAGAAATATACCGTGTATTGCAAGGACATGGCGTCTGTTTTACTGACAACTCGATCCCAGAGTGACGCTTCTTCTTCTGGACTGATGGGTTCTGCTTGCTTCTTCTCGCGCCCTTTAGTAGCATTTAATGTTTTCATTCGTCCATCAAGGCATTCACGTGCATCAACAAATTCAGAATTGGATCTGTCAAATATATTGAGGTCGTATCTCCGGCAACAATCTCGAAGATATCTCCAGATTGATATGCATAACTGACGAAGTGTCTCTGTCGGATATTCCTCGCCGTCCTGTCGCCGAACCTGTAAAATATGAATTATGCAACTAGATTAGATTTTGCGCATAAAATAATACGCGTTTACATCTACATAAAAAACTGTATAACGTGAATTATAATATTATATCAGCAAAGTGAGCAGACCCAGATCAGGCAGCTCCTACAGGACTGGTCTGCTGTGGGACACATAGTAGACCCAGATCAGTCGGACAGGACATAACCGGGTGACTCACAGATTAGACACAGATCAGATAGTACGTGAATGGCCGACTCGAATAGTGTCACAGAGTAAACCCAGATCAGGCAACTCTTCAGAATTTATCTAGGTGACAAACAGAGTAGTCTAAGATCAAATGGTTCCTATAGAACCTATCTTGGTGGGTTACAGAATAGAGCCAGATCACACAGCTCATAGAAGATCGAACTGATGTAGGTTACGGATTACACCCAGATCCTGTAGCTTCTACAGGGCAGATCTGGGTGAGTTACAGAGTAGACCCTGATCAGGGCAGCTCCTATAGGAATAATCTAAGTAGGTTACATATTAGACACAGATCAGGCAGCTCCTGTAAGACCAATCTAAGTGGGTTACAGCGTAGATACAGGTCAGTTAACTCCTACAGGACCTATTTAGGTGGGTTACAGTGTAGACCCATATCGGGCAACTCATATAGAATCTATCTATGTGGGTTACAGAGTAGACTAAGATCAGGCAAAGTGTGAACAGCAAAAGGTGTCACAAAATTGACACTATGTGGCCGGTGGCTATTTAGAGATCAACGACCGCATTCTTTGTAATTTGAATTGGGTGAACCAAGGGGAAAACATTTTGTATTCATTTGTGAAATATTGATTTTTATTCATTTTAATCAAAATTAAAAGTCTACAACGTACTGTCGTACAAGTAAGATACATGTACTCGTCTTACTACCAACCGTTATCAGGACAGTTTGTTCGCATGACCTCAGACAAGTGGACTCGGCTACACGGATGTAGGAAAGTAACAATGCAAATGTATCATACTTTATATATCATGTATTATTATAGCATTGTTTGTTAATGTTCTATATCAGAATCAATAAATGTATATGGCTATTTCAAGTGACTCTGATAAGTTGACATTGATGAACGTTCTTGAGTCTGTACATATGTCTGTACACTTATGAATGGATGGGTTGATATAGATACAAATAGGCGAGTCTTAATACATACTTGTTTATACATGTATTTGAAAGAGAACAAAATACATCAAACACATGGACTCGGTGACCGATCAGAGGCCTGGGTAATTATGAAGAAGTCAAAAGTTCAGTCCTTCCAAAACTTACAATACATAATTGCTCTAAATGTATCGCTACAGATATCTAGAAACACACGTGACAATTTAATACAGGTCAAAAGTAATGCTGAAAACTCCTACAGGAGCTTTCATCATTACTTTATACCTCTATTAAGCTGTGACAATGAGAAATTGTTCAGAATAGATATCGGGTGACTCGACCGCATCTTATCTCGAACTATTTTTCATGGTCCCTTGAAGTTCGAGTTATCGAAGTTCAACTGTATACATTATCAGAGAAACAGATAAGCGTGCATACTCAAGTTCTAAACTCATCATCTCTCCACCAAGTCATATATCGCGACCGCTTTGGAATCTTCTCGAAGAGACGAGTCTAAAGAGTGGTCACAGCATAGGGTTTTGTGGAGAAATTAAGATGTTATTTCTGAAAAGTTTTAATTTAAGCATCTTGTTTGGACAACAATTTACGTGTTTGGTGTAATTGAAACGTATTATCATAAGGCACAAATTATTTCATGATTCATCAAAAATAACTGAGATCTAGCGGAGTATACAGGTGGATGTCAAATTTCCATAATTTGTGAAAGGATCGGTTACCATGGAAACCGTTACAATCTTACTTACAGTTCATTGTTTGGGTATCACTTTAGATAATTAGCTTTCTGAGTATTTTGTCATCAATTTAAACTACATTTGAAGTTGTTTTCTGATATTGGTAGGATAAAAATTGAGATGTTTACGTTATTTCTGTATTTTTTTGCTATTGTTTAATTATTCTCATTAATATTCATGTGTATGCAAATAAGGCAATTCCTAAGTATAGCCTTTTAACCAAAGCACAAGGTCTTAGCTTTAATTCGGTACCAGTTTATACAGTACGCACAAAAACTTCCTGTGATATGGAAGAATTTTGCAGGTAGGTGTCGACTAACAAAAATGTGTGAACAGAGTGAAACGAATGGTTACTATGGAAACAGTTAAAAAGTTACTTAGAGTTAAATATTTGGTCCTCAAATTTGATATTTTGTTTTCTGAGGATTTTGTCATCATGTTAAACTGCATTTGAAATTGTTTTCTGATATTTGTAGGATAAAAAGTGAATAATTTACATTATTCACGTTATTTCTATATTGTTTTTACTTTTTTTAATGTTCTCATTAATATTTATGAGTATGCAAATAAGGTAATTTAAAAAAAAAATGGAAATAAAAGCACAATGTCCCATCTCCAATTTGGTACCAGTTTTATAGGTTTAGGACAAAAACTGGATGTGATATGGACGATTTTACAGGTACGGGCCATCATTACGAAAACAAGGGTGTTGCCATGGAAACGGTGAAAATGGTACTTAAAATTAATGCGATGGTCCTCAAATTGGATATTTTGTTTCCTGGAATTTTCATCATTTGAAGTTATTTTCTGATATTTGTAGGATAAAAAAATGAAAGGTTTACATTATTTCTATACTTTGTTTTACTATTTTAATGTTCTCATTAATATTCAAATTAAAGCACAATGTTTTATCTTCCATTTGGTACCAGTTTTATAGTTTTAGGACAAAACTGGCTGTGATATGGGCGAATTTGCAGGTATGGGTCATCATTACGAAAACTGGGGGGTTGCCATGGAAACGGTTAAAATACACATAGCCTAAAATAATTTAAGTTTGAGTATATTCGCGATTCTGATTCAGGACACTTTTCTGAACATTTTGGTACCCATGAAAAAAAGTCGGGGGGGGGGGGGTGCACGGTAGACCCCATTGGCCCCCTGAGTATATTATATATATAGTAAAACTCCACGTAACCGGATGTTAAATTTATTATAAATATCGGTCTTGGAGGAGGGTGGCAGCTTCTTGCAGGGTAAAAGTCATGCATGACTTTTAACCCTTTCGCTGCCAATGCCGGATCTGTGATTATCTATGCAAACAGTTTGGATCCAGATGAGACGCCGAGTAACTCGGCGTCTCATCAGGATCCAAACTGTTTGTTACTGTTACCATGTTTTTGAAACAAAAATGAAGAAAATCAAAAGAATGAAATAGCAGACGACAAAGTTAGCAGACGACAGAGTTTGGCAGCGAAAGGAAGCCGAATCGCTCAACATCTGATCTGGGTTAAGCAGGTGTAATGAACAGTTTTGATAAATGTTGGGACAAAAGTTAACGCATATGGACTGCTGTTGTTCTGGTGGTCTGCGGAAATGGTCGTCTGCTTAAAAGTATTTAACACAAATTGTTTTCAATCTATTAATGAGCACTTTATTTGCACACAATTATACAGTGATTCGCAAATCACCAGCAAATAAGAAACGAACTGTACATGTATGTTTGAAATAACGCCTGTCACTTTTGGAGCTTCTAAAACGAGTCAACACAGAGGAGATCGCTATTTCATTACCAGTTACATGTACAGCGATAGGAACGCTATTCTTTACCAATGTAATGCTAACAAAAAATAAATTTTATTACATAACATCAGTTTCTAAGCAGTTATTTGCGGGTTTTCTCACTCTGAACTGCAAACAGGATGGAGCCGGATGAGACGCCAAGTTACTCGGTCCCTCATTTGGCTCCAACATGCTGGCAAATGTATTTATAATTTCCCGTTATAGTTAATTTGAGAAAGAATAGCGTTCCTCTCACAGTACTCGAATCTCGAACACTGCAAACAGAGATGTCTTATCGTCAGCTGATGTTACGGTGCATGGCTTTGGCGGCTGAAGAGCGTTTGAAACCATTTTAATCTGCTGGTTTGACGTCCGTTTGTAGGCTCTGATGGCATTGCTCCTGTGGCCAGTTCTCTCGGCTATCAACTGTTCATCGAACCCACTTCCATACAGAGTTGTTGCCGTGGTAACCTATTCCAAAATAGCATTATAAGCAATTTAAAATGTATTTTGATATAATTCAGAAACATAGGATTGAGGTACCAAATTATCTGACCTGTGATTGCAAATGTTGTAAGCACATATCAGAACGAAAGTTAAGTACAGCGTCTGATACATGTCTACACAGTTTGTAGTTTTAGTTTCAATTTGATGAAAAGTACTATGAAGTATAGAGCTTGCTTAAAGCCGTGCCAGAGAAGCAGCAGGTTCTGTATATCTACATCGTTTAATCGTTCTCTTGATAATCACGCATATGGATGTTAAAGCAAACCGTGTATACCCAGATCTGGATATGCATTATGTGCTTAGAGAATATGACAAACGAGGGACTTTGTTTTATGAAATTAATTACATTTTCTATAGACATGCAGTGGGAGGAACGCTATTCTTTACCAATCTAACGCTAACGAAACTTAAACTGTGCTGCATAGCATCAATTTCTACATAGTTTCGTGAAGATACATGTACGTGCATAACAATTAATACTCACTTTGCCGGAATGCCCAGTTTTGTATCCGCAGATTTGTGCAGCCTCGCACATCTTCTGCATGTACTTCTGCAAAGTGTGAATGCCAACCTTTTGCTGGGAATATCGAAGCATGCCGTCTTTAAAAGCCAGTGGACGCCTGTAAAATGGCCCAGATGAAGGCAGTAGGTCCATGTTCGCCGGAATAGTTTCACTACGCACCTGGGGTTGCTGGGATCACTGTACTGTTTAACAGTTTTCACCTCAACGTTTCTTTGTTTAAGGCCGCACTGAACGTTGTTTGATCTGCCGCCGATAAACTTGATGAAATCTCCCTCATCATCATTTCCAAATTCGAAGTTTTCTACCTGTAGTGTAGAGTGCTCGTCAGAAGCCCTTAAGCCGAACACCTTACATGCATAGAAATATACCGTGTATTGCAAAGACATGGCGTCTGTTTTACTGAAAACTCGATCCCAGAGTGACGCTTCTTCTTCTGGACTGATGGGTTCTGCTTGCTTCTTCTCGCGCCCTTTAGTAGCATTTAATGTTTTCATTCGTCCATCAAGGCATTCACGTGCATCAACAAATTCAGAATTGGATCTGTCAAATATATTGAGGTCGTATCTCCGGCAACAATCTCGAAGATATCTCCAGATTGATATGCATAACTGACGAAGTGTCTCTGTCGGATATTCCTCGCCGTCCTGTCGCCGAACCTGTAAAATATGAATTATGCAACTAGATTAGATTTTGCGCATAAAATAATACGCGTTTACATCTACATAATAAACTGTATAACGTGAATTATAATATTATATCAGCAAAGTGAGCAGACCCAGATCAGGCAGCTCCTACAGGACTGGTCTGCTGTGGGACACAGAGTAGACCCAGATCAGTCGGACAGGACATAACCGGGTGACTCACAGATTAGACACAGATCAGATAGTACGTGAATGGCCGACTCGAATAGTGTCACAGAGTAAACCCAGATCAGGCAACTCTTCAGAATTTATCTAGGTGACAAACAGAGTAGTCTAAGATCAAATGGTTCCTATAGAACCTATCTTGGTGGGTTACAGAATAGAGCCAGATCACACAGCTCATAGAAGATCGAACTGATGTAGGTTACGGATTACACCCAGATCCTGTAGCTTCTACAGGGCAGATCTGGGTGAGTTACAGAGTAGACCCTGATCAGGGCAGCTCCTATAGGAATAATCTAAGTAGGTTACATATTAGACACAGATCAGGCAGCTCCTGTAAGACCAATCTAAGTGGGTTACAGCGTAGATACAGGTCAGTTAACTCCTACAGGACCTATTTAGGTGGGTTACAGTGTAGACCCATATCGGGCAACTCATATAGAATCTATCTATGTGGGTTACAGAGTAGACTAAGATCAGGCAAAGTGTGAACAGCAAAAGGTGTCACAAAATTGACACTATGTGGCCGGTGGCTATTTAGAGATCAACGACCGCATTCTTTGTAATTTGAATTGGGTGAACCAAGGGGAAAACATTTTGTATTCATTTGTGAAATATTCATTTTTATTCATTTTAATCAAAATTAAAAGTCTACAACGTACTGTCGTACAAGTAAGATACATGTACTCGTCTTACTACCAACCGTTATCAGGACAGTTTGTTCGCATGACCTCAGACAAGTGGACTCGGCTACACGGATGTAGGAAAGTAACAATGCAAATGTATTATACTTTATATATCATGTATTATTATAGCATTGTTTGTTAATGTTCTATATCAGAATCAATAAATGTATATGGCTATTTCAAGTGACTCTGATAAGTTGACATTGATGAACGTTCTTGAGTCTGTACATATGTCTGTACACTTATGAATGGATGGGTTGATATAGATACAAATAGGCGAGTCTTAATACATACTTGTTTATACATGTATTTGAAAGAGAACAAAATACATCAAACACATGGACTCGGTGACCGATCAGAGGCCTGGGTAATTATGAAGAAGTCAAAAGTTCAGTCCTTCCAAAACTTACAATACATAATTGCTCTAAATGTATCGCTACAGATATCTAGAAACACACGTGACAATTTAATACAGGTCAAAAGTAATGCTGAAAACTCCTACAGGAGCTTTCATCATTACTTTATACCTCTATTAAGCTGTGACAATGAGAAATTGTTCAGAATAGATATCGGGTGACTCGACCGCATCTTATCTCGAACTATTTTTCATGGTCCCTTGAAGTTCGAGTTATCGAAGTTCAACTGTATACATTATCAGAGAAACAGATAAGCGTGCATACTCAAGTTCTAAACTCATCATCTCTCCACCAAGTCATATATCGCGACCGCTTTGGAATCTTCTCGAAGAGACGAGTCTAAAGAGTGGTCACAGCATAGGGTTTTGTGGAGAAATTAAGATGTTATTTCTGAAAAGTTTTAATTTAAGCATCTTGTTTGGACAACAATTTACGTGTTTGGTGTAATTGAAACGTATTATCATAAGGCACAAATTATTTCATGATTCATCAAAAATAACTGAGATCTAGCGGAGTATACAGGTGGATGTCAAATTTCCATAATTTGTGAAAGGATCGGTTACCATGGAAACCGTTACAATCTTACTTACAGTTCATTGTTTGGGTATCACTTTAGATAATTAGCTTTCTGAGTATTTTGTCATCAATTTAAACTACATTTGAAGTTGTTTTCTGATATTGGTAGGATAAAAATTGAGATGTTTACGTTATTTCTGTATTTTTTTGCTATTGTTTAATTATTCTCATTAATATTCATGTGTATGCAAATAAGGCAATTCCTAAGTATAGCCTTTTAACCAAAGCACAAGGTCTTAGCTTTAATTCGGTACCAGTTTATACAGTACGCACAAAAACTTCCTGTGATATGGAAGAATTTTGCAGGTAGGTGTCGACTAACAAAAATGTGTGAACAGAGTGAAACGAATGGTTACTATGGAAACAGTTAAAAAGTTACTTAGAGTTAAATATTTGGTCCTCAAATTTGATATTTTGTTTTCTGAGGATTTTGTCATCATGTTAAACTGCATTTGAAATTGTTTTCTGATATTTGTAGGATAAAAAGTGAATAATTTACATTATTCACGTTATTTCTATATTGTTTTTACTTTTTTTAATGTTCTCATTAATATTTATGAGTATGCAAATAAGGTAATTTAAAAAAAAAAATGGAAATAAAAGCACAATGTCCCATCTCCAATTTGGTACCAGTTTTATAGGTTTAGGACAAAAACTGGATGTGATATGGACGATTTTACAGGTACGGGCCATCATTACGAAAACAAGGGTGTTGCCATGGAAACGGTGAAAATGGTACTTAAAATTAATGCGATGGTCCTCAAATTGGATATTTTGTTTCCTGGAATTTTCATCATTTGAAGTTATTTTCTGATATTTGTAGGATAAAAAAATGAAAGGTTTACATTATTTCTATACTTTGTTTTACTATTTTAATGTTCTCATTAATATTCAAATTAAAGCACAATGTTTTATCTTCCATTTGGTACCAGTTTTATAGTTTTAGGACAAAACTGGCTGTGATATGGGCGAATTTGCAGGTATGGGTCATCATTACGAAAACTGGGGGGTTGCCATGGAAACGGTTAAAATACACATAGCCTAAAATAATTTAAGTTTGAGTATATTCGCGATTCTGATTCAGGACACTTTTCTGAACATTTTGGTACCCATGAAAAAAAGTCGGGGGGGGGGGGTGCACGGTAGACCCCATTGGCCCCCTGAGTATATTATATATATAGTAAAACTCCACGTAACCGGATGTTAAATTTATTATAAATATCGGTCTTGGAGGAGGGTGGCAGCTTCTTGCAGGGTAAAAGTCATGCATGACTTTTAACCCTTTCGCTGCCAATGCCGGATCTGTGATTATCTATGCAAACAGTTTGGATCCAGATGAGACGCCGAGTAACTCGGCGTCTCATCAGGATCCAAACTGTTTGTTACTGTTACCATGTTTTTGAAACAAAAATGAAGAAAATCAAAAGAATGAAATAGCAGACGACAAAGTTAGCAGACGACAGAGTTTGGCAGCGAAAGGAAGCCGAATCGCTCAACATCTGATCTGGGTTAAGCAGGTGTAATGAACAGTTTTGATAAATGTTGGGACAAAAGTTAACGCATATGGACTGCTGTTGTTCTGGTGGTCTGCGGAAATGGTCGTCTGCTTAAAAGTATTTAACACAAATTGTTTTCAATCTATTAATGAGCACTTTATTTGCACACAATTATACAGTGATTCGCAAATCACCAGCAAATAAGAAACGAACTGTACATGTATGTTTGAAATAACGCCTGTCACTTTTGGAGCTTCTAAAACGAGTCAACACAGAGGAGATCGCTATTTCATTACCAGTTACATGTACAGCGATAGGAACGCTATTCTTTACCAATGTAATGCTAACAAAAAATAAATTTTATTACATAACATCAGTTTCTAAGCAGTTATTTGCGGGTTTTCTCACTCTGAACTGCAAACAGGATGGAGCCGGATGAGACGCCAAGTTACTCGGTCCCTCATTTGGCTCCAACATGCTGGCAAATGTATTTATAATTTCCCGTTATAGTTAATTTGAGAAAGAATAGCGTTCCTCTCACAGTACTCGAATCTCGAACACTGCAAACAGAGATGTCTTATCGTCAGCTGATGTTACGGTGCATGGCTTTGGCGGCTGAAGAGCGTTTGAAACCATTTTAATCTGCTGGTTTGACGTCCGTTTGTAGGCTCTGATGGCATTGCTCCTGTGGCCAGTTCTCTCGGCTATCAACTGTTCATCGAACCCACTTCCATACAGAGTTGTTGCCGTGGTAACCTATTCCAAAATAGCATTATAAGCAATTTAAAATGTATTTTGATATAATTCAGAAACATAGGATTGAGGTACCAAATTATCTGACCTGTGATTGCAAATGTTGTAAGCACATATCAGAACGAAAGTTAAGTACAGCGTCTGATACATGTCTACACAGTTTGTAGTTTTAGTTTCAATTTGATGAAAAGTACTATGAAGTATAGAGCTTGCTTAAAGCCGTGCCAGAGAAGCAGCAGGTTCTGTATATCTACATCGTTTAATCGTTCTCTTGATAATCACGCATATGGATGTTAAAGCAAACCGTGTATACCCAGATCTGGATATGCATTATGTGCTTAGAGAATATGACAAACGAGGGACTTTGTTTTATGAAATTAATTACATTTTCTATAGACATGCAGTGGGAGGAACGCTATTCTTTACCAATCTAACGCTAACGAAACTTAAACTGTGCTGCATAGCATCAATTTCTACATAGTTTCGTGAAGATACATGTACGTGCATAACAATTAATACTCACTTTGCCGGAATGCCCAGTTTTGTATCCGCAGATTTGTGCAGCCTCGCACATCTTCTGCATGTACTTCTGCAAAGTGTGAATGCCAACCTTTTGCTGGGAATATCGAAGCATGCCGTCTTTAAAAGCCAGTGGACGCCTGTAAAATGGCCCAGATGAAGGCAGTAGGTCCATGTTCGCCGGAATAGTTTCACTACGCACCTGGGGTTGCTGGGATCACTGTACTGTTTAACAGTTTTCACCTCAACGTTTCTTTGTTTAAGGCCGCACTGAACGTTGTTTGATCTGCCGCCGATAAACTTGATGAAATCTCCCTCATCATCATTTCCAAATTCGAAGTTTTCTACCTGTAGTGTAGAGTGCTCGTCAGAAGCCCTTAAGCCGAACACCTTACATGCATAGAAATATACCGTGTATTGCAAGGACATGGCGTCTGTTTTACTGAAAACTCGATCCCAGAGTGACGCTTCTTCTTCTGGACTGATGGGTTCTGCTTGCTTCTTCTCGCGCCCTTTAGTAGCATTTAATGTTTTCATTCGTCCATCAAGGCATTCACGTGCATCAACAAATTCAGAATTGGATCTGTCAAATATATTGAGGTCGTATCTCCGGCAACAATCTCGAAGATATCTCCAGATTGATATGCATAACTGACGAAGTGTCTCTGTCGGATATTCCTCGCCGTCCTGTCGCCGAACCTGTAAAATATGAATTATGCAACTAGATTAGATTTTGCGCATAAAATAATACGCGTTTACATCTACATAAAAAACTGTATAACGTGAATTATAATATTATATCAGCAAAGTGAGCAGACCCAGATCAGGCAGCTCCTACAGGACTGGTCTGCTGTGGGACACAGAGTAGACCCAGATCAGTCGGACAGGACATAACCGGGTGACTCACAGATTAGACACAGATCAGATAGTACGTGAATGGCCGACTCGAATAGTGTCACAGAGTAAACCCAGATCAGGCAACTCTTCAGAATTTATCTAGGTGACAAACAGAGTAGTCTAAGATCAAATGGTTCCTATAGAACCTATCTTGGTGGGTTACAGAATAGAGCCAGATCACACAGCTCATAGAAGATCGAACTGATGTAGGTTACGGATTACACCCAGATCCTGTAGCTTCTACAGGGCAGATCTGGGTGAGTTACAGAGTAGACCCTGATCAGGGCAGCTCCTATAGGAATAATCTAAGTAGGTTACATATTAGACACAGATCAGGCAGCTCCTGTAAGACCAATCTAAGTGGGTTACAGCGTAGATACAGGTCAGTTAACTCCTACAGGACCTATTTAGGTGGGTTACAGTGTAGACCCATATCGGGCAACTCATATAGAATCTATCTATGTGGGTTACAGAGTAGACTAAGATCAGGCAAAGTGTGAACAGCAAAAGGTGTCACAAAATTGACACTATGTGGCCGGTGGCTATTTAGAGATCAACGACCGCATTCTTTGTAATTTGAATTGGGTGAACCAAGGGGAAAACATTTTGTATTCATTTGTGAAATATTCATTTTTATTCATTTTAATCAAAATTAAAAGTCTACAACGTACTGTCGTACAAGTAAGATACATGTACTCGTCTTACTACCAACCGTTATCAGGACAGTTTGTTTGCATGACCTCAGACAAGTGGACTCGGCTACACGGATGTAGGAAAGTAACAATGCAAATGTATTATACTTTATATATCATGTATTATTATAGCATTGTTTGTTAATGTTCTATATCAGAATCAATAAATGTATATGGCTATTTCAAGTGACTCTGATAAGTTGACATTGATGAACGTTCTTGAGTCTGTACATATGTCTGTACACTTATGAATGGATGGGTTGATATAGATACAAATAGGCGAGTCTTAATACATACTTGTTTATACATGTATTTGAAAGAGAACAAAATACATCAAACACATGGACTCGGTGACCGATCAGAGGCCTGGGTAATTATGAAGAAGTCAAAAGTTCAGTCCTTCCAAAACTTACAATACATAATTGCTCTAAATGTATCGCTACAGATATCTAGAAACACACGTGACAATTTAATACAGGTCAAAAGTAATGCTGAAAACTCCTACAGGAGCTTTCATCATTACTTTATACCTCTATTAAGCTGTGACAATGAGAAATTGTTCAGAATAGATATCGGGTGACTCGACCGCATCTTATCTCGAACTATTTTTCATGGTCCCTTGAAGTTCGAGTTATCGAAGTTCAACTGTATACATTATCAGAGAAACAGATAAGCGTGCATACTCAAGTTCTAAACTCATCATCTCTCCACCAAGTCATATATCGCGACCGCTTTGGAATCTTCTCGAAGAGACGAGTCTAAAGAGTGGTCACAGCATAGGGTTTTGTGGAGAAATTAAGATGTTATTTCTGAAAAGTTTTAATTTAAGCATCTTGTTTGGACAACAATTTACGTGTTTGGTGTAATTGAAACGTATTATCATAAGGCACAAATTATTTCATGATTCATCAAAAATAACTGAGATCTAGCGGAGTATACAGGTGGATGTCAAATTTCCATAATTTGTGAAAGGATCGGTTACCATGGAAACCGTTACAATCTTACTTACAGTTCATTGTTTGGGTATCACTTTAGATAATTAGCTTTCTGAGTATTTTGTCATCAATTTAAACTACATTTGAAGTTGTTTTCTGATATTGGTAGGATAAAAATTGAGATGTTTACGTTATTTCTGTATTTTTTTGCTATTGTTTAATTATTCTCATTAATATTCATGTGTATGCAAATAAGGCAATTCCTAAGTATAGCCTTTTAACCAAAGCACAAGGTCTTAGCTTTAATTCGGTACCAGTTTATACAGTACGCACAAAAACTTCCTGTGATATGGAAGAATTTTGCAGGTAGGTGTCGACTAACAAAAATGTGTGAACAGAGTGAAACGAATGGTTACTATGGAAACAGTTAAAAAGTTACTTAGAGTTAAATATTTGGTCCTCAAATTTGATATTTTGTTTTCTGAGGATTTTGTCATCATGTTAAACTGCATTTGAAATTGTTTTCTGATATTTGTAGGATAAAAAGTGAATAATTTACATTATTCACGTTATTTCTATATTGTTTTTACTTTTTTTAATGTTCTCATTAATATTTATGAGTATGCAAATAAGGTAATTTAAAAAAAAAAATGGAAATAAAAGCACAATGTCCCATCTCCAATTTGGTACCAGTTTTATAGGTTTAGGACAAAAACTGGATGTGATATGGACGATTTTACAGGTACGGGCCATCATTACGAAAACAAGGGTGTTGCCATGGAAACGGTGAAAATGGTACTTAAAATTAATGCGATGGTCCTCAAATTGGATATTTTGTTTCCTGGAATTTTCATCATTTGAAGTTATTTTCTGATATTTGTAGGATAAAAAAATGAAAGGTTTACATTATTTCTATACTTTGTTTTACTATTTTAATGTTCTCATTAATATTCAAATTAAAGCACAATGTTTTATCTTCCATTTGGTACCAGTTTTATAGTTTTAGGACAAAACTGGCTGTGATATGGGCGAATTTGCAGGTATGGGTCATCATTACGAAAACTGGGGGGTTGCCATGGAAACGGTTAAAATACACATAGCCTAAAATAATTTAAGTTTGAGTATATTCGCGATTCTGATTCAGGACACTTTTCTGAACATTTTGGTACCCATGAAAAAAAGTCGGGGGGGGGGGGTGCACGGTAGACCCCATTGGCCCCCTGAGTATATTATATATATAGTAAAACTCCACGTAACCGGATGTTAAATTTATTATAAATATCGGTCTTGGAGGAGGGTGGCAGCTTCTTGCAGGGTAAAAGTCATGCATGACTTTTAACCCTTTCGCTGCCAATGCCGGATCTGTGATTATCTATGCAAACAGTTTGGATCCAGATGAGACGCCGAGTAACTCGGCGTCTCATCAGGATCCAAACTGTTTGTTACTGTTACCATGTTTTTGAAACAAAAATGAAGAAAATCAAAAGAATGAAATAGCAGACGACAAAGTTAGCAGACGACAGAGTTTGGCAGCGAAAGGGTTTAACCTGCATTAAGCTTGCCTAAAGTATTTAAATTCTTCTCTACTAGAATTCCGGTTTAGATTGGGTTTACTGTATATAGTATCTATATTAAAACGGCACGTTCGTTGTTCTCAATCTCAAGTAACACTACTATCTTAAATGTTGATATTAGAATAAACGCGATCATGTTACTACAATGTGTACCATTAGAGAATATGTGACCTTCTTGTATGATCAAACATTGCGGTGTACAGAGGCGGACGAGTGTTGATGACAGGAAGTCTTATATTAATTTACAGAAATGCTCACTATATCCTGCGGTTAAACATTGAGTTGGCATATGTCAGATAAGCTTCAGGTGAATCATAAATATACATACAAGATGACACACGAAGTCAGAATTTCTTAATTAATATCAATTATGTTCCATATATTGATCTGAATTCTATATTAACCCTAAAGTATGTCTAGGCTCTATTTTCTAATAGTCTGTAGGGACGTTCATGATAATCGTAAAACTGAAGTAAATGAATATTGAATGATTACACACACGGAAGTTTGTTTTCACAATGCCTTTGGGTGACAATCATATTACAAAACGTGTGGGAAAATTAAGGCGCTCATAAAGCTTGGAATATCCACACTATTTATTATTAAACGTGTTATAGAATAACTATTTTAGTGAATATATGTCGTTCGCGTTTAAGTTAGAAAAAGAATTGATATGCGTTATATAGATCAATAAGTAGCATTGCGAATCTAGCTTGACACAAATTGCAATACACTCAAACAAATCATCTCGGTCACTCTTGATTTTCACTTTGCCATTAAAAAACGCGAGGTTCAAACTATACGTCAGTAAATAGTGTAATCCATTTTACAATATATGATATTGTAAAGATACAATGCAATACGTTAGAAAAACAGTGTAGAAGTGTAGACACAAACTAGATGCGTTCTGAAAGAGACATCCGATCAGGATATGCACTGTTTGCTGAACCCATCGGTGTACATGGCTTATACCAGCAAAGTGGGTGTTGCCTTCAATATGCCAAAAATTGTTGGTTTAACCCATTCCTTCATATTGACGACTTTTGACGACTCTGTAAAACCACTTTGTGAAACCATTGTGATACATTTATTGCGATATTTATCACAATGGTTTCAAACTACAAAATTCTAAAGTTTCCTTTTCTCTAGTTAATGGTCCTTTCCGGTGGATTTCTTCAAAGAGGTATCTAAAAATAGCCTGAGGTAATGGGTTAAAAATAGATCCGGACGGGTTTCCTTGAATAATACCAATCAAACCCAAATTATAAAAGTGGATTAGTGTCGATTTGAGAATGAACTGAAAAGAAAAAGACAAGTATCCTTGGTTGTCGATGGCGTGGATCATGTTTATGTTTCAGGCGGCACTATTTATTGCGGTTAATCACTAGTGAAAGAGTGAAAGGCTGTCTAGTCTGCGAACATTTCCCCTGTATACACCAATTTCCTCAAGTATGTATAATAAAGGAACTTGCAGATGTGCTTTCAGACGGTGACCAGTAAAATGGCACTCATTGAATGCCGTGACATGTGTACCAATATTCGTTGACCTTACTTAACAGCCACACTGAAAGCGTTCCGCTGGAAAAAATTCACGTTCCTGAGAACATCGAATATTGTTTAAAGCTAATATCAGTGAGTTAGTTGTAGTTCTTGATGGAATGAGGCTAATCAAGAAATAGCTCGGACAGGTTAGATGTATCACCTTTGCGCTGTGAGGAGTACAACTTGTAAATATTTACTTGACAATGACACGTTTCAGAGTCTCCTTGACTCCGTGGTAGAGTGTTCATGGTCTTCGGCTGACAATCGCTTAGTCCCCCTCACCGCTGTGGTTAGAATCCCGGTCTGGTCATTTGAATATTTCATTCGAGAAAGCTTTCTAGGTCCGTGGTTCTACCCGAATGTTCTTCTGTACACGAAACAATGCACAGAAGACCCTCGAGGGTCTTCCTCCACCTGTAATTAACTGGGCGTCGTGATATGACTGAACTACTGTCTAAGCGACGTAAATCCCGATACAAGCCATTATACAAAATTCAGTAGTTTGCATTGGAATAACTCTATCGTTACCGTCTATGTTTGGCAATCGAATGCAGTGACGTTACGGTCTCGGTCATGCAATGAATATATTGAACGTGTTATCACACTGAAATCTCGTCGTCTCACACTTTATTGGCGCTATATGACCTGTTCCCTGTCGCTGTGCCGTAAAACCCGTTCCATTCATCCTTCTATCAATCGTTTGTACACAACCATGGTTAGTTTAGATTATAGAAATGCTTTATATGACATTGATACTAGCAGTGTCGTGCAATAAGGCAATTATAACATACGGGATACGAAATGGAGCATCGCGTTAGATTTTAAATTCAACACGAAACGTGATTGAGAGACATCATTAATTTGAACCTTAACTGCCATTTCGTGCCTTAAAGATACACCATTAAAAGAGATTATAATGGTAAAAAAACATTCACAAATTACGATATTTCTTTACTTAGAAAAAACAGAATTAAGATAAGTGTGGTCTGTTCCGAAAAGAGCGAAACAAATCATCCGAACAGTACTCTTTTATGACCAAATGCCATTTGAAATGGTCTAATGGCGAATGATAGATTGCAGATTCACAGCCTGTCTGTATTTCTAGACATGATATCAGGCAGCTTATAGTGACATATTCAAATATCTAAGCTTTGTTTTTAATAAACATCTTGCACCACGTATAGCTAGTACCTTATAGAACGTATGCGTCATGTTAAACTTATTCTTGCCGGGCAATACTTTGTTGATAGAAAATATCACCGACTAAAATTGTTAAAGTTTTTTTTGCATTTTTTTCCAACAGCAAATAGAGAAGACCCAGATCAGACGGCTCCTATAGGAGCCGTCTGATCAGGGTCTGTTCTGTTTGCTAACGAAAATTGAAATATATGTTTCTTTACTTTCTAAAATGGCTACATTGTTCCACCTTTCATAATATTTAGTCCATAAATATTCAGTAGGTATTGAAATTTGGAATATACATACATGTAGAACAGGGATAGGGTTAAGTATTAGTGAACTACTCCCTGAGAACAATGGGTAAATTAAGAGTGGACCGGTGTGTATTACGCCGATTCGTACAGAACAAACTGTCAAGTAGGATTGTCCGGTAATCATTTTCAAGTAATAGTTTTACTCTTTTGCGTTCCTTTGTCCGACCTCAGGTCATAATCCCCAGACTAATTCAGCGTTATTTGTGTGTGTTCACAGACATCACTTTCACTTTCGAATAGAGAAATATACCTTAAGTATGTATCAAACTAATGTGAAACTATATGGCATCAGATAACTTGCAGTTTACGGATATAGTAACTGTTTTATGTATAGTAGTAGTAGTAGTTTACATTTACAAGGGCCACGTCTCAGGTGTCACATGCAACTTAGCTGATAATCGAACTTGGCCAAGATGTTATAGCTATGAACATTCTCAACAGGTTTGTTGAAAATCAGATGAACACTATTTGAATTAGAGAGCAGACAAGGCTAAAATAACCAAATTTGACTGAATCCAGGACCATAACTCAAAGGTGTCTTATGCGATTTAAGTGGTAATCGAACCTGATCAAGATGTTGCACCTATAAGCATTCTCTGCAAGTTTGGTGATGATCATATGAAAACAATACTATTTGATTTAGAGGGCGGACAAGGCTACAACAGCCAATTATGACTGAATCGAGGGCCACAACTCAGAGGTGTCTAACGCAATTTAAGTGGTAATCGTAATTGTTAAATAATTTACACCTATAAACATTCATCTGATGAAGATCAGATGAAAACTATTTGAGTAAGAGAGCGGATAAATAGCGTGACGGAGTGACGGACGGACTGACGGACAGGGTGATTACTATAGGGCACCTATTCCAAGGTGTGGGGGCCTAATAAATATGCAGATGATATTTCGGTGTATACTGACTGTTTTATATCTCATCTTGTGGTGCGTATATATTTACTCCAGTCGTCCGTAACTACCGTACATTTTCGAACTCTTTTGGTGCGCACATTGTCTCTATTGAAAGGCATACCGCTATCAAGAGTGTTGTTATACCTTCTGATCCTTCGAGATCATGAATTTCAGTACTTCTTGTTCTGAAAATTGAATACCGCTTAAGCCGGTGCTAGGGGGCGTGAGCAGTGTTGCACTTTCAATTACTGTTCATGAACAGACTCAATAAAACCGAGTCTGCAATTTTCTCTTTTTGTGTTGCAATTTTTGCTCTCGGGGGGATCACCCCCTTTCAGAATTCATACATATGAGAATTGCGACGAGAAGCTTGGTTCCAGTTTTTATGACCAGTAACACCAGAGTTATGATAATCTACTCGGTAAACTATAAGATATTTTAAGAGGACCAATGTAAAGGTAGGTCGATTTGTGTCATATATCAATGTAAAGTTTTCCCCAATATTAATTCAGAAGTGTCTCGTGCTTTAACCTTTACTTGCCAATCATCACATGAAGTTGTTTATCTTTTTCTAGCATGTAAGTTTAATTCTCGAAATTTTAAATATTGATGTATATGCCAATTGTATGCCTAACTTTTTGACTATCAAAAGCAGGTTTTAAGTGCTCGTGGCGTGTAGCGGCCGTAAAAAGTCGCCCCGTACTTTAGTCTTAGCGTTGTTATATTTTACTAGTCTTTCGGGATCATCAGTCTAAAAGCTTTTATTTATGGAAATTGTATAGCGCTTTAGCTGGTGCTAGGGAGCATAAGTAACGTTGCACTTTTAATAACTGCTCATGAACAGACTCAATAAACCCGAATCTGCAATTGTCTCTTTTCGCATTGCTACCCTTGCTTTTGAAGGATCTCCTACTTTCAGAATATATTATATTTATTGATGAACTCCTCCACACAGTTTCCATAACTAAAACGTAATATACAGTAGAACCCCTCTAATGCGACCATTTAATGAATAAATATTGGTGTCTTTATAAGCATGTGGTTGCTTAATGCAGGACAAAAGTAATGCCGAAATTACTTTTGTCCTGCATTAAGCTACAACCTGCATATAGCCCCCAGAATTATACCTATTAGCATTTCAGTTCCTATTGATACACGCGTTGGGACTATTGGTATGTAGATTTCGTGTGTAAATGTAACAGTGTTCTACGTTAAAGCATCGTTCCCTGTTGACATTAATGCTTTGAACTGTTACATAAAAAAGAGCTTAAGTGTGTGTTGACAGACGCTATGTATTAGAATGTGCCTTCCCTATCCAAAGCCGTTTTTGCAAGAGTGCATGTTCGGTCTTTTATATCTCGAAACTATATATAATATAGTATTATCCTGATGGCTCAATTCTTATTATTGAATAAACCTAGACACTTTTTTTGAATTAAATAACCAGATTTGTAAAGTGTCTAACAGCAAATGTTTGTAACTTTGCTTTTTGTAGTTTCATTTAAGAAACTATAGAACTAGTAGGAATTGTTTGATCCCCAGAAGACTATACGAGATACGAAATTAAGACATCTGATCGAAATATGAATTAGATAGGAGATGACATGAGAGTGTAGGGTATTCCTATCGGCGACACACAACCCCTGGACACGCAATTTAGTCAACAATCTTAAAAGTTTCCAGACCAATTAAGAGGTTTCACATTCTCGATATAATTTTCAGATTCAGATTAAGGCCGCAGGGACAGTGTTGATTTCATTTTTTCACTATCTTCTTTCGGCTAAAAATATCAAATTGAATTATAATTTTATCACGAAGCATAATAGTAATTACAACATGTTTTGCCCGCAACATTTACAACACCAAAATCACAAACAAGTGGTATTATTATGGAGAAACCTCTCCATTACAAACGAAACCGACTAGTAATTGCACCATTTCACAGCTGTATGTATTTGCGAATATAGCTTCATTTATCTAGATTTCACGTTTCCAGATATATTCTTAATTAACGCATATCTAGTGCATATCTATCCAGCAACATAATTAACCCCTTAAATGCCGATTATTCAGTACTTAACCCATACCATCAACCAACACGATGAGTGAGCTTTAAACAACGGCATCCTTGTACATCTTTATATGTACATGCATTTATCCAGTTACAGTAACCCCTCTAATCCGGAAGTGTAATCTAAATTCGTTTCTACTGGAACTTTCAGATCATTAGTTTTGATGTTATTAGTATTGAAAATTGAATACCGCTTAAGCCGGTGCTAAGGGGTTTGCAATTTTCTCTATTCGCATTACTACTTTTGCTTTCGAAGGATCCCCCACTTTCAGATTAGATGGGGTTTACCATACTAAAAGAAATAATAACTGCATGCATATCAACTATATATATTTTATTAATGGCATAATACCATTGTAGAAGTTGTAGACTCAATTCTCTATTACCCCATAATCAAACAGAACAGATGTTGACCAGGCTGTTCCTACCGGATTTTATTGGCCTGAATTATTCTGTTAGAGAGTCCAGACGCAAATAGAATTAAAAAGGTCTTCAGTGTATGGATTAGCTAAATGATGGATTTTACCCAAACATGTCAGTTTATGCCAACACGCTTCAATATTACCCATACATGATAGATATCATGCTGGGCATTGAACGCCCACCAACGCGTCTTTGATAAAAATGACTCATGTGAATATTGGCATGAATTAGGATTTTCATCATTATGAATATGTATATCAGAAAACTGTTACAAATCTCGATGTATCTTTTATAATTTAATAGTCCATACGACCGTTTAAACGTAAGGTATGTATGCCGTTTTGGTGTGGTTCTAGTAGAAAGTGATACATATATAGTCTATGAAATACTAACATAGAGCTACAGAAAATTCGCGTACCTAAATACAAAAATCGTCATTATCTCCACCAGAGACGATTTATGTATCTTATCTGGACCTTTGCGAACAATAAATATTAACTAACATAGTAAAAGTAAATGTATGAGTCATGCAGGAAACGCCGTATACAAAACACACATTCCGAACAGCACTATGGTAAAAAAGTTTATCATTAATTATATTCCAAAGCACGTGTCGAGTATATTTATAATGCGAGTTTGTTGTGTTTTGTATTAAAATACATGGTAGCTTATAATATAAGTATGTTGGTAAAATATCAGTGCACATGTTTATAAAGCTACCGTAACGTAGAAGTATGCGACCTCAGGACAACTTAAGGCGATTTTTTTGTCTAAATCTAAAGTCAAACCAGTGGGTAAACTTTGATTTAATGGATATCACAAAGCCACTGATAACAAGTACTAAAATTGTTATTTTCCACCAAACCCTATGTTGTGACCACTCTTTAGAATCGTCTCTTTGAGACGATTCTAAAGAATGGTCACAACAGAATTTGGTGGAGAAATAAAGAAATTATTCCCTAAACAGTTTTATTTCACGCATATTGTCTGGACCTCTGAATAATCAGTATGTATTAGTATATACATAACTCATACATAACTCGAAGGTAACGAATAATTTTAAATTATGAATATGGGGTCTAGTTTTACAGAAGGTCGTGCGGCGACCAAGTCCTAATTCACAACAGCCCTTTCTATTCACAAAATCGACAATATCACACATTATAGCATGCAACCGTTCAGGTTAACTACGTACGACATACATTATTATACGTGATAACAAACGACGCCAGCAATTTGAACCTGTGATCGACGTATGTAAGACCTCTCATGAGATAACAGATTCCTTAATTAGTTTGCTAATTTTAAAAAGACAATACAACGCCCTTCAATCATAACTTACTAGGAAAAAGTAAATTCTTCAGCTGGAATTGTGACATCGTAAACATGAATATGTATCAATTTGCAATCGTGAAATTATGAATTTGAAATTGTAAACGGACGAAGTTTTGAAAGTAGGAGAAAAACTTCGAGGAGTGTAAACTGCAAATCACACATAAATCATAATATAGAACGTTATTGCTTTTGCATTCAGTGATGTAATATTTGACAATGTAAGTATGTGTAATACAAGTAGTTAAATAAATCATAAACTTTTATTCACTAGACACGTGTCAACACGGTCAAACATTTCTTAACAAATTTGCAATAAAATGAATTTAGGTCAGGTGGATATTCTGGATGAAATGCATGCTTGTTCACCCTTCATTAACTCTTTCACTGCCAAATGTTGTCGTCTTTAAACGTTTTTCTTCATTTTTTTGTTTAAAAAACAGTCACAATTTGGATCCTGATGACATGCCGGGTTACTCGGTGTCTTATCTGGATCTAAACTGTTTGCATATGTTATCAGAGGTGTGACATTGGAGCGAAAGAGTTCAGCTACAAACCTGTTTTGAAAATTGGCATCAAAACTAATTTAAACATCCGGTTGTTTGGATTTCACTGTACTATTTTGGCACGTTCCGCATTGATACATAGAAAAACAGGTAATATTCTCCACAGCGAATACTTAATACTTTACCACAGGTTGATAGTCGTAGATATGTTTTGCCAAATATATAACAATGAGTTGTTCACAAAGTCAAAAAGCACGCAACACAAAACACAATTAGACCATTCATGTACAATATATATATATGTTTTCTGATACGAACAAGAATATTGTCGGTTTTAACTGCAAATAGACTCTGTTTAAACATATCCCCGGTGTGTAGTCAAAGTTGCTATTTGGTTATATAAATTGTTTAGATTGAGAAATATAATTTAATTGTTCTTAAATATAATTCCGACATCAGAGATAATTCAAGACATAATTAACCAATTCTCTCCTAATGATGCATTTTGACGTCCCTGTAAAAGTTATTTTTTGAATCCATAGGAGCAAACGCTCTATTTAATCACAGCGGTTTCATAATTGCACAATTCTAAAATTATCCTTTTCTCTAATAAATGCTACTTTTCGGTAGATTTAATCTAGAGGTTGGGTCTTATAATTGTCTACTAGGGAATGAGTTATAGTTAAGGTTTCCATGAACATTTAACTCGTATCCTGTAAACGCCTCATCCAATAAACATTTGCAAAACAGGCTGTATCCTGATAAGAGACCGACTACAGTAAAGCCTCTCTATAACGGCCACTTAATTGTGTTAATTATTTGATATTTTGGGCAGGTGGCTGCTTAAAGCAAGGTGAAAGCAAAACTGTTTTACTTTCACCTTGCTTTAAGCAACCATCTGCCTTTAACACAAAATACTTGCTGTAATTTAGAGGCCGTTATGGACAGGTTATACTGTACTTAGATCCGCCACAGAGGACAAAAAGCTGACAGCTTCTCTAAATTTTGAATTAGATGCAAGTATGTAAAACTTGAAACATATCATAAATAAAATAAATAGCAGGATAATATTCGCCTGTTGATACCAATATTGATGACACTGAAGATTGGTTTATCATTGGAAGTAGTAGTATCGTTTTTATTATTACTGTTATCAGTATTATCATTTGATATTTCAGATTTATTATTTACAATTTATCAATATATGCAGTGTAAATATACTTGTACCATTTCTGAGATGCCAATAGCTGCCATAATGTTTGAATTGGAGTGAAACAATTCTGAAATTAGGATATGAAGCCATACATGTTACAGAAACCCACGTATTTCTCATGAATAATTAGTTTGATTGCAATTTCAAAATGATTAAACATTATTATTATTACTTTTACTATACCACATTTACATAGTGCTCTTCAAAAGCGCTTCACATGAATAAATTGCATGTACAAAACGAGTATAAATAATGCGTATAGAGTATTTAAAACAAATGAAATTTTAGATAGAGCTGCCGATAAAAATGTAAAGTAAGCAAATAACCAAATTAGCGAAGAAGTATCGTAATATCAGATCAACAGGCACTGAATGAGACACAATGCTGTCCCGAGCCTCACTCCGTGTGGTTTGAAAGAGTATGTGCTATCCCTACCATCAAGATCCATCACCCAGCAAAATGCGACACACCAACCAAGGTCCCAACGGACAGTGCCAAACTAAAAAACTGACTGGATTTTCCTCCACGAATATTTTGCAAGTAGCAAATGGTCGAAAGGGGGAGGGATTCGAAAATATCCCGACAGTCAAAACAGAGTGGCAGGATTGACAGTCTGCGGCAAAAGGCAGTCGTCACCATGATTGATAATAATTAGCTACGTGTCCTTAATTTGCCTAATAATGTCCTAGTAAAATAGATTGAAGAAATTCGTGTTTAGACATCTTTTAAAATATGCCAGTGAGATGGCGTCTCTGATGCCTGACGGTAGAGCATTCCAAAGTGCTGGTGCTGCATGCATGAAACTTATATCCCAGTATTTTACCATACGACCTCTTGGTAAACCAATGATTTGATTATATCGAGAAGTATTGGTTATGATACGCGCTGCTGTGTTTTGCACCCTTTGAAATTTTCGTAGTGTGTTTTTGAAATCGCATGCTGCAATTAGTTGCAGTAGTCAAGTTTTGATGTAACCAGGGAGTTTACCAAAGTCTTGGTGTACATAATGTAATGTTTTTGTCCTAGGACCGATCCCTGTGGCACGCTAAATGTCATGTGAACTGGGGTGGACAATTCTTCATGTATTGAGACTGTTTGTTAGCAGTTGTTCAGATAGAAGGTCATCCACTTATGGGTTTTTCCAGTGATTCTGAGTCTTTTTTCCAGGTGTTTTAGCAACCCTTCATGATCGATAGTGTGAAATGCAGCCGATAAATCCAGCATCACCGGAATTGTAATTTCGTTATTATCCAGGGATAGGAGGATGTCGTTTTGAACTTTATGAAGAGCAGACTCTGTTGAATGATGATTTCGGTATGCAGACTGATGATGTTCATGTAGATTGTTTGAGGTCTAGTGGGACTTTATGCGTTTGTCGACCACTTTTTCTAACACCTTGGAGACAAATGGCAAATTTAACACAGACCTATGATTCTTGAATCGAGAGCCGGTTTCCTTAGAAGGGGCATGACATGTGGCATATTGAAATCTTTTGGGACGTAGGCAGTGTCTAAAGAGGAGTTTACAATTTTTGTCAAAATCGGCAGGAGTTCATCAAGGCACGACTTTAATAGTCATGTAGGTATTGGGTCCAGTTAACAGGACTTTCTTAAAGGATTCCTTAACTATTTCTTCTACTTCTTCTGATGTAGCTGGATCAAAACTATCTAAAGCGTTCGTTTAATGCTGCGTTCCAGTGGTAACTGGAACACCATTGGATACAGATCCTGAGGAAATATCTGCCCGTATTCTGTCTACTTGGTCCATGAAAAAAACCCAGAAGTCAAAGTTGTTTTGAAGATGAGGTTTCAGGCAATTTGTGATAGTATTGAGGTAGACGTTTGGCATGTAGAGTAATACCCATCTAAACCGAAAACTTTATGAATAAATATGTCTTTAAAAGCAGGTAGTTGTTGAATGCAGGACAACAGTAACCCAGACAGTAGAATCTATCTATAAATTTATATTCCTTTATTAAGGATTTTCTACAGTCCCGTGATATTCTTTTAATGTTAAGTACATGAAATACTATTGACGCTGTTTATCATCTAAGTAAAATATAACTATTGTTATGAACCTGAATGAAAATCTTAATGCTCTTTATTCCAGGAATATTCATGTAACAAATATAGACCTCTTGAATACTAATTAGATAATTATTGTAATAGCACATGGACACGAACATTCTTGACCGTTGCAGAATTTGCAGAATCATACCTATATTATATAATAAGCAATCAGAGCAAATCCTGATCAAATGACTCCTATGCAAAGGCGTAGAAAAACGTATTTATGGAGTAAAAGGTTAAATCATTAAGCACAATTTGAATAATACTGATATTTTAAATGAGATGGAAATGTTATTCTAGAGTTAGCACGTCTTGACGCACTGCTTAACTATATGATAAACACTTTAGACTTTTACTACCTTTTAATATTGTGATTTAGATATTTTACCGCATGTAAGTGATAATTTGGCGGTTTATATTACATGTACATATTCAAGACAAATGAAAAAATCCTTCTTTTGAAAGGAATACAAGATAAAACAAATTATGAATTACTTAGACATACTGCGTCTATAGAAGTTATATAAAGCAAATGGATGGCAAATACTTAGATATAGAAGAGAAATGCAGATGCAAAAATATGTTTCTGTAGAAAGTTAATCCCGTTTCCCCACAGGCTATTTCAGACCCAATCTCTAAATAAATCTACTGAAAAGAAGCATGAATTAGGCAAAAAGGTAAATTGCAGAATTGTGTAGTTTTGTAATAGATGTGAGAAAATGCCTTTTTATCACAATAGTTTTAAGAGAGTGACTTACACAGAGTCGTCAGTATAAGGGTGTGGGTAAACAATGGATAGTCCCTTCGTTTATTTTTGATACAATTCCAACCATAGTGATTGAAAGTACTTGATATACACTAAGACACCATAATGAATATATATAAACATGTATTGCAGAACTGGAAATTAGCGGCATTTTCCCATTCGATATCAAGTGAATTGTGGAATAATTAAGATCAGCCAAAGCTCTCGGAGGCTTTGATATTCATTGTTATAACCAATTGGATAGAATACGTTATTATCATCTTTTTATAAAGTGACAACTTTGCGTTCGCAATGCTAGTCTATGACAGACATGCAGTAATCGCAAAAGTGACCTTTATATTAACCATTTGACTATAAATCACAACTGTTGGAGAACACTGGTCAGTTTCATCGGTAATTATAGTTTATATATCGAACTTTGTATACATAGAAAAAATAGCTCAATACTGCAATTTTATTGTTCGAAAGTAAGAGTGAAAATGTTCCACTTCTTGAAATTGTACACACACGTATTGAACTTCTAAATCAATATCATTTTACTGTCCATTTAAATTTGTTTAATAATACATTAAGAGACCGGCACAGTGTAAGATGGACCTAGCTCATCTGACCATTCAATCATTATTTCCAAACCGCAAATAACAGAATAAGGGTTGTTTGTTGGTGTTTTCTGCGTTCTTCTCGTGTGTTTGGTTGTGTGTGTAAGACGTGCTGTCTATCGATGTGTTGGTGGTGCTTGCGTCTTGTGTGTGGCTTTCTCCAGTATGTCTCTGTGTGTGTATGGGTATAAATGTTATATAAATTGCTTTCTGTCGGTGTTTTGGTGATGGTGGCGTTTTGTGTGTGGCTTTTCCTGCTTGACTTTACTACTTTTTCATTAATAGAAATCTAAAATCAAGAACACGGCATACAGTTGTGAAGGTTTAACGCATCTTATTTGCATTGCATATGCTTTACATTGCAATGACTTTCGCTACAATTGGACCAGCTCGTAGTGTATTACTTACATAGTAAATGTTTTCTATTATAAAGATGGCGACATTTAGATTTTACATGTAAATAAACATTCCAGGTGACCTGCGTTATGTCTCTGGTTCTGTCTGGACATTGCGATTGACAAATGTCAAATTGTCGTCTGCAAACCAATTTTGTTATCGGTGAAAAAAGGAAATAATATGAAGAAATGTAAATTTCAAAGAAATAAAGAACAGATATAGAAATAGAGTTTGAGACAACAAGTGGAGTCCCTGATTAAACGCCGCCTTGAAAAGACGACAACTGATCTGGGACAACACTATTTGTCGTGGTGCATTTTTGCGACATTGGCAGTGAAAGGGTTAAAGCGGTTAACTCCGATACAAACAAAATGCACTACAGATATTATATATGCTTTGAGAAAACTTGCACGACGAGGTAGTTGGACATATTTATTACGCTTTGCGTCTTGGGTAGGATAAGCATTTTGTGAATCGTCCGTGCCACCCATATTTACGATCGTCATTAATTATTTCTCTGCCAGTTTTTGTCGCCTGCAGCTTTGTCGTCTGCTACAATTTTATTCTAGTTATGTTTCCTCATCCTTGTTGCAAAACATTGTCAGAGTAACATACAGTTTGGATCCTGATGAAACGCTAAGTTACTCGTCGTCTCATGTGGTAACCACAGAATACTTTTAATGTCGAGATAATGTTAACGCTAATTCTATTACTGATGTATAGGTAAAACGAACCGTCAATAAGTTTAGCTATATCACATAGACATTATCAAACGTTTGACCTTTCGTGACGTGTTACTGTAGTGCATTCCACAACAACGAGTTTCAGTGAGTCAGATGGTCAGTGATCGAAACAAAATTCTACATAAATAACTTTGGTTTGGTTAACTCATACCGCGACATCTTTGGTTCTTGTCAATATGCAAGTTTCGTAATATTTTAGGTATTAAACGATGGCTCCGAAAGATACTAATAGGCAAATAAGATGCATGTAATTATCTGGTGTTCATAAAAATGGTAATACGAATGTAGATGGTTAAATCTAAATTCGGTCCACAATTAGCTGTGAACAGTGTTTCAATTCATAGCCCACTATTTCACACTCGGTACGTGGAATATGTTATAAACATATCTCACGGACTGTAGAACACCATTAATTATTTATTATAACACCTTGCCACCGCATATAGAAATGGAACGATGGATAAGTATACATACGATGACAAGTAGATCCAATTAGAAAACACCATATTGTTTGTTTGGCGAAACAAAAATTAGGCAATATAGAAAGCGACATGTCTTAGTTCACAAAGTACATCTCAAGGACACAGATAAGTGACATTTTCTGCAATATTCGAAAAACAGCTGTAATTACTGTTATACAAATATATCAGTCGTATTATTTTAACGCGAATACATATAAGAATTACTATGCCAGTAGTTTTGAAGTTCAGCTGTATTTTGGCGAGTTAGAAAAGGCTCGCATTTAACTACTTTTCTGACAAGCCAACATACAGCTTAACTTCAAAACTACTACCGTAGTAATTCTTTTATCATGCAACACCAATAAAGAATGGAGAAAATGAAGAAAAAGAAAGTTTGCTCGAGCGGTTCTGTCCCCTGAATAAAAATACATGCCATTAAAATATACGTGACGTCATATTACGTTGAGACAAAGGTGAGCAAATGTGTTAAATTTGATGTTTATGTTAAATTATGTATTTTCTTCCTTCTGTTTTCCTCCTATTGGCTGAATTAAACTTGCATCCCAGTGGGGTCAGTACACATGCACTGTACCTCACAAAATACAGCGTCGATGTGGAAAATATTATGCTATTAGGAAGCGACGGTATTTTGTGACGTTGCATGATAAATAAGAAAATATAATAACGAAAATTGCAATACTGTATTTAAAAGCGACATACCTCTTAAGACCGTGTTAAAAAGGCACACTGTTTTTACTACTACATTGACAAATAATACTGTTATTTTATACAATGTCTAGATCGGTTTATAACAATGGAATATATTTGGGAAAAAGGACTGTCTTTAGTAGTCAAAAAGTATCTTATGATGGGCTGACTGTTTGGGCAGTACAAAACTAGATGTTTGGTGGTTTCTGGTTCTGTTTCACAAAATTTGCAGTACATGTCATGGAACAACTTTACTTTATGTAAGAAGTCGTTTGTTCTTAGGTTGCTCACCTGAACCATTTGCATTTAGGAATTATATGGAATTGAAAAACGCAAACTGAAAATATTTATCCAATCAGTTATAGTAAAAGTTTTTCATATATTTATTTTGGTATACCATGCCGTTTTACATGCTGGTTGCTAAACGTTTTATTTTGGCAGCTATACCTTGGTTTCGTACCTTCATGGGGGAATAAAATGTTCTTTGTGTAACTTTGAATTCTACATTATTATATAACTCTACATAATTCTACATGTACATACATTATTTGATTTAATTCTCAGTGTTGTTATACCTTCTGTATTTCTGAATTTCAGTACTTCTTGTTCTGAAAATTGAATACCGCTAAAGCCGGTGCTAGGGGGCGTGAGCAGTGTTGCACTTTCAATTACTGTTCATGAACAGACTCAATAAAACCGAGTCTGCAATTTTCTCTTTTTGTGTTGCAATGTTTGCTCTCGGGGGATCACCTCCCTTCAGAATTTAAATAGTTTTTATATCGCTAACATCATGCCACGATACATAAAATGGATTCCTAGATGTTGTTTAAATACTCTCTGCAATATAACCCAAGATGACAGTTCTGCTGGCTACATATATAAAAACGTGCGTGCAGTATACCTAATTATGCTGTGATATTGGTGTCGGTTCAAACTTTAATCGCTGTAAGTTGTATTTGCTGTGTACGGTTCGGTAACATGTGGTTAAGATACTTGCAGTATTAATGGCTTCTTATAATTACATTATAAAGTTATAATGTGAAGTATTATTTAGAAAATTATATTAGCAATTCGCTTAATTAGTACACATATGAGAAGAATATGAAAGAGGTGTACGAAAAAATAAGTATCAAAATACTTAAATCGTCATTTCTCTACCAAACCCTATATTGTGAACACTCTTTAGAATCGTTTAGAGAGTTGATCTTAAAGAGTGGTCACATTATAAGAGACGATTCTAAAGAGTTGTCACAGTGTAAGGTTTGATGGATAATATCTAAATTTACGCATCTTATCTGGACATATGGGAAGGGCACGGAAGATGTGTACAAAACATATTACCTATTTGACTGATTGGTTACAGATTCGGCTGCCCTACATTGATCAAATTATAGCTTACCATGTCCATTATATCAAACATCGAAGAAACCATCTAGGAAATCTAAAACCAACAGTAGATAATTTTACATTTGGATAAGTAGGAGGTTAGGACGTCCGTAAACCGGTTTAAACCCCCAGTGCTGATTTTGCTACTGACCGTGCCAAGGCGGTACTCTCTTTGTCACCCTTGCTTTTGTTTGTCTTGTGTCTTTGTACTTGTGCTTTTGTTCATGTGTGGAATGTTTATATCTAGTCCTTGTGTGTTTGTTGGTGTTTTCTGTGTTCGTCTCGTGTATGTGCGTGTGTTTGGGTGTGTAGTTGTAAGTGTTTGTGTGTGTGTGTATTTATGTGTGTGTGTGTGTGTGTGTGTGTGTGCCATGCTATATATCGATGTTTTGGTGGTGGCTGCGTTTTGTATGTGGCTTTGTCTGCTTGACTTTACTACCACAATGGAGATAAGAGGAATCCTTTCATCTTTTTTGTGTTATCCCTGGTATTGGTGTGCATTGCATGGCTATCTTACATCGAGTTAATATATATTTAAATTTTATTTATGTAATAATATTATTTTGATGAATTTCATAGTTGTTATTGTATTGTATTTTTATGCATCATTTTGTTTTAAATTGCCATGTTATGTATACTAGCCAAATAAAATTATTATTATTAAAAATTATTATTATTACTACTTTTTGATTCTTTAACAACTGAGCAAATGACGTATGAGTATAGAAACTATTGATTTTTCGAGAAGAGTATTACCCGTCCATAATTACAAACTGACGTCATTGACCTTTGCTTTTGTTTTTGTCGATACCGTATTGATATTAATCATACGCCTATCTAACATACGTGGCCTGGCTTGAACTTACACACACATAGCGTCTAAATGAAACGGGACGTGTAGGAACACCACATACAAAACGCACTCTAACAGAGCAATAACAAAAAAAGAACAGCAAATGTAAATGCATATCAAAGACAAAAAAGGCACACAAAGACATAAAATATGGGGAAGGCGGAAGTACTGCCTTGGAACGGCCACTTGGGATTTAATGGAAAAGTAGTAAAGTAAACCGGGTTTACGGGCGCCCAACGTCATATTTAATCCATATACACCGTAAAACTTTAACAGTGTAAATAAACGTATTCCTTCTCTGACTAATGTTTAACAACCGCGATGTAAGATCACTGCATTTGATCAAACAATTAAAGTACTAACTGCATCGAACATTGTCAATTGTTTCATAATACTGAGCACTGTACATAACGATTTCTTCTGCTCAAACATAAGAATAATCGATTGTTGTATCCCCCGTCTTAGAAATGCCACCAAAGTCTTGTTTCGTAGAAGATAAAAGATGAGTTCAAATACGGCCTTAAATGCCGTAATTGCATCCGCTTGCAGTTGGTAATTTGAATGTATCCGGCGGAGAATGGAACGATGATAGAGTGTGTTATTTGGTCTTAGATAAAATGAACCATATGATAATATGACACAGACAATGGCTATATATTGTTGTGTGATTTCTATGATGAGAGTGCAAGGTACAGTTCTTTAAAAGTGGAGTGCATGCATGCTTGAACACTTCATTTGTGCGTCTGGGTATGCTGTGGGATTTCGTGTGGCATTTACCGCCTGACTTCCGTTTTTTTAAAATAGTCATGTTTTTCAGAATTGTTATGGTCATATATATATATATATATACCCATGACAACAGTTCACTTTAGAGATGGAACACGTTCATAGATGTCCGTATGTTAATGATCTTTGATATGGCCGTAAAAGATTCCTACAATTTATCCTAAAGAACTCAAATTGAATAAAGCTAACCCGTCCGACAATTATGCAGCGTTTCTTGATCTAGACCTTAAAATTAATAATGGAATGATTTCTTCTAAAATATATGACAAAAGAGATGATTTTGATTTTAATATTGTAAATTTTCCTCATCTTGACGGGGATGTTCCCCGTGCTCCATCTTACGGGGTTTATATATCTCAACTTATTCGTTTTGCTAGAGCTTGTTCATCTATTGACGATTTTAACAGTCGAAATCTCATTTTAACTGAAAAACTGCTTAAGCAAGGATATAGATACCATAAACTAAGAAAAACTTTCTCTAAATTTTACTATCGAAATCTCTCGCTTATTGGCAAGTACCAATGTAATCTCAAGATGCTTCTGCGACACGGTATTTCACATCCTGAATTTTATGGTGATGTGATTTACAAACTTCGTAAAATTATTGGACATACCCATTTTCTCACTTTGTTCATCAAATATGTTAAAAAAATCATTAAAAAGGGATATGATCCTGTAGTACTACAACATACTGCATGTTTGGTTGTGAACCCTGTTACAGTTGGCAATCACGCTGGCCTCTTTGCATGTACGCCGACAAGAAAGGTTTAGTACTCTATGAAGGCGACCTCTTAAATCCAGAAATGGAAGGAGAACGTCGGATATCTGTACTATTTCATTTTTGTCGTACCCTTTATTACTTTTCTACAGTTACTCTGTTTGCAGCTCAATCATTGAGTACACTAGCGATAGGTGGATACAGTTTGTTCACTTAAATGTTTTCGTTATACATGCACTTTACCACTGTATTTGCCGTCGCGGTTGTTGTAGATTAGTCGGAGAGGGGATACGCTTATTTACACTGTTTGTCTTTTAGGATGGGGATGGAATAAGTGTGAGGTTGGGCGCCCATAAACCGGTTTAACCCCCAGTGACTTTTGTCACTGACCGTTCCAAGGCGGTACTTCCATCTTCCTCCTATTGTATGCTTGTTTTGTCTTTGTGCGTCTCTTGTTGTTTTTATAGTTATGTACATTTGCTGTTTCCTTGTGTTGCTGTTCGGGCGACTGTTTGTTCTGTGTGTGGTGTTTCCTGCATGACTCATTTTTTTACTCTTAGTGAAATATCGTTAATTCAATGAAACGATATATCTTGGAATTGCATACCATCTATTTGTACCAAGGAAAATTTGCAATGGGGTCAGAGTACTATGAATAAGGCGTGCACCAGTTTGCATTTCTGATATGCGTCTATTTTTGTCACAATACATCATTAACCTTATTCATGTATTCATGTCTCTTTTCCTACCAGGGGTGATTATGTGATCACCCATGTAAACAGTTCTGTTGTTAGAGGAGTTAGAGGAGACGCCAACTTTCTCGGTATCTCATTAATATCAAATATACTGCGTTTTTAAACAAAAAGAGGATATTCAAAACTAAACATTCAAATACACGACACATCTTATAGACGACTATACTTGGCAGTGAACAAGTAAAAAATTAAAAGAAAAAGTATAGGACAAAACACAGAACGTATAGGTGGATACTTACTGAAAGCTGATACCAAACATTAAGTTACTGCTAATTGTTATTTATTATAGATATATTACCCTGCCGTGTTTCATGTCATTAGAAATAAAGAACCTAGTTACGGTGTTAATATTAGCCACTTGGAAGCAATGCTTACAAACGAAGTCGAATAAACTGTAGTTGACCTTTTATTCCAGGAATGCTATACAACAAATGAATATTATTTAGATTAATTTGTATAACGGCATATCAACATAGGCAAATTGTCAAAGACAGAGAGTAAATAATTACAGTAGAATCCGTTATAAGCGCTTAGTCATTTATTGAACATAGGGGTTTTAAAGCAGGTGGTTGCTTAATGGAGGGCAAATCTATATTGGAGTTTTCTGCATTACTTGTGACCTGCATTAGGCTATCATCTGCCGTATCGACACATAAGTAGGACTCTTTTTGATGACCGCTTAAGACAAGTTCTACTGTAGAATGTCATAAACAAACACAGCACACGCTAATATGGGTGTATTCTGCTGACGAAAGCGTTAAATGGCGTATTTATGGTATAAATTGTTATTTGATTGATTTCTGAATGTGACGGTATCAACTTGAGAATTATCAGGATGAATTTAGACCTGTATGTATATCTTACAATAATAGAACAGACCCAAAATGCTTGCTTGAGTCTGAGATCATTCTTAAGCATCTGATATGTCAGATTCTAAGTCTTCTCAGAATCTGACCAATCAGATACTTGAGAATGATCTCAGACTCAGACGCTGATATTTTACAATCTTTGACGAAGGCATGAGGTGCCATACAATAACCCACAACAACCACAGCGAACATATACATACACACACAACCATCACAAACGTCTCAATTGCCTGCTCACCACCGAAACAACATACCTGCACGATCAAAAGACAAGATAAGAAGACACTATTATTTACACAAGAGTGAAATAAGACATGACGTAACACAACGCCGTACTGTAAAGTATTGGTGTGACAGGGTGTATGACAATACGACACTAAAACGTATCCGACTTGACGTAGACACTTTGTGGTTAGTGGACGATTAGCTAGACAAAATATGTCTTTACATCCTTTTCGAACAACTGATCGTAACGTAATAAGTATGAATAACATACTGTCTTAAGTCTAACTCGGATATTTAAAGCAGTGTATTTGTCATGCTTCTTTTTCTTCTTCTTCAAAATTCTGGTCGCATTCAACTGGCTGAAGAGTATTGCCATGAGTTAAAGTGATAAAAGTGAGAATATGTACAGTGCAAGACAAAATCGAAAAAGGAAGTTAGAAAAAGTATCTGGCCAGTTAACATCTGAAGGCGTCAACTAACCTTGCTGACATTAGGTCTGCATTGAGGATGTTTCATCGGTTCGTGGAAAGAATGAGTGTTGGCGGTAGAGGATCCTGAAATAGGGTAGATGGAAGTATGTGATACTGTTTGCCAAATTGGACTTCTTCGCTGTGTTATGTTTGAGCCGGAGATCAGTAGTAATGGCGACGTGACTATTTACGATTTTGTAGATGGTTGAGCTGACTTCTTTACGCCTGTCTTGGAGTGATTACCACTGCAGATCAAACAGCATGTCGTTAACACTGAATCTGTTGTCGTACATGTGTTTCACGTATCTTGCTCCCTGGCGCTGGATTATTTGTAATCTGATCTGTCAATATCTTCTTTCTCGAAAGGATCCCAGACATTTCTGGCATAGTCTACTGTAGGCCGGACAAGTGATGTGAAGGCTACCTGTTTGACGGATGTTGTTGCCTTTAAGACCCATATGTATAATCAATAAGTAGTCAATCCTAATAAAAGGTTAGGTCACTGATGATTTCATCGGAACCGAAACGAATGTGAATACGAGGTTCCCTATATTATGCAACGTTAGAATTAGCATTATTACACTTGAAACAGTGTTGCGGACACCGTGCCTGTACCAAGCTACAGCGACAAGAAACTCGGCGTTTATCCTTATGCCAGAACGTATGCATTTTCTCTCACTTTTCAGTTCATTTTAGCGATATATTTTTCTTTTGTCGATAAACGCTTTGCACATCTTCCTTGTTATATATCTCGATGCAACAACGTTCATCTGAAGTTTATTTTCAGAACTATTTTCGCATGTTCATTTCAAACAGATGATGTTATTTTATATGTAGTTATTAAATTTCAACATTTGTAAAATCGAAAGTGATACATTTATTTGAAGGTTATTACCATACGCTCAAAGTCAGTTAATGAGATATTGATAATGATATACAGCATAACCCATCTAAACCGGAATTCTAATAGAGAAGAATTTAAACAATTTTATCCAGGTGGATACTTAATGCAGGGTGAAAGTCATGCAGTTAGCTACTACAGGAGCTTTCTGTACGGCTTTCGTCCTGTATTAATCTACCACCTGTCTCTCCAATAGCGATATTTGTAAGAAATTGAACATCTGGTTTAGAGGGAATTTACTGTAAATACTGTGCTGATACCAAGGTTGGAATTCGCCTTAATTGGAATACCAGGTCACATTATGTTACCAGGTCACAACATGTCACGTAATCTTCTCGCTCAAAGTTGGGATTGAACAAAATTGATCCAACAGGAGACGGTACTGATAATCAACAATGTTCTTTGAAATATATGGGAATGGAACACACTTACACTAGTATAACAGTAGTAGAGAAAGTGAAATAAATTATCATATAATATCATATGACAGGATTGCATACAGAAAATGGAAATATGACACATGATAAATTAGGAATATAAAACGGCATATGTTTCATTTGAGAACGTCGCACTCTTAATCTTGAAATCAATTTCCGTAATGTACCACCTTTCAGTTGGAAAATAATAATAATACAGCATAACATGTCTATAGCAATGATATAAGAATACGCATTTGGGTAGGTAAACGCAGATACAGTAAAACCCCGCTAATGCGACCACTTAATCAATAAACATGGGTGCCGTTGTAAGCAGGTGGTTGCTTAATGCAGGACAAAAGTAATGCAGAAAGCTCCTCATTACTTTTGTCCTGCATTAAGCTACCACCTGCATCTAGCACCCAGAATTATACCTCTTTTAGGTGGTCGCATTAGCGGAACTTTACTGTAAATTGCTTAATGATTGATGGAAGTAACAGAGAGAGAGCTCCTAAAGGATCTTTCTGCATAACATTTGTTCCGCATTAAGCTACCACATGTCTAAAATCCAGCATTAAGACTTATTGTGTGATTGCTTTAGTTTTAAAAGGGTTTTACTGTACTTAATACTGACAAACAGAAGGAATATTATGGCTTGTTCTTCAACACAATAAAAACTAATACGGGCTTATCGATATTATCTTAACCCTTTCACTGCCACAATGACGGGTTTATGATATCAGATGCAAACAGTTTGGATCCAGATGAGACGTCGAGTAACTCGGCGTCTCATCAGGATCCAAACTGTTTGACACTATGTATACTGTTTTATAAAGAAAATGGAAGAAATGCACACACTTACACTAAAAATAAACGAAACTGTGCCCAGCAGACGACATTGCTGGCACCGAAAGGGTTAGAACGTATACGACATGTCACATGGTGCACACTTCGAGACGTATCGTTGTAGCAATGTGGACCATTTTCCTTAGAACTTAGAACTCTCTATAGACTCATTTACACAATCAAACCCGGAAAAGGTTTGTATTCGTGAGGAATATATTAAATTAAATATATAGAAATAACAAAGCATCCACGTGTATATATGACAAACTGTTATGACATTTGCAAATAATATTGGCTTGTTAAACACTCAAACTCTTTCGATCTCATTGATTGGCCTTTGGCAGACTGTCTTTCCCAGTTCAGAATGCTCTTGGAAGAGCCTTCTGATCAGGGTCAAGACTGTTTGCTGAACTCGTGGATGGCACTGGTTTATCAGTTTGTGTTTTGTTTGCATTATGACAAATTAATGGGTTTCAAACTCTGATTCTATTGACGAGTGTACTGTAATACTAAGGGACTAAATGGATTAAGAGCAAGTGTGCTGGAGCTATTTCCTGATTTCTAAGGTTGGTTGTTTATTAAGCTGGAAATAATCAATAATTGGTATTATTATGTAAAGCAGTCAATATACACGCTTCATGTATTTGTGATTGTTATACAAAAATATTGGTGAAGCTCTGCGAGATAAAGTTGAAAGCAACGGACAGTAAATGTATCTATTTGCAGCATCACGTATACACATGAAAAAATACACAGCACATGATTCGCTTTAAAATAACACTAACCAGTGATCATAAATAAGTTATAACAGTAGCGAATGCCGTTTTCAAATTGTTACAGCGATTTAAGAAGTATGTATTAAATTCGGTCTATAAAGGATGCCTGGGCCATTTTTAACCGAGCTGTGCGTTGAGTTTGAGCTAGAACAATACTACAGTAACTCCATCAAACACACAAAACGAATAGGGAGTAACTCGTTAATAGTACATTATCTTCTATCATTAAAGATATATGTTTTCATCCCATTATCTTAACTAAATTCTGACTTTTTTAAAGCTGCACAGTGTAGACCACAATAAACTTTATAGTTTATTTTAGCAAAACGAACTGGATGCATAAATGTGTAGTTCTGAGGCCTACATCTGCTAAATACAGTCAAACATGCTTTAAACAATCATATTACAAAGCACGCAGTGGTCTATGTGCCCCAGTAGGAGCATTCTGCGATATAATTGACCTATATTTTACAACCAAAAGCGTAGAAGAGATGAATACAACGTTCTTTACATGAAACCAAACACAAAACTCACCAAGGTGGTATCATTCATTCGTTGGGACATGGAAAAATGACAAAGTTCTTATGGAGGTTAACCCAATATATGCCATTATATTGATAATGTAGTTCTGCACCTGCTGAACGTCATGTCGATGAATTTATTGGCATGGACTTTTATCATGTAATTTGAGAAAGTCTTTAGTAATCGCATGCCAGTCGTGTGGTTGATTTAGACTTTTAGAGCGTTCCGTCACAGTTCAAACTAACGTTTCAATCTAGCCATCATTAAGGAGGGTGGTGATACAAGTAATGTAGGCAGGTAACTATGAAAGAAAAATATCAATCAAACTGAGATAAAATGCTTAGGAGGATTCAGAGAGTAACATTGGTCATATTTAAATTTGGACAATATATTGAAAACTACCACTACTACTGGCCTATGGAATTAGAGAGATAGAGTAAAAATAAAATAAATGACTAGTTCATTACGATTTAAAAATGAAACAAAGCAGTCTTTAAACGGCCAATTCAAAATGAAGCTATCTAAAACAGAATATATCAAACACCGAGTAATGGTTCTAAAGATAAGGGGATTAAATGCATTTGAAGCCATTCATGAAATCATTGAAACGAAAATTGCATAATTTACAATGCAGCATCGCCTAAAGGGACTATCCGTTTGCTTGCTAGGCGACCTGAATTGTATTTGCAAACAGTTTTAAATCTACAGTAATACCTCTCTATAACGACCACTGAATTGTGTTAATAAGTTGGTATTTAGGGCAGGTGGCTGCTTAAACCAAAGATTAAAGTAAAACAGGACGCTCCTTTTGGAGCGTTCTGTTTTACTTTCACTTTGCTCTAAGCAGCCACCTGCCTTTTACACAAAATGCTTCATTTAATTAGTGGCCGTTATAGAAAGGTTTTACTGTATATGATACCCCGGCTTACTTGGTGTCTCATCGGCAATCAAGCTGTTTCACATCCGGTAGATATTTACTCAAAGGTTTCAGTAAATCGCAAGTAAGGAAATATTGTAGCAGACGAAGGGAGTGAGCAAACGTATTTTGCAGATGGTTGAGGATTAACAATTATCCTTTAGCCAGGTGAGCAAATTTATTTTACAGAAATTTGCACCTACTACATTTCAAAATGTCAAGCTATATTCAAGTTTTCTACCAAAATGCAATCAGGGTGTCAAACAGTTTGGATTCTGATGAGACGCCGAGTTACTCGGCGTCTCATCTGGATCCAAACTGTTTGCATAGGTATTCACTCATCCGCCCCTAGCAGGTTTAAGGTTAAGATAATGAAACTGGTTGGTATTTTGATGCAGATGCTATGTAAACGCAGAAATGTCTTGTTCTGTACGCATGCAGAGCAGTCCTTGATCAGACAGCTTTACAATGTGTCTGCTATCAAAATATTCACTTGGAGCCATCCGGATCATGTCCGCTGTTAAATTAAAATTAGCAGATGCATCATACCACGTGTTTGGTCGATTATGACAAAATGTTGTTTGGTTAACCCCATACGCAATGTCTATCCATGTCAGAAATAAGGACATAATGACTATTAAATATATTAATTGTAATTATAACGCATGGATATAGGAATATTTGGTAATGACGGGAACTGTAGAGTCATATCTATATTATATCATAAGCAAACAGAGCAGACCCTGACAACAGGTAGATGCATAATATATAATGACGAGTTATCGTGAATAATTGTGTAAAATGTTTCACCTCATGATTATGCATTGACTGCATGTTTATGATGATAGCTTAACGAGGGAAACTTTAGCCATTTCGGAACTGTATGATGAGATCTGTATTATACCATAACCAAACTGAGTAGACCCCTGACCAGACGGCTCCTATAGGAGTTGTCTGATCTCAATCTACTCTGCTTACAGAGACGTCGTAAGGCGTCTACATTAGGGAAAGGTTAACCCATTTGCTCCCAGTGGATTCTTCCATGTTTATATATTGGATTAGTCCATTTTTTATCTAAGAGATGACTGGCCTAAATTTTCAATTTCGTTTTGTTTGATATTGAAATTCCTATCAGCAAACAGTGTAGACTCTGATCAGACGCCGCATGATGCGGCGTCTGATCAGAGTCTACACTGTTTGCCTACGTCCCATATATGGGGTCGTGGGCGCAAATGAGTTAAGCATATGGTCTTCGCTAACTAATGAGAAGATTGTCTGCCTTACATACCTAGATTTAATTCTCTATGAGGAAGAAATATGATCCGGATCCTAACCATAAACTTCGCAATTTTTCAGAATGTTATAGGAAGTTTTCACCCGAAAGAAAACATCTCGCCTCGAAAACGATTATGTTTAACCCATAATTACGGGTCGGTGATACGATATGCAAACATTCTGGATCAAGATGTTTATCATAAGGACACTGTGATAAACATTTTAGACACTAATTGAAAGAATATTCTCTATTAAACTTAAACAACTTAAAGCAGACGACAATATATGAAACAGACGGCATGTATGGCTCTAAGCAGCTAAGGACTCCTACAAATGATTATTGGAGATAAGAATGTGTATAGTATCAACCTCGTTTGCTGTTAAAATACAAAAACATACGTTATATTTTGACCCCTACTGGGGCTGCCTTATTAGTGCCCTCTATAGTAACTATAATAGTAACATTAAATTTTGCTTGTCTGCTTTGTTTAATTATTATATCGTAATAAATCTGACTACAGTTTCAAAAACAAAACAAAAACAAAGCAAAAACAAATACAACAAACACCCTGTGCATATACGCCATTATAATTAATAAGCTAATAAATATCCATAATGCTGTTATTTCTTACATGTATATTCAACAGTTAAAATGTTGATTGAAAAGTAAAAATAACATATACACGGCAACATGTTGCAACTGGGCAATATCGAGAGCACTGAAAACAATAAGGCCAATTCTTGAATACAGAGTATGATACACTGCTTGTATAGAAAGTTACCTCCCAGTCGATGCTAAAACCATCCAGGGTCTGTATGCACTTTATAATTTTGTCTGCTGAACTTTGTTTACACTTTTTTCTACGTGCAACTGAGTGCTTATGGAAGATGATATAATGATATTGTTTATTAGCCACCTTGTACTGGGCCTACGATATATTTCTATATGCATGTATTATTACATGCGAATCCATGAAAGCAATTGCATAAAGAGTGTGCTATTCAATACTTTGACTCAATACTTCCTGTTGAAACGAAAGGAAATTACATTTGTTTCGAAGTATGGATCAGGCAACCTTTGCTATCGAAGAAACTAACTGAACAACCGTAAGGTAAAACTGACCCAGATAGGCCACTCCCTTGGTAGTATATGTATCAGCGATCTTTGCCCAGGAAGACACATCACATTCCTGATTGAGGTGCGATCGTGGATCCGTTATCCCTAATTCCCATTAACCCTTTCACCGCCAATATCGCATAAATGCACCACGACAAATAGTGCAGTCCCAGATCTGACACCGCCTTTTCAAGGCGGCGTCTGATCAGGGACTTCACTTTTTGTGTCGAACTCGTACCTCATTCTCAGTGTTATCATATTATCTGGTCCTTCGGGAGCATTAGTTTTGATGTTATTTGTTTTGAAAATTGAATACTGCTTAAACCGGTGCTAGGGGGCGTGAGTAGTGTTGCACTTTTAATTACTACTCTTGAACAGACACAATAAAACCGAGTCTGCAATTTTCTCTTTTTGCATTTCTACTTTTGCTTTCGAAGGGTCACCCACTTTAGGGATATATTTATATCTACATATGTGCTTTATTACTTTGAAATTTGCATTTATATATCTCATTTCCTTATTTAACCGAATAATTTAACAAAATTGGTTTGTATGCGACTATTAGAAATTTTGCGCCGAAAGGGTTAATATTCATGCAAGATATACGTATTCGTTGATTTGTTATCATGGCATATGAATTCAGAAATGTTATCCGTAGCATAAACTGTATAATCAGATGTACAGTATTTCATCATCAAACTAAATGTATCGCCGTCTAATAAGGATCTTCGCTGAACGCAAAGACATTTAAAGGTGCATTTATTGAGTGACGGGTTAACAGTTAATAGACATATAAAGACTCGCTTTATCTGTTTACACAAAGTCGTCAGGCAGGAAGTTAATGTTTCATTGTTCAAGTAGCCTCAATGTAAGGACAGACCATAATTATTATTCATTGGTTCGCGATTCAAATCATTTGGTGGTTGAAAAGTGTATACTACAAGCATAAATCGATGCTTAAACCAAGCTAAACATGTGTAAATGATTGAATATTTGTAACTAAATTGCTATATTACAATTTTCGCTTTTGGCATTGCTACTTTTGCTTTCGAAGGATCACCCATTTAAGTGCTTGTGTGGCGGCCGTAAAAGGTCGCCCTGTACTTCATTGTCAGTGTTGTGATATTTTCGGGATCATTAGACTAAGTTTTGATGGTACACGTATAAGTTTTGAAAATTGAATACTGCTTATACTGCTTAAGCCAGTGCTAGGTGGCGTGAGTAGTGGTGCATTGTTAAATACTACTCATGAACAGACTCAATAAAACCGAGTCGGCAATTTTCGTTTTTGGCATTGCTACCTTTGCTTTCGAAGATCACCCATTTTCAGAATATATATACATGAACAATTAAAACGATTAAATGGCCGTGTAATAAATATTAACCCATATCACTATCCTCAGTGCGATCAGAATGATATTTTCAAAATGTTTCGATCCTGTTGAGACGCTGATGAATTCACATTAATGCGAAATAGTTACTAATAGTTTATGTTACCTCGATGTGTTGTCATGAGAAGTCTGACACATTGTTATCTAAGTAGGGAGATTACGCGCCGTGAAGTGAATTAAAGCTGTGTGAGCGTGCATTTCATGCGTGATTCTGATGTTGCTGTGCAGTGTCGTGTGTCATGACTTCTATTCTATATTTTTCTAAATTGATCCATGAAATTGACACGATCCCTCCCAAATGATCAATCTTTATCATTTATATGCTTATTTGGAAAATTCACACCCAAAATACGCACACGGGGTGACACTAATCTGATAAAAACCGACAATGATAATCATAAAATACTTTTCGCGGACATTGATCACGAAAGTGTGTTGTTTAAATTTAATAGTCACTGCAGCGACTAAACTAATTAATTTATGTAACATCTATATCTGCGGCTGTTTGATTGTTTCAAGGTTTGGCTGAGTTAAGCTGTTTCAACGCTGGTGCATTTGGTTTGGCCAACTGATAGAATAACCAATCCATTGTTATGATTTATTATAGTTACGGATCTGATTTTTGTACTCAAAATGTTATACATTTTTCAGCAATATCTAAAGTTGATATACATTGTCAACTCGTGATAAAAGGTTTAAAATTTGTTTTTGACAATGAAAATTATTTTCAGAAGATTGTTCCGTGTAAGGAACATGTCGACGGAAACATAGGATAACAAATAAATGTAACATAAACAACCTGATTCAGACACAACACATTTCAGACATACTATTTGGCAGTTTAGTTACAGGTAAGACGTCGGGCTCTCGCTCTCTGTTCACCTAAATTTATAAATATGCATTAAAAAGGCATTCATGTACATTGAGTACATGATATAATTTGCTAAGCTTTGTACAACGTTAAATGGTTATTAGATAAAAACCGATGAATTTTTAGCATATGGTACTAGATGCATATACCTGCAAAATAACTTCAGGTTGGTTGATGAATAAACATGAAAAGCATGCTTAGATACTTCAGCTAATGTTATATTCACCAAATGTTGATTGAACATGACATTGAATAGAGTAGAAATCATACAGGATAGGCCAAACTAACGTCATAAGCTACCTCAGAAACATAAACGAAGTACCTGCGCCCATATAAGACCCAATTCACAGAACATTGTCCCTAACCGGCTTGTATGCTCATCGTCTAAATACTTTTGTGTTGTTTGTCCAAAATGTTTCGCAGTGCAATTGAAAATTCTTAGAAAAAAGACAACATGTGGCGCCATAACTTACACTTACAACGCTGAATGTTCAAATGGACTATTCCAAAATTCAAAGGGGTCAAGCTTATGTTGACAATGTAGGGATTTTTCTACAGAAAAGTGCAACATGACAAACAGTACATACCCTGATGAGAGTATTCCTCTAGGAGACCTCTCATTTGGGTCTACACTATTGATAGGACTCATCTATGGTCCTCTCATCTGGGTCTACACGGTTTGCGAATGATATAAGTGACTCGTGTCCCTCACAGTAAGGGTTAAGTAGAAAAGTATTGTGTTGTTTAGGCTTGGTCTAGGGCACTTCGACACTGAATTGCATGGTTTTGGCAGGTCACATAGCGTCACATTATGGTGAATCTAAAGGAACTCCACTAGTCCCGTGTCACAGCAAATGAAGGACGCGTGCTAACACATATAATGCATTTTAAAACGGACATAGATATCAACATTTACTTACACCGGCCTTATCACGCGCACAACACTTTTAAAGTATTACTCAAATACACCCCTGGATCGTAGTCTTCGCGCAATTGTGCAGGACATATAGTATCGAGTATACATTCTATTCAGTCAGTGTTTTTGTGTATAGCGATAAGTGTTACCGTAATCAGTAGAATGGCGACGTGATTTCTTGAAGATGTAGATTTAACTTAAAAAAGGACAGCAACCTAAGCCATTTAAGAAATGGCGAACATAAAAGGAGAAAACACCCGCCTAAGCGAAGGATCTGAAAGCTTTTTTGATCTATTTTGCCAGCCATGTAGTGAGGAAAACAAGCATTTAGAGGCTTGTGGATATTGTATAGACTGTCAAGAGTATCTATGTACAGAATGTTACAACAGCCATCGAAGGCCACGTCCGACTAGGCACCATATGTTGCTACAAAAGGACAAAATGCCAACACATACACCGACCACTAAACCGAATGCAACAACAGACATATGCACAATACAATGCGACAAGCATCCGAATGAAATGATAAAGTATCGCTGCCAAAAACATGATGTAGTTGTGTGCAATGTATGCGTTGCACTAGCACACATATCATGTGACAAGGAATACATTCCAGATATCTCACAAAGCGTTGTGAATGACGATGCCCTAAAACGACTCAGAGTCAGAATTAACAACATGACGAAACAAGCAGATGCTATCAATGAACGTACAAAACAAAATTTGAAAAGCATTGAAGACATTTACAGCGATGCTTTAAAACAAGTTCGAAAACTAAGAAGAGACATAAATGAAACAATTGACGAGTTAGAGAGTACAATCGCGGCAAAGGCTGATTCTTTTAAAGCAGCAGACTCTGACAATATGCAGTCTATATCGCAAACGTGTTTCAGCATTCAAAGCGAACTGGGAGCCGTAAAGGACCAGCTAGATAGTCTACAGAACTCGAACCAAACAAATAACCTGTTTGTTAAAAGACACTTAGCAAAAGACAAACTTAATGAACTACATAAGAAGTTAGAATCCTTGGATAATGGCACCAGTGTTACCTATTACACATTTGAAACGTCTGATAAAGTATTAGACTTTGTGAAAGATGGAAGTGTATACGGAACACTTTGCCAGAAACGCAACGACAGACGAGATTCAAAAAGATTCACCGCTACACACATAAAGGACATTGACATTAAACTGAAAAGCGAAGAGTTATCTACTATAACAGACATCGTTATTCTGCCAGAGCAGTTACTAGTTCTTATTGACAACGATAACCGAAAGCTGAAGGTGTATGATATTGAACATTATACATTGAAATCTACATGTACTCTACCTGGGAATCCATGGGATGCCACGAAGACGGGACCGAATTCACTTGCTCTAACATTGTCGGAGCGTGAAAGTCTTCTTTGTCTTCGGATAGATGACGATATCGAAGTTGTGAGAAATATCAAAACGAGTGGAGTTTGTGCTGGTGTTGCATTCAGCAATGCTCAATATTTTGTTTCTCTACTTGGTCCACCAAGGCTGGAAATTCTTAGACAGGACGGAGAAATTCTACAGAGAATTGTGTTTGACAAAAACATCAACTGTATACCAAATTATGTCATTACAAATGAGGACGACATACTGGTGTCTGACAGTGGTACCAATATGGTGTCCATTTTCAGCAGGCAAGGAGAACTGAAAACAGAATATAAATCTGACAGTATCGTTGAAGCTTTGGACATGGCTGCTGATGGCAGTGGTTCTATTTTTGTGTGCGGGTGCAAATCGAATAATATTCACATGGTTTCCAGAAAAGGTAATTTTAGACAAATACTGCTGTCATTAAAGGATGGTATCAAGAAACCACAGTCTGTCGCGTATTGTGAGAAGACAGGGAGGCTTTTTGTCTCGCAAGAAAAAAATCAGATACTTCGTATCTTCCAGGTTATGCAAGGATAACACGTTTCCAAAGAGTAGAACAATCATTAATGCTGTCAGGTTGATCAGGTGTTTGGTTTTATTTGGGCACAGAATAATGAATAAGACTAGTGTGAGGTTAGGTGCCCCTAAACCGGTTTAACCCCCCAGTGACATTTGTCACTGACTGTTCCAAGGTGGTACTTCCATCTTCCCCCTATTGTTTGTTAGTTATGTCTTTGTGTGTCTCTTTGTGTCTTTTATATACATGTACATTTGCTGTTTGTCTTCGTGGTGCTGTTTGGGTGGTTGTTTGTTTTGTATGCGGTGTTCCATGCATGACTCATACATGTACTTTTATATTTTGAAAAAAGGTGAGCGAACTTTCTGTGCAGATGTGTGTACATGCATTTTGATTCTCTATTTATTCGACTTGCTGTTCGCATCAACAGGTCAACACTTGTGTCAACTACCGTAGATATTCTTGGGACACGAATATAATGTAAACAATGTTGACATTGTTCATAGATAGCACATTTATGCACGATATAAAAAGATATGCCACTTAAAACATGCACATGTACATTTGATATCTTTGAAATGTGTGTCTTTAGATAGATGAACATGTTTTGTTTTTTTCCCTGTGTTTTTTCTTGTTAGTTTTGTTTTGCTGTTTCAATTTGTAAATGTTGCATTTCTGTACACAAAGAGGGCCACTGACAGTTGATGATACCAAACGTGAGAGTATATTAGAGAGTGTATATGCCAATATCTATACCAAACGTGAGAGTATATTAGAGAGTGTATATGCCATTATCTATACCAAACGTGAGAGTATATTAGAGAGTGTATATGCCAATATCTATACCAAACGTGAGAGTATATTAGAGAGTGTATATGCCAATATCTATACCAAACGTGAGAGTATATTAGAGAGTGTATCTGCCAATATCTATACCAAACGTGAGAGTATATTAGAGAGTGTATATGCCAATATCTATACCAAACGTGAGAGTATATTAGAGAGTGTATATGCCAATATATATACCAAACGTGAGAGTATATTAGAGAGTGTATATGCCAATATCTATTATATTTAGAGCTGTTTTAAATCTGCTACAGACAACAAATACCAAATCTTACATATTATTATATTCTTGAAAGTATAAGTTTCACACTTAGCTCATTATGACTTCTCTTTGTCACCATTTTCTTCTTCTTACTTTGCATTTTATGTTTTATATGTTATTTGAAATGTAGTCATTACGATTTGTAGGGAGAGGGTCTCTATCTTACTAAGGTTGTGATACCTTGTGGTCGGTCCTCCTACTTTTATAAAAAAAAACCTCGATAATTTAAGTAATGAAGACTTAGTGCCTTTTAGGCAGGTGGCTGCTAAATGCAGGATGATAGTCATGCAGAAAGCTCCTAGAGGAGCTTTCTGATTGACTTCCACCCTGCATTAATCTGCCACCTGTCTTAAGGATGAATAATATATTTAATTGTTCGAATAATCGAGTTTTAACTGTGTGTTAAAGCTAGATATTCTTGTATATAGGAAACGAGATAAGACGTACGTCGAAGTAATTAAGCAAATTGTGCTAAATAGATAAATGCATATTCATACAACATTATGTTATTTGCGATAATTCTGCATGTTTGTATGTTAAAGCTAATGGTATTTCATGTACATCTATGTGGGAATTCCTTGTGGTGAACACACTCATTTAGCAATGTTGCCCGAGTTTACACTAGCAAACGGGTAGAATAAGTAATATCGAACTGTACACGAACCCCTTGCTCTCCTATTTAACAGCGGTATTTCACAAGTTAGATCAGATGTTCTCATGTTTTAGTCACAATATCTGATCAAACATCCTACCAGGAATAGGTCATGTCGGGAAACCCTTGATTTACTGTAAATGTTAATTAATAATCCCCATTTGTTCATTCTGTTATCAAACTTTCTCCAAGAGTCAGACAGCTTGAGATACTGTGTTACTCTGTATCTCATGGCGAGTATAGCTGTTTGTGAATTCCGGCAATGTTGTGCTTAGGAGGTAAATATTTAGTATGGAGATACATGTCTCGAATTTGCCACCAATACCCAATATTGATGAAGTTGGTAGAAGCCGAAGACAAGCTTAGGGAACAAACAAGTACCGGGGACATAGAGTCTCTTTAAATCATATATATTGTCCCACTTCTATATAAGCGAAGTGGGTGATAGTACAATACATTAAAGATGGAATTTATGATAGACTGTAAAACTAGAACACCGGCAAAACTAGAGACGCAGTGTTTATTCAAAGTTTGTATTGTCTTCCCGATTCACATAGTATAGTTTTTGTGCTTAACCCCTTCAGTGCCCGCATTTTCTTCTGCATCGCATCCTTATTCAAATTCGTCATTAAAATATTAACATAAGATTTTCTCCGTCATTTCACGAAAAGTCTAAGAATCAGACGTTTCTTTCAGTATCCAAGTCACAACGTTTGTATTTCCAATCATTACAATCTAATACATAAAGCTAAAGTCGATTCAATCATTTCGTGAAATGACTGGAGGTGTTTTTCAGTTATTTCATGAAATGACTGAAAATGTTAGGCATTTCGTAAAATGACTAGGTACATGTAAAACAGTCATTCCACATAATTACTGAAATGTTTAGTCATTTCATGAAATGACTGACTGCACATAGATTGACTGTAAGATATACCAGACGAGATATTCTAATGCTTTATATATTATATACATTAACAGTGGCTTCGGTTAAGATTGGTAATCGCTGTGATTCGTTTGTCCGTAAGTCTTTCATTGCCTACGTCGCCGGAAAGCAATACACGGGACTTTCTCCCTTGTCAGACGTGCTAGATAAGCTGAGTTACTTAAAATAGCAGTACTAGAAATCCTTATCTGGAACACCCCTTGTCTAGTTTATTCATACGCGCGAAATTAATAAAAGGGAAGTAACTCTTACAGAATTATACCAACATTTATATAGGCATCAACCTTATAAATTAAAATTAATGAATTAAGTAGTTAGCACAAATATGAAATTCTATTTATCATATAAACATTTTAAAAGCCTATTTAATTAACCGAAGACGTTGTATTGTAGTCACTCAGTTAATTATATTTACGCTAAAACGTAACGTGTGGTTGTCATAACAAATGACGTTATTTGGTGTCACGCTTTTATGCTGCAGTTTGTTGCTATTAGATATGGAAGTCGTATTATGCAATGTAAAGTAGTACTTCACAAAATCCGTTAATTTACTTGGTTTTAGGGCGTATTTCAGCGAGACAAATAATCAAGCATGGATTTTGTTCAAGCCGGGGGTTTCTATATACCCTCGGTTGGTCTGTTCCTGGAAGGTATAGAAAGCCCCGTCTTGAACAAAACCCATGTTTGATTATATCATGCCGCAATGGGTTTTTATCTAAAAATAGCCTATGCGGGAATGGTTTAAGAGAATGTTATCGCTTATCATGCTGGCACAAGTTATGTCTGTCCAAACTTAAACTTCCGATTCGTTTAAAACGTTGCTCCGTGAATATGTATGTTAGAAATAAAGACTATATGAATATTAATTAGCTTATTGTCTTTTTAATCTTTTCTTCCCTGAGTATTCATGTAAGAAGTATTGATGTCATGAATATCAATAAGATATATTGGTTATAATAGCACAAGAACACGTGAAGTTTTGGCCATGCCAGAAATCTTGAATCATATTTATATTATATCATAAGCAAACAGAGCAGATCCTGGTCAGGCGGATCATGTAGGAGCCGTCTGATCTGTGTCTACTCTGTTTGCAAAGGCATAGACATGTGTATTATGGAGTGTATGGTTAACATGGCATCTTAAAGATGTAAGTTTTACCATGGCAGAATTTGTAGAAATAGATTTGTTATTTCATAAGCTCACATAGCCGACCTAATCTACTCTGTCAAATTATCAACAGGCGTATATAGGATATACGGAGGAAAGCTTCGGGAAGCTAGTGGTTGAATTTCAAATATCTTCAATATTGATAAGATGCCGATGTACACAAGGATCCAATTTGTTGACAGATACGAGTCGAATCGCGCTAAGCATGACACGTGTTGATGCTAGATATCAATAAAACAGCCCTATATATAACGGCCGATATAATGAACCCCAGATCTGGCAGCTCCCATAGAAGCCTTTTATCAGGGTGTGCTCTATGTGCTTAGTTCTATGTGTTATGTGCTTAACAAATATCGACCTGATTCTATAAGTTCTGCCATTATTAAAATGTTCTGTGTTCATAGACATAACAAATAATCAGTTTTCATGATGAAAACAACCATTACATGCGTATTTCTGGAGTAAATATATGTAGCCAAGAGATCCCATAATGCAATCCAAATGTTATGCAAAACCCTCATCAGGGGTGTTTTGGTAATGCGTTCTCGCTGCTTTAACCCATTTGCGGCCAGTGGATTCTTCCATGTTTATAATATGGATTAGTCTACTTTGGATCTAAGGGATACCTGGCCTAAATTTTCAATTTCGTTTTATTTTATATTGAAGCAAACATTGTATACTCTGATCAGACGCCGCATTATGCGGCGTCTGATCAGAGTCTACACTGTTTGCCTATGTCCCATATATGTGATGGTAGGCACAAATGAGTTAAGCGATACATTGTCACAACTTTCAGGGAAAATCCATTGTTATTTTTGTTGGCAACTTTTCATTTTCTTTGTTGATTGGGCACAGCAAACGCATTTAGTCATTAGTCATAAGACTTGATGGCTTCAGCAAACAGTTAATATCCTGTTTATATCTGCTCTTGTATGTGTCTACACTGTATGTCTATTTAAATAGCAGAGAGCCAGGTCATAGACTCCTGGAGGAAACCTTTTATCAGTGTCTGCACTATTGGATTTGTCTTTTATTTTCGAAAAATCTTGTCAGCATAATATAGTTTGCAAACTTATATTCTGAACTTTGAAATAAGATCTGGACGAGTTCCCTATGAAAAACACGCGAGATAATTGTTTAGATTTCCGCTTAAGGGCTAATGTAATGCACTCTAAAATATTTTAGCGATCGTATGACACTGACACATAAGCGACAAACCGCGTAGAAACACACTTTATTGAATTGTTCCAATGTTATTTATTAAAGCGCACTAGCTATCGTGCAAATCCTAGCAAGAGTTCAAATAAATAATTAGTAAATATCCATTAACATTGGAGTCAGTGTATACTGTGTATATTAAATTGATTTGAGTGAGTGTGTCCTTGTGATTTACGTATTGTACTGTCAAATCTTATTCTTGTAAATATGAGGCCCGCTGCAAGAAAAGTAAGATTTGGGGTTTGCAAACAATATAGAACTTGTTACCCCGTTAAAGACGGGGCCGTCTGGTCAAATTCTTCATACATTCAATTTTGCAGAAAGGTGGGGCTTTGATTGGTGACAATATGTGCAGTTCTATGCAGAACAGGCTGGTCTAGTTCTATACTGAGAGCAAGTCTAAAGATTGGTTTGCGTGGAGCGGTATATATATATTGTATATAGTGTGCATAACTATATTTTGTTGATGTAGATAAATCTTCCTTTACATGATATTGATTCCATATGCTTTCTGTACATACAGCGACGGTAAAATGTACAGTTGAACTTCGTTATCTCGAACTCGGATAATCCGAACTTCGGGATAACTCGAACAAAACGTTCAGTCCTTCCAAAACTTACATTTAACAGAAATGATAACTAAACTTTATCGTTACATATATCTAGAAACACATGTGACAGCTTAATACAGGTCTAAAGTAATGCTGGAGCTTTCAGCATTACTTTAGATCTGTATTAAGCTGTAGCCTTGTGAAATTGTTCATTTTAGAAATCGGATAACTCGACTTCTGTTATCTCGAACTAATATGTATGGTCCCTTGAAGTTCGAGTTATCGAATTTCAACTGTATTTGCAACGAGAACTAGAGTTACTGTTAACTACGTGAATAAGGGACATGTTTGTACTGGCGTTTGCAAATATCAAATATCTAAGACCAACATCCGGAGGCTCCTAGACGAGCCCTCTGATCAATAAATACGCCTTTCTATGCATTTGCAAACAGACTAGACACAGACCTCCTATAGGAGCATTCTGATCAGGGTTAGCTATGTTTGCTTATGTATGATACAATGTAGATATGATTCAATACAGTTTTCTGTTATGGCCAACTATCCATGTCTATCAAATTCTAACACACCTCGCGCACACATCTCCATAAACAAAGAAGGGACGTATCTATGTTTGAATAGAGGGTTAATACACTTTTTGTCGGGCAATAACATCTGCAGTGTCCCGAGGGACTGTTCGGGCTCGGGCAACAACATTCCCAAGGGACACTGCAGATGTTATTGCCCGAAAAAAACGTGTATTAACGCTATTCTTGCATAAACCAATTTTCTGCTTTCCTGCATCAATTTATTTCTTCCAAATACAAGCAAAACTATACACTTCTTTGACACTTCCGTTCGTTCGATTTATGCAGTTTCCGGGTCACTCTTTTTTTTCTTTCTGATGTCATTCCACGATTGTATCAAACACCGTTTACATGGGATTTCATTCAATATGCCTATCACACTAAAAGCAGTTCATTGTCGGTGCCCCTGGAATACTCGCACCGTTCATCTAGCTTAGGCCAAAACGCTATAGCGTTGGCGTCCATTGTTTACATTAGGCCCCAAATAGGTATTATTAAAACCGGTCAAGAACAGCGCGTGAGCACGAGAATCGCCTTGTTAATACATGATCTAGCGGGACTACAACATCACGTTTTATGCAAGAATTCTTCATAAAACACCGCACGGGCTGTAACGGCTTAACGTGACGTGATATGGCTTCGAAAATTCGTACGTCAAGAAACGTAGTGCCGTTGTGGCGGTGCAAATTATAGTTAAATTGAAGTGTTAGAATCGAAATAATAAATTTATACCGGTGTTTTATCGTGCAATCGAACACGGGTAGCCGTTCAGATGCTTATATTTAAATCAATCGGCCTATCGGCCTCGTGATTTAATTACTACACATCTCAACTCCTACCATTGGTTGATTGCACGATAAAACACTGGTATGAATTTATTATTTCTTAATTCATAAATAATTTATATTCATGGCGTCATTATTTCTTACGTGAATTCTCATGGAGGAAAGGATTAAACTTTTTATACTGAGTGAAATTCATTTTGTAACACTAATTGACTGTTCTACTCCAAAACTTCACCATTAGAAGAATAAACTAATTTTACCGTTAGCAATAAGCATGCTACGGATGGCGTTTTATAAGGAAACAAGGTGTTTGATATCCTGGGTATACATCTGTAGAAAGACAGCAATATATCTGATGATATGTAATAGCTTGTAAGCCAAGCTTTGACCGGTGATTTGTAATTGAACAGGTAATATATTAAAGATGGGACGTCTGCTGTGACAGCGAGTCAAATTTGAGGTTTTATTTAACCTTATTCAATATGTATGTAACAAATTATGGCATCATGGATATCTTTTAACAGAGTGGATATCTTTTAACAGGATGTTTATATTGGTATATTTACACGAGATCTTTTAGGTTAGGCATAAACTATAGAATTAGATCTATTCTATAAATTCTGAAGACAAGTGATCACCCGAAAAATTGCAACACAAAAGGAGAAAATTGCAGACTCGGTTTTATTGAGTCTGTTCATGAGCAGTAATTGAAATTGCAACACTGCTCACGCCCCTAGCACCGGCTTAAGCGGTATTCAAATTTCAGAACAAAAAGTACTGAAATTCATGATCTCGAAAGACAAGAGAGTATACAGTACCGTTATCGTCACGTGACGTTTGCTGTCAAAGAAAGTAAACAAAATTGGCAATTAAGTGGCCGCGTATGACACGACGGAGTCGCATTCAAGTCTTATACCAAAATCATAAGAGACCGTGATCTCAGTCAGTTGAGACACATCGTCGAAGCAAACAGAGCAGAAACTGAGCAGACGGCTCCTATAGGAGTCATCTGGTCTAGGTCTACTCTGATTGCAAGTGCGTGAAAATGCGTTTATAATAAGTATTATTACAGCAGAGCTTTTCTTAAGCGACCACCTAAATGAAGTACAAATGCAAGGTTAGGATACCAGTTGAAAGATAATGCAGGATGAAAGTTAAACAGGAAGGGTCTGTATGCACTACTAGTATTCTACATTAAAGTCCCATTATATTTTTATGTGAATTATTTTCCGCGCTCAATTAGTTGTTAAGTGGCTACACAATAGGGTGTGTATAGAATATCGCATCATTTTACTTCCTGTTTTCTCAAACATGATAAAATGGACGATATCGCGGAACAAGCAGAGTAATCTAACTTTAGCGCGTATATGATGTCAGTCAATCACGTGACCATCAAATGTAATATATACAATACAACCTGTCTAAAGCGGCCTGCGAATAGAGGTCTAATCATTGGTCTGTAAGGTAGGTGGTAGCTTAATGGAGGTCAAACGTAATACAGGATTCTCCTATAAGAGCTTTCTGCATTACCTTTGAATTACCTTTGCCCTGCACTAAGAAACCACCTGCTTTTTTAAGACGCCTAAGCTCAATAGATGGAATCTCGCTTTTTATGGTTTTACGGTATAGAACTTCTGTAAATTCTCTCATAGTTTTGCTTAACGAAAAACTAATAATAAAACAAATGCAAAAATCCCTACGTTTCTTCGACGATGTATCTCAGTTGACTGGATCACTGTCTCTCATGAATTTGGTATAATACTCGAATGCGACTCCGTCGTGTCATACGCGGTCTCTTAATTGCCATTTTCGTTTACTGTGTTTGACTGCAAACGTCACGTGACGATAACGGTACTGTAGTTGTTTTGCATCTGGTGGATGATTCGTCCAAATAGGAATTCCCGTGGCGAATCCTATTCATGTCTTCAAAAGGAAACATTTTTGTGCATCGCCACAAAATATCGATCTTCAAGAAAAAGTGATTCTGAAACATATTTAAACTTTAAGCAATAATTTGTCTTGGGCTATAAAACTGTCTGATAATGGACGAAAGGTAAACGGAAAGACAGAGATGTCTGTTCGACCTTTGTCTTACATAAACAGGATTCTCAGATTCTTTAGTATGATTTTACGATGTTCGTGCTCGCTTTAACTATGCTTTGCCTCATCTATGCCTGAAACTTTAGCGAACTCGTCAAAATGCTTGTGTAACATCGTGAAAAAGTTGTGACTCGACTGGAATCGAACCCAGTGCCTCTGGCTTACCATGCCAACACTCTACCCACTGAACTACCAAGCCACACAGTAAAGACTATCAACTTACATCACCACAATCTCTACCCGGCTACACTTGCATTATTACACTACATGTAGTATAAACTGCAACGGAATCTGTGCAACAAACCTTAAGGATTAGAAAATCAGGCGATTGAAGGTGCCCTCTGATCTGTGTCTACACCGATGTATATGTTCTCATGAGAGACTGAAGACATAAAGGAATTACCATTAACCTGCTAAGCGCAAATTAATGTTCTAACAACTGAATCGTAGTCTAATCTATGTGTATTAGTTTTACACTCGGGTATTTAGTTACACAAAACTTGAACAAGTCAGGTGTGATCTGAGTTTGAGCACATATACATGTTTCTGTAGCATAGGCCTTAGGATTAAGTCAATTATTACTTACTGAAAAAACAGTGTATCTTATGTCTTGTACATGTATCATGTTTTGTTATGTTAACCCTTTGAACGCGGGACATGTGCAGACTGACATTTGCAAATAATGTGGACAACGCTCAAAGGATCCCTCAGATCACGGTCTGTACTGTCATCTAAATTAATCTCGACAAGTTCTCAAGCTTTTGATTGGTCAGATTTGAGCCAAAGGCTCAAATCTGACCAATCAAAAGCCTGAGTACGCTTGAAGTCTGTTATTTGCTTTCATGATGTTGTATTTAACCATTTCCACGCTGAGGTTTCAAATGGACTATTCAAACATGACCGAAGTGAATGTCGCTATTCAATGATATTGTTTTAGAAAACTGTAACATGACAACAGCGCAGATGCTGGCGAGAGTTTCCTCTAAAAGCAACCTTTATTAAAATTATTTATTTGTATTTATGCGCCAGATATACTAACAGACTGGGTGTTATTGCACTTGCAAGTGCATGAAGTGGTCATCAAAGTGACATGTTTATTCGGATCATCATAAAACAAAACGGAGGCAATGCATGGGGGATGGGAACTGAAGCAGGCAACATATTTCGCATGCAGCAATATGCGGCACTGTACGAGTTTCATTCCACGAATATTCGTGTAAGAATTGATGACATAACGAATAATTATCAGCGTAATTGAAACTATTACACAAACCGTATAATCAGATCTTAATAATTCCATAAGCGAACAGAGTAGACCCTGATCAGACGGTGCATACATTATCTGTTTATAAATGTAAATGGTGACAGAGGTAAACCTAGCGCAAATAATTTATTTGTAACATTATTGATTAACAGAGCAAACCATAGGGGGGAAACAGTTATGGGATCAATTTAGGCGATATCATTAGAGAATGAACGTCAATCACTCTTCCTGTTCATATATAATTATCTATCATCAAAATGTGATCTAGTTTAATACGAGAACTTACTTATCAATGTACAATGTACCTACACTTTGACCACAATTTTACCAAATTCCCGTCAGAAATGCAGTTCATAACACCTGTGTATTTAAGTGAATTATTTATAAAACTCATTGCGAGCGAGCCTGATTTTAGCATCATGATAGTATCTTTCATGTAAGGTATAGGCAAGCAGTTCACATCTCAAGAGTACTCTGGTCTAGGTCTACAGTATCTCCCTATGCTCAGTAGGCACCGACGGATAAAGGCATTGATAATCCTACCTACAACCGAGGCAGGCATGGGCTCAACTAGAGGGTCCGACTGAGATTCAAAGATCCCATTGATGGAAAATTTTCGGCAAATCGTCACAATCATGTTGGTGTTAATTACTTTTTATTCGTTACAAAATGGAATAGAATAGGCAAGACAGTTGAAAAGGGTACACGATAGTGTACAATGAAGTACGTCACTTGCAAATACAAAACCCAAAGTGGCAATACGTAATCGACAATTGTAGAGGCCTTTGAATAATAAATGTAGGGGCGATTGCAAAGTTGAAGTTTCGTATACGGAAGAGCTATAAGAATATTATTGGCATCATTTCATTGTGATATATACCATACTCTGAGAGCGAAAACATTGTAGTTTGTGAACATGACCAGAGGCCTGTTCAGGAGCGCGGGCGCTTGATGAGCGCTTGCCCGAGCAAAAGTACCACTGCTGAACGGGATCGAGCGCCCTTTCTAAAATCAAGTAAATTTTTGATCTGCGGTAGGGTTCTAGAGCATCAGTTTGTTAATTACGATTGTTTTCTTCCAGTCTGTTGCTTCTGTTACCGTGTTGGTAGCCATCTTGGAAACACAAGCGAATGTCAAAGCGATACACCTCGCGAGTAGGCTAGCTTGCGCTAGCTGGCACTAGGCGGGCGCCCTCGTTCAGAGTCCAAGCGCTCGAAGTGACATCGAGCGCACACACTCTTGAACAGGCCTCTGCTGGTTAACCCTTTCGGCGCCAAATGTCTAATTGTCGTCTGCAATCCAAGTTTGTTAACTCATTCAGTAAAATAGTGAAAGGAGATAAATACATGCAAATTTCAAAGGAATAAAGCATATATATAGAAATAGAGATTGAGACAAATAGTGAAGTCCCTGATCAGACGCCGCCTTGAAAAGGCGGTGTCTGATCTGGGACTACACTATTTGTCGTGGTGCATTTATGCGACTGCGGCGGTGAAAGGGTTAAATCGACACTCAACAATAGGATCTGCAAGGTTGCTGTAGCACATTTTTGTCCAGGAATTTAGATAATTATGTACGTGTATACAGTAGAACCTGTCTTACGCGGTCATTTTTTTTTTATTGAGGAGTATTAAAACAGGTGGTTGCTTTATGCTGGGCAAAAGTAATACAGAAAGCTCCTATATGAGCCTTCTGCATTACTTTTGATCTGCTTTAATCACACCCCGATAGAGGTTCATTCCATTATTTCGCGGGTTTAGATTTATCTGTCAATTCATTAGTGTACATGCTCCGTGTTTGAGAAGCACGACTTGGCGTAAGGGTGTGCTAAATATGCAGTTACTGTAAGTCGTCATTTTATATGTTTATAGAGAGTGTGGTTTATTTCATGGTATATACCCAGAATATACACATTGTCTCCAAAGTGTGTGTTCAGGGTCGACATTGTTTCCAAATGCGTATTGCTATTGTTTTTCTCATAACAGCATCTATTTATACATTGTTTCGAATGCCTTTTTACAATCCGATTGAAAGTGGGTGTTTTAGAGCCATGGTTCCTCACCTTTATGCATTATTGATAATAGTGTCCCTGTCGCTAATTACACATTGATTCAAACTAATTCGTTTCGTTTGGAATCTGGCATTTACGTTCACTATTTAATGTATTATTTAGTTTAACCCTTTACCGCATAAATACGCCTTGCTATACATTACTACACCTTTGCAAACATAGTAGACCCAGATCAGACGGCTCCTGTACTGTTTGGCTTATCAAATAATATAGATATGGTTCAAAAGGTTTGGTTTTGACCAAATGTTACAGTGCGCATATGGCATTTTAAGAAATAAAATCATTAATATTCTTTATATCATATTACATGAATATGCATGACGTTAAAGGTTAAATGTACATGAGTAGTATGCGATTGCTGTATAGAAGACTGTTTTAAAAAAATAGAATTATACTTCTATTCTGTATGGCCGTACGAGCGAAAAGTTGTATCACAATCGAATGAAGCTTAAGTAAACATATGACAAAAACCAATGGTTTGTTCATAAAATGCTTTCCGTCCAATAGTAAACCCGTCTTGGTGAGATAAATCAGCATTCAGATTGGTATTTATGGGCATGTAGGTAAATATAATGTCTTGAAAAGCTTGATGAATGCGATTTATCAAATAAATCATCGTAAGAGTACTTTGGCTGGTTATATTTTGTTCTGCACTGACGGTATCAGTTCATCCAAACTTAGGAGTTCGTATATTAGCATTTATCCCCTGAACTCGGGTTTTACAGTCCAGGTGTGGTCAAGTTCTGTTCTGAAACGCACTCATAGTGGCACACAGTTTGGATTGTGATGAGACGCCCAATTACTCAATGTCTCAAATTACCCAATGTCTCAAATTGATGCAATCTGTTTTCGAAGAGTTATTACGGATTTATCTATGGCGGCGAAAGTGTTAACAGCACAATGATTGAACAATAACAGTATTATGGCTATCATTTTGTCTGCCAATAACCTTTTATCATTTTACCACAGTTCATTATATGCCTAAACCAGACTATATCTATTTCGCAAGTCTCAAGGGAAAGTTTTTCCATATCTGCTGCAGGCATGTTGCCAACAGCCAGATGTGTTCAATATTAATGAAAGAAGTAAACAAATACAGTATTTGAAGAATTTAGATACTTTTAGGCAGGTGGCTGCTTAATGAAGGCGAAAACATGCATACATCTCGTATGACGTTCGCCCTACATTAAGCTGCCACCTGTTTCCAAGACCGATATGTATGCTTAATTCAACGTCCGGTTTAGAGGGTTTTACTGTAAATATGACCAACCAGTATCGTGAATGTACGTCAATGTTGAGCGATATTCGAGTGGATATACATGTAGATACATTTTACGCACAAAATCATGAATTTATTGTTGTATTAACCCCTTCCCCGTTTAAATAATCATGTACGAACTAATGAATCATGAATATTTATTAGCAGAACTTTTATAATGTAAACTTTCAATGGAATGTTTAGACAAAAATCTAGAATCGAATTCTGTAGTAGCCGTCTAATTAGGGTCTGTTCTGTTTTTTTACACATGGTATTGGTTCGATTCTCTGTTTGCTAATAGAATTTGACATATCTGTTTTGTTACTTTCCACCTTCTATATTTCATTATAATTATTTAGTCCATTAATATTCAGTAGGTATTGCAATTTGGACTAAATATAAAACAGGGAAAGGGTTGACTAAAGTGTCCACTATGTATGGAAGTTTAAACTTACAACATGATTTTGAATGACGAAAATGCATACCCTGATCAGAGGGCTCCTCAGATGTGGATATACAATGTTTGTAATTTTCAGTGCATGCGTGTACTGGGTTGAAAAGTGTTTCCATTTAGTCCTTGTAGGGGTGTTATAGGAAAGGACTCGTTCAAAAGGTCTCAGCTTACAGGTCAAAGTCATATATATATCTTATATAAATCAGTCATTTCCTTAATGAACATTTATGCATGGATTTGTCACTTCATGAATATATTCATCAACTAGTGTTGTAAAATGTAATGTTTTAAAGGGATTGTTTGGCTGAGACAAAATCTGTAGGATCAGTTCTATAGCCATAAGCAAACAGAGCAGACCCAGATCTGACAACTACTACATGTCTGATCTGGTTCTAGTATGTTTGCGAAGACGGGAATAAAACGTTTATACGACGGAAATAGTTATTAGTATTTGGTATGACCCATGGGGATTGAACGTGTGACATCCCATCACGAAAGCGAACGCTTTACCCACTTATATATCGGAGGATATTTGTAGGGTCGTACCTCACTTTTAGAGCCACTGTCACATGTAAATGCTTACTCTTCGTAAGTCATCTTAAGGTCACATTTTATTTACAAAATACAAGCCACGTAACAGTTAAAAGGGTATAGTCACCTTTCATTCCGTGTTTTAAAACCAGCTTTCCACATATGGTCTTGTTTTCATCCAGATTGTTTGTTTCAATCGTTAGCAATGTAAAGGAAGCGGTTCACGTTTGTCCTGAGTACAAATTTAATGGATTTCATTTTTTTTTAAAAAAATAAAAAATATTCATACTAAAATTCCAAATTACAATATAATATTTTTCCATATTGCCTATCGCATATTCATGATGTTCGTTATTGCCATTCATAAAACAATTTTATCGATATATGACCTCAGGAGGCTAAAAACGGGGTAATTTCACTTATTAATCGTTTGCCTACTAATTTCGACCTAGCCGATAATTGCCAATGGCTTGGATCCAGATGAGACGCAGAGTAACTCGGCGTCTCGTGAAGATCCAATCGTATCGGTACTCGGTCGGTAGTTCCTCACGCATCTCACTTAACCCATTTGCGCCCAGTGGATTATTCCATGTTTATATATTGGATTAGTCCATTTTTATCTAAGGGGTTACTGGCCTAACTTTTCAATTTCGTTTTGTTTTATATTGAAATTCCTATCAGCACACAGTGTAGACTCTGATCAGACGCCGCATTATGCGGCGTCTGATCAGAGTCTACACTGTTTGCCTATGTCTCTATGGGATCGTGGGTGCAAATGGGTTAATTTTCAATTACTACTGATCGGACCTGACAGCATTTCCATTTGAAGTATGAATGACTTATTTCAACACATCCCGCGGTATAAAATAAGATCAGACATTTTCACATTGCATTCCAGAAACGTGTTTTATTCTGCTTTTTGACGCTCTTCCATGGTAATACATGTTACTAATTAATAATAACTTTTCGCAGATTTATCGAATTTCAGATTAACATTTAATCTGGCATAAACATGCTTAAATCCAACCAACCATTGTTACTGTTAATGTAACGTTACGTGAAATTTTGGATTACAGTTTGGATCTAGGGCAACTCAATGCCTCATCAGCATCCTAACAGTTTTATATCGAGGATTGTTTGTATGTTTTGTACGGAAAATCCGGTTAGCGACATGGCGGGCGGGCGGACCGGTGGCTGCCCATCTTGTAAGCGCAATTTCCTCTGAAACTCCTCAACACATTGTCATAAAACCTTGCATGTAGCAAGGATACAATATTTAGATGTGCATATTGTCAGGGAATGTTCATTCTGCAATATTTCTGGGAATTATGCCCCTTTGAACTTAGAAATCACTAGGTTTTTTACCCTATCATTGTAAGCGCAACTTCTCTGAAACTCCTCAGAAAATCTGCATAAAACATTGCATGTAGTAACGACACACTATGTAGATGTGCATATTTTTTGGGATTTTTCCTTCTTGAGTTTTTCTGGGTGGTATGCCCCTTTGAACTTAGAAATCCCTAGGTGTGTTGACCCTACCCTTGTAAGCGCAACTTATCTCAAATTGTTCAACAGAGTTTAATAAAACCTTGTATGTAACAAGGACGCAATATGTAGATGTGCATATTATCAGGGAATGTCCCTTCTGCAATTTTTCTGGAAGTTATGCCTCTTTGAAGCTAGAAATCACTATGTCTTTTGACCCTATCATTGTAAGCCCAGTTCCTTTTAAACTCCTTAACAGATTTTCATAAAACCTTGCTTGAAGCAAAGACACAATATATAGATGTGCATATTGTCGGGGAATATTCCTTCTGCAATTTTTCTAGGAGTAATGCCCCTTTGAACTTAGAAATAATTAGTTAATAGTGAAGGAAAACACGGTTTGATGAAGTGTCGACATTTCTTGTCTATGAGACGGTGCTTGTTAGCATTGTAAAGGAATCAAACGTCGGCACTGCTTAGCCATTGATAATTTTCAACAAAACCAGTATTATAACCCAACCCAAAGAGTACATACCAGACCTAAACCAGTTTACAGTGGCAAAAGAGGGAGGTCTGTACACCGCAGTTCACCAGCAAACAAAAAGTCAAGAACAATTTCATCATCATCATCAACAAGTGCTTCCACTAGTTCTTCTTCAGGTTCATCTTCATCATCATCTTCTGAGTCTGACTGGGAAGAGAACATAAATATAGAAATGGAAACAACAGAAATTGCTAATAAGAGAAATAATAGACAAATAAGTGAAATAGAAAGAAATGATGAAAGACAAATAGGTAGTGAAGAAGAAGAGGAAATAATAAACGAGAGGAAAGAGATTGAAGAAGAAAGAAGGAGAAATGAGAAGAAAGAGATAGAGGAAAGAGAAAAGAAGGAGAAAGAAGTAGAGGAAAGAAGAAGAAATGAGAAGAAAGAGATAGAGGAAAGAGAGAGGAAAGAGATTGAAGAAGAAAGAAGGAGAAATGAGAAGAAAGAGATAGAGGAAAGAGAAAGGAAAGAGATTGAAGAAGAAAAAAGGCGAAATGAGAAGAAAGAGATAGAGGAAAGAGAAAAGGAAGAGAAAGAAGAAGATGAAAGAAGAAGAAATGAGAAGAAAGAGATGGAGGAAAGAGAAAAGAAAGAGAAGGAAGAGGAAAGAAGAAGAAATGAAAAGAAAGAGATAGAGGAAAGAGAAAAGAAGGAGAAAGAAGAAGAGGAAAGAAGGAGAAATGAGAAGAAAGAGATAGAGGAAAGAAGAAGAAAAGTGGAGAGACTTAGAAAAGATGAAGGGAATAAGAAAGAAAATGAGGAAAGAAAAGGAATATATGAAGTGGAGATGAGAGATGAAAGAGTTAGAAATGAGGAGGAGAGTACAAGACAAATAAAACTTAGAAATGAAATAGAAATGAAGGAAACAGAAGAAGAAAGAGAGGAAGAAGAGGAGGGAGAAGAGTTTACATTACCAGGAAACAGTAGAGAAGAGGCGGCAAGAGAAAGGAAAGCACTTAAGCAGAGGATAGATGAGAGAGAGAAGTTAAAGAAACAAGAACTAGAGTTATCAAAGGAAGTGAACAAATTAGAAGAAAAATTACAAATAATCAGTGACATAAACAAATCTAGAATGAAGTTAATTGTCAGTGAAAAAGAATTTTACACTTCTAGAGTAGTGCTTTGTAGTGGTGGGGGTATATTAAAACGTATACTCAGCAAGAGTTCAAGTAATGAGTTATTTTTAGACCGGGACAGCTCAGTTTATAAATATGTTCTCAATTTCTTACGCTGTGAAGTCAATTCATCACGGTATTCTCAAAGTCTTTTGCTAAATAACACGACAGAGTTGAGAATGCTCATGATGGAGGCGTCATTTCTGGAAATTAAAAAACTGTTCGCCATCTGTAAAGAAAAAAGAGACAAAATTCTTGACTGGGGTATTAAAGATAATTAGTCATGTAAACTTGTACCTGTAGATTTTCAAAACAGAATTAGAATAAATATCCTTTTCTGATTATATTGACATATTGTGATTCAGTCATCTGAATATTACAAATCTGTTTATATGACCAGATACATACATGCATGTAAATAGTTTATTAATACAAACTTTACAAATTTTCAAGGAAAATGATTGTTATTGCCTTGATTTTTATGTGAAATAGATGTAAATATGTTTTCAAGTAAAGACACTTATTGGAATTTGCTTGAATATGTTTAAGTAAAGACACTTATTGGAATTCGCTTGAGTATGTTAATACATACTTTCTTTCTCGATTGTGATATTTCATTACAATTGAGAGAAAAAATATATATTTTGAATGTATAACATAATCTGGTTCATAATAGAAAGCAGATATATTAACTGTATAAAAATCTTGTTGTATGAATTTTTAGATTCATAGTTAAGCTATGAATTTGTAGATTCATAGTTAAGATAGATTGTTAATGATACAATCATTGACATTGAAGTCATAGCATTATTTCATTTAAATTTTCAATTAACTAAACATATGTATATTAACATGATAAATGATATAGTAAATATTTTCGTTGGGTGAAGTTACGATAAGTGATGTTTCATAAAAAATAATTTGCCAGTTTATCAGTCATGTTAAATTACGTACCGTTCGAAAACACACACACATCTAGCCACCGCACATATTTGTTGTTGTTTTTTTAATGAGTACTTTCTGTCAGTCCTTAATTGGGGCCCAATTCCTGAAGGGAGAGGGTTATGTTATGATCAGGCTAGATGTTGTGCGATTTTCGACCGGTTGAAAATGGTGTTACTGTAACTTGTCATGCGATCAAGCGTCTGATTGATCCCGACATCTTAGAGTGTAAAATGACCAATTTTATACTTATTTAAAGAATGTCAGTATTACTTACAGATAGTTATCAATAGAACATAATATTTACGTTCCATTAATACCAAGTTTACGTACCATATTCCGTTGTGGAAGGTTTAATCTTATATGGCGCGTCTATCATTGCAACCGATTTCCCACGATTCTCATGCGGTTGTTGTGATGATGTCACCGAAATACTAGTATAAAAGGCGGACCTCGACGTTGCGGCCGTTAGAACGGAAAACGAATTTGAAATGATCACTTCTTGAAATTGATACAAAATAGAAATGAATAATCCGAGAGAGGTGAGAAATGATTATGAAATGTTATATTAGTTCTCAAATCTGGTAAACTAATAGATTAATGCATTATATTTGAGACTTGAGTTTAAACAGCTTGTAGATTATATGTATGAATTTATTTGATATTATGAAACTGGTATAACAATAAAAATAAACTGGCCACTGAATCTGTTGTGTCTTAGAGCCCACAGTTTTATGTTGACCCTTCAACTGGGTTGCAACAATATCCTTCATATTAACGTGTTTTCACGCATTTGAAAACAGAGCAGACCCAGATCAGACGGCTCCTATAAGAACCGTCTGATCATGGTCTGCTCTTTTTGCCAGTGTAATTTGATAGATCCGTTTATTTAGTTTCTAAAGTGGTTTCACCTTCTATATTTTATCATAACTATGTATTCCGTGAATATTCAGTGGGTTTTGAAATTTGGAATAAACATAGAACAGAGAAAGTATTAAGCTCTAATCCAGCCGTGACAATTATAATATCTGCTCAATGTTGGACCCGGTTCAATGATGGCTACTTCTGGTTCTATCAAACTTTTACAAAACTAAAGATCGTTTGTCAAACAGATTGGAATCTTGTGATGGCGCGAACTACTCGGCCTCTCATCTGGGTACAGACTGCTTAAGCACGCGAATCTTGTCGCGGTTAACCACAGAAGGGTTTTATCAGATCAATCAATTCTTTGTATTGTATTTCAAAGGAATATGCATTGATTGATACTAAGGAAACATTAGGCTGATAATCGGGATTTGCTTTAGGGAATAATGATTATAACAAAAACGTATATCGAAAAACCCAAACGTTTCTTTGATTCGTCCGTTGCGTGATTATTATATGAAAGTTACGCTCACGCATTCAAGGACATGCATATATCACCCCAAAGCAAGACGAAAAAATACATATTGTAACTGATTTTATAATTAGTACTCAAATGCTTTTTGCAAATAAAATCCAGACTATCAAACGTCCTTATAAGCAAAATTAAGAAAAAGTCAAAGATATGTAAATTACGTAAGGTAATGGCTTGCTGTAAATCAACATTTTGCATGAGTTGTATGATTAGTACCATGTGAAAGTTTATACAGAAAAGACTAATAATTTAGATATCGGCTCCTAGATGAGCTTTCTGCATGACGTTCACCCTTCATCAACCATTTCCCTGTTGTATATTCATGTAAGAAATAATGACGTCATTAATATTAATAAGATTATTTTTTATAATGGCATATGAACACAGGACATTTTGCCTCAGGCAGAAGCTGTAGAATCAGATCTGTATTACACCAACAGCAAACAGAGCTTACCCTGATCAGACGGATCCTATAGGAGTCGTCTGATCTGGGTCTACTCTGTATGTAGATGCATCAATATGCGCTTACATAAGGGAAAGGGTTAAGCTGCCACCTATCTCCAATACTAAGTTTAACGTCCGGTTTAGAGAGGTTTACTGTATTAACCATATATTTGCTAAGTGTGATCTATCTCATTAGCGAACAGCTTGGATCAAAAGAAAATCCGCGTTACTTAGCATCTTATTGACCCTCGCTGTTTGACCCTCGAGTCAATATTTTCTCAGATATTTGACTGAATCTTTGTAAATACAATTTGAAATGTAACGGAATTTATACCTCTTTTTGATGGTCGCTTAAACCTTTCCCTGCTCTATATTTAGTCCATGTTTCAATACCTTCTGAATAGTCATGACGACAACAGTTATATGGAAATATAGAAGGAGTAACATATTAGAAACGAAATAAACAGACCCATCAAATTCCATTATAGGAGCCGTCAGATATTTGTCTATGCGAATAGAATTCGTGAAAAGGCGTGTATATAAGGGGAACTGTTAAGACACGATCTACTGTTATATTAGTCATGTAGGCACATATATATGTTGATATATATATGAATATCATTAAATAACGATATTATGTCATAATTATGTCATATCGAAATTACAACAGAGAGAAGGGTTGTGTTTATTTAATTGTTCTAAGCATATTTCTTCTTAAGTCGAATTTCTTCTTTCAAATCATTTGTAAAAGCTAAAGTTAACCATCCAAGTGTATCTTTATTTTCAGATTTAAGTCGTTCAACAATGTTTACCACATACGAGTGTTCCCAGAAATATATTTTATATGTCTATATACAAAGGACATTCACGAAAAAATAAAACCTACATTCGTAATAGATATGTATTACATTTGCTCATATTTTTTGTATATATAAGCTATACTAAGTGTGTTAATACCTGGGGTTTACGTCCCTTTAGCAGTATTTCACTCATACTTCCGATGTCTTACGTCGTATGACCATGGTAACCAATGGTTTGGTCCAGATGAGATGAGTAATCAGGGTCCATGCTTATAAAGCTTTTAGTTGAGTCTGAGTTTCGTTCTCAGGCTTTTGATTGGTCAGATTTGAGTTCTCAAGCTTTTGATTGGTCAGATTTGAGCCAAAGGCTCAAATCTGACCAATCAAAAGCTTGAGAACGATCTCAGACTCAACTAAAAGCTTTATAAGCATGGACCCCGGCGTCTCATCGGGACACAAACTGTTTGAATAGGTTAATACAATGCTCATTGTCAACTGACACATAACCAACAATAACGATAGCACGTGTTTAAATTCGGACAGAAAGCACCGAAACGTAACTAAATATAAAATTGATCATATCAAATGCCATCTGCAATGTCATTTTTTCAATACTATTTTGTACAATGGCAAATTATTTGAAAATGTTGGATAGCAGCGTGTGCAATAAAACCTTGATCAGCTTCTGTTTTACCTTATAACATATACATACGTATATAAATTGCATATTTTACCCTTTCATATTATATATCTTACCTCATGAATTATAAGGAATAAGGAATGTTTTACCGTAGTAGAAACCAGAGTAATCAGATCTATATAATTTCGCAAGCAAACAGGACAGGCGATCAAGCAGGATATGGCTGATTTGGATCTACTCTGTTTGTAAAGGTATTAAAATGAGCAATCTACTTAGTAAATAGTTAAAACTAGATATTTCTCCATTTCTATTTAATCGATACGCATCTGACGCATTTGCACACAGAATAGACCCAGATCAGACGAACTGTACAGAAGCACGATACATAATGCGACCATATAAAAGGGGTAGAATTCTAGATGCTAGATGCAGGTGATAACTTAATGCAGGACAAAAAACCTGCAGAAAGCCCCAGAGGAGCTTTCTGTATTGCCTTTGTCCTATATTAAGCAACCACCTGCTTATAAAGACAGCTATGTTTATCTTTATATCCCGCAAACTTGATTGAAGAGGTATACTGGAATCATCCTGCCGGCGGTCGGTCGGTCGGTCGGGTCGGCATGCGGGCGTGCGGGCGGGGAGGCGGTCGACGTGCAATTGACGTGCAAGACGCAATTTTCACGTGTTTGGTGCAGGGAATTGCAGAAATATCTCCCCCTGAGCTTTGATTATTTTGTCATTTAGGCATGAAACACGGGGTTCAATAACCTTCAAATTTAAGGAGGAGTTTGCAACACAAACTTAAACTATTGATGGTTAATAAAATTATGTTTTTAATTAACATATCATATACAGTGCAATATACATGTACCAATATGCATAATTACACTTATGTCTGTACGCAATGTAAACTGGCTACACTGGCACCTGGCTACACTGTTTCATACAAATGTTGCATGTTTTAATCCTTTCCCTCATATTAATATTCATGTAAGAAATAATGACATCATGGATATTTATTGACTAGTTTGATAATGGTATATGAACACATGCTTTTTAACCATGTCAGAAGCTGTATAATCAAACCTATACAATTCATACGCAAAGGGAACAGATCCGGATTAGACGGCTCCAATAGCAGCCGCCTGATCTTGGTTTACTGTGAGCTTATGTGAGCGAAAGAGTAACCTGAGTTTATCGGTGACACTATTGTGTCGAATTAGTCTTGCAATTCTATTTCCTGCAGTTGTTCCTAATGTCCATTTGGGTCTTGACTGGACCGGTAATGTTAGATGGCAATCCAATGGTAAAGGTCGTGACTGAAATAAATGGAAAACATACATCAATGGTATTGCATAAGATGCCAATCAATAATAAGCATTTTTTTCTAATCTGTGAATAAAACAATCATCAGAAAGTCAGTTTTTGATGGACATCTATATTCATCATTGGGAGTTTTCAAAACAAGTACGCTCTTGCACTGTGAAAAAAGGGGTTTATTTGTCCAATGTCCAATTTCATTCAAATCGGCATAAAAAAGAAAAATCTGTTTACAATGCGCGCACGTGAGTCATTTGATATTATGAAGATAATTCAAACCACCATCACACCGTCCTTTAAGTTCTTGCCAGAGGGGAATACTTCTTGCTAAATACAGTCGAACCTGTTCTAAACGGCCTATTGAACATAGGAGTCTTAATTCACTAAGCAAAAAAGACATACCCTAAAGAAGCCGTCTATTCTTTGTCTGCTGTGCTAACAGTTGCGTTAAAAGGATATGGGATAGTGAATATGGGATAAACTTTAACCCTTTCACCACCAAAGTTTAAAAAATGCACCACGACAAATAGTGCAGTCCCAGATCAGATGCCGCCTTTTGAAGGCGGCGTCTGACCAGGAACTTCATTTTTTTGTCTCAAACTCTATTTCTATATCTGTACTTTATCCCTTTGAAATTTGCATTTATTTATCTCATTCCCTTATATTTTACCGATTTATTTGACACAATTGTTTTGCTGACAACAATTAGAAGGTTTGCGGTGTCTGATCTGGGACTGCACTATTTGTCGTGTCTTAAGTTGTAAAGAAGACATGGGTGTAAATCCCACACTGAAACTTAAGCCGATTGCATTGTTTACAGGCGAAAATTATTTGGCAGGCACGTATTTTTTTCTTGTCATAACTCAAGTATGACCGCACAGTGATAGCTGCGTTACTTGTCGTTTGAAATAAACCGTGGGCGATTATTGGAAAAAAGGCTAAAGTGTCAGAATATTCTTGGAAATGATCTTTTCATTGCTGAACACCATCTGTTCCCGTGGATATTTGATAACAAATGAGATAAAAGGTAACTTCACTTCATTGTTATATGACGCGATGGCAGACATCCACTGTCATATTACGATCGTACTATCACCATTCCCATAAAATTGTGTGTTTCAACTCTTTACTCCGCAAATAGAGTTATAGACCGTTCTATGTATTTGCAAACAGAGAATATCCAGATCATGCTGCTCCTGTAGGAGCCGTCTGATCAGGATCTACTCTGTTTGCTTATGAAATGATATAGATTTGATTCCACAGTTTCTACCATGATAAGACATGTCTTTATTCATGCCGGTTTATTGATACTCATATATTCAGTATTTTATTTAATAAAATATAACGGAATAAAGTGTTAACCTTTACCCCCGCCGTGAAGCATTAATTTTGGATCTGATGCAAGTTCGACCATGCTTTTAAAAAACTCTTGACCGAGATTCCATGTCAAACAGCTTGATCCCAGTCATCTGGACACACGCACGCGCGTACGCACGCACGCACGCGCACGCACGCACGCACACACACATTCACAGCCACATGCATGCACATACACACATACATTTCCACTCAATATCACAGTATTATAGAACACAATCATCATCATGCTCTTCTTCTTCCTCATCCTTCCCGTGCACTTAAACCCTTTATACCATGAATATTCATGTGCCAAATCATGACATCACGAGTAGTTATTGATTATTGTTCATAATGGCATACGTACACATGACATTTTGACTCAGACAGTAACTGTAGACTTAGATCTGTATTATCAAATAAGAAAGCAGAACAGATCCTGATTAGACGGCTCCAATAGGAGCCGCCAGATCTGGGTCTTCTATATTTGCAAAGTCGAAGGAAGACGTAGAAAGGCGTAGAAAAGCGTATTTATGGAGTAACGAGTTAAACTTTAATCACAGCATATTCATTTTTTGTTTGTTTTACACAGAAGTTGTACGACCGTTCATTATTTTGCTTTAACTCTTTCCCTGTTGTATTTTCATGCAAGAAATAATAACGTCATGGATATTAATTAGATTATTTTTTATAATGGCATAATTATGCACACATGATACTTTTGCTCAGACAGAAGCTGTAGAATCAGATCTATATTACACCATGAGCAAACAGAGTAGACCCTGATCAGACGGCTCCTATAGGAGCCGTCTGATCAGGGTCTACTCTGTTTGCAGATGCGTAAAAATGTCGCTTACATAAGGGAAAGGGTTAACATGTTATATACAAATATACATTCTACCGCCTTTGCAAACAGACTAGTTCCAGATCAAATGTTTCTTATTCGCTGCAGGAAAAATATTGATCTGATTCTACTGTATCTATCATGGGAAAATAGTGTCTGTGCTGATATACAATCATAAAAAATCTAATTAATATTCATGATGCCATGATGTGGTACATGAATATTCATTGAGAAAAGGGTTAACAGTATGTAGTGTTCTAGAAACTCAAATTAGACTAAGTCTGTCCAAGTGCTTTATATGATTGCATTGTGTAATAGTGGTGTTACACAGTCTAGCTTTTACCAAACGTGCAAACAATACAACACTAAAGAGAGCGGATGCTTTATTTTATAGTAAGTCTCACACATTTTGTTTCCTGTTTCGGCGCAGGACTAGGAACGTAATTGTAAACGTATGTATCAACCAGTCTCGCTGTCGCATTTGTCTCTATTTCAAGCTTTTATTTGCTGGAAACAAATGTATCAGTCACTTGCAAACCATATAGATCAAGATCACATGGTTTACGTAGGAGTCATTTGATCAGGGTATGCACTGTTTGCCATAAAAAATAGTTCATAAATAATCATAGTGGGATATGTGAATTATAATTCAGTTCATCGCATAGAGTATCGTTCAAAAGTCGCTAAATAGAGATAGTGCACCAAATTGGTGACATCTTAGAGCCAGACCAAGTAGAACATATGGCCATATAGTGTTCTGTTCGAGATTATCTCTTTCATCATTGCTTTCGCCGGAGAAGACCCTCATGGCTGCTGGAATAGGCAAGTCTGTGGTTATCGTTGCAAACATTTGGCACCCAGATGTAAGTACCGTCTCACTATGACTGTCTCATCAAACTATTTGATTCACCAGTTACGTTGTCAAGAAAACCAATGGAAAAACTCCACTTTGAAACTGAAAGATTAATTGGCGCCAAAACAATTATACAGAGCAACATATAGATGTGCATTCTCGGCTTTAAAAATCGTCATTTCTCTACCAAAGAGAAGAGACGATTCTAAAGAGTAGAAATAAAGGAATTATTCCTGAAAATGTTTTAATTCAAGCATCTTATCTGGACCTCTGATTATAACATTCAATAAATCGTCTACACCCAAATGAAACTCAACAGTTGTCTGATGTTGCAAAGTAAACCTTGTGTTAGACAAAAGCTCCCCTAGGAGCGTTAGCATTAATTTTGTTCTGGTAATCTGCTCCTAAAGACCACACGTTTACTCATTTATTGCTCGTTATAGAAAGGTTTAACTGTACTTAATGCCAATATACCTCACTATTTCGAGTATTTTGTAAAGAAGAATGGAGAACGTTTTAGATAGGTGAGTGTTTAATGCAGGGTGAACGTCATGTGTGAAGCTGCAAAAATCTGACTAGACATCTCGTTTTCAACTGCTATAGGTGAACAGTAGAACCGGTCTTAGGGGACCATCAAAAGGAGGTAGGTCAACTTATGGGTCTGTAAGGCAGGTGGTAGCTTAATACAGGTCAAGAGTAATACAGAAAGGTCTAATAGGGACATTTCTGCATTACCTTTGCCCGGTAAAAAGCAACCACCTGCTTTTCAAGATTCATGTGTCCAATTTATGTACTATCGCTTAAGACAGGTTCTACTATACAGTAAACCCCTCTAAAGTGACCACTTTATAAATAAACATAGATGTCTTTAAAACATGCTTGGTTAATGAAGTACAGTAAAACTTCTCTTTACCGGCTACTAAATTGTGTTAATTAGTTGATATCTAGCGACAGTCGGCTGCTTAAAGCAAGATGAAAGTAAAACAGAATGCTCCTGTAGGAGCGTTCTGTTTTACATTCAATTTAGTGGCCGTTATAGATTTTACTGTACTAAAGAAATGTAGAAAACTCCTGCTGATGGGGATTCTCAGCATAACTTCTGACCTGTATAAAACTTCAACCTATCATTACGATCCAGAATTAGATGGGTTTTAGTGGATCGTTTTAGACAGACTTTTCCGTATCTTGCAAAGGCGGATAATACACTTTGTCATCTTGTGATTAGCTATGACGAACCACTGCAATACGCAATGGGAATAGCAACCGCTCACTGAGTGGTAACCCTCATCCCACGTTGAAATAAAAAGTCTACTCAAATTTAGATAAGGAGTGACTGTGACTTGCTCCGATTCGATGAAGCTTTGACAAATTATTGTCCGATTGTTTTCAAATAGCTTGGATGCTGATGAGACGCCGAGTAACTCGGCGTCTCATCTGGATCCAAGCTGTTTGTAAATCGAAGACATGTCGTAGATATTGGTATAAGGGATAATGGTTCTGCGGACGGTGATCGTCATTGCGAAACAGTTTCACTCTAGATGAGATGTCTTGTGGTTCAGTGTCTCATCAGAATATAAACTATTATTTACTCTAATAATGCACAGCAAAACCTCTCTAAACCGGATGTTTAATTTGGTATAACTAACGGTCTTGGAGACAGTTGGCAGCTTAATGCAGGGTGAAAGTCATGCAGAAAGCTCCTCAATGAGCTTTCTGCATGACATCCATCCTGCATTAAGCAGACACCTCCATGTAAGCATCTAAATTCTTTTCAACTAGAATTCTGGTTAAGAGGGTTTTTGCTGCATTTGAATCAAAAATGAAAGAAACGTTTTACCAAACCTAAAGCAGATGTCAAATCTTTTAGGTGACAATGCGTGGTAGCGAAAGAGTTAAACGATCGATTGAAATGGAGAGAAAAGGTGTAGCCATCTATTTGCAATGCCTCTCACTAACTTGTCTGATAGCACTCATACCACTGGAGTACTGTTCTGCAAGAGTATTGGTTGCTGCGCCGATATATACGTAACGACACTGAGACAGTAACAGTCAAAACTTTAATGGCTTAATACTTTAAGGTGAGTACATTTGATTCATGAAGAAATATATTGTTATTAATATTTTATAGTTTTGTTATATATATTTTCAATATACCATTACTTTAATTATTTACTCTATAAATTTGTATGTGAGACATAATGTCGTTATGAAGACTAGTTTTTATTATAGTAAACGAGCACGTGCATTATTGGCCATTTCAAAAACTGCAAAATCAGATAACTAATTTTTTTACTAAAGCAAACAGAGCAGACCATGATCAGACGTCTATTAAGATGTCTGCTTTGGTTCTATAGAGTTTGTGCACATAATGATTTATTCTTTTAACGCATTCTGCATTAACAATACATATTGAATATTCATGGACAAATTAGTTTTAATGAAATATGGAATGTGGAACATTGTAGCCATTTTAGAAAAATAAAGAACACACATTTTTCAAAATCTATTAGCAAAACAGAGCAGACTCTGATAATACCGGTCCTATATGAGCCGTCTGATCTGAGTCTACTTTGTTTGCAAACGCGTTAAAGGGCGTTTATATGAATTAAATTGTTAAGCAAACTTAACCCTTTATCTGATAGAGGGACCTATTGACGACGGAGTAGACCCCGGTTAGACGGCTTCTGTCGGAGCCGCCTGGTCGTCATTACTCTGTTTGATAATAAAATCATATGAATGTGATTTTACAATTTCTGACATGGAGACACTATCAGGTGATTATATATAGATCATATTTGTAATATTGAATATTATATATTATTATTATCGTGGGTGTTATTATTATTATCATTACTGGTATCATTATAATTATTATCAGTATTATCATTATAAAATGTTGAGAAAAATGTATTCCAGCCTTTCATGTAAGCAAACGGACTTTACAAGTATTAATTAGATGAGGTTGAACATAATTATACACATTTAAATGGCAATTATTTATATCCCAGTTAGATGTTCCTGTTCTTATTAAGTGTCGTTTTCAAAATATGTCTTCGAAAATTCCAATGCGTAATTTCTCTCGTTATTGGTGCAGTTAGACTAGATGGTTATGGTAAGTACTCGGCGTCTCTGACAGAAAAGCTCATCGCTGGTTTCAAGATTTACGTGCAAAGAATCAAGTTCTAGAATAAATTAACAATGACCGTTATTAAGACGAAATTGCAGCGGCTCGGTGCTAACTCTGTACCAAATTATCGCCTGCGAAACGAAAACCAAAACAACACTCTCGTCTAATGGCTTAACCCTTTCCTCGATAAATACGCCTTTCTACGCCTTTGTAATAGTCGCTTCTTGAAACCATTGTGATAGATAGAGCATTTGCTCCTATAGGAGCAAATGCTCTATGTATCACAATGGTTTTAAACTACAAAATTCTAAAGTTTTCATTTTCTCTAGTTAATGCTCCTTTTCGGTTGATTTATTCATAGTGGTTGGATCTAAAAAAAATGCCTAGGAGGGAATAGGTTAATATTCCGCAGAAAAACGTGGCTGCTAAATTTGTTTTAAGAACAATCACAATTCTATTAGTTCCTCGACGAGTATGTACAGTTGCCAGATAAGGCGACATCTGGCCCGCCAGATGTTTGTGTTATATATACAGTATATACTGAACATCTTAATAATCATAATTTAACCTATTTGCCCAATCTGACGCATTTTAGCGCCTCTGCAAAAGTCACGTTTTGAAACCATTTTAATAAATAGAGCATTTGCTTCATAGCAGCAAATTCTCTATTTATCACAATGGTTTCTAACGACACCATTCTATTTTTTCCTGTTCTCTAGAACATGCCTCTTTTCGGTGGATTTTTTCAAAGTGGTTGTGTCTAAAATAGTCTAGTAGGAAATGGGTTAAACTTTCCCGTGTTTCATGTTCCTGAATCTCCAAATGTACAACTTGTTTTTCTTCAATGTTGAGACACGATTTTAATTCTTTACTTCTGAGATACGCCTTTAAACGACTTTGCAAACACAGTAACCCCAGATTAGACGGCCACAGATGGAACCGTCTGACCCGGATATGCTTTGGTTGCTCATGGAAATATATAGATCTGATTATACCGTTTGTGTCATGATAAAATAGTCCCTTGTTCTAAATGCCTTCGCAGCTTATTGTGTTCAATATAATACAGTAAAACATCTCTATAACGGTCATTAAATTGTGTTAATTAGTTGGTTTTTAGGGCAGGTTGCTGCTTATAGCAAGGTGAAAGTAAACCAGAACGCTCCTATAGGAGCGTTCTGATTTACTTTCACCTTGCTTTAAGCTGCCACTTGTCGTTAACACAAAATATTTTATGTAATTTAGTGGCTGTTATAGAGAGGTTTTACTGTATTTTTACGTACAAATGCATGAGGTGAAGGGGGTAAATATTTACTGCACATCCTAAAACGAACCCATGTACATAATGTCCATTTCCAAATATTGACTCCTTTTGATGCGCCTGTAAAAGTAACCATTGTGTCAAATAGAGCATATTCTCCATCGGAAGAAATGCTCTATTTGCAACAATGGTTTCAAGTCTACACAATTATAAAATATTACTTGTTCCAGTAAATGTAAGTATATTTATTCAAAGAGGTTTAGTCTAAAACATCTATGAGGGAATGGGTTAAAAAGACGCCATATTTTGTTTTCCCAGTCCGTCAGCTAATAACAAATCGTCATTGATCTCAGGACAAATCAATTATGAATGCGGGTTCATTGGTAGAACGACTTAACACTTAACTCATAAATACGCCTGTCTACCTCTTTGCAAACAAAGTAGACCCATATCAGACGACTCCTATGGGAGCCGTCTGATCAGGGTCTGCTCTGTTTGCTTATAGAATGATATAGATATGATTCTACATTTTGTGTTTTGGCAAATATTTCACGTTTCCATGTGCAAGTTTAGAAAGGTATCTAATTAATATTCGTCATCATTTCTTTCATGAATAGTCATGGAGTAAAGGGTTAAGGCCGTTACCATTTACTTTAAATACACGTCTTTCGTCGCATTTACAAAAAAGAGTAGACCCAGATCAGACGTCTCCTTTAGGAGCTGTCATGGATCTGAACTGGTTGCTTATGAAATAATATAGATCGTATTCTACAGATTTTGCCATAGTCAAATATTCCCTTCTTCATAATCCCGTTATACAATATCAATATTCCCTTCTTCATAATGCCTTTATACAATATCAACCAATGCATGTTCAGAGGTCCAGATCAAATGCAAAAACTTAACCATTTTCAAGAATAGCTTTTTGTGGTCTCCATCAAACAATATACTGTGACCACTCTTTAGATTTGTCTCTTCGAGAGGATTTTAAAGAGTGGTCACAGTATAGGGTTTGGAGAGGAAATGACGATTTAGGTATTTGGATACACACCATTATCTGTTGCTTTGAGATTGTTCATTGTTATCCATTTAACATTATATATTTTTGAAGTAATTGGCTAAATGTAAAACAAAAACCCCCACAATATATCAAAGGTAATGTGGATACTTTTGAAATAGAAATCAAGACTGATATTTGCAGAGTGCATACGTTGGCATTGGTACAATGTTTGTGTTGTCTCGACCCGCCGCCTACATACTTATACTGATTACTAATCCACTTTGATCTCAGAACAAATAAGTTACGAGCATGTTAGAATACGATGTCATTATTAGAACGCTTCAACGTTTTAACCATTTTCTCCATAAGTGAGCATTTCGTCGCCTTGGCGCTTATTTTAATTCTGCTTCTGGGGTTACTGTGTATGTTTTCTGTGGGTTCGTGTCGCATCTCCTGTCTGACATCGGTTTAATATTGTGAACAGAGGAGATCAAAGTCAGGTGCCGGATGATCAGGATTCTGCTCTGTTTGCTTATCATACAATATAGAAGATCTGATTCTGCAGTGTTTACCATGGTCAAACATGCCGTGTGTTCATACTGCCGTAATAAAGGAAATACCCAATTATTATTCATATAGATACTATTTTTACATGAACATTCATAAAGTAAAGGCGTATATTAATTAATAAATACAACGTACAATCAACTCTAATTCAGATAATGTTATTCATCCACTTTGACCATAGAACAACTAATTTACGAGACTGCTAGACTACGAGTTCAGTATTAGAACGTCTTAATGCCTTCTGTCTGATTGCTAAAATAAAATTATGGATTTTCTCGTGACAATACGAAATTGAAACAGTACCTGTTCACATATATCTGAATGAAACATGACTCATATGACAAAATTGCTCCACACTTATATACTCCTGTAATACCGTATTGTCTATTCAATCTCTAAAATATTTATCACATTCGTTCAAGCTTTTGAAACTACCCACTGAGTGTTAAAGTATCTTGGATCCTGAGTCCGAGGTTATAAAACTTCTGAGTCTGAGTCTGAGATCATTCTCAGGTATCTGATTTGTCAGATTCTGGGCAAGCTCAGACTCTGACCAATCAGATGATTGCGAATGATATCAGACTCAATTAAAAAGTTTTATAACCCCGGATCCTGGGGATAAGCCGAATTTATTGACGTCATATCTAGATCCAATATGTTTGAGAATGCTGCTAGACATAATAAAGGTTACGCACCTGCAACATAAGTCCATTGCAATACGATATTGAGAAATAAAGCAATCCGATCCCTGCAAACGATTCGCATTCAGTAAAACCCCGCTAAACCGGAATTTTAGTAGAGGACTTAGATACTTATAGGCAAGTGGGTGCTGAATCATGGGCGAAAATAATGTAGTTCTGCATGACTTTCAGCCTGTATTAACCCCTTCCGTGCCACAATGACGGGTTTATGATATCACATACAAACAGTTTAGATCCAGATGAGACGCCGAGTAACTCGGCGTCTCATCAGGATCCAAACTGTTTGTTACTGTTACTATATGTTTGAAACAAAAATGAAGAAAATCAAAAGAATGAAATTTTGTAGCAGACGACAGAGTTTGGCATCGAAAGGGTTAAGTTGGCACCTGTCTGTAAGACCGATATTTATACTAAAGTCCGGTTTAGAGTGGGTTTACTGTATATGCAACACATATTCCTGATAGTGAAACTGTTACGAAGGATATTCCAATTGTGTTGTGTATTGCGGTGACGTACCATTTACCAATACGAGTTTCTCGTCGATGTGATCTTGGTCTACTCTGTTTACAAATGCGTTAAAATGGGTATATTTGAAGAAAAGGGATTAATGACATATAAGCAGAAAGCCAATCTATTTCGAAACCGAAGAGACATCGGGGGTCTTAACAGACAAAATATACTCGAACTCGAAAACTTAAATGAGGCGGTAAGCATATTGCACTATAGTTTATACGCTATTCATAAATCATTGATATGGATAGAGTGTAGTAGTGACAAACTGGAGGAGCACAGTATTTAGGTTGTTGAGGTTTTATCCGTGGTATATAGCATTACTATTCCTATTATTATAGCCATCTTTTTTACCCTTTCACCGCCGATGTCGCATAAATGCACCACGACAAATAGTGCAGTCAAGGCGGCGTCTGATCAGAGACTTCACTTTTTGTTTCAGTCTGTAGTTCTATATCTGTTTTTTTTTTGCTTTGAAACTTGCATTTATTTTTTTCATTTCCTTATTGTACCGAATGATTGAACAAAAATTGGATTGCAGACGACAATTAGAAATTTGGCGCCGAAAGGGTTAATGACGGATGGCGTTTACAAACGTTTGGTCTGGAATTAAAAGTGATTAAAATTGCGCCAGGTCACAACATGAGCGGACATTTTGTTTTCACAAGAAGTTAATTGTTAACACTTTCGCTGCCACATTTTGTCCTTTGCTACAATTTCTTATTATGTTTTCTTCATTTATGTTTAATGCGAGTTACTTGGCGTCTCGTCAGAATCAAAACGTTTGGCACAGGTAATCACAGATGAACCATTGGCAGCTAAAGATGTACATATTAAGGACATGGCACATCATATTCTGCACCTTTTACCTTGGCCTTCATTAGCAGCAGATGCAATAATGTATGCCTTTATAATTAGCTGCGTTAATCCATGCCCCTATAGGCTATTTTAAGACCCAAACTCTTTCGAATAAATCCACTGAAAAGGATCATTTACCAGGGAAAAGGAAACGTTTAGAATTGTGTAGTATTGAAACCATTGTGATAAAAAAAGGATTTGCTCCTATGGAGCAAATGCTATATTTATCGCAATGGTTTTAAAACAGAACTTTTACAGAGGCGTCAATAAGAGAGGAAATAGTTAACCCTTTCCCTAATATAAACGTCTTACTACGCCTTTACAAACATGGTAGAACAAAATCCGACGGCTCCTGGAGGAAACTTGATCGAGTGTCGAACAGTTTTTCAGAAACTATCGATCAAGAATCACACTGCTTGGATTCTGTCTGATATGACGCCGGTGTTTCTCGACGTATAATCTGGCTTCAAAATGTATACAAACGCGTCTCATACCATGGATAATGGGATGAGGGTTAATTTAGTCCACACGTTACAAATGCAATCAGCTGTAATAACTAATTGAATGCGACAACTAAAACGACCGCCGACGTTATTGTAATGCTATCATAGTTTACCCTTTTTAATGCAGAGCACGCGTGCACTGTCTTTTGCAACAGCATATATCCTTAACTGCTGATTTCTAGAAGAGCCATCTGATCAGAGTGTGCACTGTTTGTCATTCATGGTCATCCAGCATGTGTAAGCATTTCAAACTGAATTGGCGCAGACTAGTTAAACACACACTAATGGTTTTATTCTATTCTGAAAAATCAGCATTAAAAGGGTTAATCCCTTCGCCGCAAAATTAATTTTCGTTTGCTATGATTATCGTTTGCTTCATGTGACAAATTGGAGCTGTCTTCAATGCATTTAACCCTTTCACCGCCGCAGTCGCATAAATGCACCACGACAAATAGTGCAGTCCCAGATCAGATGCCGCCTTTTCAAGGCGACGTCTGATCAGGGACTTCACTTTTTGTCTCAATCTCTATTTCTATATATGTGCTTTATTCCTTTGAAATTTGCATTTATTTATCTCATCCCCTTTTTTTACTGAATGATTTTAACAAACTTGGATTGCAGACGACAATTAGAAATTTGGCGCCGAAAGGGGTAAAGAAAACATAATTAGTGTATCAAATAGTTTTAATCCTGATGAGATGCCGAATTACCCTGTGTCTGATTTGGATCCAAACCTTTTGTAAGGCTGACGACCGTGCCGTTTATGGAGACTATAATTACCCGGTGTCTGGTTTAGATCCAAACCTTTTGTAAGGCTGACGACCGTGCCGTTTATGGAGACTATAATTACCCGGTGTCTGGGTTAGATCCAAACCTTTTGTAAGGCTGACGACCGTGCCGTTTATGGAGGCGAGAATTAAAACTGTACTTCTCAAACATTTCTATAATATTATCCTCAAATTCCTCATTCAAGCCTATAGTTATCAGCAATGCTGTAAACTTATCAGTTTCTAGATCTATAATATCCAATTAGTTCAAATTAACCAGTGTGTTAAGGTACTGTATTTCACCCTGGAGACTATTTCACATAACAATGTCCCCGTTATTACACGTTTGTCACAATCTCTATCTCAAACAGTGTGAAACGAAACGAGAGGTCAGGTACCCCGGTGTCTCATCAGGACACGAACTGATTAATATTCTGATTTCTATTTTTTATACGAAATTTAATCCTTTCCTTCATATAAACGCCTTTTCATGCATTTGCAAACAGACTAGGCCCAGATCAGACGGCTCCTAGAGAAATGGGGTTTTACTCTGGATTTTGGAATTTGAAAGATGTGTTTTTTTCTTTCTAAAATGACCACAATTTCCCATTTCGTTATAACTATTTTTCCATGAATACACATTAGGCATTGAACTTTGGAATATATATAGAACAGGGAAAGGGTTAAGAAAACGCCCCTTTGAAACATGAAGTAGAAGCCACTCGTAACAAAAACTGTGAAGGATAATCGTTACTCCATGACTATTCCTGTAAGAAATAAAGATATTACAAATTTGGATTAGATTTATTGTTAGAATAGCACATGGGCATAGGAAGTTCTGGTCATGTCAGAAATTGTAGAATCATATAAATATTGCCTTCAGCAAACAGAGCAGACCTTTATGAGACGGCTCCTTCAGGATCTGGGTCTTTTCTGTTTGCAAATGCGTAGAAAGGCGTATTCATGGAATAAAGGTTTAAACCACATTCCAAGTCCTTTATCATTCCGAGCATAAACACCGCTTAGCGAGTTAGAACAGTTGTTTACTTGATAACGGACACGTGTCGTGGAATTAGAATGTAAGAGTGTTGTTTAGAACTATTTTGTAATATCGTTACTTCCCTTACTATTATATAAATGTTAAATATGAAAATGTACAATAAAATGTGAATACAAGGCAGTCCATTGGATGTGATTGCATTGAATTGCACAAATTATGTTATCTTAACATTTTTATGTTTCAAAGAAATTCAATTACACATAGCTAAATAAATTTACGTGGGCCGGCTGTCCCCTGGGATATTCAACTACATTCAAGTTACTCTGTTTGTTGTACAGTAAAACCTCTCTTAACCGGCAGTTAAATTTAGTATAAATAATAAATTTAGTATAATAAGACATGTTGTTTAACCCTTTACTCCATAAATACGCCTGTCTACCTCTTGGCAAACAAAGTAGTCCCGGATCAGACGGCTTCTATAGGAACCGTCTGATCAGGGTCTGCTCTGTTTGCTTATGATATAATATAAATGTGATTCTACGGTTTTCGCCATGGCCAAATATTCCTGTGTCGTTGTGCTATTATAGCAAATCAATCTAAATTATATGCATGACGCTATTTTTTTTGACATGAATATTCATGGAGGAAAGGATTAAGTAAATGGTGTACATGGGACACCCAATGTAACACTATTAGTACAAAGATCCATGCAAAATCAGCTGACACGAGCACACGAAATGTACAGATCAAACGTGTCACTTTTATAACATCAAATGTCATTATTAAAATTCCTAAAGCTATCATTACTAGTTGTTCGTGTAATCTAGTTATTTTCTGTTAGTGTAGTTATTAACGAATCGCCTAGAACACACATTAACATGAGTTTTTTTATCAATACATCATTTGAATTGCCATAAACATAATGCCACTTTTAGCCGAATCCAGATTATTCCACTCTCCTCCCCGAAACAATAACAACACAAATTAACTCTTTCGCTGCCAATGTCGCGCATTTGAATACCTATGCAATCAGGTTGGATCTAGATGAGACGCCGAGTAACTCGGGGTCTCATCAGGATCCAAACTGTTTGTTACTGTGACTTTTTTTTAAACAATCAATAAATGGTAGCAGACGACAAAGTTTGCAGACGACAAAAATTGGCAGCAAAAGAACGGGACAAATGAAGCAAAGATTGATATTGGGATAATAATTCCCCAGGTGGCCACGATATAGTCACGGCGGTCAGTCAATTTTACAGCACAGTAGAACCTCGATTATTCGAATATTAAACAGGTGGTAGCTTAATGCAGGATGAAAGTCACACAGAAAGTTATGTAAGAAATCAATAACTCTGTGAATATTAACTGATTTTTTAATTTTAAAACGACAGCAAATTAAAGTTTGAAAATATAATATATTACGGTAGGATATAATTTTTTATTTGAAACTGTGAGTGCGTCCAGTATATCTTAGAACATCATCAGAGACAAACTAGCTTTTGAACAAACAAACACCATTTGACAAGTTTTCTATTAACCCTTATTATGGCATAAAGGCTATTGTCTGTTCAAACTCTGTTTTTGTATTGTGTATATTCACATCTGATTCGTTAAAATGTTGACAGTGACTAAAAGCTTCAATGTTGATCAGACGCTGAGCAATTCCGCTTAAAAGTGATAATCGTCGGCGATATTCCGTTATGTAAACCTTTACTACTTATGTTTACTTTTTAAACCCTTTGCAAACAGACAAGACATAGATCATGCGGCTTCTGTATGAACTTATACAGATCTTAATTATAAAGATTTTGCCATGGCCAAACCTTTCTGTGTTCATGTCATTATGAATATCAATATGCCATTATTATATCATATATATTCGTGACGTAAAGAGTTAAACTAAAAGGGAATATATAAACCAACAAATATAAATACCATATCAAGGAAAAAACAAAACGTTTCTGTCAGGTTGAACTTGATTTTACAAAGTCACATCCTGTGTCATAGATTTGCCTGTCTCTTTTCAATAACTCATTAAGCATTTGCAAGCGAAAAAAAGGATATATTTGATCATCGGTAAACTTTCTTAGTTCACCGAAAGATATATTATATTTTCTGACTTGCTATGTAGTTGCGCTATATATTTATATATCTTATCGTTACAGTTGTTAATATGCTGACCAATGCCACCATGACGAATAGAACAAAAAATGGGGAGGACTTGTTCATAGACAACGATGATGTACCGCAGATCATTGTCATCACCTGCATATTGTCCTTGTTTAGTGTAGTGGGGACCACGGGCAATGCTTTTGTGTTGTATGTGTTTTCAAGAAAGAAGGATAAAAACACATCAACAATATTCATTCTTGCTCTTGCAATTATCGACTTCTTGACGTGTCTGTGTGTTATTCCGTTTACAATTTATGTTGAATTCATGCATAAGAAGGTCAACAGCGATTTCGTGTGCAAGGTGTACCAGTTTCTCATCACTTCTAACGTGCCGTTCAGTGCTTTTATTATGGTGGCTATTGCCTTCGACAGGTATTTCTGTATATGCAGACCGTGGATGAAATTTTTGAATGTTAAGCGAGCCAAGCGTATCATATTCTCGCTGTTCATGTTCGCCGTTACTCTTGGATTGATAACATGTCTGGCTTACGGAGTTTATCAGCAGCCGGATGACAATTCATCTCCTGGTAAAGACACGGAAGCGTATGGGAATACAGTCAATCAGTCGTTGTTACACGCAAACGCATCGGTAAATGACACAACTTCATATCAAGACAGCCAAACTATATCCATCACAGGAACACATCAGGACTTATATCTACCAAAGCCAGCCAACAACACATCAGATACAAGAGAACGGCCAAAGGTATTCAAGTTCACCGGATTCTGCTACCCAAATGAGGTAATTCTGAGCATGAAGATAAGGAAGGTTTATCATAAATTCTATGCGTCTCTGTTCTTATTTTCATTCATAATTGTGTTCATTTTGTACGGACTGATATATAAGTCCCTGTTGACTCGACGATCGAAGCGCTTAAGAACATCTGCGGTATATCGCAGTCAGAGCGGTCGTAGGTCCACTCTTCTGTCCTCGGTCTTCACGAGACATTCATACTGCCCGGACAAGTCCTCCATTGTTCCCGAAAATCTGAACAATCATGTTTCCGAGAAGACAACTGAGGAAGTAAAGAATAAGAACGGGAGCCTTAAAATAACGGACAACCTGTCTGTCCCGAATGGAACAGAAGAGGCAAAATCAGTCAGCAGTCTCCTTATAAACTCGGTGGATGACATACAAGAGCTTAGTACACATCCAGCAAGCACTGATCTCAACCAGAAACCATGCTCAAGGACTAATGACGGTAGGATTACCCACCACAAAAACCACAACAGGAAAAACAAAATCACAAACACTAGGTTCAAGGATACAAACAATGAATTAAACTCAAACAGAAAATCGGACAATGGTGAAGAAAACGGCCAACAGTGTGTTACGGTCAGTATTTACAGAAAAGACACGCGGAAGTCAGTGAGGGAAAAACACATGCTTGCTAACATAAAAACTGCTGGGATTCTTTTCATCGTGACAGTGGTATTCATGTTAGCATTTCTACCTTCGTGGCTGATGGCCATAAAAATCATCCCTGTAAATATGATCGTGTTTTACATGTATTTCAGCTACAACGTTGCCAATCCCGTCATTTATGCGTTTTTCAATCACACGTTTCAAAAGGAAGTACGAAATATGCTAAAATGTGTTCCTTAATAGAATGGTACATGCATAAATGTTACGGCCCCTAGGTTTTGAAACCTTTTGATTTGGTCTGAGATCATTCTCAAGTATCAGATTGTTCAGATGTCGGGTTTGCGCAAAATATGATCGAACAGATACATGTACTTGAGTATGAACTCAGACTCCGGTTCAGGGTTAGTATAAGTTAGGACCTCGTCCGAAGCGTTCCGTAATAGTACGAAATATGCTAAAAAGGTGTTCAGTTATACAATGTATTACGAAATACACTGACATGCTTCCAAAATTATGATGCTAAACTGTTTTCACCACGATACAAAAAATGGTAATGCAATTTTTCGCAAGTGTACAAACTACAGTAAACCCCCTCTAAACCGGCATTTTAGTAGAGAAAAATGTAGATATTTTTAGGCAGATGGCTACTTAATGCAGTGCGAAAAGTCATGCAGAAAGTTCCTAGGGGAGCTTTCTGTATGACTTTCACCCTGCAATAAGGTGCAAGACTGATATTTATACAAACATTAACGTCCAGTTTAGAGAGACTTTGCTGTAGTCCGTAACAATAAAACGTATGCTAACACAGTTTCATAAAAGTTAAAAATATGGTTATTAATTATATCAAACTATATATACGATCGAAGTACACAGCTTCATGTATGAAATTTTAGTGGAAGTGTAGTACGAACTATACTGATTTATATATGAAAGTATTGTACGAATTGTACAAATTTATATGTAAAAGTGTAGTACGAAATATATAGATTTATATATATGAAAGAGTGTTCCATAATAAGTACGAACCATTTCTTATTTTTATTTGAAAGTGCTTTTTTTGCAGTAGTACGAACTGTTCAGATTTATATTTGAAAATGTATTCCCTAATAGTATGAACTATTTTAAATTTTATATGAAAGTGTTTCTGCCTTACATGTAGTCTGTATGCGTTCTCAAATGCCTCCTCTATTAGACAGATATCGGATGCTGACGATATATAACAACGGGACTGTGACTTGATAATTTAATAATCATGGGACAATTTCGAACGATGTATAATACACTTGAGATTTTGTTGCTAAATAATTGTCTGTGTTACGGTTATAAATGGTGTAACATTCGTTTGATTACTACACCATTCACACATTTGCAAACCCTGATCTAACAGTTCTTTCAGGAGCTGTGTGATCAGGATCTGCTCTCTTTGCTTATGTGTTTCATATATAATCTCTACTAGTATGATACAGTAGAACCCCTCTAATGCGACCACTTAATGAATAAACATGGATGTCTTTATAAGCAGGTGGTAGCTTAATACAGGACAAAAATAATGCAGAAAGCTCCTCTATGAGCTTTCTGCATTACTTTTGTCCTGCATTAAGCTACCACCTGCATCTAGCACCCATAATTATACGTCTGTTAGGTGGTCGCAATAGCGGGGGTTTACTGTAGTATATTTCCTTATTTTGTTAAGTGTTTAAAACGTTGGGAAATAAGAAACTTCAGTTGATGATGGTGTCAAATAGAGTAGGTCCTACGCAGCCGGAACAGAGTATAAGCAACGTCAAAAAAGACCCCACTTTTGCAGTGCTCGTTTTATACGGAACTACCAAACCAAAGGGGCACACACACTATACTGATAACAGTATATATTGCCATACAGCAGAGCCTGTCTTAAGCGGTCATTCATTTATTTGAACAACATCAGGTGGTTGTTTAATGCATGTCAAAATTAAATGCAGAACACTTTTACTGCATTATCTTTGACCTGCATGAAGCTACCACCTGCCTTACAGACCTCTTTTTGATGGTCGCTTAAGACAGGTTCTACTATACACGTTTTGTATGTCTTAAAACATTCATATTGTTTTCCACATTGGAAATAACACAGTGTATTTTACTTAGATGTTGAATTTCCTTCATACAAATGTTTTTCACGTATTTGCAAACAGAGAAGACTCAGATAAAACGATTCCGATAGGAGCCTTCTGATCAGAGACTGCTTTGTTTGCTTATGAACTTATAATAGACCCGACTCTATCAGTTTGTACCAATACCTGCAATATCCTGTGTACATATGCCATTATAAAATATTACATAAATATTCAACAGTGAAAGAGTTGACACAGTTGTGATTATATCGAAATGTGTTTTGTTGTACATGTACATGATTGGTAAAACATTATGTATCTATAGATCTATGATCTCAATATTCATTATAGATATAGTGCTCCCTCTCTACACCGACATCCTTCCGGATACGAATATTGTATGTGTTGTTCAGAGGGAGTTGTTATACATGTAGGGAGGGAAAATCAAACATAACTAGCTTGTTTACAGCTCCCCAGATAAGGTGTATTTCGAGAACTAAAACCGTTATTCCTCTATCAAACCCTATGCTGTGACCACTCTTTAGAACCGTCACAAAGTGACGATTCTAAACAGTGCTCACAACATAGGGTTTGATGGAGGCATAAAGAAAATACGATGGAAAACAGTTATGTCTGGAGCCTTGTTGTTTCGGAAACAGTGACATGCTTTGTTGTAAGGAGGGAACCGTTATTGAGAGGGCCGTTGTAGGGAGGGAGCACTGTAGTTACGTATACAGCAAACCCTCTCTAATCGGTCGTTAAATTCAGTACAGGAGACAGGAGGCAGCTTAATGCATGAAAGTATCGAAATGCTTCTCTAATAGAATTCTGGTCTAGAAAAGTTTTACTGCACTACTATCAAGATGTGTTTATATCTCACAACATCCCGAAAATAAATAGACATACATTCTGTTCTACCTTGGCATATCTGTCAATAAAGAACATATGCCTTTATATAGACTGTTTTTCAACATGAATAGTTGCAGTAACTCTGCATCCAGGAGTAACTGTTTTATGAACATTATTTGAGCTGATGTACGTAAATGTATTTTACGAGATTAATGCACACTACTGCTGCATACATGTAACACTCACTGAGCTGAACGTACGATTACTTGAAGAAACGTAGATAAATAGGTTCAACACGTCACTGCAGACTGGTATCTGTGTCGTGGCGCATCTGCACTTTATTGTGCGACATGTTTCTAAGTAAATACAGGTATGCGTCACGGGAAATGACAGACAAATTAACCCTTTCCCTTATATAAATGGTTTTTCACGCATTTGCAAACAGAGCAGACCCAGATTAAATTGCTCATATAGGAGTCGTCTGATTACGGTCTGCTCTGCTATGCAACATTACAAATCGGATTCTACAGTTTCTCCCACGGAAAAAAATCCTGTGTTAATATACCACTGTAATACATTAATTGAAATATAATGGCATATAAATATTCATGGAGTAAAGAGTTATCTCATAGATGCACCTTCTGGCGCCTTTGCAAGTGTAATAGATGCGGACGCAATGGTTCACGCAAGAACTGTGTGATTAGTCTACTGTATTTGCTTCTAGGTTATCTCTTTGCTCCATACATACGCCTGTCTATGCCTTTGCAAACAGAGTAGACCCAGACCAGACAGCTCCTGTGGAAGCCGTTTTATCAGTACCAGCTCTGATTACTTATACAGTAAAAACCCCCCTAATGCGACCACCTAAAATATGTATAATTATTGGTGGTAGAGGCAAGTAGTAGCTTAATGCAGGAGAAAAATAATGCAGAAAGCTCCTAGAGGAGCTTTCTGCATTTCTTTTGTCCTGCATTAAGCAACCATCTGCTTATAACGACACCAATGTTTATTCATTAAGTGGTCGCATTAGAGGGGTTCTACTGTAATATAACATATACATGTATATGATTGAAAAGTTTCTGTCATGGCCAAAACATTCCCGTGACCACACGTTATTATAACTATTAATTTGAATATATATTTATTATGTCATTAGTTCTTACATGAATATTTCATTGAGCAAATTGTTAATATAGATATGATTATACGGTTTCCACTACGGTATTATAGTACATTACTACAGTTTACGGCATCATTAATTCTTACATGATAGTTCATAGCGTGATGGGATAAACCTCAATATTTAATACAGTAAAACCTCTCTATAACGGCCACTAAATTACATCAACATTTAATACAGTAAAACCTCTCTATAACGGCCACTAAATTACATCAAGATAAAGGCAGGTGGCTGCTTAAAGCAGGGTGAAAGTAAAATACATAGTTATAGTCTACTTTCAGTCTGAATGACCGCTCAGCCGACTGTACATTTACTCCCCTGGTCATAGAGTCATTCACCTACACTATTGAGCACTGCTAACATATGGCGCAATCATGCAGTCGCAGTACCGGCTAGTGACCCTCACAGGTACCTATTTAACCCCTGGGGGAGAGGAGGTGCGGTTGGGGGACACTGAATAGCGTCTCCGAAATTTCCGAGAGGGACCGGGATTTGAACCCCGGACCTCCGGACTGATAGTCAAGCGCGTTACCACTAGACTACCGCACACCACAGAACGCTCCTATAGGAGCGTTTTGTTTTACTTTCACCTTGCTTTAAGCAGTCACCTTCCCTAAATACCAACTAGTTACATGTAACACAAATTAATATTCGTTACAATGAGGTTTTACTGTATTCACTTCTGACAGAGATAGTAGAGTGCAAACGGTAACAGTTGTATTGTAGGAGTGGCGAACATTGTAAAACTGTCCAAACTCTTCTTTGTGTACAGTCATGCATATGCGTGGACAGTAAGTCTTACTTGGATTAAATTCGAAATTCGAATAAGAGAAAGTATACTTAAATGTATGAATTGATTAAAAAGTTAATTCTTGAAACGCCATATAAGTATTAACTATAGGATTCATTTTAATGAGTTATGTGATTTTATCGCTTTTAACGTTAAGAATTGAACTCTTTCTCTGACCATTTCGCATCTGTCATTACCTATGCAAACAGTTTGGAATCAGATGAGATGCCGAGTAACTCGGCGTCTTATCTGTATAAATACCGTTTGTTACAGTGACTATGTTTTTATATCGTGAAAAAATGAAAATAAATTGTATCAGACACAAAGTACAAGTTTGCAGACGACAAAATGTTCTAGCAAAAAAGTTCCATTTTCTTTGTAACTGACGTTGTGAGTGGTCAACTTGTCAAACATATTGTGACATACATGGTGTACATTCGGAAAGACCCATCCTACGTCAGAATGTCATCGGAGATAATTGGATCAAATGCTAAGCTACATCAGTAAAATGATGTTTGGTACATGTTAGCAAATTGGAAATGAGATGACCTTATCGTAATTTAATATTGTTCGGATTGTATAGGTGGCTTCTATATCGCCAATAACAATTTGGTATGTTTTATTTATCGCATCGCATGTAAACCTAAATTTGCGATATACAGTAAACCCAATCTAATGCCATCATAAGAATGATAGCTAAGTCAAGAGTTTTCTTAATTTCTTTCGATCTGCATTAAGTAACAATCTGCTCTTAAAGACATTTATATTCATCCATAAAGTGGTCGTTTTAGAGGGGTTTCCCTGTATATCCAACCGTTACCAATCTCCGAATCGTTTATGACATTGCTATTACCTAAGTATAAAGAATTATTATTATTATTCGTTTTTTATTCCTTTTCAGAAATGTTGTAATCGATATTCTTGAAATTATCAACATTTTACTCAATAAATACGCCTTTCTATGCCTTTGTAAATAGAGTAGACCCAGATCAGAGGGCTCCTGTACTTATATAGATATAAATCTACACTTTCTGCTATGGCCAAATATTCATATGTTTATTTGCCATTATAAGAAATAATCTGGTTAATATTTTTGATGTCATTATTCCTTACATGAATATTAACCCTTTCCCTGTTGTATACTCATGTAAGAAATAATGACGTCATGAATATTAAGAAGATTATTTTTATAATGGCATATGGCAACAGGACATTTTGGCTCAGGCAGAATCTGTAGAATCAGATCTATATTACACCATAATCAAACAGATCAGACCCTGATCAGATGGCTCCTATAGGAGCCGTTAGGTCTGGGTCTACTCTGTTTGCAGATGTGCGAAAATGCGCTTACATAAAGGAAAGAGTTAATGGAGTAAATGATTAAAGAAACAAACGTCTAGGAGCGTGTTTTTCTGTTTTTATCTTTGTCTGTTTAAAATCGGCAAATCGTAGTGTTGGGATTCGATAAATTCAGTATGGTGTCAAAGGCGGATGTAATAAAGTTTGAATGTACAAAATAATTGTGTTTTCATCTACATGTTTGTTTTTCCATTATTACATTTTATGATTTTTCCCAGTTCTATTTTTTATAACGACTGTATACCATGCTGTAAAATTGATGTATTATCAAATTCTGATCTGTGGCAATTTTACATACTCTTACATTGGGACCCATCCATTTTGTATGCTGTGGGGGCGCAGCAACCAAAATGTTTGCCATTGGCATTGATAGGTTTAGCAAACAGCGAAGTTCCTGTTAGGAGAGATCCTGAAGGAGTTCTCTGATCTGGGTGTAACACTGTTTGCCTAGGTCCTTTTTAACCCATTACCTCATATGCTATTTTTAAATACAACCTCTTTGAATAAACCTACCTAAAAGGAGCATTAACTAGAAAAAAATAAACTTATAGAATTTTGTGGTTTGAAACCATTGTGATAAATAGAGCATTTGCTCCTGTAGGAGCAAATGCTCTATTTATCACAATGGTTTCACAAAGTGACTGTTACAGAGTCACAATGAAGAAAGGCCCTTAGTGGTCGAAATATTAGATCAGAGCAGTTCAAGTATTTATGTGTTACAGAGTCGTCAAAAGTCGTCAATATGAGGGAATGGGTTAAGGGACACTGTGCATAAATGGGTTAATTGGCTACGACCTGACGAAACATCGGATTACTACTCTGCGTCTAGAGTTAATGCTGAATGTTTTCAAATACCAGTAAGGCGTCTCCCCGCATGAAAAGCTTTAACTATGTGACCCATATAAAGCAGAACACGTCTTAGGCTACTCTGAAACAAAGTATATATGAAGCTGTGTCTTTATCAGGTAGTAGCTTAATGCAGGTCGAAAGTAATGTAGAAAACACCCGTGTGAGCTATATGTTTTACTTTGCTCTGTATTAAGGAACCACCTGCCTTTCATGGCAGTCATATAAGTAGTCATATAATAAAATGGATATTGTATTAACTCCCATGAATTAACACCCCTCTTGGAATACCCCAAATATTTACGTTTGCTTTTAACTCTGGGTGCAAAAAAAACTTTCGTCTGAATGTTATTACGTGGTATGCATCGAAAAGTAAACTTCAGGTTTTAATTTTAAAAACAGTATCAGAGTATCAAACAGTTTGGATCTAGAAGTGTAGCCGAGTTACAGGGGGCGTAGCTAGCGTATCAAACAGTTTGGATCTAGAAGTGTAGCCGAGTTACAGGGGGCGTAGCTAGCGTATCAAACAGTTTGGATCTAGAAGTGTAGCCGAGTTACAGGGGGCATAGCTAGCGATACGCACTTATGCACGTGCGAAGCATCCATCTGAAAGGTGAAAACATTATTATGGTCAATAATAAACATGGAAGGCTAAGGGGTATACTTTCATAAACGTTCTGTTTTGTCATGTAACCTTTAACCCTTCCCACATATTGACGCATTTTAACGCCTCTGTAAAAGTCACCTTTTTAATCATTGTGTTAAATAGGGCATTTGCCATTATAGGAGCAAATGCTCTATTAATCACGATGGCTTCAAAACTACACAATTCAAAGTTTCACCTGCCCCCTCCACCAGGACCCCTATAGCCACGATGCGTACATTAAATTTGGATTCAGCATCTCTTCTGGATCTGAACTGTTTGCATATGTAATTACGATATTTTGCCTTTGGCACCTATAGAGTTAAAGCATAGTTTCAATATGGATAGCATGTGGAGAGCATTTTAATGGATTTACCTTGCTGCGAAAATTAATCATGTTAGCAAACATAATTCATAAATGTAATTTGTTCATGTCATATTTTAACAAGGTTGATTTCAGTTCTCTTCGTAGTTTGAAATTATGGTTATCAACAACGAATCGGGCGAATTTGTCATACTTACTTTTGAATCAAGATCACAACAGTTCAGATCTAGACCAGATGCCGGGTAACGAAAATGGCACATTAAGAGATAAACAACAGGTTACAGTTACTTGTACTTCACAACAGCAGGTGTTAAGTGCTTGTGTGACGGCCGTAAAAAGTCGCCCCGTACTTCATTCTCAGTGATGTTATTTTTCTGGTCCTTCGGGATCATTAGTTTCGATGTAATTAGTTTTGAAAAATGAATGCCGCTTAAGCCGGTGCTAGGAGGAGTGAGTAGTGTCGCACTTTTCATAACTGCTCATGAACAGACTCAATAAAAGCGAGTCTGCAATTTTCTCTTTTTATACACTGCTGCTCAAGCTTTCGAAGGATCTCCTACTTTCGGAACTTGTTAAAGGAAGCCGACCATAGTGTGTGAGTATCCTCATCGTTGGACGTAGTGTAAACCACACTCCCATGCCGTTGCAACAAGATACACCAATCGTGCTAGCTAGAATCATTGATGTAATTTGTGATAACATCAGAGTATGATAACATCAGATACTCTTCCCATTGAGTGGCATGGCTACACAAATACACATCAGTCATTTTATACATACATGTATTCTCAAACCATATATCTAGTCAAAGGAAAGGTTCCATTGAAATATCATACACTTGAGACAACAACTATTGGATAATAAAACGTTCAATCAAGCCTTAATTTGCCGTTGTCATCGTCAAATCCAATTAGAAAACGAGTTTTGCACATCAAGGGCTCCTCTAGATAGCATTTTAATATTATTGAAATCAATTATGCAATATAGCTCGTAAAAGCCAGTTTCAATTATCAGAACAGTGTAACAAAGAAATACATTTTGTTGTTTTATTGTTCAATAAAATTTGAAATTCATTCAATTAATGAACACAATTTTAGGGATTGGCCGTGTGGGGCACTTTAATGTAAACGGATGACTGTCATCTTGAAACAATCATCTATGAATAAGGTTGGTTTCAAGTTTCATATAGGAGAGTGTCCAAAGTTGGTGTTTATTAAAGTCAATCTGTTATTCAATACGCAGTTCAAAAGAAAATATATCAGTCCTTGCTATAATACTGTTTAGATCATTTTATTAAGATTTCCCTCAATAACATATATCGTAAAACGGGTTGGTGAATCAACAATACTGGATTACATCGCAACTCGAATTTGTTATTCTGGAACAAAAAAAGACATATACGGATAAAATCGCAATGCCTCGGAGAATCAATCGGTATGCCACCGAGTAGTTACGATTGATATGGAATCAAAACGCATACGGAGTTTGTCTACAACACGGGCGAATTTAACATCAAAGGCTCGTACTTTTAAATGATAATTTGAACTATATTTTATTCCCATTTTACAGACTTCTAAAACCCGTACTTTCAGACACATTGCATTTAAACGTAACATCATGTGCTTACGTGCATATCGCCATTCTAAGATCTTCTTATTGTGGGGCCTCCGTAACCGAGTAGTTATGGCTTTCGACTGACAGTTACCCTTACAGTACCCCTTACAGTTGTGATTCGAATCCCGGCCCGGAACAAGGCTTGTGATGTGTGGAAGCCTTCCAAACAAATTCAATGTTCAAGTTGTAGTGGCACAACGTATAAAATGTTGCTGGATGTAAGCCATCCTTGAGGAACCCTCTGATCTGGGTCTACATTCTTTCCTTATATCCTTTTTAAGGAATATTGGGTACAAAGAAGTTAAAATGGGCTCTAAGCCACCACAAAATACCCACCCCCCAGAGACGAACAAAATATCAAACACATTAGAGAAGCCAAAGAATTTGCAAGGATTATCACACATCCTCCTTTATATTGCGTTACCTTTAACCCTTTCCTCCATAAATACGCCTTTCTACACCTATGCAAACAGAGTAGACCCAGATCTGACGGCTATTATAGGAACCGTCAGATCAGAGTGTGCTCTGTTTGCTCATGATATAGTACAGATATGATTCTACAGTTTCTGTTGTGGTGAAAGAGTCATGTGTCCATGTGCTATTATTACAAATTATTGTTATTGATGTTTATGACGTCATTATTCTTACATAAATATTCATGAAGGAAATGGTGTAAAACAATTAGAACATAAACGAAAAGGTACTATAAATCCATTTTGGAACAAACAGCAACCAAACCATAATGGAATGCATGTTTTCCTTAGGTACGCATACTATATGTATAATCAGAGGCCCAGATAAGGTGTATAAATGACAATATTTTCAAGAATAACTTCGGTGTTACTCCGCCAAACCCAATGTTGTAACAACTGTTGTCAAAACATAGGGTTTGGTGGAGAAATGATGGTTTTAGTATTTGAGTACATACAATTATCTGTAGTTCTGATAATAATTTACCATTCTAATACGACTCTGAATATACGAGGGTCCTGCAAAAAGTTCTGTCACTAACGGATTTCCGTAGTTTTAAACCATGTATATTTTAAAACGCTTCACTGCACCTGAATAGTGTGTTCACTATCTGACGATATCCGTTTATTTCGTGCAAATTGCTTTACAAATGACAGAGTTATTTCAAATTGAAATACATGCAGTCATATACACTGACCAATTTACGTGTCTCAATGTAAAATGGACTAAAAGGCTGAAATTCGTAGCTATATCAAATGTCGCATTAGGCTTGATATAGATTCAAAGCAGATATTTGAAGAATTGTGTGGTATATATGGACCTAATGCCATTTCAATACGCACAGTTTTTAAGTGGGTCAAGGCTTTTAAAGCTGGGAAATTATCTGTTGAAGATGACACCCGTCCTGGTAGACCTAAAACCTCTGTTAGTAAGGCAAACATCGCTGCTGTAAAGGTTGTGGTCGAGCAGGATGCACGATTGTCTGTGAAAGATATAGCTAGTTGTACTGGCATATCAGAAGGCAGCGTGCAGACAATTCTGAAAAAGCGTTTGGACCTGAGAAAGGTTTGCGCTAGGTGGGTACCTCATTTGCTCACTGACGAACAAAAGAAACAACGCCTTAAATGTGCCCGGGAACTTTTGAAAACATACAAAGGTTGTGATAGTCGGGTTATTTCTAACTTGCTTACAGGTGACAAAACCTGGGTGCACATGTTTGAGCCACAGAGAAGGGGTGATAATAAGCAATGGAAGTGAAAAGATCAGAAACGTCCATGTATTGCAAAGAGAACCATAAGTTCAAAAATATGTTGTACGCAATATTCTTTAATTCGAGTGGGCCAGTCGTTCAAGTGCCTTGCCCATCTGGTCGTACAGTCACTAGACGATTCTACAAGAACTCTGTACTAAAGAAAGTCAAAGATTTTTACAATACGAAACGTCCAAGCAAAGGATGGGCAGGTGTCCATCTTATACATGATAACGCCTCCTCTCACAAGTGTGAGGCTGTTAAGTCGTTTCTGGCTTTTGAAAATGTGAAAGTTGTAAACCATCCACCTTATTCACCTGACCTGAGTCCCCGTGACTTTTTCTTTTTTCCTAGACTGAAGAAAATGTTTTCTGGAAAGAAATATAAGTTCAGAAGTTCTCTTGGCAGCGCTATCTATCAGTGTCTCCAACAGGTACCTAAAGAAGACTATTTTTTCGCTTTTTGAGACTGGGTAAAAATGTTATAAAAATGTGTTTCGGTAAAGGGGGAATACTTCGAAGGTTTGTAATAAAAATATTTTTAATTACACGTATCACTTAATAAATCCGAACCCAATGACAGAACTTTTTGCATGACCCTCGTACGGCATATAAACGAATAACACCGAGAAACGTGCTTTAAAACGTTATAATGATCTGCACGCGCGGCATTTCCATCGACTGTTCCATTTTCCCCACACGCGAAAATCATTAATAAAATTATTGAAATCACGTGATGTACACAGCCAAATGTAATTTCACATTTCTCAAACACAATGGCTCTGGCATAGAAGTGTGCAGAAATGATGTAAATGGTATAGTTGTTCCCTTCAATGTGAACGATAAAGTATTTTTGACTTGGAAATGTTGTTTTCTGTTTAGACTTGGCCATTTACTCGTACAACATCATGGGTGGAAGTCGTGTGGAGTAAATGTAACAGCAAAGATGGCGTAACCATTGACAACGCTTCCGGTTTTGCCATATTCTCCGGGAAAAGTCGTGTTAGAATCGAAATAACAAATCGTTGAGATGCGGATTCATTAGATCACGAGACCTTTAGGCCGGGTGATCTAATTACCCACATATCAACGATTTGTTAGCTCTTAAATGTTCCGTTTAGAATATATCAGATGAACTGTTCAATGTGAACGATAAAGTATTTTTGACTTGGAAATGTTGTTTTCTGTTTAGACTTGGCCATTTACTCGTACAACATCATGGGTGGAAGTCGTGTGGAGTAAATGTAACAGCAAAGATGGCGTAACCATTGACAACGCTTCCGGTTTTGCCGTATTCTCCGGGAAAAGTCGTGTTAGAATCGAAATAACAAATCGTTGAGATGCGGATTCATTAGATCACAAGACCTTTAGGCCGGGTGATCTAATTACCCACATATCAACGATTTGTTAGCTCTTAAATGTTCCGTTTAGAATATATCAGATGAACTGCACATATACGCCAATGTAATAGTCGGGTTGTTATGTATATCGTCACAATGACCTCTCCTTGCCGGGTAGATGGCTCCTTGGCGACATGGTGCAAGTGCTGGTTGAGTAATGTAATGAGCGGTTACTGGCTGAACGCGATAATCCTAGTACATGTATATTGCGCGACACCTCAAGTGGCAGTGGGTGGTAGAAGGGTTGTATGCGGGACAATTACACACCCGGTAATGCTGGTGCAAAATTTCAAGGAGGGGATATGTGAGGGTTCTTTCATCTAGGTCTACACTATTTGCAAAGGATATTTTTGACTCGTATCCAACACTGAAAATGTTATTCTTGCATAAAACGTGATGTTGTAGTCCAGATTACCCTTACATTAACAAGGTAGTTCTCGTCCTCACGCACAGTTGTTGATAACTTTTTATTATACCTTTGCGGGAACAATATACCCGAGTACTACAGCGTTGTGGCTGACTCTAGGCGACTGGATTTATTGTCATGAATGGCTCAAATAAATAATTTGCAATTAAGTAATTTAGTCGAAAATGAGTTCACCCCAGCTGTCATTATGTGAACGTTCGCTCACAATGACACACTTTCTATTGCTGTCATTGTAGTTACATGATTAAAACATGGTTGTAACTGGTAGTTGTTTAACCTAATTGAGACTCCTAAATCAACTGAAAGCTCGATAGGTTAGTTGCGTGTAACACAGCGCTAAATGAATATCCTTTAGACTTTAACTTTTAGCCTGCTATGGGCGGATGAGTAAATACCTTTGCAAACAGTTTGGATCCATATGAGACGCCGAGTAACTCGGCGTCTCATCAGGATTCAAACTGTTTGACATCCTGATTGCATTTTGGTAGACAAATTGACCATAGCTTAAATTTTGAACATGTAGTTGGTGAACAATTCCGCAAAAATTAATTTACTCAGCAGGCTAAATGTTAAATTGTAATATGCAGACATAATAAATCAACACTTTCACAAATGTCAATTTAACTCTGATTGGCTGATGACGTCATAAAACTGCCCCGATAATAGCATTAAGCGAATGAAGCCTATAGTAATGATTGTATTTTGAATAATTAATTGTACTCAGGAAAGCAAAAGAAACCAAAAAAAAAACCAACGAAAAAACCGGTTTTGTGCAAGAATAGCCATAAAACATGTTTGTTTCGGGCAATGTTGTCCTCGTCCTTCTGGCTCGGGACAACAGCAGTCCATTGGGACCCTGCAGTCGGTATTGCCCGACTAACAACGTGCATTTACCCTCTTATAATATTATCTAAGATTATCACTGTACAAAACCCATATATAGTAATGATTTAATGCGTATTAATCATTTCACTCAGGGTAGCGAGTCAATATCATTTGCAAATAGTGTAGACCCAGATGAAATGGTTTCTAGAGTGGTCTCATTGGTGACTGTACTGGTTTTTTATGTTAAGCTTTTGCATGTTGCATTTGAAAATTAGCGTCAAAAGGGTTCATTCTCAGTGTTGATATATTTTCTGGTCATTCGGGATCATTAGTTTTGACATCATTAATTTTGGAAAATACTGCTGAAGCCGGTGCTAGGGGCGTGAGTAGTGTTTCACTTTTTGTGTCGAGAGGCAGTGTGTCACTTAGGGATCACTTTTCAGTCGTCTGTCTGTCTGTCTGTCTGTCCATCTGTCTGTCCATCCATATGTCTGTCTGTCCGTCACACTTATTTTTTGGCTGTCATTTTTAAACTAATCATTATAGAGCTTTCAAATTTCACATGTGTTTTCCTCTTATTGAGGACCATTGATGTAACTAAGACCCACTACTCTGCATGCAATACTTTGTGAGTTATCCCCCTTTGTTATTATTTCACTCCAGCATATTAGCAGTATTTTAGTCAGCTGCAAGCAGGTGACACATGTGTTCCTCCAAACACTCTTATAATTACTACTCATGAATAAACTCAATAAAACAGATTCTGCAATTTTCTAATTTCGCATTGCTACATTTGTTTTCGAAGGGTCTCTCACTTTTAGAATATTAACCCACTGCGCTTTCCTCGTCGGGTGTATAGGTCTTTGGTAACATTTTTAAATGTTGCCATCCTGGATCTAATACGATTTACAGGTACTCTACACCATTACCGGTGTCTGGCAACATTACTCAATGTTTTATCATAAGAGCGTTCGAAATATTGCATTAATGAATTCCCACCACGAATACATTGTGTGGCCCCGAAGTTCTGGCAGATTTCCATTATGAATATATCCTGATTAAATACAGTGACAATAATAATGCCATGCGTTCAAAGATATTATACATTCTGTTCTGATACATCCACTGGAAATCACTTTCCAAAAGCAATATAATATAAGTTTTGGTGACAGTTATTTATACAGATGTAGAGAACAATTGATGACTAGATGACCATATCAGTCAAATTATCCCATTATTTCTTTAGACTCATCACTCAAAAGGAAATTACAAAGATATCCTCACAATAAATGAGTAGGTATTACTTCGGAAACGATGACTGGCAAGTAACAATAAAGAGACAAAATGGCAAATTCTCTAGAATAATGTTCCTCTACCAGTGCCGGGTCTGAGGTTATAACACGTTTGAGTCTCGGATTATTCTCAAACATCTGACTGGTCACACATTTTGCAAGCTCTAAATAAAACCAATCACTCTTTCGCCCCCTAAGCGACTTGTGTTGCAAGGGATGAATCTTTGATTTGCAACCAGTTTGGTTCTGGATGAGACAACGAATGATTGGGCGTCTTATCAAGACCGTATGTGTTTGCAACACAGCTAATGTTTCGAAAAGAAATGGAAGGACAGTCAAATCTGACACATTAAACAGACGATCAAGTGTGCAGATGACCATTATTTGGCGCGCAAACTGTAAATTGGAATTTGGACTAAAGTGGAGGGGAGTTGATTGATTCTGTTGACACTTGCCTAATAGTGATAAAGCGTGAAACATTAATTTAAATGTTTTAAATTGAGACAATATTCAGTGGAAAGTCGATATGTCGAGCTTCGATATACAGTTGAACGTCGGTATCCCGAACTCGGATAACTCACACTTAAAGTTTACAATACAGCATTATTCTAATCTGTTTCACTACTACGCATGTCTAGAAACACATGTGACAGCTTAATGCAGGTATAAAGTAATGCTGCAAGCTGTTACAGGAGCTTTCAGCATAACTTTAGACCTGCAGTAACATGTGAGCTTGATAAATTGTCCAAATTAGAAATCGGATGACTCGAAACTCTATTATCTTGAAGCAATTTGTATGGTCCCTTGAAGTTCGGGTATCAAATTTTATCTGTTATATAGTTCCTTCCAAAGGTTTTAAATTCGTAACACAGAGTTTGTGTCTAAAATTCACCACTGCACATATCTATGATATGAAACAGCCTGCTGAATGTCGCAAGTAATGCTGACGGTCATATAAGAGAAAGCTTCTAGCATTACCTTTGACCTGCATTAACCCTTCGCTTGCTATTCACGTCAATATACCTGCCTGTAAATAGTGGAGACCCAGATGAGACAGCTCCTGCAGGAGCTGTCTCATCAGGGTCTGCTCTATTTACAAGTTGAGTGTGCAACCAGTGCACTCCACAGCAGTGATTGCACAGCGATATACTTGTACGCAGTGAAGATATATGTAATTATACAACAGGGCATGGGTAAAGAAGGAGAAATGTATTTTAAAATTCAGCAAGAGAAGGGTTAAGCTGCCACATCGAGAAACTTTCCAAGTTAAAAATAGGCTGACTCGACTCCCGTTATCTCGAAGTTAATTTGTATGTCAATTTAAAATTGAGATATCGAGATTCCATTATACATGTCGTAGTGTTAAGATCATATCAATATCGCGTCCACATCTTTTAAATGGATGGCTGATAAATTCGGAACAGTTGATAGCTGTTCAAAGTCAATATTCTTCTATATCAATATTGTTAACAATCAATATCAAATGAGAGATTACCTATCATATGTTTTGCCAAGAGGGGGCGTTCAAATTCAGATTAGTTTCAAAATGTAGATTTCTAACAGACTGTTTACTCTTAATCGTTTCCACGTTTAATATTCATACACACAATAATGACATCGTGGATAGTTATTGGTTAATTGTTTATAATGACGCTATGTACACATGTACTAGTATTGGTAGAAACTGTAAGGTAAAATCAATTATGTTTCCATTAGCGAGCAGAGGGGCTCCTGATCAAACGGCCATTATAAGAGCCGTCTTAAATGGGTATTCTCTGTTTGCAAAGGCGCGATAATGCGCATGTAAAGTGTAGACCACGGAACCGAAGTGTACAGAAAACCCCCTCTAATGCGACCACCAGAAATGGGCATAATTCTGGGTGGCAAAGGCAGGTGGTAGCTTAATGCAGGCCGAAAGTTATGCAGAAAGCTATAGCAGCTATAGGGGCTTTCTGCATAACTTCCGTCCTGCATTAAGCAACCACCTGCTTATGAAGACAGCCATGTTTGTTTATTAATTGGTCACATTAGAGGAGTGGTACTGTATTTCTAGATTTTCAAAACCATCCACCTGCTTTTACAGGCTTCCATGCAAACACAATATGTGGTGCATTAGCGAGGCTGCACTGTACCTTCTTTATTTGATCTTGTTTTACTAGACACCTCATCCACACAGACCATTTACTCCATAGATACGCCTTTAACCCTTTCCCTGTTCTAAGTTTATTTCAAATTTTAATACCTACTGAATATTCATGGCCAAAATTGTTATAATGAAATATGGAAGGTAGAACATTGTAGCCATTTTACAAAGTAAAGAAACAGATCTATTTAATTTCATAAGCAAACAGAGCAGACCCTGATCAGACCTCTCCTCTAGGAGCCGTCTGATCTGGGTCTACTCTGTTTGCAAATGCGTGAAAACACGTTTCTATGAGGGAAAGGGTTAAACACATCTACAGAGTAGAACTAAAAGTTACACGTATCGGTAGGTAAAACAGTTTATTTTCTATCACGGAGGCATTTTTCGATATACAGTAAAACCCCTCTAATGCGACCACTTAATAAACACACATGGCTGTCTTCATAAGCAGGTTGTTGTTTAATGCAAGACGAAAGTTATGCAGAAAGCTTTCTGCATAACATAGCTTTCGTCCTGGATTAAGCTACCACCTGCTTTTGCCACCCAGAATTATGCCCATTTTTGATGGTCGCATTAGAGGTGGGTTACTGTAAGTTCAAATTTGACAATCTTTATGATAATGATTGAATAGAACAAATATGAAGTGTTATGATATAAATGAAAATATGTGTTTATTGTAAGAAATTCCACTTTACACGCAAATCGCAATGTACATGCAGCTCTTTTATTGTCGAGGTCGCCAGAACGTTACTGACGGGGAAGGATGGGTGAATATGTGATTATATTTTACAAACAGTTTGGATCCAAATTAGACGCAGAGTAACCCGGCGTCTCATTAGGATCAACACTATTTTTGCTTTGACTCATGACATGTGTTTTAGAAGAGAGTTGAAGTTGAAGTCCACTCTGAGAATGAAAGCAGACGATTGTTGGAGTCAAAGTACAGTAAAATTACGATTATTCGAACACTAAAATACGTATCATTATCGACAGGTGACAACTAAATGCATGGTGAAAAGCAGGCAGAAAGCTCCTCTAGGAGCTTTCTGCTTGACTTTCACCGTGCATTTTAATTAGCCACCTGCCTAAAAGGTTCTAAATTCTCCTATACAAAAATACGAATAATCGAGATTTTACCCGCAGAAAAACATCAGTGTTCTAAGTTACACTAAATCAAGTCAACCTGCTTGAAGATTCGAGCTGTAGAAGCTGATATTTATATACCATATTGGCTAATCAGGTGAATAAATGGCCACGTCAGTAATCATCAATCCTTCGTTTCTATGGATACAGTTAAATCATATCCTCACACTAATAATTTAGTTCCTCGGAAATATAAAGTGCAATGTCTTACAGAAACCGCACATGTATGCTTTGATATAATGATGAAGAGGATACAAACAGCATAATTTTGTTGGCTAATCTCGCACGTTACAGTGCAACATGTGCAATCAAAAGCACCATCCAGGAGTCCAATTATTGGGTTCTTTGATGAAGAAACGGATCATATATAGCAACACAGTCACTATAATGAAGAAAGGCATTATTTGCGAAATGGGGAACAATTTTAGATTTTAGACCAGCAGATGGGAGACGTATTTAGAAATTCTATAATAAAACAAGTTCGTAAACATAGCTTCTTTGGTGTGTAGTTTATACGCAACCAATATATTTAAGATTTAACAAGGGAATAAGATGTGTGAATATATAACTGCATCGCTTTTAAATCTGTACAAATGAAAACCTTTCATATCGCTTGCAGGTATTTATAGCTCCTTTATTATATACGTTCAATTCTTCCGGATTGAAATTTGAAAACGATCCACTGATTTATATCAGGTCTTTAACCCGTTATTCCGTTATTCCTTTCTACGCATTGCCAACACCAGATACTCTGTTTGCTGATGAAATAATATAGATCTAGATATGATTCTACAGTTTCTACAATGGACAAACAACCCCGTGTGCATGTGCCATTACAAAAATTAAACTACATGTAATTGATATTAATGATGCCATTATTTCTTACATGCATATTCATGGGGTAAATTTTTAAATACACTGACTAGTATAACACATAGGAAACACAATAATCACTGGATTCTTACAGATTTGATGTGTGTCAATGCCCAATGCATGGCGTCCGGGGCTACATGGAAAGCGTCCGAATACATATTTAACCGTTTACCTGACTGAGCTTGACGCCATTGCAAACAGCGCCGCCGCACTAATGACAGTTCATAAGGTAAACTTATACAGTATAATAAACATATTCTTCAATAGTTTGAATGTCATTGTTCATGATGAAGCAGCTCATTGATATTCATACAGTCGTAATTTCTTACATGAATATTCAAGCTATTGGTAAATGAACATTTTGCAGTATGTATTTATTGACAATAGTGTAGCCTTTTGTGTTCATACTCTAATGTCTCTAAGGACTTATCCAAGGTGCCGGACGAACAACAATAAGCAGTAAAACCCGTCTAAACCAGACTACTATTAGAGACGAATTTCGATACTTATAGGCAGGTGGCGGCCTAGGTTATAGTTTTTCACGTACTTCACCCTGAATTAAGGTTGTTACCTGTCTCCAAGATCGATATTTATACTTACCGGTTTAGAGGGGTTTACTGTAAACGTATGAATATGAATCGAATTGGCTACTTAACTTATAACAGAAAAGGTCTAGTGGTCCCAACAGTAAACATTCGATACTACAAATTGTAGCAGTTCTTATTATTCGAACTGCGGAACTTTCACTTGCAATTTACATGTATATCTTATTGGATCATTTTACAGTAAAAACCCTGTAAATCAGACGTTAAATCCAATACAGACATCGGCACTGGAGACAGTTTAACGCAGGATGACACTCACGTAGAAAGCTCCTCTTTAATTTCATGGTGAAATATGATTTTCTTTAAAACATAAATATTGCTAGCGTGTCACGCGTTTTTTTAGGTACAACAGGTATCGAACCTTATATCATAATTGTCTCGAGCTGATTTATGTTTGTTTGAACTATATTGCTGATATTATCTGAATTGTATGACTGACATTAAAACCAACGTCTGTGCTCAAGGGTACCTACAAATCTCGAGTTATCTCTGTTACTTAGTATGCATCCATTGTATATTTCTATTTACTATTACCGTGGAGGTTAGCTTCCGGAATACCCAGATGTTTTGTTTCTAAAGCGATAATATCTGAACTAACAAAACGGCACTTAAGCTATAAAAGCTATTAAATATAACAGAGATCGACTGTGTACATTTATAGTGGAAATCAAATCAGAATCCATTAAAACCAGGCGCAACAAGCGACCCGCTGACATACAAAGCGTTAAGTGTTTTTTTGTTTAAGGTCGCCAAACTGTTATGGCCACGGAAACAGTGTAAAATAGTGTCAATATTCAGTTTGTACTTTATAATAATATTGTTATATTAGCGGTTTAAAAACGGTATGCCTTTTGGTGACATTTTAAACCTATGCATCTAACAACGAGCCTACTCCTCACTTCAGACCCTGCTTGCATGTTTTACGCCAGACCAGAACTCTTGTTTGTCGTATATTCTTACAGTGCAACCCTGGTTGATACACGATACAGATAGCATCAACACACTGTTGTAAGCGGGATTGTGATTAGCATGGTTGTAGCTAGGAGGAAAAGGTATGTAAGGCAGACGGGCCGACTTCATTGTCCAGCAGGAAGACGATTAACACTGTTTAAACTCATTATCGTAGGAATATTTTTCTATCTACTGTTCCCATATCTTTTGTCATAATGATCCTATGTTCCTATGTATTTTGAAATAAGAGAGTCATAATGATCCTATGCTGATTACATGGGTCAAATGGCTATTTACAAAAGGTTTCGGGATATACCCATCAGTTTAGGGTCAACCCAGATTCCGCCCAGACGTTTAACGAACGATCGGACGAACGTTGAGAAGTCACAATATACCAGGTGATCAAACGAAGACTAGAAGAGATACGAGATTGAGACATATTGTAGAAGTGTTGGTTAAGTCTGAAAAGTCGCATGTGCTCAGTGTGATACGGATTAGGATTGATCAATACCAACAGAGTATTATTCATTCATGATGACCATGAATTGTACATAAACCCGCTTTATCGACGTGAAGAATATTTTGCTCGGGTTGTTGTCATTTGTTAAAATAGTTCCCGAAAGCGATATGTATCAATTTTCAATCTGTTTTGTTTAGTACGATTTAACTCAATGTGTATAATTTGCTTTAATGGATAGAGCTGTTGCAATCAGAATTTGTATAATACTAAGTTTTTGTCTAATCTGGGGCCAATAGTAGATCAATTCTTGTTCATATTGGCAACTGCATGCAACTTTTACCTTTCACTCGGTAATGGACCGGAAGAAATCATAACGTATCGGTGAACACCAGAATGTTGTTCGTTGTTTTTATATCCTATCTATAAATTATTGTCCAGAAGAAGCAACTTATTGTGTTTACGATTTACATGACATTTAATCTTTAGTACTACATGTACGAACATTTGTGTTATGTATGCAGGGGATTATCTATGTTTCAAACGATGAACAGTCCCAAATGCGACACGGGATACTATAAGCAAAAACATTAAGCACAACAATGATGTTGTTATAATGCGTTACTTGATAGAGATGAAAGAATTTAAATATAATCTAGTATTTAGTTTACAGATGGGGAAAAAGCAAGGCGCATTACACATGGAACGATGCATCCGGGTGCACGCAGTTGAATCGGTTTGTTTGAAGTAGGTTATAAAGTACAGTACAGTGGCCGCTTAAATATAGCATCACTACATTACCGATATAGCAAGGTTGTTTGCGCGTTTGTTGCAAGATATTGTAAGTACTGTTGCATGTTAGCAAATATGCACAGACAATAACCATTCTTTGATGTTGACGTTCATTAAAATAATGCAAGTTCGCAGTATTAGTATTACACGAATGTAAAACAACTGCTACAAATGTACTCATATTGAACAACAGACCGTCAGGAATTTCTACTTTTCTGATAAGGTACATTATTCATTTAGCAATTTGCCATATGCCAAATGGATGGTTTTTACAGTATTGAGCAACGGGTCAAAATTCGATTTTCGATACGTTTATATAGTTACCGTTAAATTGATATGTGACCGTCAAGGAATTATGTGACCGTTACGAAAAACTTAAATTTCGTATAATGTCGTATCAAAGGTTTAATATTCCACGTAGCATATCATACGTATGCAACTTTAATGACAGACTTTTTTTGTTGTTAAAAGGCGTGTTTCGCTAGTCCGAGAACATTATATTTGGCGTACTTATATACGCCATAGTCCACGAACATGTACATACAAGGTAGCGAAAAATCAGCTATAACGAGTTAGGCTTAAGATCAGTCAATGGTAATATTGCAAAAACAAATGATACATGTGTACATTATAGTCAATTATAACGTTCCTCGCAATTTAGCTATAAATAACTATGATTAGTTTGCTTGTGTTAATGAACGCCCGTTTCAACTCACTATCGGCTAATTGGACGCCCTAGAGTGCGCGGAGAGAATACAAAGAAAACCGAGCGCGATGCGCCACTCTTATTATCGACAGAGTTTCTCTGGTAACCTTAATATATGCCTACAATCTCAAAAAAATAATGTAAAGTTAATCTTAGAGAAATTCAAACATGTTGCATGTGCTTTCTTAACCCATTACTTCATATGCTATTTTTAGATACAACCTCTTTAAGTTAATCTACCGAAAAGGAGCATTAATTAGAGAAAAGGAAAATTTTAGAATTTTGTAGTTTGAAACCATTGTGATAAATAGAGCATTTGCTCCTATAGGAGCAAATGCTCTATTTATCACAATGGTTTCACAAAGTGACTTTTTCAGAGTCGTCAAAAGTCGTTGATATCAGGGAATGAGGTAAGATGTAGCGTGATTGGGTACAAGCAAAAATTGCTGTCTTGGGCCATGGGTCAGTCCAACAATATCAAATGAATCTACAAGACATTGCATGACAGATAAATGTCAATAGCAAAATACATATATATGATCAATAGTTAATTGTCTCCGTATATATTGGTTTAGAAGTCATACCATATCGAATATGTTGCTGTTGATTTGTGTTTTGCGACAGTCTTAGTTAATCTAAGAACATATGTAGCTCTTGTAACAACGCACTGTTTCTATTTTATCTAAAGAAATGTCATCGTTGGCACCGGGGAAGTACACACACAAATTATGTAAACATCATTATTCCTGCATTCATAAACTGTTTCAGTGAACCAACCACTGCGATGCAATTTCTGCGGAAAATTTAAATAGTCTAGTTTTATGATATTAATTATTTTAATGCATATGTTCACCGTTTTTGGTCATGTTAATCAGATAACAAAACATTTAGGAAACGCATGCGTTATACGCCTTTGGAACTGTCATGACATTTCAATTCCTTGGTCAAATTATTTTATTGAGTATTCTAACAAAATCCAATTGTGTGTATTGTTATATGAACAACTTCACCCAGTGTCTTCATATCTGTAAATATGTTACGATTAGTGTTTCATTTCTAGATGACATGCATGGCGTGTATTCTATTTTTGTAGTTATATTAAAACCAATATTCACAATCTAAAACCAATGCTATTAAGGAAACACTTGGTCCTAGGAAGAATATTCGTTTTGTTTTCACCAAATTCAAGCGAATATATATCCGGCGACAGCTATTTGAAACTGATCATAATCAATGCTAAATACTCGTTCCATGCATTTGTATATCAGTTCTATACACTTTAGATATATACTGCATGTGGCTTCGTTAGTTACCACCGCAAGAATATTTCAAAACATGTTTAACCAATTTACTCTTGAATATACATTCATGAAATAATGACGTGAACAAAAGAGATTTGGTAATAAAAGAAAATGTAGGATCGGATCTATATCATTATACAAGCATACAAGCAAATACAGAAGAGTCTGACCAGGTAGTGGTACCTGTAGGAGCATTCTGGTCTGGACCTACTCTGTAAAGCGTCAAACGGCAACTCTGTAAAGTATAAATATTCAGAATTATTCATCTGATAGTCATTGCTACTTTGCTCTAAATTGGAGATGTTTTTGTTTTTTAGAAATGGTGTCCCTTCCGTCCTGAACTGAATGGGTAACCGCACATATAATTCTCACAACATTAACACCTTTATCCATTATCAACGCATCACCTAATGGTGCTTTATGACCTATTTATGTATAGCAGTGCTAAAATATCTCATCCATTTCAAGCAATGACTATATTTGCAAGTTTAATGAAATTAAGTATTTTGTATGAATATAGATATTTAGTAAAATCGATTGAACGAAAGAATAACAAGTATTATGGATTTGTTTCTGTTCATAACAGTATCTGTGTGTAATGTCAGAAAATATATATTTAGCTACAGAAAAATATATTAAATAAATATTCATGTAATAGGCATCGAATAGTTTCTGCACATATAAGATCAATTGCATCATCTATATTTATACATCCAATGCAGTTGCTCTTGCCGACGATGATTTAGAGTTCGGTAGTGTTTTCAGTGTATTTGCATACGTGATACACTCCTATTAAATTTGCTAATAATACAGGTTATTGTGCCACCTACTAGACACGGACGATAGCAACTTGTATTTTAAACTATGTTTGAACTTAAACAGTTCCAGACAAAACGGGCCGACCATATACATTTAGCGGGAATCAATAAAACTAGGCGCCTTTAAATAGTCAACAAACGGCCCTTTAATGTAACTGAAACTATGTGTTCTTGTTGTTTGATACATCAGCACTGTGTTATGACTACGAAATACGTTCATTATATAATAATCCATAATAATTGTTGGAAATGGATAATTGAGCGTCTCCATGGTATGCAAAGTCGGTGACACATTGTTTGTACAACACGCACTTCAGAGATCAACCCTTTACTCACAGATAAAAATCTACTAACTCCGACATGTGTTTTCAAATTTTAGTTAATTCCAATTCGGTCAGGAGTCACGACGCCCTTAGAATAATACGGGTCACCAGTACACGTATTCAATGGATTTGGCCATTATTACTCATTGAGGTCAAACCAATATTTATAATTTAAAAATGTCATTGATGCCGATATCTTTGCTTTTTCTAAACATTCTAAACATTATTGAACAGCTGAAAAGCCACACGTATTCCAATTACTTTTGCTAGTTTGCGCATCGTTGCTTTTGGTTTCTGATCAAGATCTTAACATGTTTTGATAATGCTTTTATGTCTTTCTATTGGTAATAACATTTCCTCAGAGTCAATCACATTCCCTAAATGGACAATTGTTGTGGTTGGTACAAAACAGATTTCTCCTCATTAATCACGAATCCAACCCCTGACATCACAGAAACTGTATGTTGCACATTATCTGTGCATTCCAAATAAATCTCACCACAGAGAAGGCTATCATCAATAACTCAGAAATAACAAAACCAATATACCTTAGTTTTGCATATACAGGTTTCATAAGCTTTGTAAAGAATATTGGCCCTTCGCTAACCCCGTTTGGCAAGCAAGTATATTGGTATTATTGATTTTTCCAAACAAATCTAAAAACATTTTGCGATTCCTCCGCAATTGTCATCGAATAGTATGCATGGCGCAAATCAACAGAAACCATATAAATGCCTTTATTGATCATATCCATAATGAGCATCATTTAAACCTTCACATGGTTCACTTACCGAATCTAATGTATGTAATACGGCCGACTCCCGCGTCTTGTGAAGTTTTTTGGCTCAGCACTTGAATCAGCCTCATCGCCATAACCCCTGCCACGGGTTCCTCTTCCATATTCACCAAGGAAGCGAGATACTCTCATCATTCGCCTCCTTATAGGTCCCCGGAATGGTTTGTTCTGGAACATTTCGTTACTGATCATAGAACAATCGTCCAGTTCCCTTGCTGACTTTGAAACGACGTCACCGAATAATTGTGACGTGTACGGCTTATGATAGCTACACAGATGAGAATATTCTCTGTTCAGTTCTGGTTTAAGAAAATATTTTCTGGTAGGATTGATTTGCCTGTTTGCATGGCCCATAAAAGCTAAAATATCATCACATTGATCTATCATTTTTTCAAACAAGGACTTTTCTAAATCTGCCTCCATTTTTGCCATGTGATCTACCATTTTTGCAAGGACAGACGCTGCTTTCACAACCGAAGTCTCGATATTTTTTAATTTTTTATCAGTTCCCCTTGCCTGTGTTGAGACAGCATCCCAGATCAATTGGTTAATTTTCACCACTACCAGTCCTTCACAATTTTCTAGACTTGCCGTTGACTCACTCTTGATCAACTCATCATACCTTTCATTATCTATGCCATTTTGGAATGACTCAGTTATGTTCTTGGCCAATGTGTCATCTATGTCTTTGTCACATTGCTGTATTGATTTGAATTGTTTGGTCATTGTTATTTTCATCAACGTCATCGGAGCTTTCTGGTTTCCTTTTTTGGCCCGAGAATTCCACATTCTCGTAACTTTCAGTCACTTGATAATCGTATTCTGGTTCCTCAACATTCTGTTCGTAGTCATAACTCTCCAATGTCTCTAACCGATTCTTAATTTCCTGAAACTCAGACGCTTGATCCAGCATTCTTTTTTCCTGTTCGACCATACGGTTTGTTTGCGTTTTCATTTCTAATTGTATCAAGCTCAGAATGTCTACAACCGTATTGCTGTCATTCGACGTTTGATTGTTCTTAGTATTTGGTTTAGCTTTTTGAGTCTATAACTTGTCCTGTGGTTTGTCGGACTGTTTATCAGTGTTTCGATCTGTCGACGCAGAAGGTTTTTTCCGCCATATTTAAAATGAAAATTACCACGTGTTTTCAACACAATTTCCACACTAACAAAGCGAAAATATTCCCGTATGCCGGCGAGTTTGTGTATTCCAACACTTTAAGCTTCTTATTAATGTGTTTGCAGACTTGCCAAACACATTTAAATCAATGCTACGATTGATTTATGTTCAAGCGTATTTCGCTCTGCTCCAAAATTAATGGACGCAACAAAAACTGCTCTGCGCATGCGCAACATATCTCATTTAAGACCGAATGACTTTTTTACGAAAAAGAATTAGAAAAAGGTAATACAACAAATTCAAATAATCTAAATGAATATACCGGAACTTAATTTACCAACGTGTTTTCATGTTTTAAAATTGAGAATAGGCTTAGAATGTGAAATTAAGGCTTAGCAAATAAATAAGAGCATTATATTGGAATGAAGTGTTTTACGTTAGGCAGCTTTCATAGAATTAATATCTGTATTATTGTTTGACTCGAAGCTTTACTTTATTTAGTTGAGAAATATGTCCTGTGTTGTTACTCTTTTGTGCAGTAAATACATTATGTGTTCAAATATACAATTGAAGACAACACATATTTTGAGTCTTTGCGCCAAATATTTCTAGAAATGTTACCTAAGGGCTGACTAATACCCCCTCCCGGTTGCATCTTTGCTTCAGTCCCTACAACTTCTGATTCAGTCTGGTCATTATATTGCTTTTCCACACAGTTTATGCCCCTACCATAATGCAAAGGGGAAAGCGGACAAATTTCCAAGTCAAATCTAATCTTTCATTCCCTACAATTTTCAGATGCATATGCCTATACAAGAAGGTAACAATTTTTAAGGAAATGCAGATCATACTGCTTTTCTCTGGTTTGGTCCCATCCATAGTGCCCCGGGGTATGGGGACAAATACCTTTCTAAGTCGAAGGTGATTTCTGATTTAGTCCCTACAATTTTTAAATGCATATATCTCCACAAAAACTCGACGTTTTTTTTCAGAAATAGACATTATATTGCTTTTCTATGGTTTTTGCCCCGCTCATAGTGCCCCGGGATTGGGGACCACACAATTATTACTTTGCTCTAGTCCCTAAAACAATACTGCTTTTTTATCGTTGTGTCCAGTCCATAGTGCCTCGGAGTATGGGGACCAAAATGTCCAAGTCTAAACCAATCTCCGGTTCAGTCCCTAAAACTTACAAATGCATATGTCTATACAAAAATTGACTTGTTTTAAGAAATATATATTATATTGTCTTTGTCCGGTTTTGCCCCGCCCATAGTACCCCGGGGTGGGACCAACACATTTCTAAGTCCAAGAAAATGTCCATAATATTTGCTTCGGTGCGTACAACTTTTAGGTACATGTTATGCATTCGCATTCCTATACAAACACTTTTGAAAAAAAAATAGGAATTCATCTGGATTCAAACTGAAATGCAATCAATGATTAATCATCTATATAGCATTTAATTGGTTAACACTTACAGTACATGTACACGGCACAAGTCAGTAATGTCCCTTTAAAGAAGTAGGCATGCTATCGTTTTTCTATTGTTTTGGCCCCGTCCCATTATAAAAAATATGCCTGGGGAGGGGTGTAAAATGACGAAACAAGATGATTTTTCGTAGAGGCACAAACTCATATCATATGTGAAATGATTGTGTACAGAATGCCATCAAAATCTATACATAAACATGGGAGGAGAAGGATGTACAATGTATGATTCATGTATACCCCCAGCTTTGTTGCGGGGTATAACATAGTTACCCCATGCATATATATGTAAGGTACGATAGCATCATGAATATTCATGAGATTAATAGTTGTAATTTGATATAGACATAGGAATGAAGTTTCAGCCATGGTAGAAGCTGTATAATCATATCTATATTATATCATACGCAAACACACCTATAGGAGCCGTCTGATCTAGGTCTACTCTGTGTAGAAAGGCGTATTAAGGGAGTAAAGGCTTAAATGATTAAATATAGTCAGCAGTTTAGCACTTGATTTCATTTATTCCATAGCCAAGAAATGCTTGTAAACATGGAACGGAACAGGCGATGTATTCCTGCAAACCTCTTTTTACATTTATTCAAAGTTTCCTGGAATGTTTATTTGAAATCCTAGTATAGCGGATAGAGGGTCATCTAAGAAGATACATCGATATAATACTAAGTGTAATCGACCCAGGAGAAGGAGATATCATTTAAATGTATCTTGCCAAGCGTGACGTGACCTACATTTGCAAAACGTTCGGCCCAGATCAGACATTGTATCTTTTGAGTCAAGATGATTAACATATTGTTCATGATCAATATCTTGCGCCACGATAGAATATTTCTTCAATATACGACTGACTTCGCAACATGCCATTCAAAACAACATTTGAGTTGTGACAGTACATACAATAATGACCAAGGGGTACGCATGGAACTGTGTTTGTTTGCTGGGTGCCACATTTGCTATGGCAGGGTTAGGAGAGGAGCAGCATCACGGTAATTTCAAAGAGATGACATAACGTTCATGACGCTGGCGTGCCCCGGGTCCCGCGAAGTGACGTTCTCTAGGAAGATGCTAAATAGTGATTCACGGGTCCAGTATTTTTATCTTGCACAGTCATGTAAAAAGTACACACATGCAAGTATTTAGTGACATAATATCTTAATAGTATGTCATTCTATGTCCATTTTATTTACAGTGTCTCAATATTTTAGAACAAGCCTCGTAAGTGTATGCATAGCCAATCGTGAAGTATCACAATAAAAAGAGTAGACACAGCATTAGCCTTGTAGTAATTTGTTACAGCCCATCACTGTCGCCAGGAAAATATTCAAGACATATTTGTCTGTTGTAGGACATATCCAGTCTACAAACTGCCTGTTAAAAAGAACGCCGTAGTGCACTGACTTACATAATATTTAACACTAAATAACGGCCGTATGTTTGAAAAAGAAACAGTTTTTCATTAACATTGTGTCGTTGAAATGAACTTATCTCAAACACTTGCAAATTATATTGAGACAATGTTTTATATGAACAAGAAGTTTGATTTTCAAATATGGAACGTCTGTATCAGAGAGAAGTACATGTTCAATCTAACATGGCTGTGCGGCTCAAACACTTACAAATTGTATTGAGACATTGTTTTATATGAACAAGAAGTTTGATTTTCAAATATGGAACATCTGTATCAGAGAGAAGTGCATGTTCAATCTACATGGCTGTGCGGGGAATTAGTATCTAATAACCTTTTCAATCAGTATCGCAAGAGGGACCCATTTATCATGGTCTGCACTGTGTGTTATGTCACCTGTTGCTTTAAAAATAGCAATGACATGTTCACGGTACGCTTGGCCTGTTTGACTTTTTGGAATAGTCATGTTGAACATTCTGAAAATTGGAGATCCTTCAAAAGCAAAACCAACAAGGCAAAATGAGAAAAGTGTTGACTCCTTTTTACCGGGTTTTCCACGGAAAACTCCGGTTATTGAAATGGTGATGTACGGCGGGTGGGCGGGCGGTTGGGCGGGCGGGCTTTCGGGCGTACGGGCGGGCGGATGCCAGTTTTGTCCGGACGATAACTCCTATATGGCTCATGCCATTGGATTGAAACTTCATACATAGAAAGATCATGATAAGAGGAAGTGTCATGCACAAGGTCCATAACTCTGGCTTCACTAATATTGGAATTATGCCCCTTTGAACTTAAAAATGTGCCAGTCCATATGTGCGTCCGTCCGGTCTTGTCCGGGCTGTAACTTAGAACTCCATGGATGGATTGTGAAATCACTTGGCATAAATGTTCCTCTAGACGATACGGCGTGTCGCATGAAAAAAACATGTCAATAGCTGAAATTTCAAGGTCATACTTAGAGGTCAAAGGTCAAAATCTTGTAATATTTTTAACAGGATTAACAGATTTTGCTTGTCCGAAGCATATCTCCTACACTACTTTGGCTAGGATCACCAAATGTGGTGTGTGAGTACATCTTGGGATGGCGGAGTGTCGCATACTATTTATAGGTTTATGTAACCTTGACCTTGACCATGGGCTTCATTTACAAGAAAAACTTGTCCGGAGCATAACTCCTATACGGAATCAGCTAGGATCACAAAATGTGGTGTGTGAGTTCATCTTGGGATGGCGGAGTGTCGCATACTATTTTTAGGTCAATGTGATCTTGACCTTGAACTATGACCTCATTTACAAAAAGCTTGTCTGGAGCATATCTCCTACACTACTTCAACTAGGATCACCAAATATGGTCTGTGAGTACATCATGGGATAGCAGAGTGTCGCATACTATTTATAGGTCAATGTGACCTTGACCTTGACCTAGGGCTTCATTTACAAGAAAAACTTGTCCGGAGCATACCTCCTATACGGAATCAGCTAGGATCACAAAATGGAGCGTGTGAGTTCATCTTGGGTTGGCAGAGTATCGCATACTTTTTAGGTCAATGTGACCTTGACCTTGAACTTTGACCTCATTTGCGAAAAACCTTGTCCGAAGCATATCTCCTACACTACTTCAGCTAGGATCACCAAATGTGGTGTGTGAGTACATTCTGGGATTGCAGAGTGTCGCATACTACTTATAGGTCAATGTGACCTTGACCTTGGGCTTTATTTACAAAAACACTTGTCTGGAGCATACCTCCTATACGGAATCAGCTAGGATCACCAAATATGGCGTGTGAGTTCATCTTGGGTTGGCGGAGTGTCACATACTATTTTTAGGTCAATATGACCTTGACCTTGAACTTTGACCTCATTTGCAAAAAAAGCTTGTCCGAAGCATATCTCCTACACTACTTCAGCTAGGATCACCAAATGTGGTGTGTGAGTACATTTTGGGATGGCTGAGCGTCGCATACTATTTATAGGTCAATGTGACCTTGACCCTTACTTACAAAAACACTTGTCCGGAGAATACCTCCTATACGGAATCAGCTAGGAACGCCAAATATGGTGTGCGAGTTCATCTTGGGATGGCGGATGTTGCATACTATTTTAGGTCAATTTGACTGACCTTTGACCTCAGTTACAAAAAAGCTTGTTCTCAGCATATCTCCTACACTACTTCAGCTAGGATCACCAAATATGGTATGTGAGTACATCTTTGGACGGCGGAGTGTCACGTACTATTTATAGGTCCTTGACCTTTGACTTCATTTACAAAAAAAGCTTGTCCGGAAAATGGTTTCTACATTACTTCAACTATGATCACCAAATATGGTGTGTGAGTACATCTTTGGATGGCAGAGTGTCGCATACTATTTATAGGTCAATGTGACCTTGACCTTGGGCTTTATTTTCAAAAGATTTACAAAAAAATTGTCTTGAGCTTACCTCCTACACTAAATCAGCTAGGTTCACCAAATGTGGTGTGTGAGTTCGTCTGGGGATCACATACTAGTTATAGGTTAATGTGACCATGACCTTGACCTTTGACCTCATTTTAAAAAAAGGCTTGTCCGGAGCATATCTTCTACACTACTACTTCAGCTAGGATCACAAATATGGTTTGTGAGTAGATCCTGGGATAGCAGTGTCGCATACTATTTATAGATCAGTGTGACCATGACCTTGACATTTGACTTCATTTACAAAAAAGCTTGTCATCCCTACACCGAATCAGCTAGGGTCACTAAATATGGTGTATGAGTTCATCTTCGGATGGTGGAATGTTGCATACTTTTTGTAGGTCATGTGGCCATGACCTTGACCTTTGACCTCAAATATGAAATAAAGATTGTCATTTAGGGTAACTTTAGTTCAAATTGTGGTCTTACTATGCAATCTTTATTTTCATTTTGCAGTTGCATATTACAGGCCTGCTTACAAAATGCATATTGTCAGTGCTTTGCTTTGGGGCATTTGTCACGTACTGTGACACATTTCTTGTTCTGGGAGTTATGCCCCTTTGGACTGAGAAATCACCAGTTAATATTGAAGGAAAACCCGGTTTGATGTCGTGTCGACATTTCTTGTTATTTATTATGTTCATAAGCATTTACTGAAGGGCAACAGTACTCACGCCTCATAGCACCGGCTTAAGCGGTATACAGATTTCATAACGAATACGATCGAAACTAATGCCCTGTGTTGAAGGATTAAGGGTCGTGAATAACACTTCAAGCTTGCACTAAGTGGTTACATAAATTCTTAAAGTAAGAGGTCATTCGAAAGTCAAATCAGCAATGCGAAAACGAAAAGTGCAGACCCGGTGTTGTTTAGTCTGTTCATGAGCATTTATTAAAAGTGCAACACTACTCACGCCCCTGACTCCGGCTTAAGCAGTATTCAATTGTCACAATAAAACGCTAATACTGAATCTCACGAAGGTCAAAAACATAAAGCAACTTCGAGAATAAAGTACTTGCGCGTCAAACGTTTAATACCGTCAGCATAATATACCGTATGCAAATATTCACGACCTGACGCGCATTTTCAGACAGCATGGGACAAGATGAGATGTCAAGTAATTTAACGTCTTATCAGGATCCAAGCTGCTTGATACTGGGTTCATATATTTTTAAAATATATCTGTATATGTCAAATATTGATGTAGAATGCTGTTTTTCTAGTCATGCTATCTAACTTGAACAGCTGAATTGTCACCATGGAGGAAACATAAACGCCTACGTTCAATACATGGAATATGGACAAATAGTATATTATACAAATATCACTGGAGTTTTTCTGAATAAGGTCATTACTTGTTGCAATTCCAATCAATAACTAATGTTTTCACGAGCATAGATTTCTTTTGCAGGAACCCGTAACAAGAAAAATGGTTCACATTTTAAATTTAGACGAAGTTCTTTAACTCTTTGACGCCAAATTTAAAAGTGTCGTCTGCAATAATAATTTCATATTAAATATAATTCTAAACTAAATAATAAAGATATATTAGTAAAACGTTTGTTTTTAGAAACTAGTATGCATGGGCTAAAATAATACAGAAAACAGTGCAGTTTCAGGTCAGATGCCGCCTTGACATTGGCGCCGAAAGAGTTAAGCACTTTGGGAAACAAATGAAAATAATAATGTAAAAAATGTCCGTCTAAGACACGTAAGTAAATTATTTATGCGCTTATACTCGCCTGGAATAGCAGATCCCATATAAGCCTTCCAATGAGAGAGTCCATTTTTACAATCACTGATCAACCATCCAGGCTTTTGTTAAAAACAATACTACATAGTAAGACAATGGGGCAGTGGTCACTATAAAGGTTTATTTCTAGTGTTCCAGTTTAAACATACTCAAAGTTTAACTTTATCAATAAACATCTATACTAAGGATATATCCTGTGACAGGCACCAAGCAAAATTAGCACATATACACACCTACACAATATATAACATATGTTACATTCATCACTGGTTACTGAAATGTAGTATGCAAATGAAAAGTTGTTTTAGCAATGTAGAGAAACAACTCGCCCAACTACTATCTAACCGTATCTGCAATTCGCTTCAGAGAAGAGACTCATAAATAATGAGAAAAAAACACGACCATTTACAGTCCAAATTGAATATTGAATACGATCATCTTGTTTGTTTTAGCGTGTCGTATCAGAATGGAAAACATGTGCAATTAAATCGGTGACTGCAACTACTTATAAAACGGCGACACATGATGTCTTAAATTTATTCATTTCGCAATCGTAATCAACTGGATTTAATTTCAGTTTAAAGCTGCGTGTAAGTATAACTATAAGCGACTGTTGCTATGTAACAGCTTTGACTGTCTTTAAAACACCCTGTCAGTTTTCATTGAGTTTAAAGCATTATATTGGTTGACTCTAAAAGCATTTGAACAGCAAATGCCAACCTGCTTTATTCTGTTCTGAGCATATTGCCAAATGGTAAACCTTAACATTTATATATCGATTAAGGACATCGGCATGTGATATTACCTAACTATGATTCTGTCAGACTCAACAGACACAGTATTTCACACAAATTTCATATGTACTATTACAAAACCGACAGTATATTGGCATGTGCCCCTAGATGACATTTGACATTTTAAAATAAACACATTTTAACCTTTCCTTAAAAACAGAGCAGTTTCAAAATATTGACGGCTAGTATTTTACGATAAACGTACGAACATATTTGAGTCAATGTTTTAGTATGAATGTTGTAGTATTATGTTACTGTTTAACTCCAGCTAGTCCAATGGTCAGGTAAGGTCATGACCGGGTAACGATGTCTACAAGGGGTGTGCAGTTTTATTATCTAAACCGTTCCAAAGCGGTACTATCTTTTTCACCTTTGCTTTTTATCATAGTCATGTCATGCTTTTGTGTTTGTTTGGTGCATATGTACGCGCGCGTTTGTTCATGTTTTGAAACATTTTCATCTCGTGTGTATGTGTGTGTTTGTGTGGTTGTATGTGTTACTTGCTTTCTATCGATGTGTTGAGGATGGCTGCTTCTTGGGTGTGTCCCTGCTTGACTTTACTACTCTTTCATTTAACAACACGTTTCTGCTCAATATCTGAAATCCATTCCATGTAGCCGGAAAACGTTTAGAAAAAATGACACAAGTAGGCAAAAGAATAATTACCCATGCCAGAAATTGGCTTTCTTCTGAAGTCATTCAGCAGGAAGGTATGTTGTAAGTTTCTGTATAATTTCTGAATTGACAGTTGGAATACAGTTGGAATACACTTTTTTGGAATCATTTGCCTATTTTGTGTCAGTTTGTCGTTTGCGTTTGCAATTTAAAAGTTAATATATATCGGTGATATTATATCTAGACTATGACGCGAAGCATTATGATTGACTTATTCAAAGCATAATTGATGAATGGGAGACTTGTCAGCAGCATCTTAAAGTAAACCTATTAGGGGTCTAGATGAGCATTGTCACGCAAATAAATGATTAGTGCGGCCTGGCTGTGTATTTATCATAAGGAATACGAACTACATATTTGGAATAGAAATGTTATTTGGCTATGTCGTAATTGCGTGCAAATTGTATTATGTAATATTATAACCTTGCAATACCCTTCTTATTTACGATATTTTCTTTGTTTAAATGTGGAATGGTTCCTGAAAAAAGAAACATACATTCGATCTTAAATGTATACAAATAAGTGAAGAATCTGCTTCCCTAAGCACAATATAATGAATCGAGGAAGATGTGGATTAAACTATAGCATCAGTCGTCCGTCTGTGATAGAATTGTATGTTTATTGCAAAGCAACATGCTTCCAGTTTGTCAATTTATCTTCATGTAACTCCAATAAAGTTTCAGTGTATTATTCATTGTTATAAACAAACATATCGCATCAACTATTCTTCTACCTTTACATCAACTTTAGACTTAATGGAAACTATATTTAACATCGGCATCCCCTCATACCTTACGCCATTTAACTCTTTCGGTGCCTCATTTGTAATTGTAGTCTGCAATCCGATTTTGTTAACAGAAGCAAATTTCAAAGAAATATTCAACAGTTAGATAACTAGAGATTGAGACAATGTCCCTAATCAGAAGCCGCTTTAAAAAGGCGTCGTCCGATCTGCGATTGCACTATTCGCCCTTGTACATTTTGCCGCACTGGCGATAAAAGGGTTAACACAACACGAACTTATGTACATAATTGTTATCAAAGTATGTAGGTTTGTTTGTGCATACCCATTATTCTAACAAGTATATTGGACTGTTACATACATGTGGAACCTGTCAATTTCGTCTTTTCCATTCAACGTTGGTTGCCATTCAAAGTGTAGAACTGATGAGACTTCGAATAGATTCCCGTCTTTTCATAATTATTTAATAGAACATGACCTTAAATTAATTGGATTCAATATTAATCTTCCTAATTGTTTGCTTAACATTTAGTAGAAGTTGTAGGAATGGTGGACATCCATAAGTCTTAAGATATACATTAAATATTTTCACAAAACAAGTACTGTAAGTGTTTTTTCTTATTGACTCTCTACATGTATTAGTTTTATAGCATGATGTGACAAGCTGCCAGACATTTGATATTATTTCTATCAAGTTCAACATTATTTAGAAAAACGTGAAAATAAATGTAGCTCAATTATTTGTTCCATGTTGCTTCAAAGAAAGCATTAGAGTAAACATGATTAATCTCAAAATCGACGTGTTTTAAAATGTCATGGTTGATGATGGCTTGTCAAATGAAGCACGATGTTTTGTGAGTCTTTTTAAAAGAGCATTTTGCAACATTTGCAACAACTGTTTACATTAAAACTAATGTATAGAATCATGTGGTATTCGTATGTCTGTTATAAATATAGTTCGTATTTCGTTACACTTTCTTACACACCGTTGTCTAGAGATAGCGAGTGCAAACCGAACTATAATGTAATATTTACTTCTGACAAGCAAAAGATATGTACAATATATAGTTCCGAAAGCAATAATTCAAATGGACGTTCACTTACGAATAAGTGCATATCTGGCTGTTTAAATCAGATTACTTTCCAGTTTAAACACCTGGTGCTATGGAATAAAAGACATAGCAAGTGGAGACTAAATACACAATCATAGGAAAGCCTTTCAAGGAAGCATTCTGACAAACTATGTTTATGATCACTTTAGTCAACATTTTGAAACACATTAATATTGAGATAGTTGATATTAATTGTAGGCTAGTCGAAATTGTGAAAGACGTTAATATTGGGTTAGTAGACATTGTGAAACACATTAATATTGGCTTAGTAGACATTGTGAAACACATTAATATTGGCTTAGTAGACATTGTGAAACACAATTATATTGGGTTAGTAGACATTGTGAAACACATTAATATTGGGTTAGTAGACATTGTGAAACACAATCATATTGGGATAGTAGACATTGTGAAACACATTAATATTGGGTTAGTAGACATTTATATTGGGTTAGTTTGTTAAACACATTAATAGTCGAATAGTTGTGAAACATTGTGAAACATACTTATACTGGACTGACATTTTTGATACACATTATTAATGGGCTGGCAGACATAGTGAAACAAACTGATAATAGACTAGATGACCATTTTGAAACATTCTAATAGTGCGCTAGTCGACATTGTGAAACAATCTAATAGTGGAATATTATGAAGTAGTATACACCCCAGTCAGATATTACGAAATCACGACTTGAAGCCAAAACTGATTTAGAACATATTCTGTTTCTGGGCAAGAATTTATGTTTAAAACTCTGTTGCTGTACCAATCATTACTTGACTGTTAGTGCAAATGTGGTGATATACATGTAATATATTCGTGAAAAATATTTCAGGTGACAGCCGAAATCATGTAAAACTAAAGATAATAGTAACCGGTATTGCCTTAGCATACGGTTCAGGAATCCAATGACTTGCATAATTATATACAAGTAAACCCTATCTAAACCGGACATTAAATAACGGCCTTGGAGACAAATGACTGCTTAATGCAGGATGAAAGCCATGCATGACTAGTGGTGGTTGCCTTTTGTGTGTGTCTTTTTCTGCTTGACTTTACTACTTTTTCATTTCACCCGGCACAAAGCAGCCACATGCATAAAATATATTAATTCTTCTCTATGATAATTCCGGTTTAGAGGGGTTTTACCCTACATAAATAATGAAATAGTTATACCCACGACCATAGCTATACATAAACCCTTATCCTGCTATTCGCATTTGCCAACAGCATGGATCCTGGTGAGACGCCTCTTTTATCTGCATCTAAAACGCTAAATGTTTGCTCGAATCGGATGTCGTCAAACTGAACCAATTCCAACTTAACGTTTAACTCCATAGCTACGCCTTTCTACGCCTTTGTAATCAGATTAGACCCGGAGCAGATAGCTCCTGTAGGCCCGTCTGATCAGGGTCTGCTCTGTTTGCTTATGATATAATAGAGATATATTTCTACATCTGATACCATGGTCAAAACGTTCCGTGTTAATGTGCTAGTAGAATTATTAATCTAATTAATATTCACAATGCCGTTATCTCATACATGAATATTCATGGAGTAAAGGGTTACAGGATATTTATTTTGCGTTGTAAATATTTGTAATGACAAACTGTCTACATTGATCAGTAATGTTTTTTTATGTTTTCAAGACATCGATATAACGTAATCGTCAAATATTATTAATGACATTATTCGATACCTTATCAGCAGGAACAAAGACGTATTTTGAATGGAAATCCTAGAAACCCCCTTTAAGAACTCTAAAAGAAATTCTAGGTTTATGTGAAAGTTGTTCATTTGAGCTGTAAAATGAAAAACGTTTGTCAATTATATCAAATATATATTTTTCAATTTGAAGTTACCAGTAATTACTAATTACATGACCAGCCGGAGAGTAGCAACATTTTGAGAATATTATTATTAACTCTAAGGTCGGCAATAAATTTATTATACTTGAAAATGTTTAATTATATTGCAACGCATTGCATGTTTGGTTATCGACCCTTTTACAGTCGGTAACTACGCTTCCCTCTTTGCTTGCGCGATGCCAGGCCGAGGGTAGAACTCTATGATGGTATACTCTTAAACTCAGATACGGGATGAGCTTACCAGACTCATGTATTACTTTTTCCCTGTCGTGCCCTTAACGGCTTACCTGCAGGTGCTCTGACTTCAGCAAAGTCATTGAGTACATATTTGACGGATTGTCACAGTTATTATGCTATGTTTTACATGTTGTCCTGTGTTCACCGTCGTCTATGTTGTGGGTAAGTCCGGCGGGGATACCTTTATTTACACTATTTGTAAAGCTAGGGTGACTTTGAGAGAAGTGTGAGATTAGGACGTCCGTAAACCGGTTTAAATCCCCAGTGGTGTTTTTGCTACTGATCGTGCCAAGGCCGTACTCTCCTTGTCACCCTTCCTTTTGTTTGTCTTACGTCTTTGTGCTTGTGATTTTGTTCATGTGTGGAGTGTTTGTCTCTAGTTCTTGTGTGTTTGTTGGTGTTTTCTGCGTTCATCTCGTGTGTGAGTGTGCGTTTGGGTGTGTGGTTGTGTGTGTGTTTGTCATGCTATCTATCAGTATTTTTGTGGTGGTTGCGTCTTGTATGTGGCTTTGCCTGCTTGACTACTTTTCCATTCTTATATTTGTAGCAGATAATAGGTGTTTCTGTATTTTAAAGTATATAGGAATAGTGTCAATTACGTGTTGTCACTGAATATACTTTGGAGGTCAATTAAAGTCAATACCTTTACTAATAAAAGGAATTTTCAAAAAGAATCGTTTGTGTTCAGATAATTTGTCAATATGTGGTCCGAGATGTAAAGTAAAATTTTGAAGAGTAAGGTTTTGTATCAAACTAACCGTTTCTATTAGAGGATCTTATCTAAAATGATTTCATCGGCTTGCTCGTCAATTTCTTTAACTGAAGATTTTGATAAGGAAGAAAGTCTAGAAATAGTGGCATGTTTACCAAAAGTTATACGTAAAGTATGTAGACCAAGAATGGTCATCTTCATAGGAGATCTTCGTTTAAAATTACCATTTTACGATTTCCATGTGATCGAGATTTGCGTTTCCTTATAGAACAAATTGGAGAAAAATATCTATATAAAGTTCTTTTGAAATATTTTCAGTCTGGTAAATATTATCATTTAAGCCTAAAGGAAACCGTATTTGCAAATTCTTAATCAAATTTAATTCAGATATAAATCTAGCTATAGATTTAAAAAGGATAGTAGCATCCTTATCATAAAATACATGTTCGACAGGTTGGACTTAAACATCTTCAAAAGAGTGACTAGACTTCCAAAAATGTTGGTACAAACAATTCTTTAGTTTATTATTATGACATGAATCTTTTCTTCAAAGCACGGTCTGTTTGACCAACGTATTGCATTCCGTAACTAGGGGCGTTTCAAGTTAAAACACATTAAATAATGTTGGTAGTAGTGCAATCCACGTCCTGATTTATTTGGACATTAAATGTTCTGCCATAAACTGTTGATTTTATAGTAGAGTTACACGAAATATTCCTACAACATATGCACCTCGTAGCATAGTACTTTTTGATAATCGGATACATTCCGGGGAGTATGTATACGAACCGTTTACGAATAGAAGAAAGCTGTTGAATAGCAGATTTTAAAGGTGAAAGTACAACTCTCGGTCCATTGTAAAAATATTTATTGTTTGAAAGAGATGGTATGTGAAAAGATGATACCGACTGAATGTTAAGTTGTTTTAAACGTAAGCCTGAAACCGGTTGCACGAGGCGTTTGCCTGAGAAAGCATTTTGTACTTTCACCTATGTGTATGTCGCGCTGTAAAATCGTGGAAGGCTATTACGTCTAATAATAAATTGTTAGGGATATACGCAATCCGGTGTCTGTAATAGTTAGAATGAAGAAAATCACGTTACAATAGTGATCTTGAATCGGATGAAAAACCTTCTTGATTATTCCTACCCGATGTTGTTGGTAGTTTGTTTTATCCAAATTGAGTTTACAGTCATGTAGTACATATCGGCCTATCTTAGAAGACGACAGTGATTGGACCAGCTGGCCTGACATCATGGCAATGTAACTGGATCTGACATGAATTCATGTATTGTACTTGGTATTGTTAAATAATCATAATCCATTTGTACGAGCGTATATAATATAATAATATTAAACGGTATCAGTTTAGTATGACATATGGGTACATGTACAGTGCACTGATCATTTATTTAATGAAATATACCAACTGGGTTATATTACAGTTAAATTAAACGCGGTGAGTGCAATGATTTATTCTGTATTTCATAATTCCCACGGTTTTTCTTTGTTGATATACAGCAATCGACAAATCATGTTAGAAAGCTGATGGATAAATGTGAAAAATTCATACAGATATATATGCATTATTTGACATTTCCCGTTATAAAATAAATAAAAGCCGGGCAACCCTACCCACACGTTGAACTATTGCTATATAACAATATGTATATACCAGTAATGCGAAACTTTCACATTAAATGGCCAGATTGTATTTTAACAGGAAATCGTTGCTTACCTATACAAGTTGCTGAAAATCAAAATACAAATGCCATCGATTATATTATACATGTATTGCAAAAATGTCAGGCAGGACATTAGGAAATGATACACGAAAGTGCACATAAACACAAGACGCACACATGAAATGCTCACATACACAAAGGACGTTCATATAACAGTTCCACACCGACATCATATTAGCATAACCATAAAACCAAACCCCAGTCAAACCCATCGAAAATAGAAGACAAGATGCCACAACTAACGCAAGGGTATGTTCAGACATGACGTCAAAAATGTCTTCCTGAAAGGTAAATATCGGTTAAACTGTTTCTAGGGCATAGCGACACAAAATGCATACTGAAATGGTCACATAGCGTAAATGGATGCAATAAGTATCTCGAGTATTATGAGAGACGTCACAAAGGTTGAAAACTCCGTCTACTGATAATTTTGAAACATGAATTAAATGCAAATGAATGTTCAAGTTGACTTTTCTACTGACATGTATGATGCAGTTTTATCCTGACTTGCAAAAGCATATATTGTATTTATTTCAGAATTCCATTTGATCGTTCAGCAAGCTTGTTTGCGTGTCTTACATATTATACCTGCATATAAATCCGAACAATGAAGGAATGTTTAACATCGCATTGAATATTTAACGTCAACTTATCATTGAATATTTATAATATTTACAGAATAATAATGAGTGTTGAAAATTCCAACAAATACACTTCGACAGTAAAGGAGAAGGATTTTGTGTTGATTTACGTCCGTTTCTGCTCACTATGAGAGAGAAAAAGGATACAGAGAAACCCGGGCGCGATGCCCTTCTCTTATTATCGACTGAGTTTCTCTGGTTCTTTTAGATGCCCAATGTAAAGCACTGATACATCAGACCTCGGTTTATAGTCTCGTCCGAAGGACTTGGTCCGGGGGGGGGATCGAACCTGTGATCCCTGGTATTGCAGTCGAGCGCGTTAGCCGCACGACCATGTCCGCCGGTTAAGGAGAAGGAGTAGATGTCAATATAAAATTGACTGCAGAAACACCAACGACTCTCAAATTAAAATCCTACTTGATTTTAACCCTTTTGCTGCCAATGCCGGATCTGTGATTAACTATGCAAACAGTTTGGATCCAGATGAAACGCCGAGTAACTCGGATCCAAACTGTTTGTTACTGTTACTATGTTTTTGAAACAAAAATGAAGAAAATCAAAAAAATGAAATTTTGTAGCAGACGACAAAGTTAGCAGACGACATAATTTGGCAGCGAAAGGGTTAAAATAGTACATGTGTACCAATATAGCTTATACAGACTTTAAGTAAAATGGCAATTATAAATATGTCGGGTATTATCTAGTCTGGCCTAGATATGCACCGTACAATGCTATCTGTTCATTGAAGGTTATAGGAGAATATTCCTTACTTCGATGTCATATGGTAATATCCAGACACAACAGATTACCGCCTTTTGCGCTTGCAGTAATTAAGGCTGCTAACGGTTTATCAACAGAGCCTCGCTGGTATACGATAGGGTTACTTAAGACGAAAACCATGTTTTCTGTGCATGACCAGCCGAAATAGGTCATATTAGCCTAACAAATTATTCCACGCTAAAGCAGGATAAAAGAGGCAATAATAACCACGGGTAGTTAATTTTCCAACTACCTGTCGTCTACCATTTCAATCCTATGGGTCTTTATAAAGATGATTGGTCGTAACAGAAGAAATCTACAGAAAGTAATGGAGTTGATATTATTTTACGCCAGCAGAGAAGCGGTAATTCAGGAACCTATGAACATTAGTATTTCCTCCCGTTCGCTTTGATTAAGTTGCTCTTATTGCACAACCCCTACAATTTGCATAAGGACTAGAGTAGAGAAACGCATGCAAAACCCTCTTTGGGTTCCATATTTGTGTAACGAGCCATTTGTGTAAGGCAATATGACATTTATCACCTCATGTGCAAGTATGGAGTTACAACAAGCACTGGTTCACCGAATACATATTTTAGTCACACTATCCTGACAAATTCTAGGCCCATCCTCCTGTGTTGAGTAAATCCAATGTCAACTGCTGAGCCATTGGTACGAACTGGTTGAGGATCAGCCTCGATAACGCACTACGAACTGCCAGCTATCATATGATTAACTATGCTTAATAGCAACATATGGGAAACGTGATTATTAAGACAACATCCCAGCGAATGGATCAGAATGTTCATTTTATTCCCCCGCAAACAACTTTAAGCGGGTTACGGTTTTACTGGAATTACTCTGGTGGCCAGTTGGGCGGTCGACCTGTCGGACAGTCGATCGAGCTGTTAGTCGGTCGGTCTGGCTGTCCATATTTACATTTGGGTAGCTGGTGTCGCAAACACCTCCTTCAATTTGAAAATTAATGATCTACGGATATTTATGTGCAAGGCATACTTATCATGCGTTTATGGCAGGATATTTTAGAATTTCACCTTTGGATTTTCAATGTTTAGTCATTTTGGCATGGAACATTGAAAGTTATTGAATTGATACTTGCTATATAAAATAACGACTTGTGTTTAGAACCAGCTATTGCAGAGTGGCTCAACTGGGACTTTGAGTATGTTGCAATTTGGATATGTAACACAGGTAGTTGATGTCGCGAACATATCCTTCATGTTTTCCAGTAGTTTCAGTGAAAGTGTATATACACGGCGTCTATGAAGTTTATATGTACAATGAATAATTCTCATTTGCTCTGTCCATGTTACCTGTCATTTAACTGATACGTAATGGTTTTCTGTTCTAATGAGATAGCTGCTGTACGAACTACCTCGATAAATTGCTATGAACGTGTGTACACACGATCTCTTGGAAATGTAGATATGAATAACATAATTTGTGTCAGAATCTAACCATATATACAGAAGTTGTCTGCCCCTGATCATATGTGTTGCTAGCCAATAATGTTTGTAGAGTATACTGCTACAGTTTTAAACATAAGTCAATGGAAATTGATACATATGATCTTTGAAGTGTAGATGTGCATCAAATATAGCTTTTCAGTATCTGAACAATATGAGATATAAATCCTTGGATTTGCGACCAAGCTTGTTGTGTTGGGTCGTATGTTACCCTTTACTGCATAGACATTCATGGATATCAATTAGGTGAATAATTATATTGACATATGACCTCAGGAATCATTGACCTTGATAAAATCTTTATTATTTTGTAAGAATCAGACAGGTCATGGAAGTCGAATGATCAAGGTCTACTGTGTTTGCATAGGTGTTTGCATTTATTGATTGAAATGCAATTACTGAGCTGAGATAAGATTTATAAACTCTTTCCCTCATATAAACGCCTTTTCATGCAATTACAAACAGAGTAGACCCAGATCAGATGGCTCATATTTTGTCCATTCCATTCAATAACTATCAAAATGGAATAAACACAATACATACATGGGGTTAAATCATATTCATAGAATGATGACCTTGATGCTTGTAAATACAGTATGTTCTGCGGGACTCACTTACCCCCAAGCTCGATTGATCGTAACGGAGTTTACCTGAACCTTAGCTAACGCATTGAAACTATCGCACTTAACAGTTAATTGTAAGAGATGGTTGCATAAGTTATGTAATAGTTCGCTTTTTACTATTGTGCGAAGAACGTTTCACACGTCTTTTAATATAAATATTATGGCAATCGATCAATGTATTAATCTGTCATCTTTGTAAACTGAGCTGCACAGCATCGTGGCGATTGCAAAGGGGACTGTTGTTATACCAGTGTATTTAAGAAATCTGACAATACTTTTTTAAAGACACTAGACATCACAATATCTCACTACGACAGACAGTCAGAGAAGAGCGATCGCTATGACAAAATTGTATCAGGCTGGTATTCCAATATGAAATGTTCCTTTCACATACAATTAACATCCTAATACTGCTCAAACAATGGTTTTAGATCATAGGCCGTGTTTTAAATGCCTAACAAAAAAATCTCTAGTTTTAGTCAAACTCTACGTTGTTTTCACGTTGCATTTTTATAGTATGTATAGTATATAACAAAGTTTGGCATTGTCAGAATAGATGTACTTCACAACAGAAGGTGTAATGTGCTTGTGTGGCGGCCGTAAAAGGTCGCCGCGTACTTCATTCTCAGTGTTTTCTGGTCCTTCGGGATCATTAGTGTTGATGGTATAAGTTTTGTAATTAAATACTGCTACAGCCGGTGCTAGGGGCGTGAGTAGTGTTGCAGTTTTAATTACTACTAACGAACAGACTCGATCAAACCGAATCTGCAATTTTCTCTTTTGGTATTGCTGTTTTGGCTTTCGAGAAGGATCACCCACTTGCATAATATAGTGTTTAGTAGAGTAGTTCATACATTAGTATACCAGGATTTTATAAATACTATGTAATATTCTTCTATTCAATAGCACACTGAATGGTATTTGTTATAGCTACTACTATTTTCAAATAGTGTAGACCCTGATTAAAACCTATTTTGAAATGTGGCGCCTGATATGTGTCTCCTCCAAATGGCCGTCTACAAAAGCTAACTATTTTTACTACAGTTTCCATGTAATTCCTGATAGGTTCCAAACTGAAACCGCTAAGGAGGATTGTCCTCTGCTGATCATTATGTATATACAACGGGCCCTATAACAAAGGACGTGTCTCAAGTGTAGTAGTTAAAATTGGCATGTGCAGTTTTAAATACACAAATATTGTTGTTTAAATGTCATATGAGTTCTCTGGATCTGGTGTATAATCATTCACTTATAACAAGAATGTGTGGTGTTTAAATGTACAGCTCTAAACTCAACATTTCAATCATACTGGGCCTCATACAAATACATAATCAAGAAATATTTATTTAATTGTGTATGTATGTGAAACTACTGTAGGTGAATTGCGTTATATGTATGAACGCATTTTCTGTTTTGTTCTTTGAAGCTCTACATCAAGAACATTTATCAAATTCCTTTTACGCAATGCTTTTTGTTCTTTTTAAGACGGCATGTCCGCAAGGTTCCCGGCATAACAGTGACCATGGTGTCACCATGCGCACTGCCTGTATGTATTGGGACCTGAGCACTGTCAATTTTACCTGATTAGTTCTGTGGTACAGCATTGCAAGGTAGGTGAGCTTTTTCATCATACAATTTTGCTTGTCTCCCAATTCCTATACAAAGTCTCCATATACCTGCCATGAAACAATTTGTTCTGTTCCATGTAACATTATCTCGTGCAGGCCTACGTCTAGATCAGTGAGCGCTTATTATATTGTGTGCGTGACGTCATCCGATTGGTGTCATCTGACGCTTGCAATTTGATCAAAAAACGCAATTTTGACAGTTGTTATTGTTTTTGTTTAATTATTTGGGAAACGTCGCGTTATGCGACAATTTCGGAGGAGGATATGTCAGGATTGGACGGTGATAAGGACTCCAACAGTACTTATAACGTGTACTGAATAGAAGTGGGAAGCTGTTCCGCGATTTTTAAGCACCGAATAGCTCTATAACGTTTGTTTCAAACTGTTTATTGTTGCTATTGAATAAATATTTTGTTGACGAAACTGATTGTGCTGTTCGGTGTAATAAAATAAATATCACATCCTATGTAGAGCGACAGCACGTATTGTCAACCTCGATATGGTAATGTACATCTCGGCTAACGCCTCAGTGAGCATTACAAGCCACGGGTTGACAATACGTGCTGTCGCTCACCATAGGATGTGGTATTTATATATTATATCTAACATGTATAAGATGTGACGTCACACCTTTACTTACCGTCCTTTTCATATCTTAAAGCACACAGATATACATACATAACCATTTTTCCTGTGTCTGTGTGCACCGTAGAAAATGTTATTCATGAATATTTATGAATGAAATCCTCCATAAATACACTTTTCTTTTCTTGGAAATCCACTGTTAATCAAGTGTACTATTTTCCATTTTTTTTACACATTTACATTTTGCAATCTATATATTACATCTATCAATTATTTCCCTCACATGCCCTTCACACCTTGGCAAACAGAATACATCTAGATCTGTGTGCTCCTGTAGGAGCTACATGACTAGGGACTGTTCTGTTTTCTTAATGCATTTAAACGATATGGTTTTGTAGTTTCTACTCGGGTGCAAATTTGCATAGACTATGGTTCATTTGTGACATGCATTTTACCACTGTATTTGCCATCGCGGTTGTTGTAGGTTAGTCTGAGAGGGGATACGTTTATTTACACTGTTTGTCTTTTAGGGTGGGGATGGAATAAGTATGAGCTTGGGCGCCCAAAACTGATTTAACTCCCCAGTGACTTTTGTCACTGACCGTTCCAAGGCGGTACTTCCATCTTCCCCCCATTGTATGTTTGTTGTGTCTTTGTGCGTCTCTTGATGTTTTTATAGTTATGTACATTTGCTGTTTCCTTGTGTTGCTGTTCGGGTGGCTGTTTGTTCTGTATTTTGTGTTTCCTGCATGACTCATTCTTGTACTTTGAAATATTATGTCCATGAGCATTCATGAGGTCAAGAAAATTTGAAAACACAAAGTACCGAAAAGGGAAAGGGGAACACTTACATCTACTTGTTATTATAATACTATTTTGTATATTGTAACTAAGACTGCATCTTCTCATGTAAAAAGGTCAAATAACATATCTTAATCACTCTACTTCGTAAAGTTTTACAACTTATAGATAAAGATAAAATATTGTTTTATGCTTCTGTTTCTTCCTTTAAAACTCAGTCAACATTACACAGTATTACCAATTCCGAATTGCGTATTCTACATTTCTACTCCACATTATGATAATTTATATTTGCGTTGCTGTACTTACACTTTAATTTTTAACTATAGTGTTTATATTTCGCTTGCGTCATTTTTTTTCTTGTAATTATCTTTTTACCAATTTATAATAATGAACAGTATTCGGTATTACCTTTCAGTCACTTTCTGCCTTCAGGCTGATTGCGTTGTCCTCCGGTTGACCTACACTAACAAGGTTGAAGGTTATATATCATTGATATTATGACAATAGAGAACAGGATAATTGATACCAGGGGAAGTAATGGTTTGAGATTTTTATTTGTGAGTATATAAACTAAATATAGGCTGCTTAATACAGGGTGAAGAGCTTTCTGCATGACTTTCACTCTGCATTAAGCAGCCACTTGTCTAAAAGATCGGTAATCATACTTATTTTAGTATTCGAATAATCGAATATTTACTTATGTTTAATAGCTTAAACCTTATGTCAGACAAGGAGCCTATGGCCTATATGATAAGGAATGATATTGTATTTAATAGCAGACAAAAGGAATTTGCCGAACAATCTGAAAATGAAGCTAATTATTTCAAACAGAAACGTGATTAGCTATACCTAATTTATACGCGCTCAGGTCTCGAGGTCAAGAAACTTTCAATGAACCTTGTACACAAGACATTTTATCTTTTATAGCTCATACGTTTAAACATCATATATACATACAGTGTTTGTTTATGCAGTGAAACCGGGGTCAGAATAAGAACATACTATATTAAGTTGTAGGTTGTTTTACCTTTTACACAATACATATTCGTGTTTTACCCTTTACACAATGAATATTTGTGTAAGAAAATAATGATATCGTGAATATTAATTAGATTGTTTTTCATAATAGCAAATGGACACATGAAGTTTTGGCCATGTCAAAATCTGTAAAATCATATCTATATCATTTCAAAAGCACACAGAGCAGACCCAGATCAGACGGTTCCTATAGACGCCGTTTGATATTGGTCTACCCTGTTTGCAAAGGCGCGGCAATGTGTATTTATGGAGTAAAGGGTTAACGAAAATAGTAGGGTGTGGTAATAAATCACGAATAAATCACCCAAAATTGAGAAATTTAGATGTGAACGTATCGAAATCGCCGATGTCATTCGCGCGCGTTTTAGATAAAATCTATATGCGTTTGGTTCCGTATCAGTCGTATCTTCTAGACGATTTCCAAACATGTTCCAATTGAATGCTCATACTTTGTTCTACAAATAAAAATATGTGATGTGTGACGAGTTATAATTGATCCACATACGCAATTTACGATATATCTTGTACAGACAAATTTTCATAAAAGGGTTCAATATTATTAATTCAGAGGCAATGGGATATTTTAAAAAGGCTTTTACCTTTATGACCAGTTGGAATGCCACACAGAAAACTCACACCTAAATCTTCCGCATTATTTCTACGGTTCATTTGGCTGTCCCCTGCCTAACACGTTGTCTTCTTTGCTAAAGATTCGGACGGGGTGGATTGCATGAAATAAGTATGCAGTTGAAGAGATGCAGTGTATGCATTTATGATCTCCTAGGGTAATGTAATGATTTATTTTGGCTATCGGAGACTGAGATCAAACCTATTTTTGTGATCATAATTCGTTTTAAATTCTAATATTTCGGGGTCAGGTTTCAATGAGACGAATCTATGGCTGTACATGGTAAAATCAGCACTACTACTTTATTAAGCCTATATCCAAAGTCGTATTTCTCAGCCATATACTGTGACGTTGGTACTCACTGAACCCGTGTTAGGTAAATATCAACATAATGGTGTTTAATGGAGACGTATAGAAAATATTTTACCTAGATATGTTAATGTCATAGGACTAATAAATATATGAGTAAGTATATACGTGTTTTTTTTAATTTACACTTTTCCTTCATTGCCTTGATTCTTAAGTCATCTAAATTATAGCATTAATCACTTCGTTTTCCTCTAGTACTTTCCACCCGTTTCTTTCTATGTTTCGTTTCCTAATCGGCAACATGATGCGTCCGCATGGATTCGAACGACGAATGAAATGCTTCATTGCTTGTGCCATTCGTGTGATATTGTGGACACATCGTTCGTTACTGTACTAACAACTTATAATAGCTACTCTCTATCATCTTTCAAGTTAGTTATTATAAATTCTTTGTCATTCTAATGTATTGTTAGGTATTGTTGACTTGTTTTTATTTGCATTTTGAATATGAATACATATCATTATTTGTATTTAACAATTCTTGTGTAATTGTGGGCACATCGTTTGCTACTGTATTACAAACTTATAGTACATGTAGATAGTCTGTATCTATCAGTTATTGGTACACATTCACTTGTTTTGTTGCCACGTCCAGAGGAGCAACGGCTTAACCCTACCGGCTGGGTTGAAGCCGTGACATTAACTTATGTTCACGTATATTTAGATGACTTGAAGCTCATGATGCATTCTGTATGCTATATATCAGCCATTGATATTAGTACACAGTTCGATTGAATGATATAAACAGTTCAATTGTAAGATACGGTTATGTTTTAGTTAATTCTTTCGCTGCCAATGTCGCATCTGTGATTACCTATGCAAACATTTTGGATCCAGATGAGACGCCGGGTAACTCGGCGTCTCATCAGGATCCAAAATATTTGCTACTGGGATTTTTTTATCAATAATAAAGAAAAAAACCAAGACAATTGTAACAGATTACAAAGCTTGCAGAAGACACAATTTGGCAGCGAAAGGGTTCAAATATGGACCAAATGTTACACCGCTTTGATCTTAATATGCATCTCAGTAAGAAGCGTGTTGTTTGCACAAAACCAGTCGTGTTCCAGTAAATCGGTTAACACTATTTATATGCACCGATAACACCTATAGATCATGTATGTATCCTCCAATTAAGGTATGCACTGTCTGTTATCATCTAGCACATTTAAGCCTTTCAATGCATGTAGAATTAATTCTATAGTTAACCTTTGTCTTCATATAAACATATTTCTACGCATATGCAAACAGAGTAGACTTAGATCCGATGGCTTATATTTGGTCTACTCTGTTTGATTTACTTTTGAAATTTGATAGATCTGCTTCTTTCCTTTCTTAAATGGCTACAATATTCCACATTCTATATTTCATTATAGCTGTTTTGTTCATGAACATTGAATATGTTTGGAATACTCATAGAACCGGAAAAGGGTTAAACACAGACTGGTCACTCCACTTTTAATATTCAGCATTCAAAGGACTCTGCTGGCGACTCTTGGATAACTTATATAACTTATTATGCAAAGAGTTCCGAACCAGATGAGACCAGAATAAGTCGGTGTCCAATCAGGGATACCATTTATGAAAAGAACTGGAGGAAATTGAAGCAGACGAAAACATAAGCAGACAACAATTTGTGTAGAATATTAGAAACAAAGTTGGTCCTATAATCGCCTTGCTCGTGACAAATAATAGAACTTGCAAAAACAATTCAATGATTCCAACACTACCCTGGTCGGGGTGTTTGTCTGTCAACACCATCTCGGCGAAAACTAAAAAGTAATATCGTGACACTGCTAATCATTTCTCAGAACTGCTAAAACAATCCATTAACAATTGTGGCCCCTAATATTTTCGTCTGTAAGCTGACGTTATCTGCATTAAGTTTCAGAATTGTCCTCGTTATTTTGCACTAAAGCGTTACTTGGTTGTGTCGATTAACGCCGATTCCTTCCAACTATGGGCTAATTGGACGCCCAAGAGAGAGAGGTGATACAACGAAATCCGGGCGCAATGTCCTATTCTTATTATCGGCTTTCACTAGAACGTAAGTGGTGTGTTAATCAGTCTGGATCCTGATTAGACGATGAGTTACTCCTCTTTTGGATCCAGTCTGTTTGTAAATTAGATTATAGACTAGCTCGTTGCTGTAAGCCCTGAAAGTCATTTTCCTTAGACTTGAAGGAGTTAGCCATTCACATGTTATTAACGTGTTTAACTTATAATCTAGTGTAATTCTTACTTCAGATACAGTCACTATATTTTAGGAAACTATTAAGCGAGTATAAAACAGCTTGCATTCTGTACCCAAGGTTGTAAAACCTCCGAGTCTGAGTTGAGATCATTCTCAAGTATCTGATTGGTCAAGCTCAGAATATGACCAATCATATGTTTGTGATTGATCTCAGACTCAAGCAGAAAGTTTTATAACATTGGGACCTGATGATAGGTCGAGACCCGCTTATTTTTTTCACAACGTGGTGAGGATTATTACGTCACTTGGTAAGTTATTTGATTTCCGAAGTGGATCATGCAAGTCCGATACTTGTTGTGTCACTTTATAAACTGACGATATAAGCCACATGGCATGATACCCAACGATGCATATTCTGAGCGCACGGCATAGGACGCATGACATGATACCCGTCGTGTCACATTATAAACTGGCTGCATAAGAAACTCATTATAAAACGCATCCGGTCATATTTTAAACTGATGGCATTAGACAGACAGAGTGATACACATCCATCACTTTATGACTCGATCAGTAATAGTATGCACCTTGCAACAAATTGCTACCATTTAAGCGACGTTGTTATGTCGTGGACTGGGATCGAACCAACTCCCTCAGTCCCTTAAAGGTCAAGTAAACAGATTGGGTTTTCGTCAAATTCTGATAGTATACAGTTAGTTAAACACCAAGCTGTAGAAAATTCTTACCGTTTTTATCTTGTTTTGATTTAAATCGAGTTTAAACCGCGAACCGTGCATTTTGAAAATCAATACATGATTATCTCCCTTTGCGTGACGTCACTTGTGTACATGCCAGACAGGGATCCCATTGACAGGGAGGAATGTACACAGAAACTTAACCTTTTCCTTTAAATTAACGCCTCTGCAAACAAAGTAGATCCAGATCAGAGCCTACATGAACCGTCTAATTAGGGTTTGTTCTGTTTGCTTACACAATTAGATAAGTTTCTATAAATACCCAACTTATTTTCACACTTTTCCAGACATTACGTCCATGGATTAACCATAGAAAGTGACACTTTATCGAGATGGGGAAACTATTTATGGGGGTGTGATGTTTATTTTAGGTGTGAAATACAATATATTAAACACATGTCTTTTAATTTTGTTAATTTTAACCCTTTTCTTGCTGAATTTTAAAATACATTCTCCTTCTTTACCCATGCCCTGTTGTAAAATTACATATATCTTCACTGTGTACACGTATTTCGCTGTGCAATCACTGCTATGGAATGCACTTGTTGCACAATCAACTTGTAAATAGTGCAGACCCTGATGAGACAGCTCCTGCAGGAGCTGTCTCATCTGGGTTTTCACCATTTACAGGTAGGTATATTGACGTGAATAGCAAGCGAAGAGTTAAAACTTACTTTACCTGTCAGTGAATTTACACTTTTAAAATAGGATGAGGTTAGGACCAAGACCATTAGCAAATAGTGTAGATTCAGATCAGAGGGACCATTTGGGTCCCGCCCATGAGTTGGGTCCAAACAACTTTTAGACAGAACCGGACAACTTTAGATGAATTTCGTATTTAGGCAAAGTGGGTTCAGATGAAATGGGACGTTCTCATTACTATGTATAAATGTACGTACTTACGAAAAAAAAGAAAAAGAAATTCCACCAAAATACAGAAAAATAGGAAATGATTTATTTATTTATTTTACTTTAATATTTGCAATACCAAAATGATGCATTACTTTCAGAAAATCGAGTAAAGGTTGAAAAACCAAAATATGTATTTTGTTGAGAAAATGAGAAAGAGGTGGATCTTGATAACAAATGGTTGTCAGTCTTGAAGAATGACTAATTTTTTTATTAATATGTTCATGTTTCTAAAGCTTGTGAATTATGTTTAAATGACTGGGCCCACTACAAATAAAAATGTCTATAAAAAAAATATGGTCAACACATTAAAACAGTTACTACATTTTTTTTTATCATAATGTTACAGTATACTCGTATGTGCAATTTAATTATGTTTTGTAGGGAAACAACAGTAAACATAGCCATTAGAATTTCTCTATGAATGAATGTGTTAAATGGCCTTAGGCCATATTGTAGTATATTGTACTAAGCCATATTACACACGAATGCCCCATGCAGGGTCAATTGTCTCCAGATGTCAGTTATCATAGTGACCCACTAGGGGACAATGATTAGTACATGACCATAAAACCCGCATCCTGTATATTACGTATTGTTGCATTCCTTTATGTAGCTGTGGTAACGTATCAAAAGAATCAATCATTGCGGTCATGGTGCCTCAAAGTTAGTTGGGCATTATGCAGGTAATAATCAGTAACACTATAAAACGCATCCAATGAACAATTCCGTAAATTACAGTAATCCAGAATGACTTTTTTTCCTATGGATTTATGGTCAAAATTGTCCAAGTTCCAAAATTGCAAAAAGGATCATATTTATGATAAACTATTTCCCTGATGAAAAATTATGTGTGAGTAAATTACTTCACGAATATAAACCCTTCATTCCACGTGCCTGTTTATGCCAATGCAAACATAGTAGACCCAGATCAAACGTATTGAAACAAATTTATAAACATAGTAGACCCAGATCAGAGAGCTTCTGTTGTAGCTCCCTGATCAGGTTCTTGTCGATTTGCTTATGAAATAATATACCGGTAGGTCTGGTTGTACAATTACTGCCATAGCCTGTGCTCATATATCATTAACTCTCCATGAAATAATTATTTCTTACACAAATATTCATAAAGAAGATCTAAAGGTTTTTTTCTTCACAATGTTAACTTTTCAAATGGATCATTGGCTCTGACAGATCAATTAGGATTAGATCAACAAAATTTCATAAGCAAACAGAGCAGAACCTGATCAGACAGCTCTTACAGGAACTGTCCGATCTGGATCTACTCTATTTGCAAACACGCGTGAAGCCGTTTATATAAGAAGAGAATGATTGGGAAATTGATTAAAAGCGAATTAGGTGTCTCCTGCCAACAGTGCTAAATCGTGTTTATTAATCATTTTTTCTCTTAAGAATATTTATTAAAGATTTCATGACCTCATGAATATTCATTACAGGGATTACAGAGACGCTAGAAAACCCTGATCGAATCTAAAGAAATAAGTCTACGGATTAAGCAATTAGAGCAGATCCTGATCAGACATTTCCTGCGTGATTTGGGTTAACGCTGTTAACAAAACGTTTGTATAGAAAAAAAATCCACGAAGAAAAAGCCCATTAACCTACAGTGCTAGACCTAAGTCAGATTTATAACAGAATGTAGCATATCCTTTTTTATAATGGTAGACCCAAGTCATCGACTGCACTATTTTCTCTAGTATAAATTTCACTGAAAACAGCCATCGAGACAAAATGTAAGCTGACCCAATATAAATCACATCACGTTTTCTTGAACTTCTCGTCTTTTGGTAATTTAAATAATCCTATTTAGTCTCTGTCGGATTAGGAGCTACACCCATAGGCAGGGATATACACATATGCAGCACAAATTACCATTCTAGCACTCAAAATGAAGCAGAAGTACATTATGTGCGATTCTTTTCTATATGATATCTAGTTGGACATTTATAGCGAATGTTCACAAGTGACGTCATCACAAGGGAGATAAGCGAGCGACCAAAATCAGCCAGTGCTTACTTATCGGTGATATATGACAGCTGCTATGTGCGATATGACTGTATTTTTTTGTGTTTTCGAAACTACGTCGTACAAGGTACCCATTTGTCAAATATTTACGAAAAAGTGTCCTGCCTGTTTACTTGACCTTTAAGCTGAAACACTATACCTACCGAGTTAACAAGTTTGAAGCTTTTGCTATTTCGTCGTTGCATTACACGCCAATGTACACGAACATATGATATACTTTAGTTATCACATGACATATCAAAAGTACAAACACGAGGAAACACAACATACAGAACAAACAGCCGCCCGAACAGCAACACAAGAAAGCACAGCAAATGTACACATCTATCAAAAATATAAAGATACGCACAACACAAAACAAACATACAATAGGGGGGAAGATGGAAGAACCAGCTTGGAACGGTCAGTGACAAAAGTCACTGGAGGGGGAGGGGGTTAAACCGGTTTAGGGCGCCCAACCTCTAACTTATTCCATCACAAACCTAAAAGACGAACAGTGTAAATAAACGTATCCCTTCTCCGACTAACCTACAACAACCGCGATGGCAAATACGGTGGTAAAGAGCATGTATAACAAAATCATTTAAGTGAAACAAAACTGAGCTGCAAACAGAGTATCTGTTGAAAAGTAATAAAGGGTACGACAAAACCGAAATGGTACACATATCCAACGTCCTCCTTCTGTTTCCGGATTTAGGAGATCGCGTTCATAGAGTACTACACCTTGCGTACATGCAAAGAGGGCAGCGTGATTGCTAGCTATAAAAGGGTTGACAACCAGACATGCAGTATGTTGTAGTACTGTAGGATCATATCCCTTTTCAATGATTTTTTTACATAGTTGATGAACACAGTGAGAAAATGAGAATGTCCAAAAATCTTACATTCAGGATGTGAAATGCCGTGTCGCAGGAGTGCCTTGATATTACATTTGTACTTGCCAATAAGTGAGAGATTTCGACCATCAAATTTAGAGAAAGTTATTCTTAGTTTATGGTATCAGTTGAACAGTGTTGTAAATCTTTTCCCGCCTATAGATATACAACGCTTTTTCTATAATTAATACAATAAACCATTACGTCAAGTGCGTCAGTGAACATGTGACTGTAACACAAAATAGTGGCTGCCAATATATCATGTTCTGCACTAGTCAATATCTAGCAACATGGTTGTTCTATGTAGCATTTGTTACGCATTGAGTAACGACGACCGTAAGATAGATACATGAGATTGTTTCTTATTGCCATTCTCAATGAGCATTTTACTGGGTTAGTCAACTGAACAAATGGTACGTAGTACGTTCTGTATTACCTGCTTATCAATTACATGTACATGTTAACCAGATTGTAAACGGTTGGAAGTGTGTGATCGTTCCATCGGCATCCGTTAGAAAAAAAGACGAAGACACCGTATACAAAGTCCCTACATGAACATCTAGATAAAAGTGGTCATTTGTAATCTTATTAAGTAATAAATCATATCGTTCGCATAGCTATTATACATGGTAGATACAAATAACTTCGTCTTGTATTGAGCTACTTCGTGCTCAAAAGGTTTTTATTTTGGTTTTGAGTAATACACAAATACACACATATTGCGGTTACATTTCATGCAGTTGTGATACACTTTTATCTATTTATACTTCATATTAAAGTATACTGCTACAATGGAGGATAACTGGTTTGACGTGTTTGTCCTGAAGGGTATACTATACAGTGACCATTCCACAATTCCAAGCGAGCACAATTCGGTTCTATATAATTCAGAACAATGTGTGTGCATTCCCTTTTCAATAAAAATGGTTTATCCTTTTATGGTGCATCATAGACAGAAATGAACGTTCACATTTCTTTATATCAATTGCATTTCGTGTTTGACCGGTATGCGGAGAAAATGTCTTAAACTAGTATTTCTTATTGGTTTAAAACTTTCCCTCATATAAACGTGTTTTTACGCATTTGCAAACAGATTATACCCAGATCAGACAGCTCATATAGGAGCCATCTGATCAGGGTCTGCTTTGTTTGCCAATGGAATTTGACGTTCCTTTTTAAAATGTTTCACCATCAATATTTCATTATATCTATCTTATCCATGAATATTCAGTAGATATTTAAAATTTGGAATAAACATAGAACAGGGAAAGGTTTAAACCACCAGGTTGACAAATATGCCAGTACGTATTCCACGCTAGTGCTCAAGGAGTTAATACAATGATGTAGATAATGGTTTTATTACGATGTACTCATCAGTCTTAAACTGTACAATTACAACATTTCGTGATATTTATTAATTATGATATTAACAAATTACGTTTAACCCCTCGAGAATATTTTTAATAATCCCGTTTATTCTCTCATAAATGTCATTACTGTCAAAATTAATATGAAAATTAAAACTAGAAAATCGCGCATTATTCGTATAGTGCAAACAATCACAAGCATGCGGCACATTGTTTATGTGTTTATATCATAGTATTGCGTCGCTTTAATCTATTTCAGTCACATCTCGAGGTCCAGCGAAATACATGTGGAGGAAAACCCCATTGATTTTTCCGTGCTTGAAACAAATAACATTGCTTCATGCACTAAAGAACATTCAGGTAGAAATCTGTAAATTTTGGTTTATTGATTCATTTTAATGTATTTTCAATGACTATCTGTTGAATAGAGTCATTTTCCTTGGACGAGGTTTCAGGCAACATTAAAATGATTCACTCAACACTTTTCTGATTTAGAAGTTTTTATATTGCTCAGAAGATTTGTTTCCTTTTGATCACATAAACGACAGATACTAAAAATAAGTCTTTAAATAAAACAAGATTGTGGATGTTTGAATAGAATTCCTTTTATGCAAGTCTGTATGAATGGATTTCCTTTTATGCAAGGAGCTCTATAAGCACATGTTGAAGATATTATCAAATGAAAGCAAATCTATGTAACATGCTTTCAAACCAGTTTAATTCAGCGTCAATGTTTGCAATATTATGAACACAAACATACGTTCATATCACATACAGTAGAACCTGTCTTAAGCGGTCATCAAAAAGATAGTTATGGGTCTATTATCATGCAAAGTTTGACTGAAATTGAAAATCCATCATATGAAGCGCCGGGTACGTATTGTCACGTGGCGATCTAAACTGTTTCGCACTTGTTCAATAGTATTTTAAAAGCTTGCACGAATCGGAAGACAATAAACACTGCAGCAAATGCGTCTGTGAACTGTTTTACAACATGGTAAATGTGTAGTTTCATGAAATAAGTGTACACATTCTGTGGAAATATATTTAATATGTAAATGTAACAATATTGGACAACTTTCTTAATTTCTCGATTAATATTTTTACTGTCGTAAATATTCGAAATAATATTTTTCTATATGACATGTGTGGGTTAAGAGGCAACGCCAAACGTTACAAGAGTCAGTCAACAGCATACTGGAGGTTAAATTGTCAGTATTCATTTCCGTTTGTTGCTGTTCTTATTGACTTAACATATATCGGAGAGTATTTGAAATGACAAGGTAACAAGTTGTCATGTCTGGTAATGGTCAACCGTATATATCTGGCCCGGAACACTAAATTAAAAGTACATGAGACCAAAAGGGCGCGAGTCTGTCTAATGAAAGGTCGTGTGTCCAAATTGAGTTACGTCGCGTGATAAAGTCTACCCATAGTCGTTTTACCGAACTGTTTCTTTATTACATCGATGTATGGGTAATCATAACACTTGGACATGGCAAAATACCATTACAAAACAGACAGTATAATGACCTTCATAATTAAACATTGTTTCATTCTAAGTTCTTAGCTGATAATGTAATTGGTTAAAAGTCAGGTGCACTAGAGAAACACACACCAGAAGCAAACGTTATAAATTCATTCAAAATTGAAGATATAAATCTACTGAAATTACAGAGTATAATCTGAAAGCCTGATTATTTCCAACATGTCCTGGTCCTTCTTAACCCATTAGATCCGTGTATCTCTTATAAAGAACATATGCAAGGAATGTAGACCCAAATCAGAGGGCTCCTTTAGCAGCCCCCTGATAATGATCTTCACTATTTGCTGGACCAAATCAATGTTATCATATTATTATATATTGGCTTATTCCAGCATATTCTACAACCAGTATATACTGATTTCATGAATATTTATACGGTGGCTGGTCTGGATCCACCCTGTCTACAAAGCATCGAATGTATCTACTGTTAAAAGGTGTATAAACAGGACTAGAATTTCTCACATAACTTCCTTTATCTCCGGGTTAGAACAACGGTTTAAGATTCTGTGATCAGTAACATGTGTAAGAACACTTTTGAATATATATGACGTCATACGTCATTATACGACGTCAAACTTGAGAAACCGATGTTTACATGTCAATAAAACGGCGAAAATACACTGTTATGGCTATGTGTGAAAAAGAATCTGATGATTGTTGTCTTTTAAGATCACATGTTCTTAACCTCAGCAAGCAAATGTTATTAAGCTCGCCAAAGGCTCGCTTCATAACATTTTCTAAGGCTCGTTTAGAGACATGTGATCTTCAAAAACAACTTGCGACAGGTCCTCTATATCTTAAGATTTATGATTTGCCTAATTGAACATATTTCAGTAACCTTAAATTTCAGAACACTTCATAGGGTTTTCACCAGTGTTGGATGTTCGCTTAGATAGCTGTCTTGTTTGATAGTTCTACGTAAAATAATAGCCTGGAAAAAAATAAAGATTGTTTAATCAATGTCAGCATCATCAACATCAGAAATATACATACTAAACGAATCGCATCCTGGAAAATAGACGAAAATAATATCACAATATTTCAAACAATTAAAATAAGTAGATCTAAGTATATTATAGTATCCCAATACAGTAAAACCTATATGAACCGGAATTCTAGTAGAGAAGAATGTAAATAATTTTAGGCAGCTTAATGCAGGGTGAAAATCATGCAGAAATCTCTTATCAGGAAAATAGTACATGTAAGAGTCATGCTGGAAAGACCGCATACAAAACACACAACTGCCAAAACAGCACCACGACGACAAACAGCAAATGTACATGTATATAATGATTTTCATCATGCATTAACCTTTTTCCTGTTCCTTATTCATGTTAGAAACAATGCCAGTATGACTATTTATTAGTATTTTTTTATAATGTACACATTCCAAGGGAATGTTTTGTTTTGACACAAAAAACAACAACAACAGTAGACTCATATCTATATCATGTCGTATGCAAACAGAGCAGACCCTGATTAGACGGCCCCTGTTTGAAAATGCGTAAAAAGTCGTTTATATAAGGGAAAGGGTTAAGCTGCCACCTGTCTCAAAGGCCGATATGTATGCCAAATTAAACGCCCGGTTTAGGAGTTCCTACTGTACATGTTTAACCCTTTCACCGCCAATGTCGCAAATATGCACCACGACAAATAGTACAGTCCCCAGATCAGACGTCGCCTTTTCAAGGTGGCGTCTGATCAGAGACTTCACGTTTTTGTCTCAAACCCTATTCTATATATGTGCTTTATTCTTTTGAAATGTGCATATATTTATTTTACCAAATGATTTAAAAAAAATGGATTGCAGACGACAATTAGAAATATGGTACCGAGATGGTTAATGTATTAACCCTGACCGGATTGAGACGGTATTCACAAACGAAACGGACACTTGTAGTAGGCGTCCCATCAGAGTTCACTCTGTTTACTTATATATTATTGTAGATCTGATTCTATACTAGTTGTTGTATCAATGGATTAGTTTATAAATGTTCGCAATAGGTGCAGTCTACATCAGGTAACAGATTATGTTCAACGAAAAATAGTGAACATGATTAGAAAGGGTAACCAAGCGTATTGTTCCTATATGTACTTAGGTTATAGTGACATTACATGAATGGGTAGTTATGAATATTCATTTGGTTATCTGTTGGTTTTTTCGTCGTTTCATATGTAGTTTAAAGTGATAGTCCCTACTTGCAACGTGCTTTAGAATGCCTCAGAATTACTTAAACCTTTCGCTGCCAAACTCTGTCGTCTGCTAACTTTGTCGTCTGCTACAAATTTTTAATCTTTTGATTTTCTTCAGTTTTGTTTCAAAAACATAGTAACAGTAGCAAACAGTTTGGATCCTGATGAGACGCCGATTTACTCGGCGTCTCATCTGGATCCAAACTGTTTGCATAGATAATCACAGATCCGGCAATGGCAGCGAAAGGGTTAAATTATGTGTTCATATCCCCAAAAGAAGAACATCGCAAGAACACCAGTCGAATAAACACTAGAGAAGACATAACGTTCATGTGTTTGATGTGTTATTCGGCAATGCATTTATTCGGCTCGCGTTTTGTTCCGTTAACTGTTCGACCAACGTCGATAGTATTTTGTTGTAGAGCAAGAAAAATAAATTTCAATGAAAACGGTTTATTTTGTATCACCTGGGCATTTTTCGATATTTAATTCAAATTGACAATCTTCACAATAATGACTGAACTTAACAAATACCAAGTTTTATGATATAATTGAAACTGTGCATATATATTAGGGACTACTTCTTTACCACTACAGTTCCCTCAATCCGTAGCCGATCTTAAACCTCTACACGGTATAGATACGTAATTACGGATCAGTATCGATCTTTAAGACAGGTGAGGCAGCTTAACGTTAACATGGTGAAAGTCATGCAGAAAGTTCCTCTAGGAGTTTTCTGCATGACTTGCACCATGCATTAAGCAGGCATCTGCCTAAAAGGGTCCAATTTCTTCTATACAGAACAAAATAGAATAATCGAGTTTTGTGTATGCATGTGCCTCAACCTAGTATCGACCATACGCAATCCGTAAAATCGCACTTTGCACTTGTGATGTCCTTACAAATACTATCTCTAAAATCGTGTGGTATCCAAAGATCTTCTGTGACGACTAATGCCTTGCTAATTACATCAAATTATGGTAGATGCATGTTTATGTTAGTGCCATGTTCACATGCCGAGTTTAATGACTGTTTTCAGAAACGATGTCTAATACTATTAACTTCTGATTACCTCACTAGGAAGTGAACGTCTAACGGTCTCACCAGGAAGTATGTGTATACTTTCACAAAGTTATTTCAAGTTCCGCTCAACGTTTGATTAATCTTGCTTAAACGGAATACGCGTAAGTTTTGATGTGAGCATTTATGTTGCCTTTCAGGCATTTAATGCGTAATAAAATATGTTCTGTATAACTAGGAAGATACGGCGTGCTACTAGATTGTTAACATATTTACTCTCAATTACACTAAAATCTTATATCTTTATTCTAAATTACACATCAATCTCCGACATATAATTATATGAAACATACTCCTCTAAAATTGCAAGTAAACGAAACGTCTACATTAGTTTATTTTGATTATTAGTTAATATACGTATTAACATTGTCTATATATGTTTTATTTTAGACGTTTCGTGTTTTCTGCTAGACACAGACAGCTAATCTTTTGACATATTTGCCGAGTAGTTATAAGAAATGGCAAATAAAATAGTCGTATTTCCTCACATAAAATGAAACAACATGTCATTTTCCATCAGAAATGTAAATAACTTTGTTTCGGTAGTTTATTCACTTACATTGATTTCCAAGGCATTTTACAAAAAGTGAAAAGACACAAGAGAAGCAAACAAGTCGCATGCTGCCAGAAATGGTGTTATTCTATTTATTTAATTCAGCTGTGTCGAAAAGGTTAATTCTGTCTAATTGCTGACGATAGTTTTGACTGCAATGATGTGTAGTACTTTTAATCTAACCTGACAGTAAAGAGAGCATTACTATGGTTTCATTTTAACATTAAATCTAAACAATAGCAACAACATAGTGGATTAAACGTTGCCTATAATGTAAGACATTCACTAGTCTTCAATATTTTTAACTTTGACTTTTTCATTATAAACCAACTTCATGCGGGAAATGATTTGACCGGCATATGCTGGTGAACCCATAACTATCTAATCAGGGTCTGCACTGTTTGTAATTCAAAATCTTTTATCGCATTGATTAAGATGTTGCCTTCCTTGGGTGGATGAGTGAATACCTATGCAAACAGTTTCGATCCAGATGAGACGTCTCATCAGAATCCAAATTGTTTGATGCCCTGATTGCATTCTCGTAGACAATGAAAAAGTAGTAAAGTCAAGCAGGCAAAGCCACATACAAGACGCAACCACCACCAAAACATCGAAAGATAGAATGTCACACACACTCACAATATGTCTGTTAACAATACACTATATATACATTTACATTCAAAATCACCTGCAAAATGGGGTCTTCACTTAAATGAAGAAAACTCAATCATGACATGAGGCAATTAACACAAATGTGCCAAGCACTTAATCTTATCGTTACTCCTTGTAAGAAGTTATTAGATACACTTATCACATTTATCAAGCAAACTCAGGCCAGACATAAGGCAGAAGATGCCACCGGAAAGTCCACACCAACCCCAGAAAAAAATGCACGTGTACATATACAAATACACATAACTGTTACATAAATGTCCATTGGCTCCTCTCCACCGAATGAGAAATAATTTATACTTAGATTTCGTAGACTTATGCTTACCGTTTTATAAATCATAAATTTCATTAGAAGAATACTTAAAACAGGTTATATCGACACATATTCCGAATGATTCTTTATCGTATCATATTTTGTTAGTATGATGTTCCTGATTTATACTTTTGTCACTGACCGTTCCAAGGCGGTACTTCCATCTTCCTCCTATTGTATGTTTGTTTTGTCTTTGTGCGTCTCTTGTTGTTTTTTCTACTTATGTACATTTGCTGTTTCCTTGTGTTGCTGTTCGGGCGAGTGTTTGTTCTGTATGTGGTGTTTCCTGCATGACTCATTTTTGTACTTTTATACGTAGATGTTATACGTAGATGATAGGACAGGAGGAGTACTCTTTCACTGAAAATAAATTCAGTTGTCTGAAATCTGAATGACATAGCTCTGTAATGATGTTTTTATAGTCTTAAAACCACTCAGTTTGCACTGTCTTCCATCTATTAGCAAATCGTTGATTTACAAATAAGTGATTGAAATTCACAACGTATAGATTTAACGTCACTTACACAATGTTGTTTTCAAAATCGTTCGGTTGAAACAGAATCACGAATTATCAATCATGATCCAATTATCAATCATGATCCAATTATCAATCATGGTCCAATTATCAATCATGATCTATAGATATACCAAGTACAATTATCAGACAAAGACAACACTGTACGTATAAACATATTTAGACAACTTTACTGTTTTTATAAACCATGCTATATTTATGATACTACGTTATTATCAGATTCTAGAAGAACTCTTAACACGTATTACAATAACACATACTCCGAATATTTCATAACTATAACGTATCTTTTGATAGTATGGTGTTTTCTGTGTATGTTAAGATGCTATATTCCACTAAGATTATAGAAAATAAAATAGTATAGGGATACTATTTTATCAGAGCTAAATTCAGTTGTCTCATATCTTATTGAATTATTGAACTGTTTCCTCGGTTAAAGCTACAACACTAATGCGTTTTACACCGGTGGTAATGGCATTATTAAATTTCGTGTCGAAGAAAAACATAATTAAATAATGTGTTGGGTAATGAAGTATGCCTATGACAAAAAACGCAGTTGGCATATGCAAGACCTTACATACTGGCTTCCACTTGCCTGTATGACATCACAGGTAGTCGCACTAGACTAGTTTGCAGGTTAGAAGAGGATTCTGTATCATAATGCATGGATATATTGGCCATTCCGTTTGAAAGGTATTAACGGCATAACTTTCAAAGTAGAAACATTTTAAATATGTTCGAATGTGATGAACTCCTAAGTCGAGAACATTCGACTCGATACTTTGCTAAATCAATTGCATTTGATAAACTGCATTTCAAACAGCTTGTTTCTGAAAGGCCACGGAAAATTCATTTCTACAAAAACTATAGTTATATTTACTGACTTCACCAAGTGGTTATATGTCACGGACTTGTTTTAAATGTAATAATGTCACAAGTATTTCAGTCATCTATATACCAAGGAGAGTAAACTACATTATTAATGCGAATGTGATCGGTAATTCCTGTGGGAAATTTCCGTCTCAGCATTTACTAATTTCTTCACACTTCTTGTTTATAACTGAGTTTTTGTGTCCAAAAGCCGTACAACAAGTATTATATGTTGAAATACATTTGACAGAATATTGTAATATTATGCATTGCCCCCTTTGTCAATATGAGAATGTTTTAGAATTCTTTAACCCTTTCGCTGCCAATATCGCATTTGTAATTACCCATGCAAACAGTTTGGGTCCAGTAACTCGGAGTCTTATCAGGATCCACAATGTTTGTTACTGTGACAATGTTTTTGAAACAAAAATGAAGAAAAGTAAAAACAACGACAATTGCAGCAGACGACAAATGTTGCAGACGACAAACTTTGGCAGCGAAAGGGTTAAATAACCGACTTGTTACTTTAAGTTTGACGCAATGAGTGCACACACTCTGATATTCCAAAGCATTATTTTTTCTAATTAGGTGTAGAGTTTGTAAACTCTTCTAAAAACCAAAACTACTTTACTCGCAAACAAACATTGTTAAACGTATTCTTAAACGGACACGCTTTGATCTGTGCACGACAATTATTTCGTTTAAAGGTGTGCTCTACTAGTTGATTACCATTTGATTACTCGCAAAAACGCAGGTGAACAGGTGAGCGGCGACAACCAACAGTAGTAAATTTATCATATATTTGTGCCTTCGAGCCAGCACTGCTAAATCAACACATTAACCGTTAAAGGTATATACTTATATCTTGAACCACCCCAGGCCATAGAACAACTATTCTGAAAGTGGTTGGTCTTTCGAAAGCAAAAGTAGCAATGCGAAAAACGAAAACTGCAGACTCGGTTCTATTGAGGCTATTCATGAGTAGTAATTACAAGTGCAACGCCTAGCACCGGCTTAAGCAGTATTCAAGACTAATAACATCAAAACTAATTATCCCGAAGGGGCAAAAAAACAAAAAAACACTAAGTCTTATTGCGGGACTTCGACCAGAGTTCGACCAAGGAACTGGCATTGGCCTAGTGATGTTTGGGCCCAGTGATGTTCGATCTATTACCGGTTGACTTTATTCTACACTTCTTTCGGGTATAATCTAAGAAAGTTTATCGTGGAAGTGAAAATTGTTCAATTGAAAAGTAGTAAAGTCAAGCAGGCACAGCCACATACAAGACGCAACCACTACCAAATTAACATGCGAGTAACAGAAGTTCAACTATATGTATCTGTGATACATTTATCAATTATACGTAGGAAAAGTACCGACAACGTAAATATTAACTCCTAGACTAGTTTAAACCCAATGCCTTTGAGAAAAAATCTACCGAAAAGGAGCGGTTACTAGAGAAAAGAAACATCTTAGAATCGTGTAGTTTTGTCATAACTGTGATATATAGAGCATTTATATTTAGAGCAAATGCTCCATTTATCACAATGTTTTCAAAAACTGACTTTTACAGAGGCGTCAAAAGGTGTCAGTAGGAGGGAATGAGTTAACAATGACGTCTCATGAGTTGCAGTTTATGACAGTATAAAGACAATACACCAAGGACTATCGTCTTCGTTGAGTTTCACTAATGCAGTTTCTGCAATTTATGTTCGACAGCCTTTTGGAAATTGACGTTCATGCATGAACTAATTTCTTTATATTCTTGATTAAAGCTGAGCTTTATGACGTTAAATCTGACACATAGGTACACGAAACCGTAAAACCAAAGTGTTATTTGTTTAAAATGATTATGACAGAACAGTATTAACGTCGTTTTATATTGTTTGGTACAGTGAACATAAATGTAGTTCACGTATGTCTCCATGTTTGCTTCAAGCCAGGGCTTAGAATAAACATAATAAATCTGCAAAGCCTGGGTATTTTGCAATTTCGTTGGCTTAACAAATGAAGAACGATCTGGTATTGACTCCTACGAAACTCATACAACTGACACAAATATAGTTCTTGTATCGCTACATTTACTGACATGCCGTTTTCCAGAGACAGGGAGTGCAAACTAAACTATAATATTATCTTTACTTCTGCGATGTAAAGATACGTGAAATATATAGTTCCGACAGCAATACGTCAAAAGGACATGTGCTTACCGCGCAATATGTCTCTGACTGTTGAAATCCGATTAATTTCCGATTTAAACAGCTGGTGCTATGGAATAATAGGCTTTTCAAGTTGAGACTAAAGGAAAACAGCATCGAAAAGCGTATTCTGTCAAACTAGTTTGTGCTCACTTTAAGGGATGCTATGTACATTTAAAATTGTTAAGCTAATATATTCAGCATTAGGCAAATTACTCCCACGATGCAATAAATGAGATATAGGCAAAACGTTTAATTTCAGACAAGATCATAGTCAATGTTAAAGGTAATAGTCCCTGTACGGAATGTGTTTAACAAAACCCGTGACAACATACTCATAGTTATTGTTATTTAACAATTCATAAAAATATATTGAAATAAATGGAGAAAAAAATCGAACATTTATAATAAGCTTCCCTACAATAACTATTTTATCATTACCATAGTGTACTTTTCATGCAGTTACCTCACATTCTAATGTTAGGTTACGCCAAACATATGTCTTTTTAAGTGTGTTCTGAAGCAGGCGGAAAGGATGCTTTTTAATTGAGTTGACATTAAAAAGACAATTAAAACTTTGCTGAACACTATTACAAACATAATTAATGGCATGTCAAAATTGAGTTTAAGCCTTTACCTGCAAAGACACATTTTAGCACATTTACAAAAGCAGTAGACCCAGAACAGATTGTTCATTTGGGAGCCGTCTGATCGTATTGTATATCAAATGAAACAGATCTGATTTTTTTTGTGGCTGTGGCATTTATTCCATTAGGCATTATGTTAGCAGGATAAAGTTATATTTGGTTGCAGATGTACATGCAAACGTGATTGCATGAAATGCCATTACAACAAGCGGGAGAACTTCGTTTGGTCTGTGTCCTTTTAAAGTGAAAATTGTTTACTTCTTTCAGTGGCAATTCACAGAAGAGCCATTGTATGGAGATACATCAAGACGTCAATGTTCTAATGCATTTTTATTTTGTGTCTGGTATTCTGACAAATATCAAATGAAATAAAACGAAATCGTGTTGTTACGGTGTCCCCTTTTGACTGTTCAGCAACCAACAGATCTGTTTTTGTTTTCCCGTATCCTGTGACAGTGCGCAGTAGCTATTAACATGCTTTCACATTATGGGAAGCTTCAGGGTTATGAAGAGATGCGCAATGTTTAAGGTGTTCCTGTGAAACGATGTGCCAAGAGTTACGAGGGGTGTTCCAAAAATAATGTCACTTGCATCGGTGCTCATATAGCGGAAGTGCTTTTGTTCATTTTAATTTGCTCTGCCCTTCAAAATACTCTCCGCCAGCCAGAATACACCTTTTTAGTCGGTCAATCCATTTTTGGAAGCATTTTTCATACTCTTCAATGGGGACACCCATCAGACACTGATAAACAGCAGATCCAATGGGCATTTCTCGAATTGTATCTCCTTCCAGATAAATGATATTTAAGTTTTGGAAAGAGAAAATAGTCGCAGGGGGCCAAGTCTGGCGAATACGGAGGGTGCGGAATGACGGTAACCTTCTCTGACTCCAAAAAGTCAGTCACAATACGTGCCTTGTGAGCGGGTGCATTATCATGAAAAAGTCGGACATACTTAAGTCCTGTTTTGGGGCGGCTACTTTTGTAGTAGTTCTTCAATTTTCTCAGAACAACGTTTTTATAGAACTTGCCTGTGACCGTTCTGCCTTTTGGCACCGGGATTTGAATAGCTGGACCCTTATTAGTGAAAAAATAGCATACAAAACCTTCTTTACCGTTCGTATTCGTTTGGCAATACTTGGGCGTCTGGCAATTTTAGTGGCCCATATTCGGTTGGAAACCTTCCGCTTTGGTTCAAAATAATACACCCAGGTCTCATCACCAGTGACTATATTATCAAAAGCCTTTTTACTATATTTTGGGTACATTTTGAGAAGTTTTTTTGCCATTGTTACACGCGTCTTCTTTTGCTCATCCGTTAACAAATGGGGTATCCATCTTGCATTTATCTTTCTAACTTTTAGGTGTTTCTTCAAAATTGCATGAACTCTTGCTAACGACAAGTTTGTCATTCGAGCCAATTGTCTTACGGTGAATCGAGCATCAGTTTTGAGGATATTTCGGATTTTTTCTATGTTACCTTTGGTCGTAGTTGTTGCAGGACGACCTGGGCGAGCAGCATCTTTCAGTTGCTGCTGCCCATCACTAAATTTAGCTACCCACCTACAAACAGTCCTGCGGGACATTTGGCCCTCCCCATAAATGTCACACACCTCGCGGTGAATATCTACAGCCTTTATGCCGAGTAATGACCTACCTTTTATATAGGCCCTAATTTCAAGAACATTTTCAGCTCGTTTTCCTGTCATTTTGTGTATAGTCTAAAGAATAGGCTATGAAACGATGTACACTGTACCGAGGCAAGTGAACGTGTGGACGAGATATTTACCTGTGTCACGAGCCAGTGATCACTCAATCGACACGAGGTGGTTTTGTGCATGAATTGCACGATTTCCGCGAAATAAAGCACAGATGACATTATTTTTGGAACACCCCTCGTATAACCCCATGCTTATGAAATACTCAATGTTTCGGTGTATCGAATAGTACGTATTTGGGAGTATAAATTACATTCAGAGTCGTTTTTGTGACAAGTGTGGTTATTTTAGACGACGTTTTTAATACGGTGAAAACACAGTGTGGTTGAACAAATAACAGGACGTTATATTCAACGGCAAATACTAGACTACATATTTTAAATTGAAATTAATTAAAGATAAAGGAATGTTTGTATTGATATATTCAAGACATTGAATGAAAACTCTAACAGAGATATAAGATAAAAACACAAATGTCGTAATGTATGTCACTGCGACGATAACTGGATTAATCTAATAACAGGAATCTGATGTTAGATGTCATTGATATTTTATTCAGTAATTTGACAAATCACAGGAATTATTAGTTAGCAGTAAATATATTCTCTTACAATGCTTTATTGACTTCAAACATTAATTATTAGATATGTATAAAGACGATAACTGTTTACAAACTCAGTCACATTCCACTACGGTCAGTTTAACCCTTTCACACCCAATGTGGCATAAATGCACTACGACAAATAGTGCAGTCCCAGACTTCACCTTTTGCCCTAAACTCTATTTCTATATATGTGCTTTATTCCTTTGGAATTTGCATTTTTTATCTTTTTTCCTTATTTTACCGAATTATTTAACAAAATTGGATTGCAGACGACAATTAGATATTTGGCACCAAAAGAGTTAAAATCAGCATTGCGCCCAGTAAGTAAATTCTGAAGAGAGGTGATCCCCCGAAAGCAAACATTGCAACACAAAAGGAGAAAATTGCAGACTCGGTTTTATTGAGTCTGTTCATGAGCAGTAATTGAAAGTGCAACACTGCTCACGCCCCCTAGCACCGGCTTAAGCGGTATTCAATTTTCAGAACAAAATGTACTAAAATTCATGATCTCGAAGGATCAGAAAGTATAACAACACTGAGAATGAACTACGGGGCGACGTTTTACGGCCGCCACACAAGCACTTAACACCTGCTGTTGTGAAAATTATAAATTCTGAAGAGAGGTGATAACCGTATGCAACGCGGTTTGTAGGCTAGTTACGGGGGAAAATAACAAGAGGTTAAATAGTGCTTCACACACTTGGTATGAGATACAACATAGCATACAGGCTAGTGACAAGTAGTTGGTTGCCACCAGATGGATAGGGATGCCACTACTGAACGCACGGTAGGTCGTCACATGGTATTGGATGTCGTAGGAGAGTGTGACCCATACGGAGCCGCGTTACCCATAGAGTCGTCGATACCATTCCTGTTAGTTTTAGTTCTATCAAACTGCAACTAGTTGTTTGTGAGAAATCATACGCTTGTCGTGCGTGCGTTCGGACATGCATACCCAAATACTCAAATCATCATTTCTCAACCAAACCCTATAATGTGATTACTCTTTAGAATCGTCTCGTAGAGAGTGGTCATAGTATAGAGTTTGCTGTAGAAATAAAGGAGTTATTCCTGAAAATGTATAAAGTTACGCACCTTATCTGGACCCCTGGTTGCACTGTCGTCGCACTTCTCGGTTAATGTTACATCATACGACCCATGGTCTAGACAGGTAAACATTTCCAATTGACTGTAATATTCATATCTATAACACCATATCCTTATTAATGTTCGTGTCGATGACGAGTCATTGTCTCAGAATGATTATCAGCTGGATGGCTTGTGGAACACAGTATTAGTATGTCGAGACGTATTGGCTTCATGTCAAGACCGAGCTAAATATGTTTTTGGTTCGGAACATAGCACAATGTGTTGTACTAGATATCACATGACCGTTACTGATGTTACCTGACAACATATATGGCAACTTACATATGTCAGCAGATTCGTGATAAATCTTAGGCGACAGCCGAACTTATGGCATTATTTCGTAGATAGATATTCATGAAGAAATAAAGGATTAAATAAGATATCGGTTACTATAATATTGTATAGGCGATTGCGATTCAGAACTAAATAGTTATTTCTTTTATGCATTTTCTAGCATGTATCTTGATCACTAATTAGCAATATAAGACGTCGATTTACCGACTTCAAAAACAGCACTGATATACGAATGTTATACAAAACATACAATGCTTTTGTAGGTAAAGATTGTTACAATACCAGAACACATGTACAATTATGCATATCCGAAAAAATACTTGCTCCCATTCTGGAAGCATGTACCTGCCTTGACCGTAAATTAATGTCCGAATATTTCGCCTATGTCCGGGGACTGGCTTGGCGAATGATGAGCGTCAATAGTGTCTAGGTCTACCGCTTTCAGAACAATGTATTTAATATTTGCCTGTTATGCAACGAACACATTTTAGAAATAAAAGTAACATTTTCATGAAATCATTTCTTTTTACCAAATATATAATGAAGTACTTATTTTGTTTATCATATTCTGATTGCAGGATGTACATTGATAGTATTGCCTAATTACAGAGAATTCTGGTATATGTAATGATTAGCTTTGCCCTTTTAATTAAAAATAATGATGGCATGTGTGATTAATTAGCTGCTAAATGTTACATATAACACGTTTCTTGTTTTTTGGTGTTTTTTTTAAGTTGAAACAAGCAAAGATATTACAAACAACCTTATTTCGTATAATTATGTTTATTTATTTCACCCTTTTCGACAGAAATACTCTACAAACGAAACTAAGATGCATTTGAAGCAAATATTGATGCGTCCTCTATTACATTGAGAAATAAATGGGTTAATATATTTATTGATATGACAAGTACAATATCTGGGTTAAGAGCTTACGCAAACGCCACCTGCAAACATAGCTGTCCATCTAAACACATATATAAATAATGATTACTGTTGAGTCCTATGAACCTCACCTGCAAATTACATTTTACCAGTCTATAATAATGATCAGTATTCGGTATTACCGTTCAGTCTGTTTATGCCTTTACGTATTACCGTTCAGTCTGTTTATGCCTTTACGTAGTACCGTTCAGTCTGTTTATGCCTTTACGTATTACCGTTCAGTCTGTTTATGCCTTTACGTATTACCGTTCAGTCTGTTTATGCCTTTACGTATTACCGTTAAGTCTGTTTATGCCTTTACGTATTACCGTTCAATCTCTTTATGCCTCTACGTTAAATGTGTTGTTGTCCTCCTATTGACCTACACTAACAAGGTTGAAGCACGTTTATAATAGCATTCAATTTGATATTAGGCCAACAAAGAACAGGATAATGATACCAGCAAGGGGAAGAAATACTTTTAGACTTTTTTCTGTGAGAAGATATAGTTACTAACTTGTTGCAGACACAGGGCGTATTATCTCTATGATAAAACTTGCTATTGTATTTAATCACATGGAAAGGGCCCTCCGCGAACCTGCGGAACCTGTCAGAAAAATGATGATATTTTTTTCTAACAGAAGGAAAATGATTGACTGTACTGCTCAGTGTACCAGGTCATGACACTTTAAGACCTAGACTGTTCATTGTTTATAGCACATGAGCAACCATTATATGCACATACATGTATGTAACCATTTATGCTCATAGTGTAAGACTTCGCTCAATGCAGAAAAAATCGGCAATACTTCTCTACATCTGAATTTTAATAAAGATGAACATAGGTCTTTTAGGTAGGTGGCTGCTTAATGCGGAGAGAAAGTCGAGCAGCAATCTCCCAAATGTGCTTTTTCTGCATGACTTTCACCTTGCATAGCTGCCACGTGTCTTACAGACATACATTAATACTATTTTAACACCCGGTTTAGAGAGGTTATACTGTATCCTTGTATGGCCTCAGGGGCAATGTATGTATCTAATCTGGCTGTTTGAATATGAGATCGAAACTGAGTTTTGAACACAAAGATTTTTTTAAGTTTTAAGACTTCGGTGTCAGGTTTCATTGATATTATTCTATAGCTGTACACACAATCCAATCAAAACCAACATATCCAAGCCATAAGCACAAGTCGTTGATACTTATGAACCCTTTCCTTTATATGAACGTTTTTTCTCTTATTTACAAACAGAACAGATCCAGATCAGACGGCTCCTATAGAAGCCGTCTGACCAGGGTCTGTTCTGTTTGCCAATGGCATTTGATAGATCTGTTTCTTTACCTCTAAAATAGCTACAATTTTATATCTTCTATCTCTCTTTAAAACTACTTTGTATATGAATATTCCGTAGGTGTTGAACTTTGAAATAATCATAGAACAGGGAAAGGGTTAAAACTGCTTCGGATAGGTACGGGCAGAATGTAGTTGGGTGGGGAAGTATACAACATATTTACCTAGATTTCGCAATCCTTCTACGCCTTTGCAAACAGAGTAAATCCAGGTCAGACGGTTCCAAAAGAAGCCGTCTGATCAGGGTTTGATTTGTTTGCCTATGAAATTATATAGCCATGTATAGAATTTCCTGTTTTTATAATGTCATTAAAACAAATTATCTAACCAATGTCCATGTCATTATTTCGTACATGAAGATTCACGGAGTAAAGGGTTATGTCATCTTATCCACGGTTGTGCAATGGCTGGGAGCATTACTATTTCTCGCTTCTAAGTCGTGCTAGATAAGCTGAGTTACTGAAAATAGCCGTACTAGAAATCCTTATCTGGAACACCCCGTGACTAGTGTATTCATACGCGCGACTGGGTAAAATCAATACAAGGGAAGGACTTCTTACAGAATTATACCAACATTTCTATAGGCAACAACCTTATGAATTGAAATTAATATCAGTAATTAGCACGAATATGAAATTCTATTTATCATATAAACACTTTAAAAGCCTATTTAATTAACCGAAGACGTTGTTTTGTAGTCGCTCAGTCTTTCATATTTACGCCAAAACGTAACGTTTGTGGTTGTCATAACAAATGACGTCATTAGAGGGTTAATACACGTTTTTTCGGGCAATATCATCTGCAGTGTCCCGAGGGACTGTTGTTGGCCCGAGCCCGAAGGGCGAGGGCAACAACTTTCCCGAGGGACACTGCAGATGTTATTGCCCGAAAACAAACGTGTATTAACGCTATTCTTGCATAAAACCAATTTTCTGCTCTCCTCCATCAATTTAATTCTTCAAAATACAAGCAAAACAACGGCAGCAAAACTATACACTTCTTTGACACTTCGTCGATTTAATATTCTGTTTCCGGGCCACTGTTTTCTTTTCGACGTCAATTATTGATTGTATCAAATACCGTTTACACGGAATTTCATTCAATATGTCTATCACTAAAAACAGTTCATTGTCGGTGCTCCTGGAAATACTCACACCCGGCGTTCACCTAGCTTAGGCCAAAATGCTGTAACATTCGCGTCCATTGTTTACCTTAAGCCCGTAATAGGTATAATTAAAACCGGTCAACAACAGCGCGTGAGCACGAGAATCGCCTTGTTAATACATGGTCTAGCGGGACTACAACAGCACGTTTTATGCAAGAATTTGGTGTCACGCCTAAAGTTATGCTGCGGTCTGTTGCTATTAGATATGGAAGTCGTATTACGCAATGTAAAGTAGTACTTAACAAAATTCGTTAATTTTCTTGGTTTTAGGGCGTATTTCAGCGAGAAAAATAATCAAGCATGGGATTTGTTAAAGCCGGGGGGTTCTTTACCCTCGGTTGGTCTGTTCCTATCGGAAACTCGCTAAAGCTCGTTTCCGACTGGAACAGACCAACCTCGGGTATAGAAACCCCCGTCTTTAACAAAACCCATGCTTGATTCTATTAATCTATCATGCCATATAATGTCAGCCATTACAATTGATGAATAATTCGGTTAAAGAACTAGTCCTACAGCGGTCTATGTGAACGTTCTATTGCGGGGTATACAGGGTGTCCCAGAAAAAAACGGAACCCGGGATTAAGATATACAAGTTATCCCATTTCTGTCAATATTGCTAACTTAAATTAAATGTATATACATGTAGCTTAGTAGAGACAACATTTTGCCATATATTGTCTAAATTTTGTCTAAACATATTCAATGGTTTTTAAGATATCAGCATTTAAACGAAAGCATCCAAAACTCTATTTTTAACTTGATATAGGCATGGACTATGCAATGTACGCATATCATGTTAAAACTGATTTTAGGTGCATCCATTAAAATACTCATATCTTTAAATCTATGCATATTTTTAAGAGAAATTTGGCAGAAATATGCACAAATGACATATCTACCAAAGTAAATATTTACATTTTAAAATGTCCGATTACATTGGTAAAAATACACATTTGCTCCAGGGTTCCGTTCTTTTTGGGACACCCTGTAGTTTTTTCTCGTTTAATTATGGCCAAGGATGGTTGGCACTCGTAACACATGCCGGGTGCCACTTTGGCACCCTCAATGGTTTTGAGAAAATCAAGATGAATCCAAAATGGCGTCCGCGAGGGAAGAGAAATAATATAAAATATGTTACGAGCCATTGATACGTATGCCACGTATGGGCTAACAGTTGAAATATTGACCAAGTGTTCACAGTCTGGATCTTCGTTACACTTTGCCCTCATTTAGATACGTGCTATTTGCAAAGCAAAGTTCAATCGCAATAAACAGGTTCAGGGAGACTTAAAAAACAAAACAAAAAAGATAAGGGGAATATGGTACAACCGCCTTGGAACGTTCAGTGACAAGTGTCACCGGGGGTTTAAACCGGTTATGGGGCACCGAACCTCACACTTATTAAATCCCCACCCTAAAAGTAAAATAGCGTAAATAAATCCCCTCTCTGAATAATCAACAACAACTACGATTGCAAATACAGTGGTAAACTGCATGTAAAGAACGAAAACAAACTGGATCTACCTACCTAATTTTGGTTTCTATAAAAATATTGTATTTTGAGTTACGCCTAGTTCTTAAGATTTACGTCATTTAGTATTTTGAATAGATAGAATGGACATTATTAAATACATTGACATAAGCATTTAATTCTGAGCTAGCGACACAATTTCCTTTAGTTGTAGACGTAGGCGGATCATTCTAAATGTATAATTGGATACAGCGAATGTAAGCCTAGAATTAAATAGATGTGTCACAACTCGGCTTAAGTGGAATGGGGTCTTGCCGCTACTTCAGTAGAATAACAATAATTCCTCGTTGCTCATCACATATATAGGAAGATCCCAGAACATTCTGAATTTAGAGCAACTTGGCTCCAGGTCTAGCAGACATTTTCTCCCACCCTCGACCTACCACACGGTAATGAAAGGATTTGCTGAACGACTTTCTGGATGCATATAAGAAGAAGATGCTCGTCTATGTCCAAACTGTGTATATATACACTTTCCCGTAATGTGTCTGTTTCAAAGCTGAATTTCTTTTACTCTAAGATCGTTCAACTTATGTAGAAACTGTTGACTGAATGTCAATCAATTTGGATCCCGATGAAACGCGGAGTTATTGATCCAAGCGAGCCAGATCGCAGGATACGGTGTTATGTATGCGAACCGAACTGGAATATGTAGGTATAAGAATTGATATAGTAAACTCTTTCTAACCTGGACGTTAAATGTGGTATAAATACCGGTCGTCTTGGATACAGGGGGCAGCTTAATACAGAGTGACGTCATCCAGAAAACTCCTCTAGGTGCTTTCTGTAAGGAAATTTTCTGTATGATTTACACACTGAATTAAGCAACCACCTGTCTAAAAGTACTTCATTCTTCACTACTAGAACTCTGGTTTAGAGAGGTGTTACTGTCAGTGCTTCACAGTGAGACGTTTCATCTATATATTGGTATTTAGATAGTATTAAGGATTTTGCCGGTTGAATATACTTATAAACTCTAATGACATTATTAATAGTAACTAGAATTCTTATAATAGCGTATGAACAATTGCAGAATCTGTAGAATCACATCTATATAATATACAATAAGCAAACACAGCAGACCCTGACCAGAGGGCTGCTGTAGGGTCCGTTTGATCTGAGTATACCATATTTGCCAATATATGAAAAGGTGTTTATATGCAGGAAATGGTTGTTTAATCACATATTATTGTGTTTTTTTTACACAATATAACGACTTCATACATAAACATAAAGTAATAGTAAAAGGGACGGGGCACAGTTAACCCATTACCTCATAGGCTATATTTAGATAAAACATCTTTCAATTAATCTACCGAAACGGAGCATTAATTAGAGAAAAGGAAAATTTAAGAATTCTGCAATTTGAAACCATTGTGATAAATGGAGCATTTGCTCCTATAGGAGCAAATGCTCTATTTATCACAATGGTTTCACAAAGTGACTTACAGAGTCGTCAAAAGTCGTCAATATGAGGAAAGGGTTAAGGAATGAAGCTAACTGCATGACGTTCAATAGGTTCAATATGTTTGAGAATCAGACCCTGATCAGACGGCTCCTATGGGACTACTCTGTTTACAAAGGCGTAGAAAAGCGTACCCAGAGGAAAGGGTTAAACACATGAAGTGAACCGCACATATATAAGTTACAGTAAAACCTTTCTATAGCGGTCACTTAATTACGTCAATTATTTTTGGCAAAGGCAGATGACTGCCTAAAGCAAGGTGAAAGTAAAACAGAACGCTCCAATAGGCTTTAAGCCTTGCGTTAAGCAGCCACCTGCCCTGAATACCAACTAATTAACACAATTTAGTGGCCGTTATAGAGAGGTTGTACTGTAATCCGTTATAAGCGGGAAACGAGTGTAAAGGTATCTACACACAGTGTAGACTCCAATAACAGGACTCCTGTAGGACTCATCTGATCAGGGTATGCAGTGTGTGTTGTGCTCTAGCCGATGTTATTCTCTAACTTTTCACCCTGAATTTATTATATAGTTAATCCTTTACTTCATAAGCTATTTACAGATCCTACCTCTTTGAATAAATCTACCAAACAAGAGGGCCAGAATGGCCCTGAAGCGCTCACCAGACAATCAGAGGAGAAGATTTTCAAAGTTTTCACTATATGTTTCTATAGAAAACTAGCCTCCCCTGGGGCGGGGCTAATTTTGACCCAAGAGGCACAATTTATATAACTTTTGTAGAGGACCTGAACATGATGCAATATGCCAAATATGAAAGCTGAGAACATTCCAGTTTCAGACGAGAAGATTTTCAAAGTTTTCACTATATGTTTCTATTGAAAACTGCCCACCCCTGGGGCGGAGCCAATTTTGACCCCAGGGCCATAACTTATATAAATTTTGTAGATGACCTTAACATGATGATATGTGCAAAATATGAAAGCTGAGTACCTTCCAGTTTCAGAGAGGAAGATTTTCAAAGATTTCACTATTTGTTTCTATTGGAAACTGCCCACCCCTGGGGCGGGGCCAATTTTCACCCCAGGGCCATAATTTATATAACTTTTGTAGAGGACCTGAACATGATGCTATGTGCCAAATATGAAAGCTTAGAGCCTTCCAGTTTCAGAGAAGAAGATTTTCAAAGATTTCCCTATTTGTTTCTATTGAAAACTGCCCACCCCTGGGGCGGGGACAATTTTGACCCCGGGGCCATAATTTATATAACTTTTGTAGAGGACCTAAACATGATACTCTGTGCCAAATATGAAAGCTGAGAGCCTTCCAGTTTCAGACGATAAGATTTTCAAAGATTTCACTATTTGTATCCATTGAAAACTGCCCAACCCTTGGGCGGGGCCAATTTTGACCCCAGGGCCATAATTTATATAACTTTTGTAGAGGACCTGAACATGATGCTCTGTGCCAAATATGAAAGCTGAGAGCCTTCCAGTTTCAGAGAAGAATATTTTCAAAGATTTCACTATTTGTTTCCATTGAAAACTGCCCACCCCTGGGACGGGGCCAATTTTGACCCCGAGGCCATAATTTATATAACTTTTGTAGAGGACCTGGACATGATGCTCTGTGCCAAATATAAAAGCTGAGAGCCTTCCAGTTTCAGAGAAGAAGATTTTCAAAGATTTCACTATTTGTTTCTATTGAAAACTGCCCACCCCTGGGGCGGGGCCAATTTTGACCCCGGTGCCATAGTTTATATAACTTTTGTAGAGGACCTGAACATGATGCTCTGTGCCAAATATGAAAGCTGAGAGCCTTCCAGTATCAGAGAAGAAGATTTTCAAAGATTTCACTATTTGTTTCCATTGAAAACTGCCCACCCCTGGGGCGGGGCCAATTTTCACCCCAGGGCCATAATTTATATAACTTTTGTAGATGACCTGAACATGATGCTATGTGCCAAATATGAAAGCTGAGAACCTTCCAGTTTCAGAGGAGAAGATTTTCAAAGTTTTACTATATGTTTCTATTGAAAACAAGGCACCCCTGGGACGGGGCCAATTTTGACCCCAGGGGCTTAATTTATATAACTTTTGTAGAGGACCTACAGATGATGCTATGTACCAAAGATGAAAGCTGAGAACCCTGTAGATTCAGAGGAGAAGATTTTTAAAGGTTGAAATTGTTGACACCCGACGACGCACGACGCACGACGCACGCCGACGGACGACGGACATCAGGCGATCACAAAAGCTCACCCTGAGCACTTTGTACTCTGGAGAGCTAAAAAGGACCATTTACTAGGGAAAAGGAAGTGTTTAGTATTGTGTAGTTCTGAAACCATTTTGATAAATAGAGTAGTTGCTCCTATGCTCTATTTATCACAATGGTTTCAAAACGTGACTTTTACAGAGGCGTCAAAAGGCGTCAATATGAGGGAATGGATTAAACATTGACCGACAAATCTACTTTCGAACTAGATATACTTTTCGAATGGCAGCAGACGACAATGCACGCAGTCAATAATTGCATAGAAAAGAGAATATTAAGGTCAGTATACCAACTTGTAAATAGTATAGGCCTTGATGAGAGGGTTCTTGTAGGAGCTGTGTCATCAGGGTCTGCACTATTTACATCTTGATTGTGCTACCAGTGCACTACGCAGCAGTGATTGTACGGATAAATATTTGTAGACAATGGAGATATATGTAATTATACAACAGGACATGAGTAAGGAAGTAGAGATGTATTTTAAAATTCAGCAAGAGAAGGGTTAAGACACACGTTTCGTAATAAAGTTGAAACCCTCTAAACCGGAATTCTAGTAGAATAGAATTAACATGTGGCTGCTTAATGCGGGGTGAAAGTAATACATAAAGCTCCAAGAAGCACGAATTTCACCCTGCATTAAGCTCTCGGTTGTCACCTGTCTCCAAGACCGTTATCTATACTAAATCGAACGTCCGGTTTAGAGAGGTTTTACTGAACAACCGCCTGGCTCGTGTACACATAATGACACAGTTGAATTTCGATATTTCGAACTCGGATAGGTCGAACTTCGGGGTAACGTGAACAAAATGTTTAGTCTTTTCAAAACGTACAATGTAGAATTTCTCTAAGATGTATCGCTACGAATATCTAGAAACACGTGTGACAGGAGATTTCAGCATTACTCTCTACATGTATTAAGTTGTGATCTCGAAAACATGTTCAGATTAGAAAGCGGATAGCTCGAAATTCTGTTATCTCGAACTAATGTGTACATTCTCTTGAAGTTCGACATATCGAGGGTCAACTGTATTCAAAACCGCATTAATACGAAAGCTACTATTGTGTTGTGTTGGTCTACAACAACAAAGCGGAGACTAGAAACTAATATCGTGACATCGATAATTATTTCTCAGAACTGCTACAGTTTTGGCGCCAAATAATAAATGTTGTCTGTAAATAATGTCGTCTGCATTAAATTTCAGAGTGGATCCTTTTCTATAAGTGATGTGTCAACCAGTTTGGATCCTGATGAGATATCGAGTTAAAAATGTGGATTTTACTTTTTAGAATTGATATAATCATTGATTTCTCCATTGCATCAAGTCCCGCGAGTCGCTCTGTGACGTTGAAAGAGATAACATTTATCATATTATAAACGTTTAAGGTCTGATGTGTTATTACTTTTACTTACTTCAGAGACATTCAGATGTTTTTGGAAACTATTAACCAAGTACAAACCTTTCCTCCATAAATACGCCTTTCTACGCCTCTGTAAAATCACCTATTGAAACCATTGTGATAAATAGAGCATTTGCACCTATATGTATATGAGCATATGCTCTACTTATCACATTGGTTTCAAACTACAAAATTCTAAAATTTTCATTTTCTTTAGTTAATGCTGCTTCTCTGTAGATTTATTCAGAGTGGTAGGATCTAAAAATAGCCTATGGAGGAAAGGGATAAACTAGCTTGCATTCTGATGAGACGCCGAGTTACTCGACATCTTACAGGCATCTGATCTGTTTGCAAATGTCATTTATGACGGGAGTAGAATAATACAGTTAATGTTTTGTTCCCTCCAGGACGCATTCTAATTACCGATTGCATGCAAATGCAGAATTTGCATTTGAAACCAAATTTGTTTACAACCTTCACATTCTACAAGAATAAATGTTTATTTCATTTGGATTTAGTTCCGATTCTGAATGGAAATTTGTGAGCTTTGTGTGTCATTATTTTTACAGATTATGTAGCATTCCAAACTATATTTAGAATATTGCGGCCATTCCTTTATCAAACATAGGAATCTTTAAAAAAAATCGGCGGTTGTTTGATTGCCGGACAAACGTAACGGATATACAGCTCTTATTGGAAGTGTCTGTATTACTTTTCACCTGCATTTAGCTACAACCTGCCTTACATATTTTGATGGACGCTTAAGGCTGGTTCTTCTGTAGTCTGTTTATTGTAATTAAAGCATATAACACATTTACAAAGAGGGCGGTATAAACCGAACATCACAGCATTGACCCATACCTCGCCGTGAAATATAATGTATCTGGGGTAAATTTGGACAGAATCGAAATTTGAACATGTATTTCTTTTACAGCCAGTTAAGGGTCGTTGCATAATACCGCTTTCTAGGAGTGAAACGGCATTATGTATTTTTCTTTCAACTCGTGGGGCCCTTTCTGACATTCGTGTACCTATTTGTGATAACCAAGTACAGTTGAACTTCAATATATCGAACTCGGATAACTCGAACTAAACGTTCAGTCCATCCAAAATTTACAGCATGGAATTGTTCTAAAATGTGTCATTGGGTATATTAGGAAACACACGTGACAGCTTAATACAGGTCTTAAGTAATGCTAAAAGCTTCAGCGTTACTTTCGAATTGCACTAAGCTGTGAATGTAAGAAATTGTTCAGATAGACATTGGATGACTTGAACTTCTGTTATCTCGAAGTATTTTGTATTGTCAATTGAAAATCGAGATACCGAAGTTCATCTGTGATATTCTCTTCTACATACACGAATTCCATTATTCAATAAAAGTGTTCAAGATAAAGAGATATTGAGTTAACCTGTACTGTGATCTCATCTGGATCCAATATCCCAGCCTAATTAATAATTACACTATAGCGTTTCGTTGCACGAGCGTTTCGTAATAGCCTCATCAATTGTTTTCAATTACGGTTAATTGCGTGTTTAAAACATAAACCAGTCTTGAATAACAAAGTTGCGGAAGTTGGCTGATCGAAAATACAGAATCTCCTTAGTTTTATTTTTCTGAACAACCACACGCTAAATTGCTATCAGTAAGGAGTATTGGTATAACGGTAAATGAACCCCGAAAGTGTTTATCGAAAAGAAGCACAGTAAGACCCCTCTAAACTGGAACTCTATAAGAGAAGAATTTAAATACTTTTAGACAGGGAGCTGCTTACTGCAGGATGAACGTCACATATAGGAGCTTTCTGCGTGACTTTCAGCCTGCATTAGGCCTCCACCCGTTTCTAACACAGATATTAATACTTTGGTTTACGCATTTGTTGCCAATAGAATTGAATGATTCGTTTCTTTACTTTCTAAAATGGCTACAATGTCCCACCTTCATTATTTCATTGTAACTATATTTTTCATAAAACAGCAGTAGGTATCGAAATATGAAATAAACATAGAACATGGAAAGTGTAGCCATAACTATGCGTTTGGTGTAGAAATGAAGACAATGCCGTTGGAAAAATATTAGTTTAAGACTCTTCTCTACTCATCAGATTCGATAGAAGTGTCACTGCCCCGTGAATAGTATAGCAATGTCAAAGTGTCAATGTTTCAGTGACCCAGACAGTTGCATACTAGACTACTATTCTATATTCACCTCACTGGTATATTATGTAGACTTATTCAAACAATATTTTGTGAAATTTAAAATTCCATTAGTAAGATACATTCTACGAAATAGTCTACACTGATAATATGAAAACCCTATTCAGAGTTATTTTGAAATCTGGATCTACACAGTTTACTGAACGCTTACTTCAAACGACTGCTGGAGAAAGACTTTGCAAAACAAAGTTAAATGAAAGGCAAACATCTCGAGGCAACGCATGCATTAAATCTCAATCAAAGGGTATACAACTCTGCAATCTATATCAAGCCATATACAAACATCGTTTGAACAGTCAGTTTGATGAGTTTTTGCGGTATTTCCTCTGTAAAGCTGTATATTAACATGTTCTCTCAAGACAAGTATATGCACATTTACTTATTACACTTAAACAATGAACATCACAGATCAAGGAGGCCAGTTCTGCAACGCATCGCATGACTTGTCTCTTAAAAGAATTAAGGTATGTGGTTACTTGAATCACAAAACATCTATGATATAGGTACACCACTTCACTCCATCATACGCAAGGTTAACTCATATCACACCGCTCCTGTTGGGGCCGTCTTATCAGGGGGTCTGCTAAGTGCTTTTGCTACGATATGATTGATTTCATATTCAATAGTTTCTCCCATAGTCAAACATGACAATAATCAATTGGTCAAATTAAACTTATTAATATTCGTATTGATACGATGTCCTATATGAAAATCCATATATTGAAGGAATACTTATTACAAAGTGGTACATATGACTATATATATAGTACATCAAATGAAATACAGGCACTTCGGTTTAAAGTGTTTTACTGTTTTCTGATATCCTGCGGTATCAATAAATGCTCCTTATAACAATTTGCCTTTTGAAATCTGCTTAGTATCTTATATGTTACAATATTCACCTTCTTCCGATTCGTCCAAGCCTTTGAGAGGCTACTGACCAAATGACGATCCACTTGGATCCTAATGAGACGCGGAGTTACTCATGGTCTTATCTGGATCAAGGCTGGTTGTAAATACCAGTTTGATTGTGCTTAGCAGCCAAAGGAATAAATTTGTTTAGCACTATCGTGCCATAAGATTTGACAGGCAGACTGATTGATGACCACATCGATTACATTGTTATTTGAACACGACTGGCTTCGTTTTGTTGAAGTGTTTTATTTAGAAATTGAATGTCCGCCTGAAACTGATACTCGTATGTGCATTATATTTGTACTAAATGTATATAGGCTTTCACATTTGGACGTACATAAAACAAATGGCGATGCCTGTATATGTAATCTAGTGCTCCGTTGTACCCATTAACCAGTTAATATATTAGCACAATTACCCATAGCCTCTTAAAACGAGTGCACAAACTATAATCCCCAAGCTAAGGTATACAGGAACACATTGATACCTTTTAGAAGGCGTGGATCGCATGAACAATGTAAACAAATGTTTCATGCGATATTAGTTGAAATCAGTTTCCTCCTATGCAGTCACACTTACATGTATTACATATGTATGCGCTTTATGATATATAATAGTTCAAATCTGCCTTATAACAGAATGTCTGTTCTAATGTTGCAGTCTCTACATATAGCCGAACTATTTGACTGTACTAGAACTAATTCACCCTGCGTCAAACAGTTTGGGCCATGATGATACGCTACGTTACTCGCCGTCTCATGAGAAATCAAACTGTTTGCAACACGAGTGATGTCGCGATTATTTGGATATGATTTTTTACTAGAGTATCGGAAAATCAGCTCGCCCATCAGCTCCTACTAAAGTAGCCGGGACTAACCTAAAACAATTTTCAATATCCACTTAAATGTAGGTCAATGTATGTTATTTGTTTCATATGTGAGTGATTGACAATACACTGGTTTGCATTAATATCCAGTACATACCCAGCAAACATGACACCGTCGGGCCGATGTCGGGTCGAAGGAGATATGATCGAGGTAAACATGTCTATTGGGTTTTGTTCATCATTTTACTTTACAACGTGATTAAATGGTAGTTATACGACATTCAATACTAAAATTGGGTTGTGTGATCATGTTTTATTGCATTGCCCCCAAAGCGGCGGAAGACCGGCAAAATACATATTAGACCAATGTCGATACGATATTTTTTCTTCAGGGAATAAAACAGTTTGAGGGGAAATATTAATGGATACCAATGTTTATAAGTTCCTATAAGTTCCTTTAAGTTCCTAAACCTATAATGTCCTAATCTGCATTAAGAACCAGATATACCCCCTGATCTCAAGGGAGGAAATGCATTACAGCATATGCTGTGAAACTATATATGAGAGTCACCTCCCAAAACAACTACTCATAACCGCCATATTTGAAAGACAGTGAAGGTAACACTTCTTTCTGTTCTTCATATAATTTTAAAATAGTTATATTCATATATTCTTATATGATTATTCACGGAGAAAAGGGTTAAGATTGCTATGTTTTGATAGCAAGGCTCATTATATTGGTTTGAATTGTAAGAATTGAATATTAGATAGAATTAAAGTTGTCAAAACAGTCTGAGATTTGTAATTCATTGCAGTTTTAAATGAAAATATTCAGCATTGTTTCATGCAGTGATGATTGCTCCTCCCATGATTTACAATAAACGTGTTGCCATTATTTAATCAATTATTGATTCTGTTTTAAATGGTGCCATGATAGGAATTGTTTTCAACGTAACTGAATTTAGGATCCAACAGCTTTTATGTCATTATACTATATATAGGCTGTACTACTGTGTTTCTTTGCATTAAACTCTAAACCAATTCATTGATTTCTGGAAAAAGATATCCATGCAAGGAATGTGCAAACATATAAAGCATGTCTGTGTCGGCACCATGTCACCAACCATGCTGGCTTAATGACATTTAGACGATATCGGGCCGACGTCGAGCCGTTTTGCACACCGATGTCGGGCCGATGTGGAAACCGACATCGGGCCGATATAGAAATCTATATCGGCCCGATGTCAGGCCGATGTGAATTGTTTGCTGTGATAGTATTACAGCGGTCACAAATATCGTATAAATATTCTTCAGACGTATGCTGGCAAGCATACGAATTTTCTAGCATTTGATATCAGAATAAAATTAGTTTGATTAAATTTACAAAGTTTAATATGTCAACTTATCATTTAAGTCCAGTGGCACATTCAACGATAGTTTTATTAGATGACAATAGGCTCAAAGCATGCCAACATCCAGTCATATATAAACTAACGGGATTAACACTTTCCCTGTTCTATTTATTTTTAAATTCCAATACCTGCTGATAATGAAATATGGAAGGTGGAACATTGTATCCATTTTAGAAACTAAAGAAACATATGTATCACATGCCATGGACATACAGAACAGTCCCTGATCAGACTGCTCCTATAGGAACCGTCTGATATTGGTCTACTCTGACTGCAAATGCGTGAAAACACGTTTATATGAAGGAAAGGTTAAGCGCATAGTTTGATACATATCAAGTCACTTTATAAACTGACGGTTTAAGACATATAGTTTGACACCAATCCAGTTACTATAATGTGACGGAATTAGACACATGCCCTGGTGCCCATCCATACCCATAATAAACGGTCGACCATAGTCACGTCGCACGTTCACAGAATAAACTTATGACATTAGAAGCTGATCCCATCCCATCATATAATAAACTAACGGCACAAGTTACATAACATCCAGTCCCTTACTGCATAAACTTACGGCATAAGGTACATAACATCCAGTCCCTTACTGCATAAACTTACGGCATAAGACACCTCCTTCCAGTCACTTTATAAACGGCAATAGATATATGAAATAATACCCACCGATTCATTTTATCAACATTACGGCATTGAACACATAGCATACTGTGATTCATTCACTTTATAAACTCAATGAATTATACACATAGCATGAGAACCATCCATTTACACTATACACAGACGATATCACAAATGATTTGATACCAATAAAGTCACATAATACACTTAGGACCGACCAGTTATAGTACTCACTGACAAGCAAGATAGTTGTTACTTCCAATAGCGACATTGGCGTGATTTGGATCCAGTCATGACGCGGAGTAGCAGCATTATGGAGGTGGTAGGAATGGCACGATTATACATATTTCATTACTTTAAATAGTTTATAAGAAAATAGAACAAAGCCTGATCGGACGGCTGAAACAGAATCGGTGTTGTTTGCATCTCTATCAGGTAAATGGTTAACACATCAATACTTAATTATCTAAATTGTTTGCACTCTTGTGGTATTAGTTCTGTAGTGCTTTCTTCTATTTTCAGGGATGATGAGATCCGTTTAGTATACGGATATATATATATATTGGTAATGCTGACAGTGATCAAACATTACTAGATTACGCCGGGATATTTATGTTCAGTGATAAAAGACAGATTGAAAACTGATTATAAATATATGCTATTTTCTGAAAATAGGATTTTGCACTTTGAAATTTCCTAGTCGTATACATTACAATAGTATTTTCATTTGAGGCTTTACACACTACATTGTCCCAAAGCAGCCAACATGTAAATGTTCATCAATGCAGTCTGTATTGATTGTTCAGTTTGGTATGATAAAATTAATTAAGCAAATGCTGATAAGTGTCATAGAGTAAAGTTTTTTAAAACACCTGTGAGAGCTAGCCATAATCTAGTCAGATTATATAAAAACTGACAATATATCAATCTTAACATATATGTGAGATGGTTAATACAATAATGATATTATGTGATAGTATATGAGGAAGGGGTTAATGGCATTTGTGACAGGTTATGTTCCTATCGGAAAGAGATTCTAGAGTATGTCAGCTGACACAAGTGCATATGGCTTACATATGTTAAAGAAGAAGTCCCTACAATGAACGCATATTTTCAATAATATCATAAAAATTGGTATTTGTTAAGTTCTTTATTGTTATGAAGATTGTCAATTTGAACTTATTTCGAAAAAAAGCCCTTGTGATACAAAATACACCGATTTCATCAATACTATTGATGTTCTACAGCACACCGCCTTTTTGTATACAAACAACGCAATTTTTCGTTTCAAAATGTCCGTGTTTTGCCGATGATCACTCGATTCCTCCATGGTTTACGTAATAACTTTCTCGGGGGTTGCCGGAGAGACGCGAAGTAGCGTGAACAGATACGAAACTAAAACACAATCCGAATAAAACTGATACATCGGCGTATAACATAGGGGTATTCGATATCAAATATATTCTGAAAGTGGGAGATCCTTCGATAGCAAAATGCAGACTCAGTTTACACATGTAAGTTTTGTCATATTCAACATTTATTCGATATGTTTTCATTGTCATATACTTCTTTACAGAAGTTTTGCATAATTTTTGAAACGCGTCAAATGTAGGGATTCCCACTTTAACCAAACAGTGACATTTAATAAGATTATTGTTTCTACTTACATAAACGTGATAATACAAGGATGGTATCTTTAAATATAGTCTTTTCGTCAGATGCTTAGCCAACCTAAGGACGAACTCACCAATGTGAGAGTATATATAGCCTGTTGTCCGGCAGTTAGTATTGAATTCGTTAACACACTACAGTAGAACAAATATCAAAAGAAGGTCTAATTATGGGTCTGTGAGGCAGGTGGTCGCTTAATGCGTGACAAAGGTAATGCAGAAAAAGCTCGTATAGGAGCTTTCTGCTTAACATTTGCCCTGCATTAAGCAACCACGTGCTTTTTAAAATTCCAATGTTCAATAAATTAATGGCCGCTTAGGACCGGTGCTGTTGTATCTTCAACATTTCTCTGTCAGTCGTAAGCCTATACACGATATAGACATATGTACCGTGTTGAATGATGCAGGGTAGACCGAGGTCGGACATCTATCTGATATGTATGTGCTGTAACCCGGTATCGGCCACTAGAGATCCGTAAAATTGCAAGGGGAACTTGGGATGTCCGTACTGATATCGTGTGTATGAGGAAGGCATCTCGCGGTACGGACAAACAAACTAATAGGTATGATTCCTTGCGTTTTGTTGCGGTCGTGTAGAATTTATAACCGCATTGGTAATACATGCACCAATATTGTGCGGTGGTCTTGTGGTAACGCGCTTGGCTACCAATCCGGAGGTCCGGGGTTCAAATCCCGTTCCGTTCCGGAAATTTTAGAGATGCTTTCAGTGTTTCCAACCCGCACATCCTCTCCACCCAGGGGTTAAATGGGTACCTGTAAGGGTCACTAGCCGGTACTGCGGCTGTATGATTGCGCCATATGTTATCAGTGCTCAATATTGTAGGCGAATGACTCAATGACCAGGGCAGTAAATGCACAGTCGGCTGAGCGGTCCTTCGGACTGAAAGTAGACTATAACTAGGTCCTTTTTATTGGATCCTGCTGAAAGCTGATGGTACCCGTACGATCGCCATCTGACAATAACAACAACATGCCGGCTACCTGCTGTCTCTATATGGTGATCAGCTTCTTTATGGCATAACTAAATTAGACTTTGTTACGATTACGAAAGGTGATAAAAGAGATTATATGGTAACATGCATTACTTAATAAAGAAACACACATCGTTTAACTTTAACTAATTGTTATAGTAGTTTGTTTGATACATTAGTGTCCAGTGTCCCTCACAAATAGACCCAGACACAGATCAGAGAATCCTGAAGGACCCTCAAGGTCTGCACTGTTTGCTGAACCCAACAATGTCAATGACTTATTCCAGCAAATAAGTGGGTTGCCGTGTCCCCTCCACATGAAAAATGGATGGTCCCAAAGTAAGATCTGGGTGAGTAAATAAATAAAATGGGATTAAATGGGTTAACATCGGCAGTTTGCCATTCATGGCTTATAGATATCGGAGATGAGTATGGAGTCTGATATAAACTATATGTGCAAAAGTCAACTGGTTCTCATGTCATGCACACGGCACTGTTATACATTTGAATTTGAACTTTCACCCAGTCATATATTCTGAAACGGCGTCAGTCTGTTTGTTTGGTATAAAATTAACCCTTTCTCTGTTCAGTATACAGGTAAGGACAAATGCCATCATGGATATCTATTAGCTGATTTTTTATGATGGTATATGTACACATGATGTTTTGCCTCAGGTAGAAAATATAGAATCAGATCTACACTGTACCAAAAGCAAACAAAGCTGACCCTGAAAAATCGGCTCGTATAGGAGCCGTCTGATCTGTGCCTACTCTGTTTGCAAATGCTTTAACATGTGTTTATTTGAAGGAAAGCGTTAAATGTTTAATGATCGTTTTGTAAATATTTTATAAATGAATAGATTTGTTTTAAAAATGTTTGTCTTTGTGTTACAATTTTCTCCTGCGAGATTTTGACATGGGTGGTTGAGAGTGCACGATTCTATATGTTTGTCATTCATTTCTATGAACACAAATAACCTGTGATAAACTTTGAGAACAGTTTTGATCCCTTTGTAACGCTAAGTAACTTCGGCTTCGAACTGTTTGACAGGCTAACACCTGATTTCTTAAAGAAGCAGACTAAATTTAATTTTGCTTTAAGAACTGCCTCATGTTCTGTAGCATATTTGTAATCATGTAAATGTTCTATTGAACAATATATGAAATAATTTGAACATTTCACACATTAGTGTTTCACATACTAACAAGGCATTGAGATAATTCTGTACTATATGTATTATCCCACAATCTAAAAATATCATCAGTAACTAATTGTTGAATTTTGTCTTAGCTACACTTGATGTGTGTCTCTAGTAAAGAGATTATTAACTGGTTTAGAGTTTGGATGAATTTATAGCCTGCTAAATCTGTCGTCATTACATGAACAAAGCTGTAAAAAGTAGGAACCTGCCTTTTAAGACGAATGGGTTAATTTAAGAATGGCCCAGTTACTCAGCGTCTGATATTGATCAAAACTGTTTGCATTTGATATTACAGACCTGTTTTCATTATCCTTTTAAGGTTAAATGTGTGGAATGAATATGATGAAGACGTAATGAAAAATAAATATATATGCGTATATTTCCGATTTGCTTGTTGTGCCTACCGACCTTTTACATTATGCGTTTCTCCTTTTATTCTGTCACAAACAGTAAATATAGGACAATGGAAATAATATATGTATTGCAAGATAAACAGAAATATACAAAAAATACCCAATTACTGATAAATGGCAAGGGTTTTATACCACCATTAGCCTTAACTGTTATTTATGTGTCTGGAAAAAGTGTCCAGTATAATTGTAAGAAATATACACTAAAATCACGCTTTCAGTCGGCAATAAGGAAATCCTTTATTTTCTGTGGTTAGGCGTAGCAATCTTCATGAGTATAAACGCACAGCGCGACTCAAAAATATTGTGCAAAACTTATACATTCACGTAAAGTTAATATACTTGCAATATGAAACTGTCGGTGAGCCTGTTTAACCCATTACATCATGTGCTAATGTTTAGATACAACCTCTTGAAATAAATCTACTTAAAAGGAGCATTTACTGGAAAAAGGAATACATCAGACCTGTGTAGTTTTAAAACCACTGTGATAAATGTGGAGCAAATGCTCTATGTATCACAGTAGTTTCAAACAGTGACTCTATATAAGGAAATGCGTTAACCCTTCTCTTGCTGAATTTTAAAATACATTTCTCCTTCTTTACCCATGCCCTGTTGTATAATTACATATATCTTCACTGTGTACAAGTATTTCGCTTTGCAATCACAGCTGTGGAGTGCACTGGTTGCACAATCGACTTGTAAATAGTGCAGACCCTGATGAGACAGCTCCTGCAGGAGCTGTCTCATCAGGGTCTTCACTATTTACAGGTAGGTATATTGACGTGAATAGCATGCGAAGGGTTAATATATGAATTATAGACAGTGACTCAATATGAGGGAATGGACTAATATATGAATTATAGACGCATATCCCTTACAGAGACTGGCGTACGCATCTGATTTTCGAAATGTGTATTACAGCGATATGTCGTGTAATTACCCTTAGCCTGAGGAAACATGAGGTCTACCCATACTCTGATATGCTATAAGTTTTAATTACTTCCGACTCGTTCAAGCTTTTTTGAGTAGCTATTGTCGAGTATCAAATAGCTCAGATCTAAATGCAGCACCTATATACTCGGCGGCGTCTCATTCGGATCCAAGCTGTTGACAAATATCAGCAGGAGTGTGCATAGTAGGAAAAGAGCGTAGGCATGGGTCATAGTTGAGATGTTTGTTATTTGATCGAATATTTGAATAAATAACCTAGATTTAAGATATTGTATTTCAACTTATTCCCATTGCAACTCTTCATTGTAATATTAGCATACAGTTCTAAAAATGATGTTCGTTTTGTAAATGGTATACCATTCCATTTTCTTCCATCTTGTAGTACATGTTTTTTATATCTACAAGTAGATATCCGTTAGAATATATACGATTGTCGATGATTTAACGTCACCTGCCTACACAACAGCGGTTTCAAAATTATTTAGTTCCATCAGAATCTTTAGACAGTTGTAACTAGCATACGCCAAGTACGTAAGTGCAACGTTTCCCGTTGTAAAAAAAAGTTGACTTAAATTTCTTTTGATACGTTAATCACATTTATCAAGCAAGTAAACAGATTTCGAAGAATCAAGCTTACTGTCGTTATATATTATATGTAAATTTAAACAACATTATCAGATTCTAGAAGAACACTTAAAATGAAATATATAAACACACAATTCAATCATTCTCATATCGCCTTTTGTAAGCATGGTGTTCTTGATTTATATTTAGATGTTATATTCCACTCAAATTATAGAAAAGTTAATATATTAGTATTGGGATATTATTTCATTAGAACTAAATTCAGTTGTCTCATATCTGATTGAATAATTGTGTTGTTTCCTGTGTTAATGCTGCAACACTAATGCGTTTCATACTGGCGGTAATGTTGTTATCCAATCTTCGAATCATTTATAAAGATCAATAGATGAATGGTTTGGATATCAAGGAACAAAATACACTAACTTTACAGTGGAGTCTGTATTAAGCGACCAATTATTTATTGAACATAATAGTCTTAAAAAGCAGATGGTTGCTTAATGCAGGGTAAACGTAATGCAATTCATATATGAACTTTTTTGCATTACTTTTGATCTGCATTAAGTTACTAACTGCCATACACACCTATACAGTTGAACTTCGATATCTCGAACTTTAAGGGAGATATTAGTTTGAGATAACAGAAGTTCGAGTAATCCGATTTCTAATCTGGACAATTTCCCATATTAACAGCTTAATTCAGATCTAAAGTAATGCTGAAAGCTCCTGTAGGAGTTTTCAGCATTACTTTAGACTTGCATTAAGCTGTCACATATGTTTCGAGATATGCACATTTCAAAGTATTCTGTATTGTAAGTTTTGGAATGACCGAACCTTTAGTTCGAGTTATCCTGAAGTCCGAGTTATCTGAATTCGAGATATCAAGGTTCAGCTGTAATTAAAGCTGCAATTGGACCCCAGTACATGTTATACTGTAATTAAACCTGCAATTGGACCCCAATACATGTTATACTGTAATTAACCTGCAATTGGACCCCAATACATGTTTTACTGTAATTAAACCTGCAATTGGACCCCAATACATGTTTTACTGTAATTAAACCTGCAATTAGACCCCAATACATGTTTTACTGTAATTAAACCTGCAATTGGACCCCAATACATGTTTTACTGTAATTAAGGTAGTTCGCGCTGTTGCTCGGCAAAAATCGAAGTTTATCCAATTATTATCATATTTGGTCCAGGTATACAGAAAGTTACCGCCGACACGACTACGACGTTCATTTTAAATTTGACGTCGGTTGCTTAGCAATATATGACGTCAAAAGCGCCCTCTGGTGTCATCTAAGCAATTCACATAAGCTTGCGTATTTCTTTATTTATTTACAAATGCCGTTGCGTATTTCAATGATTCGAAAACTGGTTTGAAGAAGAAGAATAGTTCTTCAATATGATATGCGATATATGTTTAACAAGCGTAACACTTTTGTTACGTCGGGAGTTGAAATTTGGAAAACCCATTTTAAAGCATTCTGATATTGATGTTTTTTCTCCATTTTCGTGGAATTCCAAAAATACTAGACGGTGAAAGTTCATAAAAAAATTATATGTCATACTCTGTTCATTTCTTAACAGGAACAAGTAAAAAAATCAATACCTATTCGAGTTCATTTTTTCGCTACGAGTGATTTTGCTAGGTGATCTCGTCATCATACTCGACGTCAAGGGGACGTTGAAATATATATAAAACTGTTCCAGATCTTATTTATATTATATATGCTCATTACTCTTCTTATTACACTAATTATTCATGGAAATATCAGTATGACTTGATGTTGTAGTTTTAATATTCCTGAAAACTAATTGTCTTTCATCGGAAAAAAACTGTTTTCTTCTATTAATAACAAATAGTGCAAACCCATATCAAACACTTCATGCAGGAGTTTCTGATTAGGGACTTCTCATTTTGTGTAAAAATATATTTTAGAAAAGAGTACTGTACACATATAATTAATAACTATTATTTAATATGCCTTTTTAATATGCTCTTTATTTGTTTAGAGTTGTCATATTGTATGAAATGTACTTATTTTGAGGGCCTCGGGGGTAGTCTTTTGACTAACCGAGCTACCCTCGTAAATAATGTGTTTCATTCATTCATTGACACAGGGCGCAGATGGAACGGATCCATGTAGGAAACGTTCCACAGAAGTTTCTCACTTGGTTCAGTTCTATTTGAAACTTTGTTTATGTAGTTTGTATAATTATGCTGATTTCATTTTGCGTTATTGAAATGGTTTAGCGTAATATCTGCATTGGGCACATTGTTTATTATGATCTGTGATTGTTATTTTTGCATATAAATGTATGAAATGTACTGATTAACAAGGCCTCGGAGTACCTAATGAGCTACCCTCATTAAATTAAGTATTTTAGCATGCATTCATTAATTTAAATTAATTGGGTTACTCTCAAGCCTTTCATTCATTCATTCATTCAATTCGTCATAAACCTTGTGCATATAGTTTGGATCCAGATGGTACGTTGAATAACTTAACGTCTCATCAGGTTCACTTAGTTTACAACCTAACTGCATTTTTCTAGTTTTGAAGCAGATAACATTTTATTTTAACTAAAACTAAGCAAAAATATTTTTCGTATTAAAGTATTGACAGCGTGGGTAAATGACGTCACAAATATGTGGTTCAATAGCGCGTGCATTCATCCACCTGAATCGGGGTCAAATGGCAATTATGCATTTCATTTGTGCAACAGTTAAGTTAAATCGAGCTTTATATTAACTATTTGGATGCTAGTGGCAAATCAAAACTTTGATAACAGATTGGATCTAGATAAGACACCAAGATACTCGACGTTTTATAAGGATCCAAATGCGTGTCCTTGAAGAATAGATCTACAAATTGAAGCGGACAACATTTTTTATTTATACAGACACATCACTACTTATCGAGCAATGAGTTTAAATCTGAACATTGATTTCTTGTGCGTATATATAGCTGTGATTTACTGTTTTGTATTTTGTATTAAATACTTTTATTTCAGGGCCTCAATGTAGATTAGTCATTATGACTAATTGCAGGGGCGGATCCAGGATTTGTTGTTAGAGTAGGCGTAAAACTTATATATATGTTCTGGTGCTTCGAGATCAATTAGTTTGGAAAAGTGAATACTGCTTAAGCCGATGCTATGGGGTGTGAGTAGTGTTGCACTTCTAATTACTACTCATGAAAAGGCTCAATAAAACCGAGTCTGCAATTTTCTCTTTTCACATTGCTATTTTCGCTTTCGAATGATCTCCCACTTTCAGAATTTATTCATTATAACAGCAACACTGAGAGAAACAGAGTATGACACCCACTATCAGTCTTACGGTCACCTAAAAACCTGCATTTATTAAATTTGATTTTCAATTACACTGTCCGACAGTGGGTTAAGCAACATCATCCTACGAGGGTGTCTTCTCGCATAGAGGTTTATAACCTCCTTGACATCTATGTCAATATCCTTATGTATTCATAAGCATTAATGCACGTGCATTAAATCTATCTTCATTCATTGTCGACCTGGATTGGGATAGCAAATTGTTTTTGATATGCTTTAATGCGGAGTTGGCTGCATCCATCTTCAAATTGTTGTGCAAAAAGAGAGGGATAGGCTACGTTTGAATTGCGAATTTCAACTTGAGTAGCGGGGTTAGAGTTTAAACCGACTGTGCATATTAGCGCAAATACGATCAGTGAAAAAAGACTTTTGCATTTTTCTAGGGGGGGGGGGGGGGTATGCCGGGTTCGCCCCCGCCTGGATCCCCCTGGATCCGCCTATGAATTGAGCTACCCTCATTAAATAAAGAAGTTCATTCGTTCATCCATTCACTACATTCATTCATTCATTCATTCATTCATTCATTTTTCCGTGAGAAGATATGACTGGATTTAAAAGGATAAGAAGTAGATCTAAAAAAAACAATAAATAAAAAATATGCTTTGAAAATACATAAGAAAATAAATACAATCAATCGATACGGTGTCAAATGTTTTACTGCCAAATATTTACATTGCAACGCAAACTGTAAAAACGACGTAAAATATAATACATGTAATTACTACAAAATGCGTTGATTTATTACATTATGCTGGAAAAAACTGTTAACGCAAAATGTAATAACGACGCAAAATGTAATAATTATTGAAACGGGTCTAATTCATGAATTCCATACACGACTATATTCGCGACTTTCGAAGAGAAATGCATATACATGTACAAGTAAAATAAACCTCGTCTGACAACAAGGGACTGGGAAAGCGGAGAGTAGTAGAGAGCGACGGGTCAAAAGTCGAAACTTTCATTTTATCGACATGAAACTTATCATAATGCACTGGACGAGGTGTTGATGTTAACCAACGCAAAGTGTAATAACGACGCAAAATGTAGTAAACTTTGAGGTGGGCCTGGTTCATACCATACAACTATATATCCACGACTTTCGAAGAGAAAATGAATATATAACGATAATATAACCTGTCTGACCACAAGAGCCGGAGATAAGTGTAGTGGAGGGTTTTATCGACAAAAAGACATATCAGAGTGTACTGAGTGAAGTGTACATGTAGATGTTGCTAGAGTCAATATGTTATACTTATTCTAAAGATGTTCGATATATAAAGGAAATTATTACATCTTGCGTTATTACATTTTGCGTTTTACATTTTTATATTTTACATTTAATAAAATTTTGCATTGTTATCTGTAAAAGTCAAGCGAAAAATAGGGCAATTTATTCTTTTACTGACGATCACATCGCATCAACGTCGCGTTGACGTCGAATATGACGATGAGTTGACCGTGCAAAAACAATTATAGCGAAAAAATGAACTCGAATAGGTATTGTTTTTTTTACTTGTTTCTGTTAAGAAGTGAACGGAGTATGGCATATAATTTTTTTGTAAACTTTGACCGTCTAGTTTTTTTGGAATTCCGCGAAAATGTCGAAAATAATCCAATATCAGAAAGCGGTAAAATAGGTTTTCGAACTTTCAACTCTTGACGGAACAAAAGTGTTACGCTTGTAAATCATATATCGCATATCATATTGAAGAACTATTCTTCTTCTTCAAACCAGTTTTCGAATCATTGAAATACGCAACGGCATTTGTAAATAAATAAAGAAATACGCAAGCACATGTGAATTGCTTAGATGACACCAGAGGGCGCTTTTGACGTCATATATTGCTAAGCAACCGACGTCAAATTTAAAATGAACGTCGCAGTCGTGTCGGCGGTAACTTTCTGTATACCTGGACCAAATATGATAATAATTGGATAAATTTCGATTTTTGCCGAGCAACAGCGCGAACTACCTTAAACCTGCAATTAGACCCCAATACATGTTATACTGTAATTAAACCTACAATTAGACCCCGATACATGGTTTACTGTAATTAAACCTGCAATTAGACTCCAATACATGTTTTACTGTAATTAAACCTGCAATTGGACCCCAATACATGTTTTACTGTAATTAAACCTGCAATTGGACCTCACTACATGTTTTGCTGTATGCAGTGTCATACGTTGTCATCATAGGTAGTTACTGTAAAAGCTGGTTATTATAAATACAAGAAAAGATGTCAATATCATGTTGTAACATACCATCTTGTTCAAGTATAAACCCACTTAGACATCTTATTTTAACTGAGATTCTTGCACAAAACGTGCTGTTGTAGTCCCGCTAGACCTCGGGTAAACAATGTACTCGAATGCTATATAGCTATGATAGCGTTTTGGATTAAGCTAGGCGAATGGTGCAAGTATTTCAGGGGCACCGACAATGAACTGTTTTAGTGATAGGCATATTGAATAAAATTCCGTGTAAACGATATTTGATACACTCATGAAATGACGTTAGAAAGAAAACAGTGGCCCGGATACAGCATAAATCGAACGAAGTGTCAGAGAAGTGTATAGATTTGCTTGAATTTGGAAGATTTAAATTGATACAGGAAAGCAGAAAATGGGTTTTATGCAAGAATAGCGTTACTACACGTTTGTTTTCGGGCAATAACATCTGCAGTGTCCCTCGGGAATGTTGTTGCCCTCGCCCTTCGGGCTCGGACCAACAACAGTTCCTCGGGACACTGCAGATGTTATTGCCCTAAAAACGTGTATTAACCCTCTATTGTATGTGGTCAACTCCTACCTCAAGCGTTTCTTCAGAAATGCATCTTTGAAGAACATTTGGCATGCCATTTGGTTACATGAATACACTCTACGGAATGAGATATCGCTTTGCTTAACCCTTCGCTTGCTGAAGTTTAAAATACATTTCTTCTTCTTTACCCATGCCCTGTTGTATATTTACATATATCTTCACTGTGTACAAGTATTTTGCTGTGCAATCACTGCTGTGGAGTGCACTGGTTGCACAATCAACTTGTAAATAGTGCAGACCCTGATGAGACAGCTCCTGCAGGAGCTGTCTCATCTGGGTCTTCACTATTTACAGGTAGGTATATTGACGTGAATAGCAAGCGAAGGGTTAATCAATTGTCGGGTAAAACTGTATAGCAAGACATTGCGATCAATGTTTCGGATAGTGCAATTCATACATCCAATTTCTCAAAGCTTCATGAAAGTGTATTCCTTTATGAAAATCATATTGCACTGGTGCGTTCTGTTTTTGAGACGAACTCATTTAGTGAGTGAAACGATATGGTTGTTTCAATAGTTCATTACTATAAAATACTGTATTCTATTAAGAAAAAGTGAGGTAGATTACATTTACTGGAATACTGCACTCGTTCAGACAATATTCAATTACAAATCAAAACAAAATTTAAAGTTCATCGCAATCGTCAACACCAAGCAGTGTTATATTTCCCAGGCATGTTGTGAATCAAATAATGTCAGAAGTGTTTCTAACATCTATATAGCAAGGATAGTAACGGACTCACATAATAAGAATTCGCACGGAAATTCCTTTGGGAAATTAACGGCCCTGAATCTACTAATTTCTTCACACGTCTTGTTTATAAATGTACTTTGACAACTATCTTTACGAGCCTTGCGAAACAAGTGTTGACATATTGTAGTATTATGCATGTGGTTTAAGATTTTTCATCTTAGTTTCCCATCATGGTTAGATTCGGCATTGATCCAGATAAGTAATGGTTGACCCGTTAAGGAAAGTCTCAAATTGGAATATAGGTACAACATCTCAAAATCGGAATTTAGAGTTTTGTAACCCCATGAATATTCATGTAAGAATACCGACATCATGAATATTAATTAGATTAATTGTTATAAACGCACATAGGTACAATGCTGTTTGGCAATGGCAGAGTCTTTAGAATCATATCTATATTATCTCATAAGCAACCAGAGCAGATCCTGATCAGACGGCTCCTATAGGAAAGTCTCAAATTGGAATATAGGTACAACATCTCAAAATCGGAATTTAGAGTTTTGTAACCCCATGAATATTCATGTAAGAATACCGACATCATGAATATTAATTAGATTAATTGTTATAAACTCACATAGGTACAATGCTGTTTGGCAATGGCAGAGTCTTTAGAATCATATCTATATTATCTCATAAGCAACCAGAGCAGATCCTGATCAGACGGCTCCTATAGGAGTCGTCTGATCTGGATCTACTCTGTTTGCAAATACATAAAATGCGTATTTATTGAGTAAAGGGTTAATGGATGAACGGTTACAACTTTTATGCTCATGTTCTGCTATTTGCAATAACCATTAAATGACATGGTATCACTACTTCTATAAATACTGATAATAGTGTTCAGACAAAACAATGGAGAATGGACTTGACGGTAATGTTCTTAAATATTAATTAGCGTACAACTATATAGATCAAAATGAATTTATATAAGATGTATAAGTTTGTCGGCGTTTCTGTTAAATTCGAGCTATGTGCACAGTCTTGGCGTTCCGTTTAGGGCGGCAAAGTGTTACATTTGGTTGGATTATCTTTCTACGCGAGACCATCTCGAGCTGGCATCATTAAACATTGTATTACATGCATTCTCTTACTGGAAATGTTTGTTATAGACAAAGGTTGCTTAGCGAATACTATTTGTCTTTGTTTGAATACCTATATGTACAATACTCGCACAGCAGCCTTTTTAATCCACACTTTTAATTCCATAGAAATTACTGTGAACGCTGTACCCTTTACCCTTATTAATATTTATGTAAGAAACATGATGGTATTCTTAATGATAATTAGGTTAATGTTTACAATTAATTCATACACAGTACACTGTAGCCACGGGACACCTCCCATTTTATTCCATATCAACAAGATCAGATTCTGATCCGACTATTCATATATGAAATTTCTGGGTTTCTGATCTGGGTTTAGTTTGTTTGCAAAATTGTTAAATGGTGCAGTTATAAAATGAATAAAACAAGTGATAAAATGTTCAAGGAAATTAGTACTACTTTTACAAGCAGTTTTGAAAATAATGATTAACAGTTTGCCTCCCACTTACAATATCCCATACATCTACAATCTAGCCTAGATATTGTTAAACATTTATATGTAAATACATACTACTTGAAAATCATTTAGCTGCGAACCACTTGATAATTCTTATTTGAAGTGAAACATTTATTTAAATTGTAAACACTTCCTTCTCCTGCTGACCGGCGCTTCGCTGATATTTTCAAACAACTGCATCCAGACAAAACTACGAGTATGTATCTCATCAGGATCCCAACTGTTTTCCACCCTGTCAGTATTTCCCCTTTAAACGTTTCCGAAGTAAGTAAGTAAAACATATGCCAAACATGAGCGTTAAATCTGAAAACCGTTTTATAGCAAATAAGGGTAAATGTTGCCGGGATGTTTTGGCTCTGAAGCTATTTTTACAGACAGTTGCTTAAATGCAGGGCAAAAGTAACACAGAAAGTTGTTTTTTTCTCTCTCATGTGAATTAGTTTGTTCGACGCAGGATGTAAAGTAGAATAAGTCACTCAACATGGTATATAACGTATATGGCTAGTATAGTAATGTTGGTTGCGCGTAGTTTGTTTAACCCTTTTAACACTCAACATGGTATATAACGTATATGGCTAGTATAGTAATGTTGGTTGCGCGTAGTTTGTTTAACCCTTTTAACACTCAACATGGTATATAACGTATATGGCTAGTATAGTAATGTTGGTTGCGCGTAGTTTTGTTTAACCCTTTTAACACTCAACATGGTATATAACGTATATGGCTAGTATAGTAATGTTGGTTGCGCGTAGTTTGTTTAACCCTTTTAACACTCAACATGGTATATAACGTATATGGCTAGTATAGTAATGTTGGTTGCGCGTAGTTTGTTTAACCCTTTTAACACTCAACATGGTATATAACGTATATGGCTAGTATAGTAATGTTGGTTGCGCGTAGTTTGTTTAACCCTTTTAACACTCAACATGGTATATAACGTATATGGCTAGTATAGTAATGTTGGTTGCGCGTAGTTTGTTTAACCCTTTTAACACTCAACATGGTATATAACGTATATGGCTAGTATAGTAATGTTGGTTGCGCGTAGTTTGTTTAACCCTTTTAACACTCAACATGGTATATAACGTATATGGCTAGTATAGTAATGTTGGTTGCGCGTAGTTTGTTTAACCCTTTTAACACTCAACATGGTATATAACGTATATGGCTAGTATAGTAATGTTGGTTGCGCGTAGTTTGTTTAACCCTTTTAACACTCAACATGGTATATAACGTATATGGCTAGTATAGTAATGTTGGTTGCGCGTAGTTTGTTTAACCCTTTTAACACTCAACATGGTATATAACGTATATGGCTAGTATAGTAATGTTGGTTGCGCGTAGTTTGTTTAACCCTTTTAACACTCAACATGGTATATAACGTATATGGCTAGTATAGTAATGTTGGTTGCGCGTAGTTTGTTTAACCCTTTTAACACTCAACATGGTATATAACGTATATGGCTAGTATAGTAATGTTGGTTGCGCGTAGTTTGTTTAACCCTTTTAACACTCAACATGGTATATAACGTATATGGCTAGTATAGTAATGTTGGTTGCGCGTAGTTTGTTTAACCCTTTCCTTCATATAAACGCATTGTCACGCATTTCCAAACCAGATTATACCTAGATCAGACGGCTCCTATAGCAGCTGTCTGATGAGGGTCTGCTTTTGTTTGCCAATGGAATTTGATAGATCTGTTTCTTTATTTTCTAAACTGGATACAATATCCCACCTTCCATATTTCATTATAACTATTTTGTCCATATACAATAGTTACTATAAACATAGAAAGGGTTAATCTATTTCAAGGCTTATTTTCAATATCCAAAGATCCAACTATACATTGCATGACAATTAAATTATCAGTGTCAAAATAAGTAATTGACCAATTTGTTTATTTATCTCTATATTTGTATTAACCAATTTGTTGTTGCTGATTTGGAGTTTGCACCAGACAGATAAACTAAGCTTTGATATTATACAGCTAGTGTAATCGCTCGGTGTATTCATTCTAAAATTTCAATCATTTTATAATTTTGTTATACTTACATGCCATCGTTGGTCTTAAGAAATACGCATGCAACCTGTGTAATTTGATGCTATCTCTGCAATCATACTATGTTACAATTCCAGAAAACTAACCTCCGCAATGCAATTCATGTGGACAATATTTATGCTTTTGTTTTTTGCAGAAATCCCACATACCCTCTTGTAATGCAAACAATGCCATGCATGTTGGAGACTATTTGTCATTAATAATGTTTTATGTTAATTAAGTCAAGAACAAAATGGAAGTCAGAGTAGTGGTTTCGCTTCTCTGCCCTACAGTTTATCACTACACATAGTTTTCAAAACATTAACGCCCTTACCCATTATCGCAGTTATCCATTAGCGCCCTCTGCTATCCATTAGCGCCCTCTGCTATCCATTAGCGCCCTCTGCTATCCATTAGCGCCCTTATCCAATATAAACTCCCACGTTCAAGCATTCAACTATATTTGTAAGTTTAATGTCATTAACTATTTAGTTAGCAGGGCCCCGGATAAGATAGGTAAATTAAAATATTTTCAAGTATAACTTCTTCATTTCTCCACCAAACCCGATACTGTGGCCACTCTCTAGAATCATATTTTCGAGACGATGTTAAAGAGTGGTCACAGTATAGGGTTTGGTGTAGAAGTGGCGTGTTCTAGTATTTGGGTACACGCTCTGGTTAGAATAGTTATTCAGTAGAATGGATCGAAAAGAATAAACAGAGACCGACGACGAGATGTTATTTTCGATTCTAATACATACAATTCCAATTCTTGTATATGGGTCACGTATCTATAAACGTACATGTATGAGTCATGCAGGAAACACCGCATACAAAACACACAACCGCTTAAAGAGCACCACGACGAAAAACAGTAAATGTACATGTATATAAATGGCACAAAGAGACGCATAAGACATAAAAACAAGTCTATAATTTTCTCTCTTTGCGTTGCTGCTTTTGTTTTCGAAGGATCTCCTACTTCCAGAACAACTTGAGTATAATTGTGTGTGTATTGGATGGATGAAAAGATAGGTAGATCTATGTGTATTAACATCTAGTAATAAATAATTACATAGTACACCGAAATAGGACAACGTAGAATAACAATAAGACTATTACAAAATTCACATGATAGCACTATAGACCGAAATGCATCGGTGCAACAATGAAATATATTTACAGATGGGTAGATACAATAGCAAGTTCCGTACAGCATGATAGAAATAACAAACAATAAAAGTACAAGTACGAGTCATGCACGAAACACATACAAAACACACAGCCGCAGGAACAACACCACAACAAGAAAACACAGCAAATGTACATACATATATCTATCAAAATATAATTATACCATCAGGGAACTTCCGTGAAACTTAATGACTGATATAATGTTTCTGTGAATCACGGATGGATCCTGTTAAAATAAAAGAACAACATATAAGAGGCTCCAGATCTGTGGAAGAGGTATATAATCTGACTGTCACATACGCTGTCTCGCGACATCGACCCTATAATGACCCACAACCCAGACATGTGAGACCCAATGCAAAATAAAGTCTGCCCAATCTTCAACGGGGAAGTAGACCAGTGTCTGTCAATCCTAGATCGCAACCCTGCAGGTCGAATGCAATATTGTATAGTATATGAATCTATTTAAAACACATGAGATAAATACTGGGATTTGCTGAAACGAAATACAAGGCTCAGTATTGATACAACAATTTCAGGAATAAATCAAACTTATTTGTATTAAAATCCTTACTATAGCAGCTAAAATGTCGCCGCATAAACCCTCAATATGTAGGTATGTTCGATGAACAAAATGTTCATTGCTTGTAATTTTCAACGTTCATTCTTTTCGAATTCAGAAGTTGAACATTACACAATGTGGACTTGCCTTGATGTTTGTAGATCTCTTACCTTTCCTTTAGATAATATATTTGTTTATTATTATATTTATTTAAACAACCCGACTATAAATAAAGTTTCTTGTATTCTTGTGCGTTATGGGGGTACCATATATCGTCAAGTTGTTGGTATACCCATGGGTACAAATTGTGCCCCTCTTGTTGCAGATTTGTTTTTGTATTGCTATGAGAGGGATGTTATGCTTAGCTTAAAACCTGATACACAGACCGATATTGTTAATGCTTTTAATAAAACTTCAAGGTATTTAGACGATATTTTGAATTTAGATAATCCTTATTTTGAAACTATGATTTCTTCAATTTACCCAAAAGAACTGTCCTTAAACAAAGCGAATCAATCTGACATTATAGCTTCATTTTTAGATTTGAATCTTTCAATTACAAATGATAAAGTTTCGTCTAAAATATACGATAAAAGAGAAGATTTTAATTTTAAAATTGTTAATTATCCTTTTCTAGATGGAGATGTGCCACGTTCTACATCTTATGGGGTTTATATTTCTCAACTTATTCGGTTTGCCCGAGCCTGTTCTTTGCTTGAATACTTTAACAGACGTAATTTAGTTATAACTGATAAACAACTTAAGCAAGGTTACAGATATCACAAACTTCGGAAAACTTTTTCTAAATTTTATTATCGAAATTTACCACTCATTAGTAAATATAATTGCAATCTACGGACGTTACTGCTACAAGGCATTTCTCAACCAGACTTTTATGGGGATGTTATCTACAAACTTAGGAAAATTCGGGGTCATATCCATTTCATGATTTGTTTATTAAACGCATTAAAACATTTAAAAAGAAAGGTTATGATCCTATTATATTGCAACGCACTGCATGTTTGGTTACCGTCGTCTATGTTGTGGGTAAGTCCAGCGGGGATACCTTTATTTAACTATATGTAAAGCTAGGGTGACTTTGAGAGAATTGTGATGTTAGGACCTCCGTAGACCGGTTTAAACCCCCAGTGGTGTTTTGCTACTCACCGTGCCGAGGCGGTACTCTCTTTGTCACCCTTCCTTTTGTTTGCCTTGCGTCTTTGTGCTTGTGATTTTGTTCATGTGTGGAATGTTTGTCTCTGGTTCTTGTTTGTCTTTTTGGTGTTTTCTGTGTTCATCTCGTGTGTGATTGTGCGTTTGGGTGTGTGGTTGTATGTGTATGTGTGTCATGCTGTCTATCGGTGTTTTGGTGGTGGTTGCGTCTTGTATGTGGCTTTGCCTGCTTGACTTTACTACTTTTCCATGAACTTGCAAAATCACGAGCGTTCTCTGCTATGTCAGTTAAGATTTGTTATTCTACCACTGTGAATAGAGATTGGGCGCTACATTGGTGAACCCAGAGAAGCCAGAATCTACAAGCACTCTTAGTTTAGCTTAGTGAAATCCTGTCAAAGGAACACATTTCGAATCTGACACCCGATGATAAGCCTGTGCATTTGATCAAATATATATCCAAGAGTACTTGCTACATACATAGTGCGTACATATATGTACAGATGTGCATCGTACATAACGTATGACAAATTATTGACTTTCTCAACGGGGAACACTGAATTGTGAATATATTAATTGTACTTAATCCATTTAAGCCTGTATTACTAGTAGAAAACACACCTCAATACATGCAATGAATGGATCTTCTACTGATAAATGTTTCCATGCTGATTTTAATTTATACCACGATAATGTTCTTGGTTTAAGAATGAAATATATTTATCCAAATGATAAATTACAGGTGACATATAAGCCCATAGTTTATCTATAAGACTTATTATGTGTGTCTGTTTGATGCATATGTCACTATAACAGATAATTTACCTACTAAGTTATTAATGTAGATGCTTGTCTAAGAATGCAAGAGATAAATTAGTATCAATGGACTATGGACTGAGAGTCGAACAATCCAACCGACAAGCCCAGCATCATCGGCCTTCCCAAACAGACATGACGCGATTGGTTCGCCACTTGTCAGTTACATCAGAACTAATCAGCAACACGGGCATATAATATTAACAAAGCTTACATGCCCCAAGTTCAATCAAGCCATTGTAACAATTAAATTAATAAACAAATAATCGACACAAATGGCAATAACATTTCAGATACGTAGCCGTTACATTCCCTGACAACTTTATTATTATTATTATTATTATTATTATTATTATACCATATTTATATAGCACTCTTTTCATATCTAAATACGTTCAAAAGTGCTTTACAATTAAAACATTATACATACTAAAGCAGAAATTTATGGAAGGAATTGTCATAAATATGCAGTTTGCAAACGATTAAGGATACATTTTGTACTGTGATTACTGTCTTCTATGGTGTGGGGAAGTCCGGTGGGGATACCTTTATTTACAATGTTTGTTTAGCTAGGGTGACTTTGAGAGAAGTGTGAGGTTAGGACGTCCGTAAACCGGTTTAAACCCCCAGTGGTGATTTTGCTACTGACCGTGCCATGGCGGTACTCTCTTTGTCATCATTCCTTTTGTTTGTCGTGTGTCTTTGTGCTTGTGCGTTTGTTCATGTTTGTTTCTGGTGCCTGTGTGTTTGGTGGTGTTTTCTGTGTTCTTCTCGTGTGTGTGTGTGTGTGTGGTTGGTTGCTGTCTACCGATGGCTGTATGTGTGAGTGTGTATGTATAAATGTGTGCGTGATTGGTTGCTGTCTATCGATGGCTGTTTGTGTGTCTATCGATGGCTGTATGTGTATAAATTGCTATATAAATTGCTTTTTGTCGGTGTTTGGTGATGGCGACGTTTTGTGTGTGGCTTTTCCTGCTTGACTTTACTACTGTTTTATTCAACTCGACTGACAGTTTAACAATACGATGTAGAACCATCAAGCATATAATGGCTGAATTGTCCTTCGAGAGGAAGTTAAAGCCTAGTATTTACGTAACATACAATGAAGATTGATGCAACGTAGAAATCGTTATGTTTTGCGTTTCACAATAACGTCTGTACAAGTCGATCACAGGCCGCACTATTCCTGTATGACCTGATACATTAATTACTGTATATTGTTGTTTACTACAGTACTAGATGAAAGCTAGATGCCCATTTTGACCTTTGATTTAACGCTGTAAATGAATAATACCCAGGATATTATCTTTAACAAAATTATTGTTACTGTATAATTAAGGCCGTGGCAGATAATTTAGATTTGATATTATTACAAATGTCAACTCTGGAAAACGTTTGTTGCATGCAAAACGACCATTAAACAACACACGCGACTCTACTGTTTATTGAAACACTGAAGAAAGGCTCGTTATAATAATAGTTAAATTTCATATACTGATAGGAATGTATTATGTAAAATAACATTCATATTAGCACTATTTCAATGCAGCATTGAACACAGTCATTTGTAATTTAACGCTTGGACTGCGTGTTATCTGTTCATAAGCATAATGTTAGAAATAGCTATTTAGTTTCAGTCGAAATATTAACTTAAACGTATACATAGTAAATAATTCATGAACTCTTCAGATCAATTACTTCTCTCTGTATGTATCCATACAATGCATTTGCCCTGTTTCGAGTACAATTTCGCGTAATATTTGTGAACGTGTTTGGTCTGAATACGGTATAATGTGCATCCAACTGAACCATTCGGCTAGACAAGGACAAACACTACTAACATACTTACACGTTGCTTGCACATCGATAAAAGCATCACTTATAGTCATCAGGGTAATGCGCAACTTAAATGGTCAACGAACAGCCCTTAATATGTACGGCTCTAAGTGTTCTTGTTGTTATCTCATTATCTCATAATCCATAATAACCGACCCAGATGGGACAGTCTGTGTCTCCTTTGGATGCAAACAATCAGATTTATAGAAATGTACTTCAGAGATTGAAACTTATACTGTAAACCTTCATCTCCGAATGTATTTCAATTGTAATTAATTCCAATTCGGTCAGGTTTCTGAGAAACAGTTGAGACGACATCCAAGTTGTGTGCAAATTCGAGCCCTGTCGCCCTTGAATGATAAGGATTATCAATATACGTTTTCAACATAATAAGTATTTATTTGATTATTATGATTTGATCATTGTTACTCATTGAGACCAAGCACAAACCTATAATTCGGATGGTATAAATATATATACAGGAACGTGATATAGAAACGTGTTTTTATTCGTAAAATGTTAGAATTCACTTAGATTGTTAGCATAGGCATATCAACTAAATAAGGTTATTAATTTTGTATGTAAGTATGAGTCATGCAGGAACATGTACAAAACACAACCGCCCGAACAGCACTACAACAAAAACAGTACATGTACATGAATATCAGAAGATACAAGGAGGCACACAAAAACATAACAAACGAACAATAGGGGGGCGATGGAAGTACCGCCTAGGAACAAGACAGCTTTAATCCAGTTGATAACAGCGTTATTGTTGTTATTGCATTGATAACTATATCCTGTGTAGTTATTATTTTGTACAGTGAACACACACAAAAGACATGCTTGAAATTGCAATAACGTGTTGAAATACATGATTGAGAGTTTTTGCGCCCGATGTAACGTGCTTACATGTTTAAATATTTTTGCCTGCATTATAGCTATTGATGGCCATGTCGTTTGCCATCGAGAACCAATGCCCGGGTCTTTTTGTAGTGATTTTATCCTGCAAAATTGTATTGACATGTATCCAACGGCCTTCGAAATGTTTGTTTCAAATCTTCAGTAAAGCCTTACGTTTGAGTGACAAAGACTTGAGCAAGTCGGCATTGGGGTCATCAAAGGAACATTTCTGCATAATTGTATTGATATCCATTTATCCTATGAAAATATATTTTAGATGAATACCGTCCTTTGCCTGGACAATTCGAAAGCAACTTCGCATTGTATACCGAAATTGTTTCTCATTCTCATTTCTCGATCTTTGAATCATAGCCAATATTCTGCACCACAAACTTTAGGTTTCAATGAGTTGAGATCAGTGCGAATCAACCATCCGCAAAAATGTTTAGTCGCACACCTGAATATCAATAGCATGAAGTCCAAATTAATTGAGATTAATGAACTGCTCACCGGCAGAATAGTTGATCTGTACATCTCTGAAACCAAACTGGATGCTACCTATCAAAATAGTAGTTTTGATATTCCAGGATATAAATTGAGCGCAGAGACCGAACTATCTATGGTGGGGACCTAGCATCTTTTATTCGGAGCGATATACCATCACGAAGAAGAAGAGACATTTAACCACCAGGTGGCTGTGAAGGTAGTATTATACATGAAAGTACAAAAATGAGTCATGCAGGAAACACCACATACAGAACAAACACTCGCCCAAACAGCAACACAATGAAACAGCAAATGTACATAACTAGAAAACACAACAAGAGACGCACAAAGACAAAACAAACATACAATAGAAGGAAGATGGAAGTACCGCCTTGGAACGGTCAGTGACAAAAGTCACTGGGGGGTTAAACCGGTTTATGGGCGCCCAACCTCACTCTTATTCCATCCCCACCCTAAAAGACAAACAGTGTAAATAAACGTATCCCCTCTCCGACTAATCTACAACAACCGCGACGGCAAATACAATGGTAAAGTGCATGTATAACAAAAAACATTTAATTGAACATACTGTATCCACCTATCGCTAGTGTACTCAATGATTGAGCTGCAAACAGAGTAACTGTAGAAAAGTAATAAAGGGTACGACAAAAATGAAATAGTACAGATATCCGAGGTTCTCCCTCCATTTCTGGATTTAAGAGGTCGCCTTCATAGAGTACTAAACCTTTCTTGTCGGCGTACATGCAAAGAGGCCAGCGTAATTGCCAACTGTAAAAGGGTTCACAACCAAACATGCAGTATGTTGTAGTACTACAAGATCATATCCCTTTTTAATGAATATTTTAACACATTTGATGAACAAAGTGAGAAAATGGGTATGTCCAATAATTTTACGAAGTTTGTAAATCACATCACCATAAAATTCAGGATGTGAAATACCGTGTCGCAGAAGCTCCTTGAGATTACATTGGTACTTGTCAATAAGCGAGAGATTTCGATAGTAAAATTTAGAGAAAGTTTTTCTTAGTTTATGGTATCTATATCCTTGCTTAAGCAGTTTTTCAGTTAAAATGAGATCTCGACTGTTAAAATCGTCAATAGATGAACAAGCTGTAGCAAAACGAATAAGTTGAGATATATAAACCCCGTAAGATGGAGCACGGGGAACATCCCCGTCAAGATGAGGAAAATTTACAATATTAAAATCAAAATCATCTCTTTTGTCATATATTTTAGAAGAAATCATTCCATTATTAATTTTAAGGTCTAGATCAAGAAACGCTGCATAATTGTCGGACGGGTTAGCTTTATTCAATTTGAGTTCTTTAGGATAAATTGTAGGAATCAGAGTATCAAAGAAAGGGTTGTCTAAGTTAAAAATATCATCCAAATATCGACAAGTTTCATTGAAGGCTTTTATAACATCTTCTTGTGATTGAGGATTCAAACGCAACATGAAATCTCTCTCATAGCAGTACAAAAACAAATCTGCGACAAGTGGTGCACAATTCGTACCCATAGGAATACCAATTACCTGACGGTATATAGCATTCCCATAACGTACAAATATGTTATCCAAAAGAAAGGTTAGTGCTTCGCAAACTTCTGAGCAAGTCCAATTGGTGTAATATTTCATTTGCTCGTCAGTAAAGAAAGCTTTTTCAGCATTACATGCCAAGAATGATGTTTTTCCCGTGCAAATACTTTCTGGATTAAGTTAGTAAGCTTATCCTTAATTAAAATATGAGGAAGAGTTGTGTACAGAGTAGAAAAATCGTACGTGCTTACAGTGGATGCAAGATACCTTTTGTTCTTAAGTTTGTTTAAGACTTCTGAAGAGTTCTTAATAGACCAGAAGAGATTTATTCCAGAATTTTCATAAGTCTTATCACAGTAGAATTTTACATGTTCCTTTACCTTCGTTAAACAAGAAGTCAAAAGTATAGACAATTTAGTAGTTGTACATGAACTAGAATTTGCAATGAAACGCGCTTTATATGGTTTTTTATGTAGTTTTGGTAACCAATACATTGTAGGAAGTTTATGTTGTGTAATTTCAATATCGGTTCCAAATTGTTCACACTTTTTGACATGGTCTGAAATGATGGTCTTTTCGTCAGTGGTAACTGAAATGTATGACTTGGTATTAATAATTTCCTGCTTCAAGACATCGATATAATGTAATCGTCAAATAATAATCACATTATTCGATGCCTTATCAGCAGGAACAAAAACGTATTTTGAATGGAAATCCTGTAAACCCTTTTTAAGATGTCTAAAAGAAGTTCTAGGTTTAGGTGGAAGAAGGTGTTTATTAGAGCTGTAAAAGGAAATGCGTTTATCAATTATATCAAAAATTAGTTTTTTTCCAACAAGAAAGAGCATTAGACTCAACATGTTCTCTTCGACACCATTTAATGCTAAAATTTTGTAAAGCCTCCGCAATCTGAACTCGACAAGAGTTAAAATCTATCAAGGATGGTATTCTATATTTGGGACCTTTATTTAAAAGAGATCGTAGACGTTTATCTTTAATTATCTCAAAATTACCAGTAATCACATGACCAGCCGGAGAATAGCAAAATTTTGAGGTGGCGCAATCTCAATTATCAGGAATATTATCATTAATATTAAGGTCGGCCACAATTTTATTATAGTTGAAAATTGTATTTCTGATGGGTTTGTTATATTTGTAGCAGATGATAGGTGGTTCTGTATTTTTAAAGTATTTAGGAATAGTGTCAATTACATTGTTGTCTCTAAAAATACTTTGGAGGTCAATAAAATCAATACCTTTATTAATAAAAGGACTTTTCAAGAAGAATCTTTGGTGTTCAGATAATTTGTCAATGTGCGGTCTGAGAACATGTAGAGTAAAGCTTTGTATCAAACTAGCCGTTCCTATGAGAGGATCTGATCTAAAAATAATTTTATCGGCTTGCTCGTCAATTTCTTTTAATGAACATATAGATAAGGAGGAAAGTATAGAAATAACCTTAATCAAATACAGTAAATTGTCTATATTATGTCTTTATAGACTTCCGAATACAAAGCATAGTGATTTTTTCAGATGTTTTACCAATATGCTAGACAAATGCATGACTTTCTCTAACCACTATATGGAAAAAGGTGATTTGATCTCATTTGTGTAACAACTCTTTTAGGACTAATTGAAACATTTGATTTGGAAAACCTCATCAAGGAATGCACTTGATTCATAAAAACTGTGTACCATCAGCCTTAGATGTAATTGAAACTAACTATTTGTGTTAATTTGAATTTTAGTACAGGTATAAGTGATTGTCATAACTTTATATCCACTTTTATAAATAGTCAGACTCCAAAGAATGAAAAACAGAGAATCAAATACAGAAGTTACAGGAATCTAGATCATAGATGTAAATGCCTTGAATGATGAATTATCAGAAGCTCTGGCACACCAAAATTCTAATCTTGACTTAAACTCTAGTGCATGCAATGATGACATTTATGGAAAATTTGAATCAAATATCAGTAAAGTATTAAATAGACATGCACCAATAAAATAAACGTACAGAAAAGTAAACCAACTACCATACATGAATAGTACCCCTAGAAAAGCTATATATAAAAAGAAAATGATGTACCATATACATCTAAAATACATAAAATCAAAGAATTTGGAACATTATAGAGAAAGTAGGAGCTATGTAAATAAACTGAAAAGACAATATCTCAACCTATACTTTCGAGAAAGGTGTGTTGGTGGTAGCAGAACTTCTGATTTCTGGAATATAATCAAGCCATTACTATCAAAAAATAACAATAACTCTCAACCAAAATTTACTCTCAAAGAATAACAAAAATTGGTTACTGATACATCTGAGATTGCTGATATGTTTAATAATGTCTATGTAAATGTTGCAGACAGTATAGGCAAAGATGTTCCTTTTAATTTAAATGACCATCCAAGCATGCATAGATTTTGGAAAGGATAAATTTCAAGTCCACTGATCATGAAACTGTAGGAAAGCTTATATACTAACTCAGTACAAACTAGAAATGTGTCCATAGGACACTGATGCCCCAACTCAGAGTTTTTGTCACAGAAAGTAAGGGCCCTAATCCTGTATGCAACGACTGGAGCGATTTACATGACTATCGAACTTGACCAATATATAATGGCCACAAACATGCGTATAATGTTTGATGAGGATTGGACAAATACTTTCATAAAAAGAGGCTGGACAAGATATTTTTAAAAGTACAAAAATAAGTCATGCAGGAAACACCACATACAGAACAAACAGTCGCTCGAACAGCAACACAAGGAAACAGCAAATGTACATAACTATAATAACAACAAGAGACGCACAAAGACAAAACAAACACACAATAGGGGGAAGATGGAAGCACCGCCTTGGAACGGTCAGTGACAAAAGTCACTGGGGGGTTAAACCGGTTTATGGGCGCCCAACCTCACTTTTATTCCATCCCCACCCTAAAAGACAAACAGTGTAAATAAACGTATCCCCTCTCCGACTAATCTACAACAACCGCGACGGCAAATACAGTGGTAAAGTGCATGTATAACGAAAACATTTAAGTGAACAAACAGTATCCACCTATCGCTAGTGTACTCAATGATTGAGCTGCAAACAGAGTAACTGTAGAAAAGTAATAAAGGGTACGACAAAAACAAAATAGTACAGATATCCGACGTTCTCCTTCCATTTCTGGATTTAAGAGGTCGCCTTCATAGAGTACTAAACCTTTCTTGTCGGCGTACATGCAAAGAGGCCAGCGTGATTGCCAACTGTAAAAGGGTTGACAACCAGTCAGGCAGTATGTTGTAGTACTACAGGATCATATCCCTTTTTAATGAATTTTTTAACATATTTGATGAACAAAGTGAGAAAATGGGTATGTCCAATAATTTTACGAAGTTTGTAAATTACATCACCATAAAATTCAGGATGTGAAACACCGTGTCGCAGAAGCTCCTTGAGATTAGATTGGTACTTGTCAATAAGCGAGAGATTTCGATAGTAAAATTTAGAAAAGGTTTTCTTAGTTTATGGTATCTATATCCTTGCTTAAGCAGTTTTTCAGTTAAAATGAGATTTCGACTGTTAAAATCGTCAATAGATGAACAAGCTGTAGCAAAACGAATAAGTTGAGATATATAAACCCCGTAAGATGGAGCACGGGGAACATCCCCGTCAAGATGAGGAAAATTAACAATATTAAAATCAAAATCATCTCTTTTGTCACATATTTTAGAAGAGATCATTCCATTATCAATTTTAAGGTCGAGATCAAGAAACGCTGCATAATTGTCGGACGGGTTAGCTTTATTCAATTTGAGTTCTTTAGGATAAATTGTAGGAATCAGAGCATCAAAGAAATCTAAGTTAAAAATATCATCCAAATATCGACAAATTTCATTGAAGGCTTTTATAACATCTTCTTGTGATTGAGGATTCAAACGCAACATGAAATCTCTCTCATAGCAGTACAAAAACAAATCTGCGATAAGTGGTGCACAATTCGTACCCATTGGAATACCAATAACCTGACGGTATATAGCATTCCCATAACGTACAAATATGTTATCCAAAAGAAAGGTTAGTGATTCGCAAACTTCTGAGCAAGTCCAATTGGTGTAATATTTCATTTGCTCGTCAGTAAAGAAAGCTTTTTCAGCATTGCATGCCAAGAATGATGTTTTTTCCCGGGCAAATACTTTCTGGATTAAGTTAGTAAGCTTATCCTTAATTAAAATATGAGGAAGAGTTGTGTACAGAGTAGAAAAATTGTACGTGCTTACAGTGGATGCAAGATACCTTTTGTTCTTAAGTTTGTTTAAGACTTCTGAAGAGTTCTTAATAGACCAGAAGAGATTTATTAAAAGTATTTTTTGCAAAAAAGGGACTGCAACTCCTACAACGACTAAAGCGATTTACATGGTTATTAAACTTGACCAAGATATAATTGCCACAAACATGTGTGTAAAGATTGATGAAGAATAATTTCCAAGAAAGAGTCCGGACAAGATATTTTTGAAGTCATGTTTGCAAATAAAGGGCCACAACTCCTAAAAACCCCGATTTACATGGTTGTCGAACTTGACTAAGATGAACAAATACTATCCAAGAAAGAGAGCGGACAAATTCTAGATATGCATACGGAAGGGCGTACGGACGTACGTACGGACGGACGAACGTACGTACGGACAAGGGAACCCCTATATGCCAGTACTATGTTGGGGCATCAAAAGGCCACAGGTACAGATGCAATTCATTCTAAACTAATTAAACTTAGCAAATTTTCGTTACTCAAACCTATTACAAATATGGTTAACCTATCATTCTTGCAAATTCCCATCCAGGCTCAAATAAGCTCGTGTTACCTCTCTCTCTTTAAGAAACATGATGTTATGACTACGTCAAACTATAGATCAGTTAGCATCCTACTAAACACATCTAAGATAAAGTGTTACTTCAACAATTATCTGAATATTTTGAGAATATATTTGACAATTTCTTATATGCATTTAGGAAAGGTCGTGGGTGTAAAACAATTATTTTAAGGCTTGTGGAGGATTGGAAGTTGGCACTTGACAGGAATTAATATGTAGCTGCTGTTCTGGTAGATCTGTCCAAAGCCTGTGACTGCCTGTCCCGTGACATTCTTCGTTGTAAACTATCCTATTATGGAACTTCTAAAAACTCATTGGACTTAATTGAATCTTATCTGAGCAATAGAAGACAACAAGTTAAAATAGGTAATGAGTTCTCTTGCCAGCATCACCACAGGAATCTATACTCAACCCGCTACTTTTTAACGTCATTGTTAACGATATGTTTTATTTCATCAAAACGTGTGGTCTATACAATTATGCTAATAACAATACCCTTTCCTATCATTTACAAGACTATGATGATCAGACAACTCCAAAAATCTCTTAAAGAGACTTACATTGATTACCTATCAAAGCTAGGATCACTTTTAAGATATTGACATACATGTACAATTGCTCTCTCAACAACGCTCCCGTTTATCTGACAGAACATATTGTAAGGTCAGCACCAACACGCAGTCTGAGATCGGCAGACAACGCTCCAGAGATATATGCTGTGCCTTTCAACAAGAGAAAGACATTTAGTGATAGAAGTTTTGGGACAGTTGGTCCCAGACTTTGGCATGGGCGGCCTCCTAGCGAAATTAAAAGAGCAGAACATGTTCAATCCTTTAAAAGAAAGTTAAAAACGCATTATTTCAGACACTTTGACTCACTTTTTAATATTTCGTAGAAACTGTCCGCGTGTTTTAGTTGTATAAAGTACTTTATATAAAGTCTGGGTTTTAGTATATTATAACAGTGTTTGAATCATCGTTTTATGGATATTAGTTTTTTATGCTTTCGAATGTATATTCGTGTATTGTATATCCTCTCTCGATTTTCATTTGTCTCTGATTTTATTTATGTCAATGTACAACGCCATTGAATGCATTATTTGCAAAAATAGGCGTTTAACCAGGTGATTAAGTTTCACGTTTCAAGTTTCAAGATCTCATTAATGTATTTCATGAGGAAAGTAAGATATTGGTAGATTGGTTTAAATGCAATAAAATGCAAGCAACTCCAGACAAAGTTCAGGCAATAGCAGTTCGCAAGACAACTCGAAACAAGACTTCATCTTTTAATTTTGGAACAACTAGTATCACCTGTGAAGACATTGTCAAACTGCTTGGAATATGGGTGCCCCTAAACCGGTTTAACCCCCCCCCCCGTGACTATTGTCACTGACTGTTCCAATGGGTATTTCCATCTTCCCCCTATTTGTTGTTTTTTGTCTTTGTGTGTCTCTTTATGTTTTTGGCATTTAAGTACATTTGCTGTGTTTTCTTGTGGTGCTGTTCCAACGGCTGTTTGTTCTGTATGTGGTGTGTCCTGCATGGCTAATTTCGTAATTCCATAAAGGGGGTATTGTATTAGAGGTAAGTGGGGTTTCAGTTAGCAAGAGCACATATGCTCTTTTAAAACCTTTCATAGAGGGAACAGAGTCATAAATGTCCTTTGTAAACATTGAAGACCCACATGAGAGGACCCCTCCGGGACTGGTGGCCACGTTACACTTTTCTGTAAAACATTTTCCTGAATATTCATAGTAAGCTTAAACTAATCATTTTTAAAGGTAAGCGTTGAAAGGTATAAAGCTCGTTTATATTTCAAGCTAGCACTTACTGGTTATAAAACGTCTATCCCAGCAGGTGTCAACCTTTATTCGAAGCCACTGTTCTCTAAATGACTCGCAGTTGCAAGCAATCGGTGTCTCATCGGGAAACTCTTTAAAAACCGGCTCCGTATGTTCTGAAGGCATTGATGTAGTCAGAGTTACACCAGATTGAAATCTGGACAAACGTTTCTTTTTTTCACAATCTGGTAGTGGTAGAACATTATATTTTATATACTATTCGATATGATTCCCGTGAAATGATTTCTAAGAAGCCTTTAGGGGAAATATTGTACTATGACAGCATCTGTCAAAGTAAATGTATTTTATATTGGTTTAGATTTCCATGTATTAGTCATGGTACAATGTATGCAAATTGATCAGTTAAATTGTCACCATGGAGAACATTTATCACACAAATTCCAACGATCCATACATGGTACATAGGTAAAACATATATTAGAGGAAGTATTTGCTTAAGCTCTGCACGGTTTTCAATGCAATCAATTTCAATGTTTTGCAGGAACCCATAGCATGAAACTGGTTCCCAATGGGAATTAAAACGAATTTTCATTTGGAAGCCAAATCTCCAGATAAGATGCGTGAATTAAAACATTTTGAAGAATAACTTCTTTATATCTCCACCAAACCCTATGATGTGACCCATATTTAGAATTGTCGCGGGTTTGGTATAGAAATGACGATGTTAGTACTTGACTACGCACGTTTGCTCTAGGAGCTAAAAGGTAACCAATGAAACGAATGTAAAAACAGGCATTGTCTTAGTGAAGTACCTGAATACTCGACCTAAAATTTAAACCAAGAATAACACTCTTACTAGCACTAATCAATATCAACACACATGCACGTATTATATAACATAAAATGTGGTATATTGAATTCGACGTTTTAAGTTTGTTATTGAAACGAAGCATGGTTGTGAAAAACAACGATGCTTTAGCAAATGATAAGAGAGGAACCGAGACTTTACAGGTCATCTTGTATATGATAATCATCTTGTATGTCTCGGTTAAAGGTATCATAACAGAATGCCATTGGATAAATTATGCAATAAAATCGTTCACTGTGATAAATGTGTGAAAATGGAGACAAAGGTTGTCCTTAATTTTGGCGACCGTAATCAAAGAAGTTGAAACCTGCGAGTAAGTATAAATATAATATAAGTGCATGGTGCAGTGCAGCTGTTTGACCCTCTTTACACGCCATATATTCTGAAAATGGGTGATCCTTCGAAAGCAAAAGTAGAAATGCAAAAGAGAAAATTGCAGACTCGGTTTTATTGAGTCTGTTCATGAGTAGTAATTAAAAGTGCAACACTACTCACGCCCCCTAGCACCGGCTTAAGCAGTATTCAATTTTCAAAACTAATTACATGAAAACTAATGATCCCGAAGGACCAGATGTTCATTTGCTTTTTGATTAGAAAATATATATTTGTTGGCTCTAAAACATTTGGACAACAAATGTCAATCTGCGTTAGTGTGCTCTGAAAGTATTGTCATATGGTATACCTTTGCGTGTATATATCAACGACAGTGATATTGAATATTACCAAACTAGGATGCTGCACGCTGTCAGCCACCACAGACAAAGTATTACATACAATTTGGTTTCTTTTATACTGTATAAAAGTCGGTAGTCCATTATCCAGCGCTCCCGTATGACACGTTTTAATGTTGGGTTTTTAGCAGAGCAATTCTTAACAATCGACGACTGGTCTTCCAAGCATCGATGAATAGTATCAACAATTTAATAGGCAATTATCAAGATTGAAAAGTCTTAACCTATCTAAATATATGGACTTTTGTATTTATTCCAGACATGCAAACTAAAAAGGGTTAGTTTTCACTACATCACGGACTTTAATTCCCAGCCAGTATTACATGAATCAATACTAAAATCTTATGCGTGCAACTACGTCAACTACAGTTGTTTTTAAACGAGTGACGGACAGACAGGTGAACTGCAGACGGAATGTCGGAAGTAGTAAGGTTTATTTAAATGCACCCTCCTCTTGATAGGTGTTGCATGTATACATACACCATACGCACATACTTGAAACACTTGAAACATAACAAGGTCGTTGCATCCTCATTGATATCTCAAACTATACATAAGAGAAGCTCGTAGTAATTGTGCAGTATCTATACTACTAACGGCACAATTTACATATTGGGTAATGTTATGTGCGGTCAGCTTACACACTGAAGCTGTGGTATTTGACATCGAAAAAGCGTTAATATCAGCAGTTTGGATACAGACAAAGAAATTCTCCTACCTACAGAAATAGTCCATCTAAAAATAGACGGAAAAAGACCTTCCAATGTGAATGACGATTGGTGTGTAGTCGGGTAGAGATTGTGGTGAAATAAGTTGATAGGCTTTACTGTGTGGCTTGGTAGCTCAGTCGGTAGAGTTTTGGCATGGTAAGCCAGAGGCCCTGGGTTCGAGTCCCAGTCGAGACACAACATTTCCAACATGTTAAAATATTCCGATACGGACACAAACGTATTATTTTTTGTTTGTTTATTTTGTTTCTCTTTTAGTATTTGTTGACAAAACACAAGACGGTTTGTGACAGTTTATACATGTATTTGGTGATGTTTTCGCTGCCTTTTAATAAAGTTATAATTTGCGTGCTCACAGTTTCCCCCTTTCAAATCGAACTTACTTTCGTTTCTAAAAAGACCCATGGCATATGGGGAGCGAACGCATATGGAGAAACATTTAAATAAGGAACTAAATTAGCTGAAACGGCGATGTTACCTTTGCAGCTGTAACAAAAACCAGAAAGTATTTTTTTTAAATGAAATAAACATATTTATATTTACTATCTTTACAGTTATGCCCACCTGCTCCAGATTTTAAATGAATCTCTGTTTAGGTATTGATTACAGTCACTTCTTTCATCACAAACCAAACACATCGGATTTAGCTGTTACTCTTTACCAAGTAGTATTTTGAGAAATCATAAGAGCTAAAGAAACCGTTGCTTAAATGGCACTTTAATTAGTGCTCTTAATATTTTTTGTAGTAAACATTTATTTTGTTTTACATTGCGTCATTAGTATTTCAGTTTACTTACAAGTCGACTGGAAGACAGCCTTACTTGACATATCTAAGACCTGGATCAAACCCAGTGCTATGAGAAGCAAAGTAATTGTCTTTTAGGGACTGCAACTACTTGACCAATGCGGCCCTTTTGATTTTAATGTTATATCTGTGTTGTATACAATATATTTAAATTCAAGTACATCTTGGTATAAGCAGTCCTTGAGCGGGTCTTTGTCTGTGCTATTATAACATTATCTACTATGTGTAAAAAAGGCTATAAGATAAAGTGTTTACCCTTATACGTATAAACTATGCTTTTCCGATATTTTGTCCTGTAAACCAAAAAAAGAATTAACATAAAACTTAAGGTCACACTATAATTAATAACGATATTGGAAAAGCATTGTAGTGATTGTACCTTGCAACTCACCTGAATGTACTAAACAGTATGCCCGCGCCTGCGCGGACTCTTTTCTAGTTTATATATATATGCTTATTACAGGTCTGTATAACCACAGGTAACTCCGGAACAAATACATGGTCTCTGACGCTTTTTACCCCTACAGGTGGGCTCATCCTAGAGGTCACAGCTCATGGGTCACAATCGAACTATACGTTAGTTACTGGCTTGTTTGAATATATTGATAAAAAGTTTGATACTAATGAAAAAGTAGTAAAGTCAAGCAGGAAAAGCCACACACAAAACGCCACCACCACCAATACCGACATTCAGTATTGCCGTTGTCATCACACCATTCTTGCACAGGAGTCCTTACCATCATTATCAAAGTTTATAACATCAGAACAGTTACCCTTATTCTGCTTCTACTGAGCCATTTTAAAATACACGTAAGGATTTCTAGACCCTTATCTAAATGCACAGTTTCTTCCTTCTGTAATAGTTAGGATGGGGGCTTTATCGTAACTGAAAAACAGTATTGTCTTTTTGAAAAACATATCCTGTCTATGGATAGCGAAAGACTATTTATAACCATTCTGGTTTTATCAGAATCTCTGTGCAGTATTTATTTATCAGTCATCGTCAGAGCTATATATAGGATGGGCACTCTCTAAATAAAGTGTCTTAATATGAGCGCCCAGACTACACTTCATGAGACTAATACATATTGGCATAAATTTCCCGTAGCCTGCACTGAAATTGCCTTTATATTTATGGCGCACATAAAGTGATTCTGACATATGGCACCTCCATGTCTGTGACTGCTGAATAAGGTGTGCAATTATGCAAAGCCGACCTGTCGTCTTGTCACTGATAGATGCTCTCTTAACCTTGTCCCTAAGTATTATACGCAAACATATATACCTTTGTTCTGACTGATCTTCCTTTGGTTAAATGAATTCTAGCACACATATAACGTACACTATCTTAGCTATTTTCTCATTGTGCGTTTAGAGTTATTTACTCTTTTCTTATACAGGATATCAGTACTAAAAGAGATTTAGTGTAATAATACTATTGTCATATATTGTCTCTTTTAGCATGCATAAATGCATGTTGCTGAAGTAGCAGTGACTGCAGATTTGATGCTTTAACTGTGGAGGTTTTTCTAAAATGTTTTACGTACTTTGTTTGATTTATACATTATTTACTTGTGTTGATCTTGATTTTCTACGTTATCCGTTTTAAGTATGTTACAAATACGTTGTAGACTAAATGATCAGTATTGCTTTTTGTTGAGTTTCATGACGAAAATCTAACAATTACAATGCGCTAGGTTGTATTTGGTAAGCCAAATATATATTATCTGTTCGTTTTCTTCTTACTCGTTTTCTTCTTATATGCTACAGGTGAATACATAATTAGAATCAGAGTCTACTGTGACCAACACATTAAATCATGAACACCTCAAGCACACACCATAAGCTCATACGATGCAACGGGACGCGACTTATATGATTCAAATGAAACTTTTCATTGATCTGATAAACTATGCGTTGTAAAAATCCTTAGTATATTTTACCAATCTGCAAACTACTCTAAAGTCGTAGACGAATATCAAACACATTCGATATGATTTTTTCCAATATTTTCAGAATCAGTTGATGATAGGGGCTTCCACTAGTATATGTGAGAGGACGCAGTAAATGTACCTATCGGATTGAACGAATGGTGTTGTCTGTTTCTGATACAGACAATGAAAGTTGAAATGTGTCGTTTTATACACGTGATTTAGAAAAATGTGCTTAAAATTTCATATTACGTCTTAAATGTTGATAAATAAATAAAATATAGTTTTATATAAAACTTTCTTTTCAACATTGCTGTTTTGCCAACATTTAAGATAATCTATTCTTGACTGTCTATTAGTCTTAAATCATTTTGTGACCAAATGCAAGGCACCTGGCTATTGTTTCCTTCAATTTCAACATTGCTTAGGGCCGTGCAAATAAATGTAGTTCACTTAATGTCTACATGTTGTTTTAAACCAGGCCGCCTTAATGTAAACAATTAATCTGCGACGCCGATATATTTAACATGTTGTCGCATAGTGTGGCTTGATACATGAGGAACGATATATTCTGCGACTTTGTAAATACACTTTTTACAACAATTGCAGCATTAGTTCACATTAGAAATGCGATTTCATATCATATGGTAGTCGTACGTCTGACATACTTCTAGTTTTGTTAAACTGTCTGGCATGCCGTTATCCAGAAACATGGAGTGCAATGAAATTCAAGGTACAGTTCCGATAACGTTAATTCAAATGGATACACTTACAATTACATGTCGGGCTGATTAAACCCAATTACTTTCTGCTTTAAACAGCTGACGCTATGGATGGAATTAAATACATTACAAGTGGGGACTAGATAAATTACTTTAGGACAAACGTTTGAATTACGTATTCTGAAAAACATTTTATGATCACTTTAAACGCGTGTGTATATATGTGTTGCACATGTGTTCAGCCAATATATTTAGCATTAGGTAAATTAATTTTGCGATCCAATAATGGAGCGTAATCAAGTAATGTTGACCCAGATCAATTCGAAGCTAATGACATATACTTGTGCGCCCTATCGTCATGAACTAGTGGACCCCAACCATGATTGATCGTAAACAATATAGGAATCTGAAACGCAGACATGAGAAATTTGAACAAATAAAAACACTGAATACTCTGAATTATGAATCTAATGTTTTTTACCCATTCCCTGTTCACTATCTATGTAAGAAAAAATGACATCATGAATATTTATTAGCTGATTTTTTATGAAATTAACTTTTTTGAATTATGTTTTTGCTTTGACAAAAGCTGTAGAATCATATCTATATAATGTCAAAAGCAAACAGAACAGATCCTGATCAGACGGCACCTGTAGGGTCTGTTCTGTTTGCCAATGCACGTTTCTATGAGGGAAAGGGTTGACGCATTAAGTGATCACGATATAACAAACATGTCATAAAATAAAATATAACAGCGAGTGGTATGGTAATGCAATGTACATATAATACAGAAATGGAAAGGAGAATTCAATAGAGAGAGAGAGAAAGATAGACCAAGATGGAAAAAGATCCCTTTCTGCGTAACTTCCATCCTGCTTTAAGCTAACAACTTGTACAACTTGTATAGTCTGAATATATTTCTATTTTTGCTGTCGCTCTTCAGATTTTCTGATGTAATTCAAAACATCATTTTGGCATCTAAGATATTACACGTTCAATAGTGTATTCGGGTAAACGAACAACATGCAGTGACCCCAGTCCCAAAGAAAAGGTACATGTACTATAGGTTTGCATCTTTTATGATAAGCCACACTACTTCGTAGCGACAGACAACAGACACAAGATAGCATGTACCGATATGGTCTATGATCATACAAACACTCTGGTGTATCACCGTGAATATCAAAAGTCCAACGAACAGTATCTGGTGTTAAATACATTTCCTACATCTGCATCACAGTTCCTTCCCGATTAATGTGTTGGTAGACAGTTCTGGTAAGATGAACCATTATTCATACATGTCCACCCCAGTTCACAACCAGAGTAGACTCAGATCCTGTAAGATGCGTCTGATCAGGGTCTGCTCTTTTTGCATTTGACATAATAAATATCTGATTCTACAGTTTGTGTAAAAGCAAACACTTCCCTTGAAAGATTTACATTATGAAACTTCAGCTAATAAATATTTTTGATTATATCTTCAGTATTGAACAAGGAAAGATTTGACTCTTCACAAATGAACAATAAACTGTATTCAACAGCATAGAGCTATGGCAAAATTCAGTTGTAAAGGCACCATTGTTTAATTTGTTAAGCATACACATTGTCAATACACATAGTAAATGTGACCAAATAAGTCATAATAAATCGTAACAAAGCCATGTTGACAACATCGTCTTCGTAGGTTTGCTATATTATCAGACGAGTGTATATTTTACCACCTTCAATACATGCTACACCACAATGAAATAGCAACATGTTCCAGTGATCAGATAACTCAATCCTTGTCATTTGAAGGAACACGGATGCAAAAGTATGACTATTGGCGGGCATAACGAAAAGTGTTTTGAAACGTCTGATTCAGAATACCTACGGCGATATTGTCTTTCAGTATTGTTAAGGAACCTAAGGAAAGTATACCCTTCATTAGTTTTATTCAACAACGAGTTATACAAATATCGTTTATAACACGAACAATAGATGTTTCTACCATAACGTTCAACATACACTACAATATATCACTGAAGCTACAAATATTATAATGTTAGATTAATGTGACAATAGGTCATGTTAAGTGTGTTTTAACGTTAAATAATATATAATGTGAAACTTATGAAGGCGGCTAGAACGCCTCTGAACTAAGTTGACATTTAAAAGTCAGTTTCAATCCGCTGAGCTTTCTTCATCACACTTTAAGACAGACCACAACTGGAATAAGCCATTTTCCTATTGGGACATAAGATCTATGTCCCAATAGGAAAATGGCTATAGTGCCTGTCAAAGTTAAGCATTTCCATGCTCAGCACGGCATATACTTCAGCAGAATAAAGTTCATATTGGTTGCCTATTAGTATTAAAATAGGAGCGGGAACGTCGGTTGTATTTGTTTCCGTCTTAGAGTGTAAATTGTTTCCTCAATTCAGAGGCAATTCATGGAAATTCCATTGTATTAATATGCTTTAAAGCTGATATTCGCATCAATTTGTGTTTCCGGTATTCTATAAAATGTACTAAACGGAATTAAAAGTTTTCTGTTGTCGTGTACCGACTTATCACAGTTATGGCATTTTGACTATTCATCAACCTACACATTGTTTAGCTTTTCCTACATATGATATTGTTCAGCAACTTCTGCCATGATTTATAATACACTTCGTGAGAGGCTCCGTCTTTAAGAGGAGATGAACACATTTATATGGAGTTTTTTTTATACCATGGCCTTATCACAAATATAAAACATAGCATGTACCATACCCATCAAATGTATCATAATTTAACATCAAACCAATCAAAATCCATATTTATATACAAATGTAGTAAATTATAAGAAAACATCATTTGAAAATTACTGCACTGTTATAATGTTATAGTTTACGGCATTTCATTTTCACAACACTGTGTTTGTTTATTTCCTTTATTAAGATGGCAGATCTCCTAGTTGTAATTGGGTTTTAATTTTGAGTTACCTAGACATTGTTCTGCCTGTCATCGTGAGAAGGCATTTTGTAATATTTGTGATAACATATTGAATTCAAAAGTCCATATTAAACTGGGATGCATTTTTTCGAGCCGCAAACGAATTGTTTTTATCACATACTATGTCTTGTGGGAGTGCCATAATAGAGTGCCGTAAATCGCGAAAATGTGCTAGTGCATTTGTATGCAAATTATCAATCGTTAGCCAGTCGTAGTACACATTTAAGCGTTAGCCAATAGTAGCGCTCCATGTGCGTTGTCCGTTGTATTACTACACTGTTTGTTAACAATGGCCGAAAAGCCATCAGCTATAGCCTGTTTCATTTTCTATGGCATTTTAAGGCTTATGTGATAAAAAGAATATTGCGTGAGTGTTCATTACAAAGTGTTGTCATGAAACTTGTTCACTATAATGAATATGAACAGTAAACGAGTTCCATAAAAACGATTTATAACACGTCATATAAGATCCTCTATAAACGCACTGTTATCAGCTTTAAGGGCTTATCGACGTTTAATATATTAATATTGTGCGTCAAGGTCCCATATTGTACTGTACTTGTTAAGTTTCTGGTTTAGGACAAAATAGTAATTTATGGTTAAGACGATTTTTGTACCAACTATCAATTTACAGTGAAACACGTTTGTCAATAGATTTGTGATAAATCTCCTATGCAACAGTCGAAATCATGTAAATCTAAATGTTAAGTAGTAAATGATTTCGCATTGACACAAGCTTCAGAAATCTAATTACTCACATTAACAATATATAAATATCAAAACTCTCAATTCAAAGGATAATATAAAGTAGTCTAGACTGTAATAACAACGGTCACATCCATACATAAGCTCTTATTCCGCTATTATTTGTGGCATGGCTTGTATTATTATGAGACACCTGCATACCCGGAATCTCACAATGATCCAGTGTCGGTCAATAGTTTCTTTAACCCTTTCCCTTATATAAGCCCATTTTGACGCATCGGCAAACAGAGTAGACCAAGATCAGACGGCTCCTATAGGAGCCGTCTGATCAGGGTCTGCTCTGTTTGCTTATGATGTATTATAGATCTGATTCTACATCTTCTGTCCGAGCCAAAATGTCATGTGTTCATAAGCCATTATAAAATAATCTTATTTATATTTATGATGTCATTATTTCTTATATGAATATTCATCAGGGAAAGGGTTAAACACTGGTCGCAAATCGGAAGTATTCGCAGTTGCATAAACTCTGACTAAAAGGGTACGTTGTTTGTGCGGTAACGGTAAGTAATGTCAAACAGTCTTAGCAGTAGGATTGGGTCCCTTTGATTCTTTACTCCATAAACACGTATTTCAATGCATATTTTACAAATAGTATACATCCATGGTCTGTACTGTTTGCTCTCAGGAACTTTTAAATATGTTGTTTATCTTGTCTATCACAGAAATAATTGCCAATATATCCATACCAAAGTGCGCATAAACTCATCAAAAAGTGGTTAACATCGAGGAATGTTGACAACGATAAATGTTAAGAATGGCATTCGAGTTCTGTATCACTGTACCTCTGCTTTTGCCTAAGTGTATGGTAATGACCAGACAAAACATATTATCACCTCCACCTATTGATGTTATTTAGGCTGCTAACGGTTTATCAACAGACTCTCGCTGGTATAAGATCGGATTATTTCAGACAAAGCCGATGTTTTGTTGTCGCATGACCAACCAACATAGACAATATTGGTCGCCAAAAACATTTATTCCTCGGTAAAGCACGATCAAATAGGAAATAATAGCCACGGGTTGCTCATTGTCTTACAAACTGTCGTCTGTCATTCCAGTCTGTATGGTTTTATATAAAGATGATTGGTTGTAACTCAAGAAATGCACAGGAAGTAACGGCTTTCAGATTGTTTCACACCAAAGTAGACACGGTAATTTGCGACAGTACAAACACTAGTATATTTCTAGCGTTCGCTTTAATTAAGTTGTTGTTATTCCACAACCACTGCAATTAAATTGTTGGTGCGCATTAGATGGCCCCTTCGTTTTAGTCCCATAGCTTTGTTACGTGTCCAGTAAGTTTAATTACCATGTCTCTATTTAGGTAAAATTACGATATGTGTATACATGGGGTTAAAACCAGTATGGTTTCACTGAACACTGAGTTAGACTATCCTAGCACTAGGTGAATCAGTTCTAACTCCACCCTTCTATGCTGAGTACCACAACTGTCAGGTGCAGAGTGTGACCTAACACCTTGTCGAGGACTGAGCGCGCTTTCAATGCGAAAGTTTTTACCAACTGCCAGCTATTATTGGAATGACGTATAAAGGATAGCAGCGACTAAGACGTGTGATAATTTAGACGACGTATTATGGATTGAATAATGATTTTACACCACAGATTCGTGTTTAATGCCTTCATAAAAAGAGTAGACCCAAACCAGATGACTCATGTATAAGCTGTCTGATAAAGGTCTGCTCTGTCTGTTTATGAAATAATATAGATCAGATTTTACAGTTTCTGCCATGACCCAAACGTAGGGCGTTAATTTGTGCTTATGAAACTTAATATAATAAATAAACTGATTTCATTATACATAAAGTAAATGTACCCGTTCTGATAAGTTTTGACAACGTATCTAGCACAATATCACGGAATCGTTGAAGAAAGTCAAATCAACAATAAATCCAATAACCCTTTCCCTCGTATAAACGCATTTTCACGCGTTTGCAAACAGAGTAGACCCAGATCAGACGGCTCGTATAAGAACTGTCTGATCAGGGTCTGCTCTGTTTGCTTGTGACATGATACAGATATGATTCTACAGTTTTTGTTAAAGCAAATGTTCCCTTGAAAAGTTTACATTATAAACAATCAGCAAATAAATAATAATGGTGTCAACATTTCTTACATGGATATTGAACAGGGAAACGGATAAGCAAGGAAGAATGATGTCCGGCGTTCTCGGAAATTTAGGATGTACGTAAAGAAATATCAAATTAACACAATGGGTTCATTAAAGACGAACTGACTTCAAGGAATCAGGGAATGTTTTTTCAAATTTGATCAATTACAGCAAATTTAATTATCTTTTATGCGCCATGTAATACACATATTTAGAAAAGCGATATCGTAGCATCTTTCTCGAAGGACAATCTATTATCCTTAGAGAAAGTAAATCAAGGACACCGACGAATTTAATACACAATGTTAGAGTGATTGTTGATTCAATTATGTTTCATTAATCATTTGAGGGAGCACCGCAGGAGTTGTCAATGTTTGTACAATGCATTCTATTCAATTATCATGTTTCGCTTTTGTACTGTTAATGTGCAACATGCTATCTCAAGGAATGCTCGTCTTTCTTTAATGAATGGTTTATGAAAGTGGCGATCGGACGAAGAGTCCAAAAATCTGATTAAATCACAATGAGCTCATATACACTGGCCGCTTTCCAGTCATAAAAATGTTGATGTCGATAGTTTGTTGAGGTTCCCTAGAACCTTTCCGCATTAAATGAAATATCATAGATCTATATGCGTTTGTAAACTAATTCTGCCATTCTGCACCAAGGTACATGTATCCTTATCCCCAATTAGCGTGTTTGAAGTTATCGAATTTCCGATATCCAAACTATCATTGTTACATTAATGCCATACAAATCGTACATTGCTGTTGCTTTTCGAACACATGTATAGGTAAGCATATCTGAACTAATTTTAAATGCAATGACTTTAACATTCCAGTCTGTGCACTACAACGTGAGATATGCCAAATATTTTCTATTATCGTTTATCATCGGCGTCATTTAATCATTTATATCGACTTCAAATCTTTCTTCGTTCCTCCTTCTTTCGCTTCTTAATAGTCTGTTGTCGTTTCATGTATCATACATGTCTAGCATTGCATAAACTGAGCATCAAGCCTTTGGCACAATTAACCCCTTTTCAGTAAAAGACACGTTGTCATAGATAACGACCATGTTCTTAATCCAATCAACGCTAAATTACTAGAACTGATTAGCAGAGACCACTAAGTATTAAATGCTTAATTTGCAACAGGATTTTGAATGACAAACAGTACATACCATGATCATGTAAGGTTTCTTTACAAGGAATCATCTTATTTGGATTTACGTTGTTTTCACTCAATAGTTCATGCCAAGTTCAAAAGGTTAAATCGCCAAGAAGACATTGCCTCGGGACACATTGTAAATGAGTTTTAGCTGAATCGTGTAAATGATCATTTTAGTCATGTAAATGAACATTTCCCGCATATCATATCACGACCACAACTGAACCTTTGAGACTGTAGCTGAAATATGGCTTTTTACCTACATATGGCATTAATGTATCCGTCACATGCAATTGGTGTACGTTTATATTCAGCACATTATTTTCATACCCTGTAATTTCAATGCAATGTAACGATAGTATTACAGGTTAAAACGTACACCATCTTTTGCAAAATGGGGTGTATATTACTCACTTGTTTATTTTTATCTATTTGTTTAGTATGCTCTGGTTTTTAACTCTTCTACCAATAAAGCAACATCAATTCATTAATAATTGTATTATAAACAAACTAATTTTCAATTGGTGTAGTATCGAAAGAGTAAATCTTTATCTATAAACATATGACGTGACTCTTTATTTATGTTTCAGTGTTTTATTTTTTACAAAGTATTTTAACCTCCCAGTGTGTATTCTTTGATTGCAAGTTCCACGATAATCTTAGAATAGTATGTGGTGTCATGGTTTTCTTGCGTGTTCTATCAAATCTGTCAACATGAGAAACAAGCACTATTGACTCAATAATCAAACAGGATATTGACCTCGAACTACAATGACCTATGACTGTCAAACATGTAGAACAATCATGTAATACTTGTTTTCGCTCATAGTACATATTGATTTCCATTTGGTTCTAATAAATCCAAACAGTCATCAAACAGTATATTTCTCCTACATATTTACTCGGCATTATATTTTCACATCCATGGACGACCATGTAAACAATGTGGATCCAGATGATATGCAGTGTAGCTCACTTTCTCGTCATGATCCATTCTGTTTGATGCCTTTGATTAAGATTTCTGAAAGAACATACTAGAAGACAACATACAAGGGGAAACCTGTAGCAAACGACAAATGTTCAGATGATAATGCGTGACAGCGAAATGGTTTGCACTTGATATCTAAGCTAATATACAGTGGGACCTCGATACATCGAACTTCAAGGGACTATACAAATAGCATCGCGATATCAGACTTTCCAGTCATCCAATTTTAAATCTAGATATTTTTCAAGCTCAAGGCTCGATGCGGGTCTTAAGTAATGCTGGAAGCTGCTGTATGTCACATATGTTTCTAGATACAGTGTGTTATGATACAGTTTAGAACAATTGCAGCAATATTATTCTATAACAAGCCTTTTATGCCCGGCCATATAATGTGTTATCGTTGATTCAAACATGCGTTACACAAAAAACCGAGTTCTGGAGAATCTTCATAAAGTGGTCCAACGTTATTAATTGAAATAGTATGATGTATTTTAACAAATAATGCATGATCTTTAAGGCAATGCGAAAGTCAAACAGAAAACTCCTCTCGGAGCTCTCTGTGTTCATTTTATTCTGCATTAAGCAGTTATCTACCTAACATATCTCGTCTATCAAAACGTTTGGATTAGCTAGGTTTTACTGCAGAGCTACAGATAAAAGTGTGAACTCAAATACTAAAATCGTCATTTCTCCCCCAAATTCTATGTTGTGACCATTCTTCGAGACAACTCTAAAACGTGGCCACAACATAGGGTTTTGTGGAGAAATAAAGGTTTTATTCCTGATAATGTGTTACTGTATGCAATTTCAGAAAACAACCGTAATGGCCTCCATGGACAATGCAAGTATATGTATTTCATTCGGCTTTTGGAAGTTGATATCATAACTGCGAGTTTTAGCCAAATATTTGTTTTAAGTTTTATAACCTCTGAGCCTAGGTTCCATTGACATGAGTCTATAGCTGTACATATAAGATTCTCCTGCAACATCTGTGTTATTGGTATTCATGTACACTGCATCGGATATGTATCAACAGAAATGGGTTTAGTTAAGTAGTAAACTGAAACGTTTTTATCAAGCATGTACATACACACGTTTGTCGTTATTTGATTCAAAACTCAAATAAGAGTTGATATTTATATTACGGTACTTAGCAGTTTCGTTAAATGTATATCACATAGCATTATGTATGCAATATATTAGCCACATAATTGGTGAACAGTTCATATAAAGGATAAAAACATTTCTATAGTGGTATTTGGTCATGCTTTATTTAAAATATTGACACAGTCTTGATCAAAATCGCATCGAAGTTCATGCACGCCTTGTACCTCAGTTTAAGTGTTACTATCTTTGGTTCAAGACTGATAAAACACTGTTAATTTAATTTAGCCCTCATACTTAATATTTATGCCATTGAGAATTTACTCTAATTGGATATATAGTATTAAGTGGATACACTAATTGCATTAAATAAGGGTAGAAAAGAAGTCAGTCAGGATAATTAGAAATGGCACACGACTGTGCATATCAACGCCAGAAGCACAAATGAAATGTGTGCTCGTACACGGTTTTCATAGAACTGTTCTTTACCAACATTACGGCTCTGTGAACCTAAAAATGTATCATGGGAGTCAAATACCAATTCACAGCAAACGAGGAGCGCTCAAACACAACTTATACACATATACCATACACGGAGAACTGATCCGTGCAGACTCAACACCAAGAACATAGCAGTGCCGTTAAACAAAATCTAAATTCCTTCAAAAACCAAAGGCAAGATGTAACACCATAACTTATGCCAACGTATGAATTTTCAAAAAAAAAGTTCCTAGTTATAGTCTATTTTCAGTCCTCCGAAGGACCGCTCAGCCGACTGTACATTTACTCCCCTGGTCATTGAGACATTCGTCTACAGTATTGAGCACTGCTAACATATGGCACAATCATGCCACCGCAGTACCGGCTAGTGATCCTCAAAGGTACCCATTTTAACCCCTGGGTGGAGAGGAGGTGTGCAACCACCTGCTTATCTCGATATGATCTTACTAAACGATAGAGATTGGTGTAATATTACAGAAGGTGTATACTCGGTCTATGATACTAGTATCATGACTTGAAATAAATGTTAAAAGATACAGTAAAACCTCGATGATTTGAACACCAACATAAATATAAAAATCGCTTTTCTAGGACAGGTTAATGCAGGATGAAAATGGTAGGGAAAGCTCCTCTGGAAGTTTTCTGCACGACGTTAATCCTGCATAAGCACCCATGTGCCTAATCAGATTTCAACTCTTCTTTATTAACACTTTGAATTATCAAGGTACTTCTGAAAACCGCTTTAAACCGGATTTCCAGTAGAGAAAAAAGTGTACCAATTTAGATAGTTACTTGTTTAATGCAAGGTTAAAGTCATACAGAGAGCTCCCTTAGGAGCACGACTTCCACCCTGCATTAAGCTGTCACCTGTCTCCAAGACCGATATTTGTACTAAATTTAACATCCGGTTGCATTAAGCAGCTTCCTGCCTAAAGGTATCTAAATTATGCTCTACTTAAATTCCGGTTTAGAGTTTGTTTTTATCGTAGCACAAATGTCTTGCTTGTGTGCTAGTTGTATTTGCCAAATTGCAGTAACACTTTGGAGATAAGATTACACTGGTCGGGTTATTGGGCTGCACCTGCAACACGGAGACTGTAAACTCATATCGTGGTCCCGCCTATCATTTCTATGAACTGATAAACCAATCCAACTATATTGGCGTCAAATAAAAATGTCGTCTGCATTATTTTCTAGATTCGTTTCTAAAACGATATCGGTATGTTAACCAGTCTGGATCCTGGTGATATGCCAATCTCCGCATTTGGTTCCTGATAATATGCCAAACTACTCATCTGGATTCTGGTTATAAGCCAAACTAATCATCTGGATCCATACTGCATACTGGTTGGAAACGGAATAATAGATTTGCCCATTGTAATAATCCCTGTCTGTCGTTGTCCTACTATTTGGCGTTGAACAAAACCATTATAATGCTATTAACGTGTTAACCTTTAGCCTGTTAGGGATTTCATATATATTCTATATCTATTGCATATCGTTCATTGACTGGATAGACAATTATGTTGTTCCCTCCGGTTAATGATTTCATATCTATTGTATATCTTTCATTGACCGGATAGACGATAATGCGGTTCCTTCCGGCTAATGATTTTATATCTATTGTATATCTATTGTATATCATTCATTGCCTGTATGTTCGTTCCGGTTAGTGATTTAATCCATGTGCAGCGCTTTTGAACGCACATATCCTGTGTGAAAAGAGCGCTATATAAATGTGGTATAATAATAATAATAATAATAATAATAATAATAATAATAACAATAATAATAATAACTATTGATCGATCATAAAAACAACTTGCATTATTATGAGACGTTGAATTATTCGGCGCCTCATCTACACCTTAGATGTTTGGAAAGCAACAGATAAAGGTGCGTCCTCGAATATGAAAATCGTCATTTCTTTACCAAACTCTATGTTGTCACCATAACATAGGGTTTGGAGGAGAAACACAGAAGTTATTCTTGAAAATGTTTTATATTACGCATCTTATCTGGAGGCCTGTGTTTGCAAATTTCATTTATGTCGCGTTTGTCAAAAATGCTTATTTTTTGTTCCCTCTAGGACGCATTCTAATTACTGATTGCATGCACATGCAAAATTTGCATTTAGACCCTAATTTGCTTTGAACTTGTTGATGTCATTTGAAAATCGTTTTGATACTAAATAAAGATTTGCAAACTTTATATCTCGGTTTTGTTTAATCCAGTAGTGATCTACTCGCATTTGCAAACATCTTGGATCCAGCCGAAATGTCGAGTAACTCGACATCTTACCAGGGTCCAAGTTGTGCGACCTTTGCCTTTCTACAAATGCGCTGTCATTGAGTACACTAGCGGTAGGTAGATACAGTTTTTTTTCACTTAAATATGTTTCCGTTCTACATGCAATTTACCACTGTATTTGCCATCGCGGTTGTTGTAGATTAGTCGGAGAGAGAACACGTTTTGTACACTGTTTGTCTTTTAGGGTGGGGATGGAATATACTGGCACTGACTGTTCTAAGGCGGTACTCCCATCTTCCCCCTATCGTTGTTTGTTATGTCTCTGTGCGTCTATTTGTATTTCGTTATGTAGATATACATTTACTGTATTTTGTTGTGGTGCTGTTCGGGCGGCTGTTTGTTTTGTATGCGGTGTTTGCTGCATGACTGCATGCCTCATATTTGTACTTTTGGTCAATACTTTCTGCTTGATCAAAACGGAAATAGTGCGCAATATTCAAATTTGAGAAATTATTTTTAGAACGGGTTATGGAATCAAAAGGACATGTCGATAGAATAAGACTTATCATATAAATTAGTAAATTAGAGGCGCATCAATCATAAGTGTACATATTTTATATTGGTGGCAATAATTCAATAGCTAATTATCTATCTAAAGTTGATGAAGGTTGTTATACTGTTAACAATTTACCCGATTGGTAGTCATGGGAAGGGCGTTTGACCATCAGTTAGCTGGATGCATCATGTTAGCTATAGCATCATGACCGAGGGAAGCTTCGCCACAGTAAAAACTGTAATACGAGATCTATATACTTACGTAACACAAACCGAGTAAGTACTATTCAGGTGACTTCTCTGTCGCGTGTCTTTTATGTATACAAATGCTTCACAATGCGTGTCTGTGGAGTAAAATGCTAAATGTAGATTAAAAGGTTAAATGTACTCATGATATTGTAAGAAACAGCGTCAGTCCCTGCAAATCACATTTGGTTATGTCAACAAGGCAGCTAATCTGCTCATGAGTCATTCGGTTACAGAAATGGAGCAGGTTTACTTTGAAACTATTAAATCGGTTAATGGGTGTATTTGACAATGGACAAATACATGTACGTAGATACCCCCACCAAGAATTCCATGTATTACTCTCTGTTTAATTGATGATACAATTTGAATCACTTGGATACCAGCAGTACCAAACGGTCGTCTAAACACTCATCACGACATTTGCCATCTAAACGCCTTTGATCAAGATATAACGGTGTAAACATCGATGTCTCCTCAGGTTCCAAGCTGTTCTGATAATAAAAGAATAATTATGTAATATTGCAAATCCAAAATAAACACTGTTATGGTTAATCTCTCGAGAATCATTTAAATAATCCCGTTGAGTTTCACATAAAATGTCACCACTGTCACTGTTCAGAACAAACGAAAGCAAAAACAAAAACCTACCGAGTGAGTCATACATTGCAAACATTCCAATAAAGTTTAGAACTGAAATCAGAGGAAAATAAAACAGCCTATATTTGTATTTATCTCAGTTTTACTGTGTCTTAAAAGTATTTTGCGATATCAAAATAAGTGCATGTGGAGGAAGACCTCAGAGTAATACCCGTGCACGGAACAAATCGTATCGTTCAAAGAACATCCGGATCGGCACTCAGTTAGTGTTCTTAAAAACATCAATTACACATATATATGTTTGTGTTCAGTGGTGTCATTTGTTTGGCGGAGTTTTCGGTCAACATAATTTCTGATATATTCTAACATATATCTGATTTAGAGTATTTCTTTTGATCAGGCGCTTTGTTTTTCATTTTTCACATACATGACGGGTAATTAAGAAGTGCCCTCTTTATTATAATCACAATTGAAACTGTTTGAACGGATTTCCTTAAAACGAACACAAAGCTATATGTGGTATGCGTACACACGTGAGGAAAATAGTACTACATGGAGCGCCACACACAACAGGGCGCCACATTGATTGCATGATTGACTTTATATGATAGTTTATATGAAAAGACAGAGGGGACATGAATCCAATGACCTTCGTGACCTTAACCCGTATGAATCGAAGCCACGACTTCCATATTAAAATCATATCTTTCAACGATTGCATGCCGTTTGTATTAGACCATCCAACCGACACGGGAAACGTTTGTAGTGCTATATCTGATCGGGTTCTGCACTTTGTTTCCACATTTTCAAAACCACGCCGTTGTAAGATTTTTCAAAAAGCCTTCAAACGGAAATATTCATACTATTAGACTTACATGATTTTTCATATTATTATATATACAGGATGGCGCTTATCAAAAAAATAATTCTAATGCGTTATGAACTGGTTTTAAATGTTCGCTACAAAGTAATTCACTTAAATATAATGTATCCATTAACTAATTTGATAAGGGGAACGATTGTACTGGCATTTGCAACTGAATTGATTCTCTCATTAATACGTACTCGATCATTTAAAATTAAATATCCAGCATTCAAATGGCTGAGTTTTCTTGGATACTATAAGCGAGTTTCTTTCGTAAATGTCAGTATAAAACAGACAATGATAAAACTAAAATAAAATCGTTAATATGTAACAGATATTCCTATTATCCAGTGACACCACACCACATAATAGTAACTAAAACATTGACATTCATATTATATAATAAATAGCACACGCCATTCTGGTGTACTAATTTGACATATTCCGTGCGCCAGCATTGCGAAAATAATCACTGGAACAGAAAAAACAAATACTGGAATGATTAAAGTGTCTTTCTTTGTATTGCAATTTGCCCGGTGAAAATTTGACATGGATTACTTGAGGGTGTGCAGTTACATTGCATATACCTTTATGTATGTGTCAGTTATCTCTCCGATCAACACAACTGACCAATGTGTGATAACCTTTACAACATCTGGATGTATTTAGGATGCCAAGTTACTCGGCGGATGTACTGGTTCAGAACTCTTTGACATGCTTATACATGTATTTAATAGAAGCAGATTTGAATTTAAATTGCTTTAAAATTGAAGCAGGCGACAAAAGATTTGTTTGTGGTGGGGTTTACGTCGCTTTAACATTTATATTGCAACGTTCAGCTAATTGCATGTGGAGGAAGATCCAGGGGTTTTCCATGCATGGAACATTGCATTGTTCTGTGCACAGACAATCGCACGGGTAGAATGACCGACCTATTGCAAACAAGCTGGACAGTTTCCTCGCAGATTGTGTAGGCGAAACGTACTATCGCCGCCAGAGTCGTCGGGAAGCGACCCATGGCGAATCTGTGATTATCTTTGCAAAACGATTTGTATCCGATGAGACACAAACACATTGTTATGTGATCGTGTGGTGGCGAGTACTTTATTCTCAGTGTTTGTTATATTGTCTGGGTATTCTTGGCCATCGGCGCATTTGGTTATGAAACTGGAAAACTGCTTTTTGATAATTGTCTATGAAACTTAACCGAGTCTTTATTGTCTGCCTTTGCTTTTGAAGTACCTCCTACTTTCATAATGCATGTCCTTCACGACAGTACTGGTATGTGTTAAGTGCTCGTGATGCGGCAGTTAAATGTCGTCCAGTACTTTATTCTCAGTGTTCTGGTTCTTTCGGAACATCAATTTCAATAGTTTTGTTATGAACATTGAATAACCCTTCTGGTGGTGCTAAGAGGCGTGAATAATGGTGCAATTATAATAGCTGCTTATGAACTCACTCAGTAAAACCGAGTCTGCAACTTTCTCTTTTGGCATTGCTGTCTTTGGTTTCGAGTATCTGTTACTTTCAAACGTGTCAATATACATTAAAGAATTGAAAATTAGTACGTTCTTTCAAACATGTACTGCCAAAAGTGATTTGAAAACTATGCCAGACTAGATACTTCTGGGAATTGCATTCCGCAATAATCGAATTTTATTGAATTTACATTTATCTAAAAAAAATCTAGACGTTGTTATAACTTTAATACATATATACATGAACTATTTCATAATCACAATGAAAAAAATATACCAAAACTGGGAATTAATATAATACATAAATACTCTGATCTAATATTTCGACCACTAAGGGCCTTTTTCAAAGATTATCATGTCAAAATGCACGTCACATTTTTGTTACATACATTCAGCCATAAAATCTTTGATTTTGTATTTATGTATTTCATAATCATTTATCTTCAAACAAATTAACCATTATTGGTGCGTGTGTATCCTCGCGCCTTACTGCTATTGTTCAAATAGATGTAACACGGTATCTCGGCAGGATCTAAGATTTTGTCGTTTGGTCAGTAGCTTCCCCAAAAGCTTGAACTATTCTAAAGTAATAACAAGTATGCCAGAGGTCAGAGTTAAAATAGACAAATAGGATTAGGGCTGGTGGCTTTAATGCAGGACAAAATGTATATGAAAAGCTCCAGTAGGAACTTTCTTCATTATTTTTACCACATGCTTTAACAAATTCCTATGTTATTTAATAAGCGATGTGGTCGCATTAGCGAGAATTTACTCTAGACGGGTAGAGCTTGTGGTGAAATAGTGGATAGGCCTAAACTGTGTGGCTCGGTAGTTTGGTCGGTAGAGTGTTGGCATGGTAAGCCAGAGGTGCTTGGTTCGAGTCCCAGTCGAGTCACAACTTTTTCACCATGTTACATTACTTCATAACAAAAGTGTGTTTCTTCGAATAGGAGAGAGCGCTCCCTGCGATGCTATTTAACCGCACTTTCATTAAAGTATTTAGATCGTTTAGGCATGTGCTTAAAATCATAATATGGCTCAGAATCGCAATATTTTGAATATGTTTGGAAGAAGCCAGACGTGTCAATAGCAATATTTGCACTCTTAAAATGGTTCTCACGCAGAAATAAAGCCGAAATTAGAAACATATAACCACTAAGTACTGGTGTGATTAGCTAATTAGCTAAGATAACCTAGGAGTTTTTGACATTAAACCGCCTATTAACTGTGCTTGCAATTCCCGTGTTAAGGTTGGAATTAATCGGATAACTCATTATCATATATGTGAATACACAGACGTGAATAGCATTTCGCAATTGTGCTAAACATACATAAAGGTGACCTCCCGACGCACATCGATATTGCAACAAGATAAATCACACATTCTTAATTTGATATCATGACTCTTATGCAATGTGCAGGTGATGCAGAAAGATCCCTTTCATCATGTATTAAATTGCCGCCAATCTTAAAGACCGGCATTTGAACTATCTTGAAAATCCAGTTTAGAGAGTTTTTTTATCGAATGGTGCAACATAGCATTATGTACATTTGTTTTAATTCGATATGATCCGTTTTCGCAAGGGACTTCAGGACTATATGTGCAGATGTCAATCCCAGTTTAAAACTAGAAATACCATATTGGATTACAATAAACATTATACGTTTAATAACACGTACTATTGAAGACTGGTGAAGCATGGTGGACGTTTCTCTCTAAACCTGAGTAATTGAATTGATGACGACGTAATGTCTAAGAATTAAATATACATACTGGTTTAAATTCCCCTGTAGTGTCTACCGACCCTAAATACATGTATTACAATTTACTCTTCCTTTCCTTAACCCTAGGTAAAATAGGTTTGTTAATATTGGGTTTTACGTTACTTTAACAGTATTTCAGTCATATCGCGACGTCAAGCTAATTACAGATAGAATGAGACCCCAGAGGCTTATTTTCCTGTGCACGAAACAGATTGCATTGTTCCGTGCACTGAAGAACACACCGGAGGAATCGCCGACATACGACAGGCTAGCTGGTAGGCTTTCTCACATGAAAAATACAAATACAAATACTTGGATCCAAGCCACAGTTGTGAGGGGTTAAGTGATTGTCAGTCGAAGACTAATACCACCCTGTCACGGAGGCCACGGAGGTCAATTCACATATACAAAACTACTTACTGATGAACAGCAAAATTTTTATGCAAATATTGACCGTGAATGCTATGTATGTGTCTGCAAAGAATCATCTACTATTTTTTAAAGTAATTCACACACAAACACCCTTTCAGATATTAACTTTTATCGCCGTGAGGACAAACTTATCTAGTGTAGTTACACGAAGCAATGCTCAGGGGTAAAGACTTACCACATGACTCGATGCACAATACTTTCACAGTTCCGTGTATAAAACTTTACAGATATGCGGCTTACAACATTTAGCCGCGACAAAACTGTCTAGACCCGGAAAACACACAAGGAACTCACAGTCGTTTCATTTGACCGTAATGCAGATCCTACAATGGTGGATACTAGAGGAGATAACAGTTTGTTTGAAAGGTGTGTGTACCTACATAAAGTATGTATATATGCTAGAAATGCATAAATCCCTCACAGAGATTGGGGTTCGCGTATCATTTTATGAAATGATTATCACCGTAATGCATCGTTATTAAATCGCCGTTCGTCGTTGAAATGTTAGAAATTGAACCATTCTTTAAGAAAATGAGACAGCCGTAAGATATTGTTTTCTAAAGTATTCCACATCTCAACTCTTCAGTGCAATATTACGAACGATAAAGTATTATACAATATTTAAACGACCGCATTTGAAGTTTCATCCAGTTGTTAGAAGTTGTTTGACTTAATAGTAGATTGTCTATTTTAAAGCTTATGTAACATGGTGAAAAAGTTGTGACTCGACTGGGACTCGAATCCAGGGCCTCTGGCTTACCATGCCAACACTCTACCGACTGAGCTACCAAGCCACACAGTAAAGCCTATCAACTTATTTCACCACAATCTCTACCCGGCTACACACATCCCCCTCTACACAAGAATTCGTCCCGAATTCTTACTCAAAGAACACTCCACGAGTTTCTTATTATTACACATTATCTTCCTATAAATCACCTTATGGGTTATTTACGTTGGGCGCCAAATGTAACATGGTGAAAAAGTTGTGACTCGACTTGGACTCGAACCCAGGACTAGAGGTAGCCGGGTAGAGATTATGGTGAAAGAAATTGATAGGCTTTACTGTGTGGCTTGGTATCTCAGTCGGTAGAGTGTTGGCATGGTAAGCCAGAGGCCCTGGGTTCGAGTCCCAGTCGAGTCACAACTTTTTCACCATGTTACATTTGGCGCCCAACGGGGGGACTGTGACTGTATGAGCTCCGAATTCGATTCCCAGTCGTTCTCATACCGAAAGAAATTCGGGACGAATTTCAACTTGCTGGGGGAGTATGTCACAGTGTGTAGGTTTATCATCACTTGTACGGCCTTGCTGTACAAGCGCGCTTTTATGGCGACGTGGTAGAGTGTTTGACTGCGAACCTGGCGACCCGGGTTCGATCCCGGGTCTGAGCGGGTATGTTTCTTTATAAGAACACCCGGTTACATTTACACTATCTACAAATTCAACTTCACCTCCACAATGGTGTTCTCAAAATGTTTCAGTTAAAAGGAATCATACATGAGACAAGTGTAACACAAATATGCCAAACAAGTAAAATCTATATAAATAGATTTCATAAATCATACCGTACATTATACACTAGTACATGGATACTGTTTCATTAGAACTAACTTCATTTGTCTCATAACTGATTGAATTATTGAATTTCTTCCTCTGTTACTATTTAAACACTAACGCGTTTCACATTGGCAGTGATGCTGATAACCAATTTTGAATCACTGACATTGGGTATTGCAGAATGTCTATAACAATACACACTGCATGTGGTATATAGAAAATGTTACATATTGATACCTTAATTGGTTTGCATTTGCCCAGTTTACATCATATGTAGTCGTTGCAGACTATGTGCCGATATTAAAAATGCCAAACCGTGAAGAAGCTCAAATATTGCCCACACCGTTTGAATACCCAATCAGGTATCTCAAATAAATTAAGTGAATTCCTATCTAGCAGAGTTTACAGTTATGGAGTTTTGAAGACAGTATTTCATATGGATACATTTAATAAAATGAGATGTCACTTTGCTTAATTAATCATCTGGTATAAATGCAAGACACGACGTTCAAACTTTCAGACAGAGCATTTCAAAATAGCCTGTCACTCAAATGCATTCCTTTACCAAACGCATACTTCACTTGTGTGTTTTGTTTTTCAGACAACTAAATGTTAGTGATTGAAATATATTCTGTTATCTGAATACTGAACCGTTCAGACGAAATCACATGTCCCTAAAAGCTTCGATTATAGTGTATATCAGTCGATAGTACCAAACACCAATCTATTGTTTGCTAACCTTGTTGTTATCAATCTAATATTGAATAATTTCAGAAATATTTCATACATGTACATGTATATACGAGCTAGTGTGATATGGCATGTTGGTTAATTGACATTCAGGCATTTTTTTCTCTCTAGTGATTGAGCTAATATGATGTCAGTAAACATTTTAACAAATCAAAGTTTTAGAATACATTGTTTTATCAGCATGGAAATATTTAACACTTAACCAAACCTGCATTTTCCGCAGCGTAATCTAGACATGTAAGTCTGTGTCTTAAAAGGTTCAATTGTGTTACATTTGTAATGCTCATCGATTTGCTTTACAGTAAATCTCTCTAAACCTGACGTTAAACTTGTTATAGATATCGGTTTTGGAGAAAGATATTAGCTTTATGCACATTGCAAATCATACAGAAAGCTCTTCTATGGGATTTTTGTGTGACTTTCACCCTGCGTGAAGCAGCCACCTGTCTACAAGTATGTTAATCCTTCTCTACTTGAATTCCGGTTTAGATATATGTAACTGTATTTCATCTTCCTTAAATGACAGGGGGTAATTATACGTTTTGCCAATATTCTACGAGCAAAACAATAAAGAAGGAATTTACAGATAAGGTTTGATCTTTCCTTTACAACACAATTACGTTTTATGGTAAGTTTACTGTTGTTTCAATACATTAGTTACATTGCAAATATCTAGTTTCAAAATAGATACGGATGATGGTATGATTTACTCGGTATCTCATACGAATTCATGCTGTTCACAGGGTATTCTTGGTTACCTATGGTCGATTTGTTAATTTTCGATGGACCGCGAACTCATCTTACGCTAACATTATTTTTACATATGAGATATTCACACTTGCTTGAATTGTTTGTCAAAGGTGAAGGTTATTGAGTGAATACTGTTTGGTTCGTTTGAATACATTTTGCATGATAACTCTTTAGATACACATTGTGCTTTATCATACAACACGTTGTGAACGCTTAACCCTTTGCCCTGATTTGATTCACTAGCAAATACAGCACACACTGGTTAGACGATATGGGCCTACACTGTTTGAAAAGGCATTTAAAAAGTATATAAAAATAAAGGATTAAAACATACAACGTTCAGTGAAACATATATTGTTAAGAGCGACTTTGAAACATATGCCAAATTGATTACTTTTGGGAATCGCATTCCAACATGATTGATATTTACAGATGCTACATCTATCTAAAAACAAGTCTAGACGTTTATGCATAAGCATATAATATTTCAAAATAATGTATCTACCAAACCAATTAATCATTCTGGTTGAACGTGTATCCTTCTCTTGTTGATCGGCGCTTAACTGATACAGATCTACAGATAAAGGTGCGTACCCAAATATTAAAATCGTCATTTCTCAACTGAATCCTTTACCATGACTTCTCTTTAGAATTGTCTTTTCGAGACGAGTGTAAAGAAAGTCACAGTATAGGGTTTGGTGGGGGTAATAAAGAAATTATTGATGAAAATGGTTTTATTTACGTACCTTATCTTGAGCCCTGTGATAGATTTCAAACAAAGGAATCCTGATGTAACACAGCATCTCGTCAGGATCTAAGCTTTTTGCCGCTTGCAAGGACGAGAAAACGTGTTGGTTCAGATGGTTTTACTATGTGTTTATAAATCACTGTTCCAAAACCTATATCCTGCTGAAGAAATTATATCTGTTTAACTCTTTCCCTGTTCAGTACTTATAAATCATTATCTTGCTCTAGAAATGATATCTATTTAATTATTTTCCTGTTCAATATGTATGGACGAAATTATGGCATCATGAATATTTATTAGTTTCAAAGAAATTGTTTTCTTGGACAAAAACTGTAAAATCAGATAATTATATATGATTCCAAAAGCAAGCAGAGAGCATACCCTGATCAGACGGGTCTATAGAAACTGTCTGATCTTGGTCTACTCTCTTTGCAAATGCGTGATAGAGCGTTTTATATGAAGGAATTGCATATGTTGCAATATGTATTTATGCTTTTTACCGATAATCTCTTGAGAAATATGTTACCGATAAGTACATTATGTCCTGTTGAGACATCTTACCAAGATCTGAGAATCCGCTTAGCAAGGTACAATTTAATTGTGATTTATTGCCTTCATTTTTGTACGAGATAATGTCTGAAAAGGGCAATTTCCACACGAACAGACTTTAATAAGCTTATTACAATATCCATTCATGAATATAATTACCTTTTTAAGTACGTTGTTTTACAACGGTTATTTTGATATACTCTATTCCAAGTATTTTTGTCTAATAAAAGGAATAATACAAAATGACAGGTTGTCATGTCGTAGTCTTTCTGTAGTCAATTTAATATAAAAACGCATTATTTAGCTCAGGATAAACGACTTATGTTTTATCTTTACTCTAGATAATTGTTTATGATCATTATTTTGCTTGGACTAAGTGCCCCTTCTCATTCTGAATATTTACATAATTATGAACCCACCCAATATGTATGTTGATTAGCTGACTCAATATAAACGTGGAAGTCAATGAAGTTTAATAGCAAATAATGCCAACCAATATGAAACAGCTCCTCTACATCCGATTCGTACAACTTTTCAAGGCAATATTGACCCAGTGTCAAAGAAGTTGGACCCTGATGATATACCGAATTATTCGGTGTCTGATCAGGATCCAAACTGTTCAATACGCGCTTAGCATGAGAACGGTTAAAACATTTTCTCTCAGCAAAAATGATCCAGAAGTGTCAACAAATAGAGGTAAGGAAATTATTTAGAATTAAGAATAATGGCGTGGTTCAATAAAACGACTCATTTTTATCATCACTCTCCATTTGTTTTGTCCTCTAAAGAAGTAAGCCACTGGCAACAGCGATCTTTCCATAGATCGTTATGTTTCTGTTTCGGATGAAGCCATTGTGCAGTCAGCAGAACACTATATGAATGGAGCCATTTCAAAGGATAAGCGAAGGAAAACTTGGGGATTCCGTAACGTCACGAACGATGACCGCTTCCTCGGCGATTTGAAGCTAGCTGCCAATTTACAGCATCGTTTTGACGCTTGGGACTAAGGATATGAAGGTAGAAGATAGAATTGAGTCGTTTTATTGAACTATGCCATCTTTTGAATTGCAAATCGTCCGGTTTTCGCTGTGATAGGGTGAGACCGGGGTGAACGAAAGTTTGTCGATGACCCAGATTTTGGGATAATCATTGCTGATTAGAATATTGCATAAGATAGCATTTGATATTTATTTGGTAGATACATATATTGGCTGTCTGTAGCCAAAAACATTGCGAACATACCATGTAAAGTGTAAGAGTTACATACTTGTTTGTACTTGTAGTACATGGATGCCCGTTCTGCCAGCTGGAACCCATGTTATCATACAGTATATATAGACCCCCAGGAAACGAACAACATAGGTTGATTTTAATACATCTGAACTCATCATCTCTACTCCGTGTTAATCGAATTTACTAATTACTTTAAACAAATCCGGCAAAAGCTGTAAGGCATGTATCATGTCCAGGATCGTAGCTAGCGATACGCACTTACGCACGTGCGTAACATCAATCTGAAAGGTGAACATATTATCATGGCCACAGTGGAACAAACATCGAAGGCTAAGTGGGGTAGACTTTGATAGACGTTCTGTTTTGTCATTTAAGCTTAAACCCATTCCCTCATATTGACGCATTTTTACGCCACTGTAAAAATCACCTTTCCCCCATAGGAGCAAATGCTCTATTTATCACAGTGGTTTCTAAACTACACAGTTTTAAATGTTCCCGGGGAAGCCTTCCCCAGGACCCCTACTACACGTTGCGCACATTGCGTTTGGATTCAACTCCTGATGCTTATCATACCGAAACAGTTCTTAAGCAGTATAGACAGAGAGCATTCGTGCAGTTGGTTTACCCTTTAGATTGGTTAGGTTTTAATCGGATCCTACGTTGCTTTAATAGTATTCAGTCGTTCCTCTATAGAAGTTCGTTTTAATGTTAGTCTGGTTTTAACCCCAAAAAAGAATACATTATTATATCAATAGATATAATCAACATCAAATATGAGTTTAACATGGGTGTGTTTTAATGCTACACCATATGCCCTACCATCAGGTTGAAGAATGGACACCAACTTTCCCACATATAAACGTGTTATAACGAATTTGCAAACAGAGCAGACCCAGAACAGACGGCTCCTATAGCGCCGTCTGATCAATATATGATTGCTTATGACAGGATGTTGGTCTAATGTTACTGTTTTTGTCACAGCAAAACACGACTTGAAAGTTTTACATCATAAGAACTCAGCTTATAAATATTCCATATTGCATTAATTCTTACATGGATGTGCAACAGAGAAAGGGTTAAAACCCGAAGTGGGTCACATAGTCTACCGCGCGTTGGCGTCGCACAGAAGTGTGGCTGTACAGAGCTGTCAGACACGACAGACGGCGGCACTGCCAGACATGACGGATGGCGACACAATCACAGATAAGACAATATCACAATAATGTACTAATGTGTTAAAATACCAATGACGGAAATACGTTTCTTTGACAACAATATATTTCGAAAGAATAGGCTTTATATTCAATAAATATTCTTGTACGCATACGAATTAATAACAACACGAATATCAATCAGATTGTTTATTTATAATGGAACATGAACACATGCATATTTGCCATTTAAAAACATAATTATAAAACTAAACTGAACAGACCCTAAACAAGAATCCGAATTACTATTCCATCTATTCTGGATCCATACTGTTTTCAACAGTCGTTGAGGGCTCGCTAAGCGTTGTAATGGTATTAAGATAATTATTTTAAAAATATAAAATGCATCGGTTGCTTCAAGCGAATGCTATGACAGAAAAATTAAACAGTGATATGAGTTTCAAGAAAGCGTTATGTTGTCCTTGGTATTGTAAAACATTAGCTAACAATTGTGTTTTTTATTCAATTTGCACTTATTATTCCGCGATCTGTCTCGGAAACGCAATGAAATAGGTTTATTCTGTAAAATATTAATACGATGAATTTATTTGAAAATCCACAATGCATTTTTATGCCTCATTTTCTGATTTAAAAACGAAATTACACATTCTCCTGAATATAATTTAGTAATATTAAATGCAATAAAATCCGATTATATCGTAAAATATAAGGACACACATTTCACTCGAAGTTCAAAAAGAATTAGTACCGAATTTATGTCAATATTTTGATTATTTCAAAACGACAGATTACATCCTTATTATACATGCTTGATGTGATCTGACATGAATTTGCAAACTTTAATCCAGAAAAGACTTCGAATTGCTCGGCGTCTTTATAGGGATCGTCTTACCTGTTTGAGATTAAGTTGTTTCTAAAAGGCTTCAACCAGAGGTTCAGATAAAATGTGTAATTTAAAACATTTTCAAGAATAGCTCCTTTAGTTTTCCACCAAACCTTTAGTGTGACCACTCTTTTAGATTTGTCTTGAAGAGACGATTCTAAAGAGTGGTCACAGTTTAGAGTGTGGTGGAGAAATGATAGTATTTGGGTACGCACGTTTATCTTTAGCGCTGGCTTGAACGGATCGCAACAGATCGAATATTAAAATAGACAGCTACATGTACGTGTGAAACAGTTAGAAAAAACTCAAGATTACTTTTTAGATTTCATATGTGTTGGTACAAGGTTGTCAGTGGATGTTTGCTTCGTGTTAAACATGATTCGTATAGAATTGTAGATAAAACGGGTTTTATTCATTTACCGTCTTTTCTGAACCAAATAATATATTGCAGGTGCATAACGTTTCTAAACCGGACGGTCAAATTAGTATCTATACCAATATGTAGGACAGATGATCACTTAATGAAGTTTGAAACTCACACAGAAAACTTCCATATTAGCTTTCTGCCTGACTTTCATCCTGCATTAAGCACCCACCTGCCTAAAATGATCTAAATTCTTTTTTACTAAGATTCAGGTTTATAGGTATTGTACTGTACTCATAAGATCATGTCAATGATCGATAGGATTTGTCGGAGATAAAAAGGACACATTTACCTACATTTCATACTTAGAGTGTATGAGTAGGTACATTTACATTATATTCTGTATCAGTAAGTCAATTGAGAGTAGGTCCATTTACATTATAATCTGTATCAATAAGTCGCTTGAGAGTAGGTCCATTTACATTATAATCTGTATCATTAAGTCAATTGAGAGTAGGTCCATTTACATTATAATCTGTATCAATAAGTCGCTTGAGAGTAGGTCCATTTACATTATAATCTGTATCAATTAGTCAATTGAGAGTAGGTCCATTTACATTATAATCTGTATCAATAAGTCGCTTGAGAGTAGGTCCATTTACATTATAATCTGTATCAATAAGTCGCTTGAGAGTAGGTCCATTTACATTATAATCTGTATCTATAAGTCGCTTGAGAGTAGGTCTATTTACATTATAATCTGTATCAATAAGTCAATTGAGAATAGGTCCATTTACATTATAATCTGTATCAATTAGTCAATTGAGAGTAGGTCCTTTTACATTATAATCTGTATCAATTAGTCAATTGAGAGTAGGTCCATTTACATTATAATCTGTATCAATAAGTCAATTGAGAGTAGGTCCATTTACATTATAATCTGTATCAATCAGTCGCTTGAGAATTAACCCAGTCGCAAACTCAGGGCCCGAAGTTATACAACTTCTGAATCGGAGTCTTGAATTCTCGAGTATCCTATTGGTCAGATTTCGAGCAAGCTTACATATGTTTTAGACTGACCTCAGACTCAAGCAAACATTTTATAACCTAAGGGCATGCATTATTGAAGTATGCAGTACGATTGAGCTATATAACTCGGGACCTGCGAATACCTTATAACATTTTGAAAGTAGGAGAATCTAAAGCTAAACGCATTTAAAAGTAGCAGACCCTTCGATAGCAAACATAGCAATGTGAAAAAGAAAATTGCAGACTCGGCTTTATTGAATCTATTCGTGAGCAGTTATTAAAAATGCAACACTACCCACGCCTCTAGCACAGGCTTAAACGGTATTCAATGTTCGTAACTAAAAGCATAACTGATGATCCCGAAGGACCAGAAAATATAGCAACACTGAGAATGATGCCTTGCAAATGTTTGAGTAAAGGTGAGACGCTAAGTAACTAACTGCCTCATCAGCAGCCATGCTGCTTTACATTCTACTAATTATTTAACTGTTTCCCTTGTGTAAGCGCATTTTGACGCATCTGCAAATAGAGTAGACCCAGATCAGACGGCTCCTATATTAGTCGTCTGATCACAGTCTGCTTGGTTTGCTTATGGTGTAATATAGATCTGATTCTACAGATTCTGCCTGAGCCGGAATGTCCTGTGTTCATATGTCGTTGTAAAAATAATATTATTAATATTCATGACGTCATTGTTTCCTACAAGAATATTCATCACAGAAAGGATTAATACTCCATTCTGAAACTTGGAACAGATATTTATCTGGCAACAATAGGTCCATGTAACATAATTATAGGTTTAATATACTTCTGACATGATTATATTATATAAAGACCATACTAATTGCTATTTACGTATGACAATAATTTCATTGAAGATATTCAAAAAAGAATAATTTCAAAGCTTGCAGAACATTAGGGTCTGAGTTTGAATTTGAGTTCATTTTCGAGTATCTGATTGGTCAAAGTTTGAACAATCTCAACATCGGACCAATCAGATACTTAAGAACGGCCTCAGATGCAGGCAAAATGTTTGCAGATCATTAAAGGAGTTTCAATTGACGAAGTTTAACCCTAAAATTGCTGAAATTTCAAATGGACGTTTCAAAAATTAAAAACAGGTCAAGCTTACGGTGAATATTTAGGGATTTTAAAGACGCGGTTCTGTGATAATAGAACGTATTTTATACGAAATTCTATCACGTAATTACGTGTTATGTATAAAGTGAATAATTAATATGCATATGCCAATTGCAATTAATTCTATTTGACATTCCTAATTGGTACGGTCGTTTAGGTCACGTAGGATGTATGAATTCCACTCAATTTAGCACCAAGGTGAATTACTTCATAGCCAAATAGAGACATTTGAAATAATTTACATATTTTCTTTCTCTGTGCCACATCTTTCTCCTTTACTAGACAATCAAAACATTTCGTAGATTATCTGTTAAAGTAAGAATTTTGTTTGCATTTTTGCATTTCTATAATGTGTTTTGAAAGTCGAAACAAACAACAATCGCTGCTGATTTTCTGCACGTTCCCCCTTTTTAAGACAAATTAGACATATTATACCTTCTCCGCTTACAAGATCAAGATTATTAATATAAAACGTTATGACAGTTTATGTAATTATATACAACCAACACACATAAAAATATTCCATTTAACATGACTGCATATCGTAAATCCCTATTTACATTTAATATCTTGTCTTTCAATTTAAGATATATGTGGCCGCCGGCTTTCATGAATCAAGAATCAGTCAGGATCTGTCTGATATATGTCTACTGTATTTACATCGGCACAGAATCCGTATCCTTGGATTATTCCTTCGTGTATGATTTAACTCTTTACTCCATAAAAACGCTTCTCTTCGCCTTTCCAAACAGAGTAAACCCAGATTAGACGGCTCCTATAGGAACCGTCTAATCAGGGTCTGCTCTGTTTGCTTATTATATAATATGGATATGATTTTACAGTTTCTGCTAAGAACAAAAATGCCTGTATCCATATTATATAATAACAATAAGTCTTATTAATAACCATGATGTCATTATTTCTTACATGAATATTCATGGAGTAAAGGGTTAAAACACAGCATAAAACACATTTGAAAACGAATGACATTGGAACAGTATTTGTATAATGCAAAAATGTGTCGCTTTGAATTAGTAATATGGTATTAACTTGTTTGTGATTTAAATTACTTCCTAAGAGGATAGGTTCCCTGACGATAGAGGTATTGCGTTGTAGAAGATCTTCTAAATAAGAAAGTAAATCTAATCAAGGATGCTTGATTGAATTGTGTCCGCACAACTCTTAAGTATTCCATTGTAGAGGAAACGTCATTATCCCGGTTTGGACAGGTTGATACATAGATACAGCCTTGTTTGGATACTTTAGCATGTACATAGTACCTATACCTATAGGATCGTTCTGTTTTACTTTCACATTGATTTAAGCAGCCACCTGCCCTAAATACCAACTAATTAACATGATTTAGTGGTCTTTATAGAGAGGTTTTACTGTATTTATTCAATAATGGAATCTCTTTCGCTGCCAGTGTCGCATCTGTGATTATCTATGCAAACAGATGACACACAGAGAAACTCTGCGTCTCATCAGGATCCAAACTGTTAGTTTATGTGACTGTTATGTGACTGAAACAAAAAAGAAGAAATATATAAATGGAACTGACGACATAGCTGACGACAAAGTTTGTAGACGACAAAATTTGGCGGCGAAAAAGTTAAGGATAATATGGACAATGATATTGCATGCATTTACGAAAAATAACAACGGTATTTGGCAGAGTTTTGTGGCAAGAAAAGGCACGTGGCTGTTGTTGATATCAGGTACAAAGCAATTATTTTTCTGACGTGTACACGACTGAATTGATCTAAATACAACTAGGATGTACTAAGGGTGTTGCATCTGTGATTACCTATGAAATAGTTTGGATCTAGATGAGACGTCGAGTAACTCGGCGTCTCATCAGGGTCCAAACTGTTTGTTACTGTTACTGTTTTTTTAAACAAAAATGCAGACAACTAAACAAATAAACATCTTAGCAGACGACAAAGTTAGCAGTAGACAAAACTTGGCAGCGAAAAAGTTAAACTATTGCCAAAGGGTGTGGCGACAGATTTGGTTTGCAGTTAATTGGCTAATACATTGTATTCTTAGAGTTTCCTTGAACAAATCGAACGACAATATGTGGAGGCTGGAAACTATTTGATACAATTCTGATCTATACGTAATTGGTTGATGGTAGTAAAATGTCCTCTTAAAACCTGAAAAATAATCCGTTTATTGACCATCTAACCAATGTACGAAGATTGGTGTCCAAGTGTCGTTAAGACACACCGTCCTCGCATTCTTCCGTTCGTCCCCAAGTCCCTCCGTTTCCCGACCATCCTCCCTCCCCTCTCTCTTTCTCTATCTCTTCTCTCTCTCTATCTCCATCTGTCCCCCCTCTCTCTCTCTCTCTGTCATTGTGTGTATATCTTCGGCTGATTTACTTTATTCTCAACGTATTTGTTTACACCATTAAATGGCTTTGTACAACGACTTCAAGCGATACAATTCCTTTCTGCAACGATATAATTAATACGGTACCTAAAGTCGACATCTAGTCAAAATAACAGAAATGAAAATTTGCTAGTAGTTATTTGTTGTTCTGTATATAGTTATATCTTGCTCAGTTTATAGTTCTTTGTTCTGTCTGAAGTTGTTGTTCTCTGAATAGTTACATGTGCATTTGTATATAGTTATATATTGTTCTGTATGCATTTGCACGTTGCACTGTATATAGTTCGTGTTGCTCTGTATATAGTTACGTGTTGATCTGTATGTAGTTGTTGCTCCCTGAATAGTTACATGTGCATTTGTATATAGTTATATATTGTTCTGTATGCAGTTGATCTGTATATAGTTCGTGTTGTTCTGTATGCAGTTGCACGCTGTACTGTATATAGTTCGTGTTGCTCTGTATATAGTTACGTGCTGCACTGTATATAGTTACGTGTTGATCTGTATGTATTTGCACGTTGCACTGTATATATTTCGTGTTGCTCTGTATACAGTTGTGTGTTGATCTGTATATAGTTAGATGTTTCTCCGTATATAGTTAATTGTTGCTTGCTCTGTTTCCAGTTACTTACATAATGCACGATGTATAGTTACTTACTACTCCCTTTATAATTACTAGTTGCTATTGAGTGCAAAATTGAGTATAGAAGGGTACAGTCTGTATAGTCGTGTGGATGTATTTGTTGTTACGACACACGTTCGATATGCGATCAATATACGACAAGCGAATGCACTATTAACGTTCGATATACTATACAAGTAACATTATATGCTCGATACGAAGTTCTATATATGAATGTGTGCTATATGATACACGAATTACAATTTTCCTTCTATTGGTATTTATTTCCGTTTTCTCTCGAGATTCTCACCAATGTTTCGGTGATATATTTAAACGTTTAGGACCCCTTGATAACTTCAATCAAAAGGTTTGACCTTAAGCAAAAGACCTCGCCTATTCCACTTTATTTGCATGCCGTATCATGTTCTGCTGTAACCCTAATGACTCACACAGTAGTATGATCGCATCAGTTGTCAGAATATACCTTTAATGTACGAGCGGTATATAATCTACGCATGCACCTTCGAAATAACGCATTGACACCATTACGATGTACTTTATACGCTCTATACCACACCATATACTTTTTATATGATATACGCATTACGACCAAGATAATTGATACGTTCGCAGTAAAAGTATGCATATATTAGAGTAAAATAAATTGGAGTTTAATTCACAGCCGGGTATGACAGCGATTTTCAACTTCGTGTTCAAGATCGTGTGGGTCCTGCATATGTCATCAGATAAGTGTCAGCTCCGTATGCTTATGGGGTACTACAAATCTAATTATTAGTTTCTACCATAGCATAAATGCTTTTGTATACAACGCCATTATAAATGTTCATGAGTCCATTTAATTATATTTATAGAGTCCTCGATCCTTACATGAATTTACGTCAGGTACAGGAAACATACGTAATTTATGATTTGTCAATTTCGAAATGAATATGATACTTCGCATTGTATTATAAATTATCGTCAGGTATCGTAAGGGATATGTACGATATTCGCACATTATATTGAATTTCTATATACGCATGATATACCCATGCATCATTTACGTACGACATATGATGCAAATGCCAATTAACACGCGCATACTTCTGAACACAGCCCTCCAACGATAAAGTATATAATTACTGGCGGTATATATAATACTAGCACTGTGTTGAGTCATGTATGAATCGCGAATCATATCGTATTATATCGTAACATATTGGACGATACACTATATACGATACACATACGATATACAACCACTGTGTAAACGTTCAATATACGACACACGCGGGCACTTATATGCACGATATACGCCGAATTCAATAATTGATACACCCACTGTATAGTGTTACTTGATGTTTTAAACATATGTACTTGATGTTATGCACATACGTGCTTGGTATTCTGATGTAATGTGCATACATGTAGTCACTTGTTTCTCTGTACATACGAGTAGTTACCTGATACTGTGTATATAGTCACTTGATGTTCTGTATTATTATATTACATGATGTTACATGATGCTTTGTATAATGTTATGAGATGATCTGTACATAGGTACTTGTTGCTCTGTATATAGTTTCTTCCTGTTCAGTATATAGTTACTTGATGCTCTGTATGTAGCTACCTGTTGCTCTGTACATAGTTTCTTCCTGTTCTGTATATAGTTATTTGATGCTCTATATATAGTTATGTGATGATCTGTACATAGGTACTTGTTGCTCTGTATATAGTTTCTTCCTGTTCCGTATATACATGTAGTTACTTGATGCTCTGTATGTAGCTACTTGATGCTCTGTACATAGTTTCTATAGTTATTTGATTATCTGTATATTGTTATGTGATATTCTGTATATATGTACTTGTTTTTCTGTATTTATTTACTTGTTGCTCTGTGTATAGGTACTTGTGTTCTGTATATAGTTGCTAATTTAAAATTTAAACAATAAACCGTTGCGTTCGCTGCAACCTATCGAAAATGAAAAAGAGGTCAATTATCTATATGTATACGTTTTCGGACTTTCATTTGGACCATATATTTCAGCACAGTAAGTTTTCATTCAAAGCAGCTACAAATATTACAGTTTCATTAATTTTGTTGCTAGTAAATTACATTTCCCATGACAATGTGATTGATAAAGAAAATATTTGAAACGGTACCACTGTCTCTAGTGTAAGATACAGTGCTGATATTATATCCAATTTACATTCGTTCATAAATTAATTGGTGAGTTTTGGCCTCACAACCCCAAAGCTCATATCGTATAACTCGTATATTAGACTGGATATCTAATTTTGATTGTCTACAAGAATTCTGCAGGGAAATACGAAAGGACTTCTAAAGTACGAGCGTACAGCTACAGTGAGTAATTATTAGCAAGTATATCTGTTTTACCGTTTGGTTCTATATTTAACCCTTTCAATATGAATCATACACACGCTGTCAATTGCAAATAGTGTACACCCAGATCTGAGGGCTCCTAGAGGATCTTTCTGAGCAGGGTGTGCATCGTGTGTCACTCCAAATCCTCTAGCATTGTTAGGCATTTCTGTAATTAAACACTGTTAACTCTTTGCACGCTAAGTATTTGTTTCGTCTGCAACAATTGTCGTCTGCTTCAATTCTTAAAATTATCTTTTTCTCATTTTTGTTGCAATAATATGGTCAAGATGACAAACCGTTTGGATAAGCAAGTCCACACTATTCAGCTTTGAAAGGATCGACTCTTATACATCGAAACTGTACCTTACTGGTATTTGCAAACAACTATAATATATATGAGACGTCGCCTAATTCGGTCAGTAATCTACAATTTTGGACAACTCGAAAGTAAGTAACAGAACTTTGTTTTCGATCAGAGCTTCATCAGATGTTTGTTTACAGTACGGTAAGAGCTAACCCTTTCCCTCATATAAACATGTTTTCACGCATTTGCAAACAGGGTAGACCCAGATCAGACGGCATCTATAGAAGCCATTTGATCAGGGTCTGCTCTGTTTGCTAATGGAGTTTGATTGTTCTTTTGTTTTAGTTTCTAAAATGGCTATAATGTTCCACCTTCCATATTTCATTATAACTATTTTGTTCATGAATATTCAGTAGGTATTGAAAGTTAAAAACATAGAACAGAGAATGGGTTAAGGTATTATGTGAGCATTGGTGGTAGCTGTGGAAGATTGATAATACACTTTTTTCATTTTCTTTTGTTTTAACCAATTTATTCCAATATTATTTAAGGAACCCCTGTCCAGATTATATATTGGAACTAATCCATATTTTCATGTTGAAGAGGACACAGCAAACAAAGGTACCCTGGTAACCTGTATACAGGTTACATAATATATAATACAGTAAAACCCCGCTAATGTGATCACCTAAATAGGTATAATTCTGGGTGATATATGTAGGTGGTAGCTTAATGCAGGACAAAAGTAATGCAGAAAGCTCCTCTAGGAGCTTTCTGTATTACTTTTGTCCTGCATTCAGCAACCACCTGTGTATTAAGAAACCCATGTTTATTCATTAAGTGGTCGCATTAGGAGGTTCTACTTTAGATACTGTGGAATCCTAATAAAGGATCATTTAATCAGTAATTATGGTTGTCTTTAAAAGCAGGTGACTCCTTCATACAGGACAAATGTTAAGCGGAACAGCTTCTACGAGAGTTTTCTGAATAAAACATTCTTCATCCAGATTCTAGCATCTGCCGTACCCATTGCCCTCATATAAAACACATTTTCACGCATTTGCAAACAGGGAATACCCAAATCAGTCGAGGAGACGTCTGATCAGGGTCTGCTTTCTTTGCTTTTGACATGATATAGATCTGAGTTTACAGTTTTCGTCAAAGCAAAATATTCCATTGAATAGATTATAACATTATAAATATCAGATAGTAAATATTCATGATGCCATTATTTCTTACATGAATATTAAAGAAGGAAAGGGTTAACCACCCGTACTTTTCATTGTGGTCGTTAAATGGAGGCTTTAGGCCTACTGTACGTTTCAACTACAAACATAAATGTAAGTCTTTTTAACACAAATATTCGATGATTTTATTTTCCAAATAAAAGTATAGTAGAGTCTCGCATACGCGATCACATAGATCTACTCTATTCTCATATGAGACTTAAAAAACGGATGGTTGCCAGATGAAGGACAACCTTGATGCTGAAAGGAGATTTCTAAATAGTGTTTGTCGCACAGTAAGCTACCATCTGTATAGATAATTCAAAATGAATATCCTTATTAGGAAGACCTTATTGTACATTTATTTTATGTACACAAAATGTTACCACAGTAACAAAAAAGTATCCTGGTGGGATGATGCCGCTTTACTCGCGCCATATTTGGATCAACACTGTGTGCAGAGGTAATCACCAATCCGCCCACAGCGTGCCAAGGTGTAGTGACAAGGTATACTGGTTTATATAAAATGTTTGCGTCTATTTTCCGTTAAGGTCAGCCATTTTGCTGCCAAGGAGTGTCGTCTGCAAAACCTGCTGTGCCTGCTTCAATTGTTACTTTTCAGTTTTCTTCCTAATTAGTTTAAACCACATTATAAAAAAACATCAAACGGTGTAGATGATAATCAGACGCCGAGTTACTCGGCGTCTCATCTAGATCCAAACCGTTAAACAAAAGGTAACAACAAATTCGCCATTGGCAGTTAACGAGGTAAAGCTTTTGGATGATAAAGGAAATATCACTAATCCGTATTTCTAATTACGTTTACTAATGCTTTCTTGTTTTTATTTTCGCAATGCCTTCCAGCAAACTGGAAAATAATCATTTTCGGTAACACTGCTTAAGTATATAACACCATACAAGGTTTTCATACTCGAATCGTTCCTTATTCGTGTACGAGTGCGTTAACCTGATCATTATACAGTAAACCCCCTCTAATGTGACCACCAAAAAGGGGCATAATTCACAGTGGCAAAGGCAGGTGGCAGCTTAATGCAGGACGAACGTTATGCAGAAAGCTCCTATGTATAATTTTTGTCCTGCATTAAGCAACCACCTGCTTATGAAGACAGCCATGTTTGTTCATTAAGTGGTCGCATTAGAGAGGTTTTACTGTAGTTACATATTGTGAAACACATTGCTGATCTTGTCACATACATCATAATTCATATGTATTTCTCCCTTTTTTCAAAATGCCTGCCTGTCACAATTGTAAGCTATGAAATGTGAACATAAGCGGGAACCATTTCCTCCGGTTAACCCTTTTCCTCCTAATGACGGTATGAATAACAGTTTCCTGAATTATTATTATGACACTATAATAAAGGATATTTTGCCATGATATAAACTTTTGAATCAGATATCAATATATATCAATATCGCTAAGTAAATGGACTCGAATTTGTGTCAGACGTGTCGTGAATACCAGCAATATTTCAAAGATAAGATTGCTAACATTGTTTGGATATACAGTACTCCGTCTCTACAACAACACCCTTTGGGATACAAAGATTGTATGTGTTGTTCAGAGGGAGTTGTTATAGGGAGGGAAAATCAAACATAATTAGCTTGTTTGCAGATCCCAAGATAAGGTGTATTTCGAGAACTAAAACCGTTATGCCTCAATCAAACCCTATGTTGTGACCACTCTTTAGAATCGTCAAAAAGTGATGATTTTAAAGAGTGGTCACAACATAGGGTTTGATGGAGGCATAAAGAAAATACGATGGAAAAAAGTTGTTTCTGGAGCTTTGTTGTTTCGGAAACAGTGACATGCGTTGTTGTAAGGAGGGAATCGTTATTGAGAGGGTCCTTGTAGGGAGGGAGTGCTGTATGTATCGCCATTAATAATTTTGCAATTTAAACTCAATAATTACAGCGTTTTTATACAATTGGAGGATATCTACAAAATACTATAAATAGGATATCTAGTTTTAGCTTGGAAAACTCGTACTGGTAAAGGACATAATCAACTAACACACACGGATATGTAAATTTAATACGTTATAAGCGCCGTTTCTAGCAGTCATAGTCGAATTTGTTCTTTATTTTTTTTTTTTCTTGTTCTTGAAATGTTCTTGAAAAAAAGTGCATTACCCTTCAATAGTTTATTTGTAAACTAAGAATTAGTGAAATAATTGTAGCCTAACAGGGAAGTAAGATTAGCGTCCAGGGTCTATTAAACACCGTCCAGGGTCTATTAAACACCGTCCAGGGTCTATTAAACACCGTCCAGGGTCTATTAAACACCGCCCAGGGTCTATTACGTCCAGGGTCTATTAAACACCGTCCAGGGTCTATTAAACACCGTCCAGGGTCTATTAAACACCTTGTTTGGCATTATAGCTATGATTTTACTTTCAATTGATTTCTTATCTTTTAACCCTTTCCTCCATAGAAACGCCATTCTACGCCTCTGTAAAAAGTCACTTTTTGAAACCACTGTGATTAAGAGAGCATTTGCTCCATAGGAGGAAATGCTCTATTTATCACAATGGTTTCAAAACTATAAAAGTCTAAAGTAATTCGGGTAGATTCATTCAAAGAGGTTGGATCTAAAACTAGCCTATGAGGGATGGGTTAATATAAAATGATACAAATAATTCAACGTTTGGTTCTTCTCTATTCCTTATGGGTCTGTTGTAGTACATGTACCATTCTGAAGCTGACAACTTTTATATAAACATAAAAGTGTCCTGTTTGAATAAACTTCAAGACATGATGTCATACAGATGCATTTTTAAGGACTATTTCTCCAAAATGTTCAGGCAGGGGACAACTTTTACCAAACTAAAGTGGGAACTCCCCATTGAAGTTGCTATTGACAAACTGGGTAGATTGTAATAAGACTACTCCTACAGAATATTCGATATGGATCTACCCTGTTTGCAAGAGACTCTTAATGAAATAAATGCATGTATTGTAGACAAAAGGGTCGTACATGTATGTATAATACATTTTCACGCATTTGCAATCAGAGTAGATCCTGTAGGAGCCATCTGATCACGGTCAGATCTGTTTGTTAATGGAACTTAAAATAATTGTTACTTTACAGTAAAACCTCTCTATAACTGCCACTAAATTACATCAAGTATTTTGTGTTAACTCCTTAGGAGCTTTCTGTTTTACGTTCACATTACTTTAAGCAGCCACCTGCCCTAACCACAAGCTAATTAACTCAATCTAGTGTCCGTTATAGAGAGGTTTTACTGTACTTTGCAAAATGGCTACCATTTTCCACCTTCGATATTTCATTTTAACTACTTTGTCCATGAATATTCAGTAGGTATTGAAATTTGGAATAAACATTGAACAGGGAAAATGTTAAGCTGTCAGGTCGCGCTTAGCCTGATAAGGGTTGTCAATACAGTGAATCCTCGTTACAAGGAAGGTGTTGTTTCCAGAAATGTTACTACCGTTATAACAAGTTTAAATATGAAAGAAACCATACGACCAGCTTTAAAGTAGTACCAACAGGTGAATGCTTCATGTAGTACACAAAAAGTGCAAACAGCTCCATTGCTTTTAAGTGACCACCTGTCTTAATGGCATTACACCCATTTAGTCAGTGGCAGTTTCCGTTTTCTTTCAAGGCATAATACCGGTATAACGAGTTGTCATTGTAACGAATGCGGGTATAATGAGGTTTCACTGTACATGAAATAAGCGTGTGTTAATTTCAATTTCAACTTTATCATTCGAAAATAGCATGCAACTAGACGGTACGATAAAATCCATTGGTACCACATTGGTCTACATTGTTTGCCTGGGTCCCTATTACAGGGGCAATGTACACAAATAGGTTAAATGGAGTCTACGAATCTTACTGATAATTGCTTTGCTTACTTTGTATGTCAGCGCCATTGATGTTTTGCTCGAATTCAAATAAGTTTGAATTGGTAGATTCAGGTTCCGTTACGGTACTTATATACTAAACACATGCCTGTTGACAATCCGGATAGTTTATGTATTTCACAACAGCTGGTATTAAGTGATTGTGTAAAAAGTCGCGCGTACTTCATTCTCAGTGTAGTTATAGTTTCTGGTTATTCGAGGTCATTAAAATTTTGAAGTTATGAAATTGAATATATCGCTTCTGAGTCTGACATTTTCTCTTACCGCATTGCTGCTTTGGCTTTCGAAGGATCGCCTACTTTCAGATTTTATGTTAATCTTCATTATGGGAAAAAGTATGAACTGCACCCGATCACCTCAACATACATGTTTCATTTACATGTTATTTCATTTGAATTATATTAACGCTTTACATGAAAACCCCACCGTTTTGCACCTTTACTAAAACAGAATACCATGATCCTGCAGAGGTTGTTTGATCACAGTCAGCTCTGATTGCTAATTGTTACGGATCGGTTTATCTTCCCCGTTTGTAATGGCAAGAAAGTTCCTTATCAATACTGTATGTCAAGTAAAAGGGCCAATATAATAAAAATGGACACTTCGTTATATGAGTAACATGTATCTTTATTGTCAATGACGTCCAGACGCTCACAAATGCATTAGACTACAAGTGGATAGCATGGCTGTCAATCACTCACGAAGGTTTGTCTGCCTATAGATCATCTGGTAGTTTATGTCCACGAATTTATCTCTGAAAACATAAAATTGTCAAGCTATTGTCTACGTTATTGTTGTACCTAATTGTGCGTTTTGCTTCCGTCCATTGTCAAATAGTCAATGGTTTTAGTTCAAGTCTACAAATCCTTATGATATAAGTGTATGCATTTATTGCCCGGACTGACATCAGTCAAGATTTAATGTTTCCACTTATATTTTACAGTATGTATAATATGCAAATTGGAAATGCCAGACATTATACTGTGTCAGTTTCAAGAACATTTACCACAAAAAGAGACATATAATACTCTTTTATAAGTATATAAATGGCTAAGTATTTGGTTGCATTTACGCCGTATAGTATTGGAATTAGCTTGGTTAGTCTCAATTATATGACAAAGAACATAAACCAGATGGTGTAGGGAAAATACTTTGATGCTGATACATATATTAAGCTACAAAACATTACCACCGACTGTATATTAGTGTGGTTTTGAGGTTCCGGTATTGCTTATTTGTCGAAGAGGTGATTTAGTGCATCTTGGCTCAACTTTGATGCTAACTTTTAACTCTTTCGCCTTCTTTATCATGTTCAATATGTTTGTAACTACATTAGAACCACTCAAATGCGACCAATTAATGAATAAACATGGGTGTCTTTATAAGCAGGTGGCTGCTTAATGTAGGACAAAAGTAATGCAGAAAGCTCCTCTAGGAACTTTCTGCATTACTTTTGTCCTCCTGCATTCAGCTACCACCTGCATCTAGCACGCAGAATTATACCTCTTTTAGGTGGTCAAACTAGCAAGTTTTACTGTATATGCATTCAATTCAGTTTTATAATGAACAACTTTCAATGACATGTTTTTATCACAACCGTTGAATGGATCCATTTCATGCCAATAGCAAGCGGGACATATCCTTATCAGATGGCTGCTACAGGACTCGATCTGGGTCTACGCCTTTGGAAAGGCTATTCATTAATATTTTCCCTCTACAAACGCATTTGCTAACAGAGTAGACCCAGATCAGTTTGCTCCTGTAGGAGTCGTCTGATTAAGGTCTGTTCTGTTTGCTTATAAAATATGATAGGACTTAATTTACAGTTTCTACCAATACCAAACAATCATGTGTACATATTTGCCATTGTAAAACGTCAGCTTAAACAATGTATGGATTTCGATTGAAATTGACAATGGTGTACATTTTAGAACATTACCGTGGAGTTTTGTAACTCTGACGGTGTTCCATATCTCACCTCTGTATAGGAGACATGTCAGTTTTCCCCGACCTCCAACTGCCTGTTTGAGACAACATGGAACTTTTGTCACAGTTTCAATTTTAGTACAGTCATCTATATCAAACGTCTCACAGTTATGTACCATCACATCAATTTGGTGAGTCATTTTACACGAGCATTGATGTCTGATTTTGGTCCTCTTGTTAAGGCTAACATAAATGCAGCATCAAGTACCTTGAGTAGTATTGACTTTCTTTCACTTTCGACATCAATCTCAGTGCAGGAATGTCTATGTACTCTGTCATATTAACATGATATGAGACCAGACAGAATGGTGATTATCATCAAGAGAAAACATATAAACATTCCGTAACAAAACCATAACCATGTACATGTATATCATTTGCGGACAACGTGCACTGATCTGTTTTCTACACATCAATAGATGTGATGATATATTTCTTTATCATGGTTAAATTATTATGAATAAAGACAATTCATGTTACAGTGTTTTAAATGTATATTGGATATACAGGTTTCTTATCTTTTTTAAGTTAAACACACAGGATTATGTAGCTAAAACAGTCATAGTTCAGTATCATACATTGCGGCAAACGGTTGATAAAACGCTGGTCACCGGTTTCCATTTGATAGCTGCGAGAATCAAATCACTAGATTTCCTTCCATATACCCGATATCGTTTAGATCAGATGAGAAAAATAAAGTAAAAACGGGATACTTCGAAATGTTAGTAATGATGAATTGGTGCGTTTAGGCTGGTTGCTGCTTAACCCATTTCCTCATATTGACGGCTTTTGACGACTCTGTAGAAGTCACTTCGTGAAACCATTGTGATAAATAAAACATTTGCTCCTATGGGGGCAAATGCACTATTTATCACATTGGTTTCAAATCACAAAATTCTAACATTTTCTTTTTCTCTAGTTAATGCTCCTTTTTGGTAGATTTATTCAAAGAGGTTGTATCTAAAATGGCCAATGAGGTAATGGGTTAATGCAGGTTGGAAGTCATGCAGAAAATTCCTAGAGGCGTTTTCTGCATGACTTTCATCGAGAATTAATCTGTCACCTATCTTAAGGACCCATAATGATACGTGTTTCATTGTTCCAACTATCAGGCGTTTACTGTATAATTAAACTCCAGTGTATGTATGTCCAAGAACCCATCCATTATTTCTTGTGTGTTGTTCCTGCAAAGGAAACATATACTGGTGAAAACGTTTCATATTGTTCGGTACAACAGGCTGTTCAGGCGATGGTTACAGGATTGGACGGCGCTGTTTGCAACAAGCTCAATGTTGATGTGATTGGGGTTTATTGATTAGGCTAAACGTATAGTAACACCTCTCTAAACCGGACATACGTTTAGGCATACATTTTGGCGCAAAATGGCAGCTTAATTCTGGATTAAAGTCATGCAGAAAGCTCCTCTAGGAACTTTCTGCATGACTTTCTCCCTGCATTAAGCACACACCTGCCTAAAATCTTCTCTACTGGGATGCCTGTTTAGAGGGGGTTATTGTTTATTGCAGTCGTGTAAGATGTTTGTCAATGTCACGAAAACACATCGTTGCATAACAGAATTTGTCTCACAGTTCTTTATATCTAATAAGGCCAGTCTCTTATGAAGAAGCCAGCCATATTATTACTTTAGAACCTTAAGTAAAACACGTCATCTTATTTAATTTTATCACTGACAACTTGACCTTTGCTAGGGGGGAGCTTTGTTGTAGATTACTAAGATAACTTTAAGATACATATCATCGCAATGAATTACAATGTACAGTAGAACTTCGGTAACTCGAACTTAAAGGGATCATACAAATTAGTTCGAGATAACAGAAGTTTGAGTCATCCGATTTCTAATCTGAACAATTTCTCAAGGCCATTGCTTAATGTAGGAGCTTTCAGCATTACTTTATACCTGTCTTAAGCTGTCACATGTGTTTCTAGATATCTGTAGAGATACATTTTAGAAACATTCTGTATTGTAAGTTTTGAAAGGACTGAACGTTTTCTTCGAGTTATCGCGAAGTTCGAGTTATCCGAGTTCGAGATATCGAATTTCAATTGTATGTCTCCACCCCATGAATTTTGATATAAAAATAATGACGTCATTAATAACAATTAGATGTATTATAATGGTATATGGACACAGCCATATTTACCTTAGCAGAAGCTGTCCAAATAGATACAGTGAACCATCATTATACCGGCATTTGTTTAAATAGCACCCTCGTTATACCGACAGCATGCCTTGAAAATAAAGCACTCTTAAGTCTTTGAAACTGTCACTGACACTAAATAGGTGTAGTATCGTTAAGACAGACGGTCACTTAATACAGAACACAAGAAGTGCAAAAAGCTCCACAAGGGAGGTGTTGTTGCACTTATTGTGTTCTGCGTTAAGCATTTACCTGTTGGTACTAGTTTAAAGCTGGCCAAATGGTTTCTTTCATATTTAAATTTATTATGACGGCAACCTTGTTATATCAACAACATGCCTGGAAACAAACATATCCGTTGTAACGAGGGTTCACTGTATCTATAGAGACAGTCGTCTGATACCGGTGTAGGTCTACTATGTTTGCAAACGCGTTGAAAGGCGTCTCTATCAGGTAACTGGATACACATTAATCAAATTTTAAGAATGGAAACCAATTATATGTACGACGGGATACGTCAATCTATTGAATATGTTTATTCGGGGAAGGAGAGTTAACATGGTTTCCCATTCCCCAAAATACAAACCATAATTAGGGACACTTATTAGAATTACATAAAGGCGAACTATTTGTCACGAACTTCGTCCGCACTTACGTTAGTATCGTCATTCGTCATCAGATTACAATTACAAACAGCTAATTATTTGGAGTGGTCTCTTGGGAAATTACAAACACGACATTCGGTATTTGTTCAGTAAGTTGCACCAGATTGCACCAATACTTGTCTTGTAATATAGTGTTCTTCATTTCCATAAACTGGCACATTGATCTGAATAAAGTCCAACACATTCCCGGAAAACTTCCTCATGTAGGTTAACTGTTTTCAGCCACATTATTCTGATTAAATCGCTCAAAATGCAGAATTTATCACACTTTCAAATTCAGGACAAGTGTTTGCCATTGTAACCGTAAAATAAAGACCATTGATCGGAACCCTCTTATACACTGTTTGACAATGTCCCTATATGACTACACTGTTTAACAATGTGTTTACACTATGTGACAATGTCCCTATATGACTACACTGTTTAACAATGTGTTTACACTATGTGACAATGTCCCTATATGACTACTCTGTTTAACAATGTGTTTACACTATGTGACAATGTCCCTATATGACTACACTGTTTAACAATGTGTTTACACTATGTGACAATGTCCCTATATGACTACTCTGTTTAACAATGTGTTTACACTATGTGACAATGTCCCTATATGACTACTCTGTTTAACAATGTGTTTACACTATGTGACAATGTCCCTATATGACTACTCTGTTTAACAATGTGTTTACACTATGTGACAATGTCCCTATATGACTACTCTGTTTAACAATGTGTTTACACTATGTGGCAATGTCCCTATATGACTACTCTGTTTAACAATGTGTTTACACTATGTGACAATGTCCCTATATGACTACACTGTTTAACAATGTGTTTACACTATGTGACAATGTCCCTATATGACTACTCTGTTTAACAATGTGTTTACACTATGTGACAATGTCCCTATATGACTACACTGTTTAACAATGTGTTTACACTATGTGACAATGTCCCTATATGACTACTCTGTTTAACAATGTGTTTACACTATGTGACAATGTCCCTATATGACTACTCTGTTTAACAATGTGTTTACACTATGTGACAATGTCCCTATATGACTACTCTGTTTAACAATGTGATTACACTATGTGACAATGTCCCTATATGACTACTCTGTTTAACAATGTGTTTACACTATGTGACAATGTCCATAAGTGTCTTCACTGTTTGACAATACTCCTATGTGTATTCCCTGTTTGACAGTGTCCGTATGTGTCTACAATGTTTGCCAATGCCCTTATTGTGTTTACACTGTTTTACAATATCACTATGTGTCAACACTGTTTAATATGTCCCTATGTATATACACTGTTTGACATGTCTCTTTGTGTCCTCATTGTTTGAAAATGTCCCTATGTATCTACACTGTTTGACATGTCTCTTTGTGTCCTCATTGTATAACAATGTCCCTATGTATCTACACTGTTTGACATGTCTCTTTGTGTCTTCATTGTTTAATAATGTCCCTATGTATCTACACTGTTTGACATGTCTCTTTGTGTCCTCATTGTTTAACAATGTCCCTATGTATCTACACTGTTTGACATGTCTCTTTGTGTCCTCATTGTTTAACAATGTCCCGATGTATCTACACTGTTTGACATGGCTCTTTGTGTCCTAATTGTTTAACAATGTCCCTATGTATCTACACTGTTTGACATGTCTCTTTGTGTCCTCATTGTTTAACAATGTCCCTATGTATCTACACTGTTTGACATGTCTCTTTGTGTCATCATTGTTTTACAATGTCCCTATGTATCTACCGTGTTTGACAATGTCCCTATGTATCTACATTGTTTGACAATGTCCCTATGTATCTTCATTGTTTGACAATGTCCCCGTGTGTCTATACAGCGATTTACTCAGTCACTGACTCACTTACTTACTTACTGTTACTTACTTACTGTTACTTACTTACTTACTTACTTACTTACTTGTTACCTCGCTAACTCACTCATTCATATATTCGCATACGTTCTCGCTCACTCACTCAGGGGTAGCTGTGAAATATGTATGGAAAAATATCTATAAAGTCAACAGGGCAGACCCTGATTCGATGACTGTTAAAGGAACTCTCTGGTATCGGTCACCATTGTTTTCGCGTGTCTTTCTCTTAGGGACTCTATGCATACATGGGGTAAATGCTAATATAAAACTACATTGAGTCAAAATGTGTCCTCGACGTTAAAAATATCGTTCCAGAAGGCTTGTAGTTGTCAGACAAGAATAGTTTGTTAATTAACATCTGCGCAAGATACGTCAAAGTCAGATCTTTAGCCTAAGGGTTTGTTTTGTAGTCTTAGGTCAATGTTATATATACACACAGTTTGCAATCGAACTTCGATATTTCGAACACCAGGAGACCATACACATTAGTTCAAGATAACAGAGTTTCGATTATCCGATTTCTAATCAGGACATTTTCTCTAGTTCACAGCTTAACGCGCGTCTAAAGTAATGCTGAACGTTTCTGTCTATACCTGCATTAAGCTGCCACATCTGTTTCTAGATATATGTAGCAATTTTAGAGCAATTCTGATTAGAAAGTGTTAGAATGACCGAACGTTTAGTTCGAGATATCCCGAGGTTCGAGTTATCCGATTTGGATTTGGTAGTTACCAACATGCAATGCCGGGGGTTATTCGTGAATAACTTTTGCGTTACAGACAAATATAAACCATCAATCAATGTTTAGTTACGATATTCAACATAATGGCCTCGTTATGTACAACAAATGAGGTAGACACAACTCGAAATACAACTGCTATTGTCTTGTGGAAATATATGGCAATGTATTGGTATGTCGTGGTTTTCAAACAGCAGCAAACATTGCATCAGATATAAGATGCATAAATCGAAATAAAAACTACAAAATGACTTCTTTATTTCTTCACCAAACCCTATGCTGTGACCACTCTTTAGAATCATCTCTTAGAGACGATGCTAAAGAGTGGACACAACATAGGGGTTAGTGGACGAATGACAATTTTAGTATTTGAGTATAAACCTTTAGTTGTAGCTGTAGCTCAGTTGGATATTATAATACAGTAAAACCCCGATTATTCGAATTTTCTGTATAAAAGAATTTGGATACTTTTAGGCAGGTGGCTGCTTAATGCATGGTGAAAATCATGCAGAAAGCTCCTAGAGCTTTCTGAATGACGTCCACCATGCATTAAGCTGCCACCTGTCTTAAAGATCGATAATAATACGTATTTTAGTGTTCGAATAATCGAGATTTTACTGTATTTTAATTTATTCATTATTTGCATTAAACGTTAGATGTCTCTTCAGCAACCACTCAGATGAAAACTGTTTAAGACAAATGATGCCATAATGTGGGACAACATTTAGTCATACAGATTCCAAAGGATCTATTTATTATAGAGAGGTTACTATATATGTACGAAACAAGACAGGTGTTAAGTTACATAGTGTGTATATCATTCCTCTTGATAAATATTCATTCAAATAATTTACGTTTAATCAACCCTTTCCTGAATACCAATGTAGTCAGAATGAGACAGATGTCTTTGATTTTAATATTTATTATATCCCATTCTGTTTTATATCATGAAATATCACTGAAATATTGAATGTTCATGTGACGGAAGATATCATTTATGGGAAAGATATTCATATATGTTCGTTTTCCATTAATATAGTCAACTGTGCCAACATTTTATGGCTTTAAATTACGTAGTTACATTGTCGACTGACAGTGAAATGCAGTCAAACCTCGCCAAATCCGGATACTCAAGTATGAGTATCGATCTATAACCCTTTACCAGATCTATGTTTATTCCTAGTTTCAATACCTACTGAATATTCACGGCCAATATAGTTATAATGAAATATGGAAGATGATACAGTGCAGCAATTTTATGAAGTATAGAAATACATGTATCCAATCCAATTCAAAATAGAAGCCGTCTGATCTGGGTCTACTCTGTTTGCAAATGAGTAAAAAGGCGTTTATATGAAGTGATGAGTCACGACGTATAGCGGCTTGGTGCAGGGCGTACCCTGCATGAAGCAGCCATGTTTCTAATTACACGCAATTATTTTCAACTTATAGTTCAGATGAGCGAAGCTTGACTAGTGTTGCACATTTAATAATTGTTTATTGAAAAATTTCTCTTTTCACGTTGATGCTTCAGCTTTCTAAGGGTCACATTTTGTCAGAATTCATGTACAGTACCCCCCCCCCCCCCATTTAACCGGAATTCTAGTAGAGAAAAATATATTGTCCTAGAGGAGTTTTCTGCATGCCTATCACTCTGAATTAAGATGCCATTGATCTCCAAGGTCGATATTTAAACTAATTTGAATGTCCAGTTTAGAGAGGTTTTAATGTACTACATTGGCATTGTAAATATGATTGAAGGTAATAAAATCAGTGACGTATCATAAGATATATTTAAGGTTCCCCACGTTACGAAGTCAATATATGGCATTATTAAATGTATAATACATTTTATACGACGACGTTATGTAAACATTGCGTATTTTACAGTTTTCCATTTAGCTTAACCATTTACTCAATGAATATTCAGTGAGAACTAATACCATCATGAATATTAATTACAGTTATTGTTATAATAGCATATGATTACAAGAATAATTAACCATTGCAGAAACTGTATAATCATACCTATGTTATAGCATAAGCAAACAGAGTAGACCCTGATCAGACGGCTCTAATAGGAGTCGTCTGATCTTGGTCTATTCTGTTTGTGAAGGCTTAAAGGTTGTAATTATGGAGTAAAGGGGTTAACTATTACACGTTTAGCTCTTTGAATATGTATTTGTAAATAATGTAGATCCTGGAACAGAAGGTGTCACTGCATTGTTTGTCATTCAAACTCCAATAAGCAAACTTTAAGCATACATAATTGATTCTACCATTAAATACTGGCGTGTCATTGTACTCTAACTATACAGAGTTAAACTTTGTATAGGTGCATAAATGCATGACTCTTTGAGCTTGCTCTCTGCATGACTTTTACCCTGCATTAAGCAGCCACCTGCCTAAAAGTATCTGAATTCTTCTCTATTAGAATTCCGGTTTAGAGGGGTGTCACTATAGTAAAACCTCCTTGCAACGACCAAACATGGTCTAATATCAGATCTGTAAGACACGTTATGCTGTAGTTTATTGTAACGACCAAACATGGTCTAATATCAGATCTGTAAGACACGCTATGCTGTAGTTTATTTCAATACGACAGTTATACATAGATAATTATCTCAATGGAGCTTTTAGTATATTGTTTTTTTCTGCAATTGGTACCCATCTGCTTCTATTGGCGCCTGTATTTGTTCATTAACCTTGACCTGATAAAGAGCATTTTCGTGCATTTGAAAACAGAATAGACTCAGATCAAACGGCTGTTGTAGGAATCGTCTGATCAGGGTATGTCCTGGGTCCAAGGTTATAAAACGTCTGAGTCTGAGTATGAGATCGTTCTCAAGCATCTGGGCCCGAGGTTATAAAACTTAAAACAAACTCTGTGCTCAAAACTCAGAATTTTTCTCAGCTGAAAACACTTCAGAAAACATTTTATATATAGCCAGTTTTTGCATACATAATATTTACTGTAAAAATATGTCCAAATGAGGTTACTAGAATCAGTTAAAGCGTGTTATGTAAAAAGTATAGCCTGTAGTAGAAACTGAGTTTTGAGCACAGAGTTCTTTTTAAGTTTTATAACCTCGGGGCCAGATTGGTCAGATTCTGAGCAAGCTCAGAATCTGACCAATCAGATGCGTGAGAATGACCTCAGACTCAAGCAAAAAGTTTTATAACCTTGGATCATAATTGCTTACAAAATAACCATTATATGATTCTAGTTTCGGACAATGCTACTCAAGGTTCATTGATCCTTTGCCATAATAAAACTTCAGTTAATTTGTGAAGTGATCGTCTTAGAAAATACCTATCCATTAATTTCAATAGAGAATATAAGCACGGGTTTGAATTACCGGATGAAAGGCTTCAGTCATTACAGGATGAACATAAAATGGGATTTCGAAAATAAACTTATCATTTCCGTTATGAAAAACCAATCAGACGGCAGGATTGCAGTTTCGTTTGGAGAAAATGATTCTAACGACTCGTGTTTATGAGAGCAGTTAACTATTTTCCTGTTCTATGTTTATTGCAAATTTCAATGCCTACTGAATATCCATGGACAGAATAGTTATAAAGAAATGTGGGAGGTGAAACATTCTAGCCATTTTAGAATGTAAAGAAACAATATCTATCAAATTATATTCGCAAAAAGAAAAGACCCGGATTAGACGGCTCCTATAGGAGCCGTCTGATCTGGTCTACTCTGTTTGCAAATGGTTGAAAATGCATTTATATGAGAGGAAATGTTGATCGTTATCCTGCTATTCGCTGCATTGTTTACATTTGTAACTCACTGTCTCAGGATACAAGTCGTTAGTATAATGATCACTATAAATGAATACAAACATTCAAGTACATACAGGCAAACAGAGCAGAGGTCAACACTGTATCTATATCATGCAGCAAGTGTTAAGGCTAAAGCCGTGTTAATATGTTTATGCTATGAAACAATACTGTACAGTAAAACCTGTCTTAAGCGACCATCAAAAAGAGGTCTAAGTATGGGTTTGTAAGGAAGGTGGTAGCTTAATACAGTGCCAAGAAATTAAGCAATCACATGTTCTTTACGATTCCTGTGCCCAATCAATATAAGGTCGCTTAGTACAGGTTCTACTGGACATGAAATGCTAAATCAACAAAGGCACAAACAAAGGGTGTGAAGTGGGCGACGATACACTAAACATGTGTGTAATCTAGCAATGAAATACAGACTTCAAGATAGAATGCGTAAAATGAAAGAATTTAAAGAATAATTTCTTTATTTCTCAACCAAAGCCTACAAATGTATGCTGTTACCACTTTTTAGAGTCGTCTTTTCGAGACGATTCTAAAGAGTGATCACAACATAGGATTTAGTGGAGAAATGACGATTTTAGTATTTGAGTACGCACCTTTATCTGTAGCTCTGGATATACATATATTGAACTTGCACAACTCCTACAAAACGCCGATGAGTTTCTATCACAATACTATAAATATGCCTTCTAATAAATATGCCTTCTAATATACAACAGAGCCCTTCTTTCGACGACTGCTTTCTTTATACATAAAGCTAACTTAGATTGTTGCAGTACTAAATATTTGTATATATAAATAAAGCTCTGTGATTGTTTCTTACATACAAACAGTATGGATATATTAAGAACAGTACCAAGCTGCTTTGAAATATCTTACGAACGAGTCACATCCGACTGCTGTGGACAAAATAATAAATTTCATTAGGGTGTCGCTTAATCTAATCCAACTACCATGCTAGATACAACTGATACAATTAATTACCATTTTCCATTGGTAAACAAACACGTTTTTAGTCATTTCCCTTATGTACGCGCATTTTGACACATATGCAGATAGAGTAGACACAGATCAGACGGCTCCTATAGGGTCTGCTCTGTTTGCTTATGGTGTAATATAGATCTGATTCTACAGCTTCTGGCTGAGGTAAAATGTCCTGTGTTCAAAGGCCATTATAAAAAATAATCTTATTAATATTCATGACGTCATTATTTCTTACATGAATATACAACAGGAATAGGGTTAAACCTTTGAGTGCGTATTCACAAACGACATTCACAACCAGGTTAGACATGGACGAGAGGATTCATGCAGCAGATTTCTGAACAGGGTATGTACTGTTTGTTGTAATCGCATATTATACCATATCACAATGAATTGAATTCATCGCTACATAATGATGAACTATACCACCTTGAAAATTCAGCATTTTGGGGATTACACAAGCTAAAACGTATTCGTCCATTTTAACTCATATCTGCTTAATGTTAAACATGTAGTTTTCATTGTCATTACCTCAACTATACTATCGACTGAGGGTAAACATAGAAACCATAGTTGCTGTGAACACGTGCTGTTTACATCAATTTACAAACCTTTTCAAATAAAACCCCAACTGTTGGATGGATACTTAAGCATATGAATATGTAAATACTCTTAAGGCAAATGCTGCACGTATATACAAATGATACTGTATGGAAAGCAAATATACATCGTTCTGTATTTTCATTGTGCAAGACATCTGATTGGCAGACTATAAGAAACCATAACTAATCAAATTGACAATGAAGAAAATATTCCAAAATAGGGAATTAATATAATACATAAATAATAATAATAATCTCCTTGGTTTTATGGCTGAATGCATGTAACAAAAATGTGACGTGTATTTTGACATGATAATCTTTGAAAAAAGGCCCTTAGTGGTCGAAATATTAGATCAGAGCAGTTCAAGTATTTATGTAATCAAATTGAATTTATAAAGTGATTCACTTTTCTGCATGAATTTCAGTCTTCATTCAGCAGCCACCTGCCAAAACATTTTCGAATTATCAATAACAGTAAAACACCTCTAAACCGGAAATTTAGTTGAGAAGAATTTAGATACTTTTACACATGTTGCTGCTTAATGCAGGGTGAAAGTCGTACAGACAGTTTCTTTAGGAGCTTGCATGACTGTCACCCTGTATTATGCTGCCACATGTCCCCAAGACCGATATTTACACTAAATTGAACGTCCGGTTTAGATGGGATTTACTGTATTTACTGTTTATCTTCAGGGGTTCTTAATAAAACTATTTATTCATAGAGGACAAACAAAATGTAATAGGTTCCATTGCGATTATATTACAAAATGACCAGCGTATTCATTGCACATGTAAAGGTATTTAACCCGTCAATATACCTACCTGTAAATAGTGAAGACCCAGATGAGACAGCTCCTGCACTATTTACAAGTTGATTGTGCAACCAGTGCACTGCACAGCGAAATATTTGTACACAGTGAAGGTATATGTAATTGTACAACAGGGCATGGGTAAAGAAGGAGAAATATATTTTAAAATTCAACAAGAGAAGGGTTAATTAGTGTTTTTACAGCATAATCAATATAGACAACAGTTTACGACTAAATTAGTTATGGTAATCGTAAATAGTAAGTGGCTGCTCAACTTTGTCGCTGTTTGAACTCTGTTAATCTGTGATTAACTAAGCAAACAGTTTGGATCCAGATAAGTAACGCGGCGTCTTATCAGGATCCAAACTATTTGTTACCGTGACTGTGTTTTGACACAAAAATAAAGAAATATAAAACATGAAAATTGCAGCAGACGACAAATGTTTTGGCTTTTCGGTTTGGTTTTTATCGGGTTTTACGTCATTTTAACAGTATTTCAGTCCAGCAATTTTCAGGTGGATGAAGGCCCACGATCATCTTCTGTGCACGGAACAAATTGCATTGCCTCGTTCACAGATGAACATCTGGGTAGAACAACCAACCTATTTCAATCCAGCTATCACATGAAAAATCCAAATACCAAGTACGGAATTCGAATCTACAGCGATGAGGGGCTAATGATACGTTTACATTCAGCCACGATATCCAGCAATTAGAAAATAGCGCATAGGTGTCACGATTTATTGAATTAATTTTCTTTTACAACGCTTTTCCAAGCTGTCTTACGCCCTCTGTGCATTTTGCTACGTCCGGTAGAGTTTTGTTACGAAACAAACACGCTTCTTATGAAGATCTGCCATGTCCTCTTAAATTCTCTTATGATTACCACGATATGCTATCACGTTTTGCTACGTTTTGTTTAGATCCATCGCGTAATTAAGTTTTGTTCAGCTATCCTACAATTTATAGCAACGATTTGTTCAAGATATCCGCGTTTTGAGCACGATTAGAGTATATAAAGGAGGCCTGAGCCATCCTCTCTAATGAGACTCCAAAGAGAAACGAGCTACCGGAATAAATCTAATGAATTCAAGTTATGAAAAAGATGCTGAACTGGCAGTTATTATCTAAGCATATATAGTTGCTCGTAGAAAGGAGAATCGACAGCAGCAAGGGACGGAGCAGGACAAGATAGAAGAGAGAAGGAAAGGACTGAGGAGAAGGCATAAGACCTGCTGGGTTAGGCCATGGTTAAGCCATGGTTGGCTGATATGGGAGTTCTTCTTATCAGATGCGGTAGGTTCTGTTCCCCCGTCTCCACATGGTCTTCTTTAGTTGCTGGTTGTGATGGTGGAGATTAGTGGGGCAACCTGGTCATTCTTGGCAGAACCTTTCCGTCCTCTTTTAGTAGGCATCTTCAAACCTGATATCACGAATAGTATGAAACAAATATTGCAGAGCGTGGAGTCAACATGTAAAAACCGCATCGGAACGTATCCGAACTTTTCAGAGCGTCACAGAGCCCGGGAGCCAATCGGAATAATTGTTACAGAACGTGTCTTGAATATACATTGTCTAGACGTTTAAGGACAATTTTGCGAATGCTGGTAAACTGCAGGGAAGAAATGCATCAAATGCCATGTTTTGTTAAATTTGTTAAGTACCGGGTATGATCAAATTTGTTGAAATATTACAGTCACATGATAATATCATGATCAAAAATCTTAAAGGCCGCATTAACGTTGCGCTTTACATTTATCTATATATTGTTCTTTTTCTTAAATATTACAGTCATAATTGACCAGCGTTGCAGGCGTGGGCGAGGAAGTGCTAAACTGGATTAACTATCGCGTTCTGCATCACGGTGGAGGATCGGGGTTCACACGTTTATAAAATGTTTTTATAATCCAGCAATTATGGCGCGGTATCTGATCTCGGCTGCATCGCCTGCGTCGCCTGTTCCGTTCAAATGTCTCTAATTGCGTGATGTTGGTCAATTATATTAAAATTAAAACCAAGAGACTTTCACATGAAATCATCATTAGATACATTTACCATTTCAGCGCCATTTCTATTGTCGTTTGCAATCAAATTAATGTTTGTTTCTTTTGTAAACATATAATGATTAAAGTATATAGAGTATTTCAGAAATAATAATTTACTTTTCGTCAACAAAACATGACAAACGGTGAAGTCCTTGACCATACATCACATTGTACTATCTGTATCTGTGCCAAAAGGCGAGGTAATTACACTTTTATTCTGATTATATATGATTATGTGTTCTATATTCACTTGGCATCAGTCTAAACGGAGAATTATCTGCATGGTTTGGATTAACAAGCTCAGAACTTTATAAACTGCTGAAGGAATTAATTAAACGCATACCCATTGCAAAAATATATGATGGTGATAAAAATGAAACACTGTCTCGATACAAAAGCTCAGGAAATAAATGCCCGCTATCATTATGTCACTGCAACATCAATTATGAATCGAAATAGTACAAACATTTGCTTTAATTGTCAGTGTTTTATGAGAGTCAATGTTTTATGTGAGTCATTTTGTTTTATGTGGGGTCGGATTGTAATAATGTAATGGGGTCATAATATTTTGACCCCCCCAGTCGAAATATTATGACCGGGGCATCGAACTATTATGACCCATTGCCGTAATATTAAGACAGACCAAGTTCGAAGTATTATTGCCTCCGGTCGTAATATTATGACCGGGGAGTTATAATATTATTTTGGTCACAATATTTCATTACACCGGCACACACGTTTCCAAACTCTCCAATTTACGTTTACGGCTTTGGCGCCTCTTTACCCTGAGGGTTTTACGTGTTACATGTATCTTATTTATACATGACAGCCTTTATGGGGTTTACATTCCCATGTTTGGCGCAATTTAAGACTGAAGAGTTCAACCCCGTTATTCTTAAACGTGTTTTGTCTGTGAGCGTAAACCACAAGAGACATTGTTTTGACATATTTGAATTTCTAACTCTAACATACATCGGCAATATAATAATTATACTGTCTACATCAATTCTAATATTATGTTTGTCCACTTTCATTTCAAACGAAATATCAATGTATAAAGCAGTTTAGATTGGAATGCAAACTTATAATAACTCAGGGTGCGATCTGGACCCGAATAACTTTTATAACTTTGGTCATAGCATGCTAGATATAACTCTCTAACACAAATCATTTTTGGAGTCAGAAAAAATAGTGAGGTAAGGTATACTGCCAGACCACAAAAAATATTTAGTTTGACATTTTCAGTGCCAGACAATTTGGCATTGGTGTGTATCAGGCAAGAACAATTTTTATCACAAGTCACATGTCACATGTTTGAGTCCGTACTAACATGCACCAAATTCATAACAAACAGTACAAGTGTATTTCTTATGTAGCAAATATTTATGAACGAATGAATAGGTGTTATACAATTACATGTGCTATACCTAAAATAACCATTTCAGTTGTTTGATATATATACCAGTACTATATATATATATACATATTTTATCACTGGATTGCCTGTACTGTTATATATTTTCCCACAGAGGTGTACACGAAGATGTGTAGAGTAGAGACGTCAGCAAGTGCTCAATTATATAATAATTTGGATGACTATATTAACGACTTCCCTCTATACAATCCTATCCAATTAGGCAAAAACAAACACAAAAACATAATTGTCGCCCCCGCATAAGCGGGACGACTTTATGGGCTTACGGATATTTTACCTCATGTTAGAAGCAGTCATTTCTGTAACGCTGGGGAAATGAGAGTTTACTTGATTGGGCAATACAGATAGGATATACGGATCGATTAAGAGTATGAATAACATGTCATAGGTGATGAAAATCGCCAAAGCATTTGTTTTGGTATTATTGCATTAAGAAATGAATACGTTATTGATACTAAATAGCCGATCCTTTCGAATTTCCGGTGCACGTAGATCACTCCGTAACAAAACAAAATATGCTTTACGATTTCGAAACAGAAAGAAGCAATGTCATTTGTTATTGAATACTTCGTGCATTATATTTTTTAACCAAACTATGATCGGATTGTCCTTGATAAATTGACTTGCTGCGTTAAATGACCACAGTTGAATCTAGTTTTACAGAGGAGGGTGAAGTGTTTGTTAGATTGATAGATATATATATATAGATAGATAAATAGATATATCAATATTGTGCAAGTAACACGGTTAAAATAGCAATTTAAATTCAATTAAAATATTTCTTTCTTACGGAGGGACCTCCATTAAACAGGTAGTGTCCTTTCTGCTTTTCCAGGAAAATTAATATAGCATGGTTACAATAGCAATTTAAATTAAATTAAAATATTTCTTTCTTACGGAGTGGCCTCCGTTGAACAGCTAGTGTCCTTCCTGCTATTCCAGAAAAAATAATATAAGCTACATATTAACATGAGATACTGGAATATTCATGAACTCTGCGTACAGTTTACATTATAAAAAGTGTAAGATATGACATTCCGAAATATATAAGATTAGAAATTGTAGTAAAGACCTGAAACAATGACGCATGACGGGGGTAAATAACGTTTTGATGATATAGCTACTATGTGGATTCAAATAGACACTTTCATTTTCACTTTCAATTTCATTCATTCTCAGTGATATTACATGTGTAGTGTCATTTTCATGCTGCTGTTGTTTTTTGCTAATTAATTCCAATTCTATAGACTTTCCTTAGAACCAAATCCAAATTCGTCAAAACCTCAATCAATGGTTAATCTGAATGGATTCTTCGATGTGATCAGAGTCAGGTTAGTATTAGATCTACATATTAATAATTTACTTGTCAACAGCTGAAGTTACAAGCTTAAAGGTAACACAAACATATTGTTCATAATACATTTCCATGTTTTCATTCTCGGTTATTATTATTCACTATTCAGTGATGGGCGACCTTTGATGCTTCGCATCACTACTTTTCTTGTATGTTTTTTGGTATAGGCCGCTGGGGCGACTGAATTTTATGCAGAATGGATATCAATTTTTACCATCCAGACCCCTTTCTCTAAATACATAAGGGCAAGTGTACATTTAAACGATTGTTTCCTCACATGTTTGTTTACAGCACGCAGATCTAACATCAGACCGTTCTTACATTATTTTGAATAGATACAGATAACGGGTTAGCAACCTTTGGTATCGTGTTACACTTTTCAATTAACCCTTTTTTCTAATAAGTCCTGAATTGCGATCGATTGTTATTTAATTCATAGCAATCTGGCAAAAAATAATAATGTTTATTATATACCTATCAATGATTTATAGAGATTTCTCAGTTAAATAAATCCCATAAGCATCACTGTTAATATCGTCACTAGTGACGATATCACTTTTGCAGTGACGATATCACTTTAGCCGAAACTACTTTTTCTACAAATTTCTGAAAAAAGGAGCTGCTTTGACCAGAAAAATACCATGCACATAATAGTATGCACTACAAGAAAAATAAACTGAATGCTTACTAGAATCCTAGTGGGTTGTTCCCTACTCATAAAGCTCCAAACTACTTTGGGTGATATCCTGTTTTTTCCTTTTATGAAGCCTTAATTGGCTTTCCTTGGTTTTTCAAATAAGAATATTGCAGCAATGCAGACAATCACATTTCCCAGTCAAAGATGCAAGAAATTATAAAACAAGCATCTAAGACCAAAACATATATTACATTCTGCCTTCAGAATCCTCTTTTCTATGGGTGGTATCCATTATCCATTGTGAATATCTTTTAGAATTTTGTTCTTACTTCCTTGGAAGCAGTTTTATCCTTTCCGTTTCAAGTAGAATTGAAATTCAGTAATGCAACCCACATTTTCCAGTCAAAGATGCAATAATTTGTTATAACAAGCACCAAATACCAAAATAAAGTACATTCTCCCATGCAGGTGTTTTTGCCCATTCCAGTCATTTTGGGTACTTATCTTTCCTTCATTTTTCTAAGAACTATTGGGATGACTTCCAATTTTATCAAAGTTGTGTCGGCTGCTAAACAAACATCACTGAAAATGGCTGATTTTCTTAACTTTCTGCTATTTGAAGAAGTTGAACAGATTTTAAAACAACCATAATTTGATGGAATTCAACATAATACCATACAGTACCAAGCACAAACAACATAGCAAAGGTTTGGAAATTTTGAGCAAGCAGAAATTAATAAATTTATAGAAAATCAGGAAAATGAAAGCGCAGGAAGAAAAACTAACTCTGACATTAAACTTTTTAAAAAACATTTGGCAGAACAGGGAGAAAACAGACCTATTGAACAGCTGTCCTGTCATGACTGGACCATCTTTTAGGAAATTTTGTGGCTATAGTAAAAAAGCCAAACGGCACAGACTACGAACCATCGCCAGTACGAGGCTTTCTTTCTAGTCTTGAAAGGGACTTAATATAAGGCAGAAAGGTTACACACAATCTGTCAACAAAAAACCAGCTTTCCCCACACAAACAATGCTATGAAAGCAAAAATGGCATATCTCTTTTAAGTGCTTGGGCGGCGGCCGTATAAAAGTCGCCCGTACTTCATTCTCAGTGTTGTTATATTATCTGGCCTTTCGGGATCATTAGTTTCGATGTTATTAGTTTTTAAAATTGAATACTGCTCAAGTCGGTGCTAGGGGGCGTGAGTAGTGTTGCACTTTTAATTACTACTTATGAAAATACTCAATAAAACAGAGTCTGCAGTTTTCTCTTTTCGCATTGCTACTTTTGCTTTCGAAGGATCTCCAACTTTCAGGACATATTGTCAATCTTCCCCTATTATTTTATTATAATGTCGTTGTGCGTCTCTTTGTGTCTTTTGAAATGCATGTACAGTTACTGTTTGTTATCGTGGTGCTGTTAGGGCAGCTGTGCATTTTGTATGTGGTGTTTCCTGCATCACTTATACATGTATTTTATACTCGATTCGTTTCCTCTATATTCCTGATTTCCATCTGCATTGTTTTATCCCAAAATGTGAATATAGGATTAAGATATCATTATTCCCACCTGTAATATTGCGAATGGCGCTTTTACAGCGGATACTTAAGTGAAAGCGGGGCATTGAGGTATTACAACGTCTTATTGTCTTATGAAATATTTCCCAGAACGATATCATAAATTGGATTTTATGAGTTCGCCTGCCCTGTCTTAACAAACAATCAGCATTCCGAGAAATCCCGAAGCAATAGGTTTGAGCTTCCGAAAAAAAATGATTTTCTTTTGTTTCTTATATCATAAATTCTTCCCCATTTAGAAAATGCATTTCGATTATTTATTTCGTGTGTTTAATCACGTGTCATTAAACTTTTTTATCCTAATTATAATAGTACTCAAGTTCTGCTAAGGGAATACTGCCGTGCACCGTATTTATATTTTATATTTTTATCGTGTAACAGTAAGCCGGAAATCATCTTTTAGCACACGATTGATAATCTCTGGAAAAAGGCATTTAACTTGAAATGACATTAAACATTCACCCGATGAATATTCATATAAATAAATTACATTATGAATATCAAATAGATTTTGACAATGACATATGAACAAAGGACGCATTAGTCATAACAGAGACTGTAGAAGACTCAGATCTCTTGAATATGCCCTAAGCAACCACAGCAGACCCTGATCAGATGGCTCCTGCATGAGCCATCCCATAGGATTCTACTCTGTGTTTGTGGTAATAAAGTCGTGTCTATGGAGTAAAAGGTTCACATATTCATTTGAACGAATAATTTTCAACTCTTGTTTCTCAACTTATCTACTGCTATTAAAATCTAACTAATTATGTCCCCCATACGAAGTGGGTTGGGGGACATATTGTGTTTGCTCCATTTCTTCTTCTTCTTCTTTCATCCGGTTCTTTCAATTTGTCTTCCAATTCTTTTACTTCGGTCGTGAACTTGCCCGACACATTTCTTTGTAAGTAATGGTCCACCCAAATGAAATTGCACATGCACATTACTGGTTACAAGCAGATGTGCATCCTGCTTTATATAGTTTTAAATCGCCATAGCAACCAAATGGTTGGCTCTGACCCGTCGAACTTTAGAAATGGTTTTGATAAGTTACTTATCAGTCGAGTTTGCTAACAAAATAGTATCATGGTATTTAGTACTCCAAATCGACCGGTAGGTGTTCCGGTGGTAAGTTGTTTTATATAGAAACACATTTTGAAAACTTTTAAACTTTTATCCCCTGAAACTTGAAGATTCTCAGCTTTCATATTTAGAACCTAGCATCATCTGGAAGTCCTCTACTAAAGTTTTATGAATTACGCCCCTGGGGTCAAATGAGGCCCTGCCCAAGGGTTGGCCATTTTTCCATAGAAACATAGTGACAACATTGAACATCTTCTCCTCCGATTGTCCGGTGAGCGATACCAGGGCCATCATAGCCCTCTTGTTGTAGACATTACAACGTGTTTGATTTTAACGAAATGTCTAATTTTACTGAATAAACTTTTTTACGTCAATAAATCGTCGAAATGTTTCTGTCGTGCAATCCCAAACATATAACAAATATTCTGAAAGAGGGTGATTCTTCGAAAGCAAAATAGCAATACAAAAGAAGAAAACTGCAGACTCGGTTTTATTGAGTCTGTTCCTGAGTAGTAATTTAATGTACAACACTACTCACGCCCACTAGCACCGGCTTAAGCGGTATTCAATTTTCAAAACTAATAGCATCAAAATTAATGATCCCGAAGGACCAGAAAATATAACACCGAGAATGAAGTACGGGGCGACATTTTACGGGTGCCACACAAGCTCTTAACACCTGCTGTTGTGAAGTTTATTTACAAATATTGCTAAGAGATAACAGAAGATTGCTAATAGATAACTTTCTTTTTCCACATCGAGGAGGACATCGGACACTTTAACATGTTTGTTACTTTGAATGTATACATTTGTATGTTATGACATGTGAAAAGATAATTATTACATACAGAGAATACAAAACCTGAATAAAATGATTTACGCTTAGTTGTAAAGTAGAACTATCTGTTCTCTCAATCATTACGACTTAAAATATGCTAGCCGTCCATTTGATGTGATGAAGTCGAACGGATGCTAAAAAGTTTTACACTGTTCATGGGTAAATTGGGATAAGAGCCTAATGAGACATCATGTTACTCTGCGTCTCGTCTATATCCAAACTGTTTGCAACGGTAAACACCAATTCGCCATTGGTATAATACTATACAAAGACATGCCTGATGGAGTGATGAGAGATGTGAGGTACATACACCTTCAAGACGGCATAATAGCTTAGTTTCGCCTTTGAGGTATTCGCCATTGGTATAATACTATACAAAAACAAGCCTTATGGAGTGTTGAGAGATGTGAGGTACACACACCTTCAAGACGGAATAATAACTTAGCTTCGTCTTTTGGGGTTATTTCTAGCAAGTTTGAAATATTCTCTAGCACATCGACAGACATGTTTCATTTACATACCGTGCCATTTAAATCATTTTACACTTTACTTGAAAAGATCGCCTCTTTCTACAGACCACAGAAAACACAGACTACCAAGATCAGATTCCGTCCGAAACTGTTTAATCTCGACCAGCTTTAGTTTCTTATTTGTAACAGATCGAAATCTTGGCCGATATCCGTGAGAGAGCTCCTTATTATTATAGCCCGGCAAACTCGTTTGAGGAGTATGATGGAATCACCGTGTCCGGCGATCGGCCGGACGGGCGGTTGGTCGGTCCGTCCGTCCGTCCGTCCCCATCCCATTTGAACATGGGTAGCTCGGGTTGCAATTCCTCCATCAGTTTTATAGTTTATGACTTTATATTTAATATACGTAATAACAACGAATAGTAAATTACAGGACGCAATTTTCTTGTGTTTACCGTTGAGCCTTGTATAATTATCTCCCCTTGAGTGTTTTTGTCATTTTGGCTTCAAACATGGATATTTGGATATGCGATCCATTCCTTGCGGAGGGTATTACATCACATTTAGTGATAGTTCTAGTTACAAATAAAAGGATCAACACAACAAGAACTAACACTTCGTTATTTGTTTCTTTATCGCCAATGAAGTCCAGACGCTCGCAAAAAGACATTAGTAAACTATCGGATAGCCTCGCTGCCAATCATTCATATAGTGTTGTCTGCCATGCAAGTATCTAGCATTGTCTTGACCTAATGTTTTATGTCCAGACGTTTTAATTGTGTCTACATGCCATTTCTGCTTTATTGTAATGTGTGTTTCCTTCTTTGTGCAATGTGAATTGTTTCATATCAGGTCTACCATTCCCCAGGATACTCTTTGTTAGGTTCAAGTTCAGGAGAATGTTTCTCTTCATGTTTTATAGAATAAATATTTTACAAAGTTGGAAATATTGACACGAGACTATTAGTTTTAAGGAGGTCAGCCGAACAAAGTAATGAATGCTTATCTCTATCAATCAAATCAATGGCAAAGTATTGGGTTGTGAAACATATTTGTCTAGATTCTATTACATGCAAAACATTTTCCCGATGGTGTAGCAAAGCGTCGTCCAAAGATACTGATATATGCAGCATGTTAAACATCACTTCCAGTGTGTGTATATAACGATGGTTTATAGATGGACAGTTTAGTAAATTGTTTGCGGCTGCCCTTGTATCCCATGTGCCGTGGGATTGGTTATGATTATACTTACACACAACAGAAAGTTGAAATAAAGATTGAAATAATTTGAATCTAAACAATCGCATGCGTTAATTTGTACACGTGAACAATGATGTGTGTGCTTCAGGAAACACGACCCGGTAGACAAAATACCCATGCAACTTATGCACTGACCAGTACAAATCTTAAGTGTCAATCTTAAATTTATGAAATAAACACATGCACGATTCTTTATCCGCTAGTATATATATGTACTCAATGACTTGAAGTCAGAGTAACTGCTGTTTATCACATGAAACGATTTCTTCTCAATAAGTTACTTATAGGTAATTAAATTATGCTAAATTCTGCTAAATACATATATACGTATTTAATATATATATATGTATATAGCAGAATTTAGCATATTAATTTAATTACCTATATGTAACCTATTGAGAAGAAATCGTTTCATGTGATAAACAGCAGTTACTCTGACTTCAAGTCATTGAGTACATATTTGACGGACTTTCACAGTTGTTGTAATGCCATGTTATACATATTTTCCTGCGTTTACCGTGCTGTGGGGAAATCTAGCGGGGATACCTTTATTTACACTATTTGTTTGAGATAAGTGAGAGGTTGGGACATCCGTGAACCGGTTTAACCCCCCCCCCGTGGTGGTTTTGCCACTGACCGTTCCAAGGCGGTGCTCCCTTTGTCACACCTGCTTTTATGTTTGTTAGGTGTATTTGTGCCTTTGTGTTGGTGCTTTTGTTCGTGTTTGATGTTTTCGTCTCATGTGTTTATGTGTGCGCACGCGCTTGCGTGTGTGTGTGTGGTGTTGTGTGGATGTGCTGCGTTCTTTCTGTTGGTGATGGTTGCGTTTTGTGTGTGTCATTTCCTGCTTGAATTTATTACGTTTCCATTTGTAATTAGAGACTGAACAAATTAGGGACTCGTGTTTCGAACGAGCATATTACCAAATTTATAGAGCGTAATTGGACGTTGCAAACCTCGTTAAGTAGCAATTGTCGATCATCTGTCGTTTGAATTTTCGATGGTCACTACTGTGTTTTACTACAAATAGTACATGATAAAACATTTAGTTGTAAGTAACAGAGTGAAGTTTAAGCTTAGATAAAACAAAAACGTTTGTTTTGGTCAAGAACCCTCCGATAATTTCATATTTGACTGTTGCTTAAACCATTGAAGAAGGTGTTGAGATGCGTAGAACTTGATAACAAGGGTCGGAATGCATTTAAAAACGAAAATGCTGCGTGCACTGCAACCAATTGAAGGTTTATTTGTCCAAAAGTGCGCATGCCACTAACGTATCTAAATATCTGAAAATAGGATATCTTTTGAAAGCAAATGTAGCAATGTGAAAAGAGAATATTGTTTTATTGAGTCTGTTCACGGGCAGTTATTAAACGTGCGTCGTTACCTAAGCCTCCTACAGTAGTACAACGATCAGATGGCGTTGTTTACAAAACAGTGTGTATGTAAACACAGAAAATTAACGATAAGTACAAATGTGGCATGTATATATTAGGATAGGAAGCAGTGGTGTAGTGCTTATGCAGACGACTGGACTAACCTATACATTATGTCGCAGTTTAATTTATCATTAATTTTCTGTGTTTACATACGTACTATTTTGTAAACAACGCCATCTGATCGTTGTACTACTGTAGCACTGACCTAAGCGATATTCAATTTCCACACGTGCGTATTGATTAATAACACAAGGAAACTATGCATATGAACTAAAGCAAAGCAATTTATGTATACATGTATTTATATGTTTTGTTCAAGCCCACGTCGGTAGCAAATGCCGTCTATATAAATTCACATGTTCTCATATCTGTCCCAGTGCAATATCAACGTGTCAGCGTGGTAATATCCTGATGAGACACAGATTTGTTTGATGTCTAGTCGAGATACAAAAAGCTTACAACTATTATTACAATTTGATCATCGCCTACTAAAGCTTTGCTCATTTTGCTTTTATAAGCATGTGGGTAAATTGATTAACCCTTTCCCTTATGTAAGCGCATTTTGACGCATCTGCAAACAGAGTATACCCATATCAGACGGCTCCTATAGGAGCCGTGTGATCAGGTTCTGCTCTGTTAACTTATGGTGTAATATAGATCTGATTCTACAGCTTCTTCCTGAGCCAAAATGTCATGTGTTCATAAGCCATTATAAAAACAATCTTCTTAATAGTTATGACGTCATTGTTTCCTTAAGAATATTCATCATGGAACGGGTTAAGTTTGTTTATCGCAATAGTGCATTCTTTCAATAAAGAGCGTAAATCCGTTCCTGTGATAATTGACGACCATGTTTTCATTACCTCAACAAAATATGTACATATCCATTGTAAGTTTGTTTTTTACGTTTTAAACCATAATACAATAGAACATTACTATATCCACTATATCATGAATATTTATTCACTGAATTTTTATAATTGCATATGGGGTGTTCTATATAAAACGGAACCCGGGATTAAGATCTGCAAGTTTTCCCATTTCTGTCAATATTGCTACATTAAATTAAAAATATACACATGCCATATGTTGTCTAAATTTTGTCTAAACATATTCATTGGTTTTTAAGATATCAGCACCAAAAACTCGGTTTTAAACATGATATAGGCATGGACTATGCAATGTACGAATATCATGTTAAAACAGATTTTAGGTGCATTCATAAAAAACTCATATCTGTAAAACAAATGCATATTTTTATAAAAGAAATTGGCAGACATATGAACAAATGACTTATCCACAATAGTAAATATTTATATTTTAATGTGTCCGATTACATAGGTTAAATACACATTTGATCCAGGGTTCCGTTTTTTGGGGACACCATGTATGTACACAGGATGTTTTGGCATTGGCATTTGTAGACATATCTATTGTAACTTCATAAGCAAACAGAACAGACCGTGATCAGACGGTCCTTACGGGAGCAATCTGAAAATTGGTCTACTCTGTTTATAAAGGCGTGAAAACGGATTTGTATGAGGATAAGGGTTAAACCTTTACCAGCAGTATAGATGTAGATCAAACGACTCCTGTGGAAGCTGTCTAATCAGGGTCCGTTCAGATTACAAGTATATTATGGTAATGTATTTGCATATATTAATACAAGAATAAATTTGATAAATACAGTAGAACCCCTGTATAGTCATCGTTTAATGAATAAATATTAGGTCTACAAAGGGAGAACATAATGCAGGGAGAAAACCACGACATATTTTAAAGACCAGAATTTTATTTTTGTTGATGGTCGCTGTAGAAGGGTTTTATCTTGCTTTTCAGATAAAAAAGCATGAACCCTTTCCCCGTTAAATAAATTTCGTCTGCATAGATCACTGTCTGTTCCAGGGTCCAATGTTATACAACTTCTGAGTCTGGGTTTGATCATTCTCAAGTATCCGATTGGTCAGATTCTGAATTTGCAAATATGATCATGCTCTCGTCCAGTGTAGGGAAGAAGTCTTGATTATGCATATCGTATCATTTAGAAACACTTAAACCTTTCCCTGTTCTATATTCTTTCCAATTCTCAATACCTAAGATAAGTGCAGGCTTTAGATTTTACAGTAATGCTTGTTTCAATTTCTCTCAAAAGCATATCCTTTAATAAGGATTGTTTGTGTTCTTAAGCCCCACTATATTTATGTGAATCAATTTCCGGGATTATTTCGCTTTTAAATGGCTTCACTTGAGGTATTGTAAGATTATCATTTTGCGTTTTTTTGGCTCAAAACATGACACAGGAAAATATAGCAAAACAAGCTGAAATGTATATAAATAGCACATATTGATGACATCAGCGATTCAAGTGGCCATGCTCTATAAAACTAGTAGAGTCAAGCAGGAAAAGCCAAGCACAAAGCGTCCCCACTACCAAATATAAGTGAGACACACACAGGCACAAAAGCACAGGCACACACCCACACACAACTGCACACTCATACACACAGGCACACACCCACAACACACGTGCGCGCGCGCACTCGAAACCGTAAAACGTACAAAGACACAAAGGCACAATACAACCATAAATATAAGTGTGACGAAGAGAGTACCGCCTTAGAACGACCAGTGGCAAAACCACCAGTGGGAGTTTCAACCGGTTTAAGAGGTGTACTAACCTCACATTTGTTTCACAGTTATCCTAGTTAAAGGAACAATGTAAATAAAAGTTTCCTCGCCAGCCTTTCCCACACAATGGAAGACGGTCAACACAGGACAATGCGTAAAACAGCATAAAACAATTGTGAAAATCCGTCAAATATGTACTCAAATACTTAGCTGGAGTCTTAGCTGGAACTTAAGGTGAAAAGACAATAAATGTTTCCGTTAAGCTTATCTCGTTTCCCTGTTTTAAATTCCACCATCGTAGAGTACTACCATCGGCTCGTCATCGCACAAGAACAGAGGGAAACGTCACTACCGATGGTAACGGGGTCGATATCCAAACATGCATTTCAATTTCATTGCAATGTAATTGGGTCATAGTATTTCTTCTTAAACATTTTGATACGTTTAATAAACAAACAATCATGAAAACTAAGTTTGTAGATTACAAAAACGAAAATCAGAATCGAAGGAAATATATGAAACTTATCGTTTGTTCCATTGGCGAGAATTACTTCAAATCATAGAATACAATTTCTCAGAAATAATAACTGTTCGCTGAATGTACAATACTCAACATGTATTTCGCTGGGAGAAATCGCTGGTCGAACTCACCATGCATGGTTATGCCTTCCTTGATCCTCATGTGGTTTCCATTTCCCAAGTTTCTTGGGTTTAACGGGCAATGTGGCTCGACTGGGATAAATGCATATTTTGTATCCTCGTTTACTATCAGCTTAGGATACCTACCGTGTCATGTCATTCAGTGCTGTTATTCGCCATTTGTGTTTACTTTCTTGGATCGCAAAAGTCACCTACAGATCACGTGATAATAGCTTATTGGCATTTAGTGGGGTTTCGGTGGTAATCCCACTATTTTGTTGGAATGAAACCTTCTGCAGGCATCGCAGCTGGTGTACTATTGATTCACAGGCATCAAACCGTATTTGCAAAAATCAGTCGTTTCAATTTTCACATGGACATGTGATACTTTCACACAGTGGGACTTAAACTGCTTTTTGCATAGTGTTAAAACATTCAAGTGGATTTTTATAACGCTAACCCTAATAATTTTTATGTTTGTATATATCGGATTTTGTCGTCGCTCTAATAGTAATACGTCGCTTTAACTCTCATATCTTGACGTCATTGACAATGTCAATAGGTCCGCTACAAATAGGATTATGACTTTATTGCTCTTACAGTCTATCTCTACAAGATATACCGGTCTTCCTCGAGTTCCACTTGTCAGTTCGCGACTAATTTTTTTTAGAGTTTCAACTTCAGTAGTCCCCCGGATCAAACTTGTCTTGTCACAATCGTTGACCATCACAACAGCTAAATCTGGTTTGAGACAATTGAACATTTCAATTTAGAAATGTAGCATGTTGTCGACAGAATTGTGCTGTGTTTTATTTAATACGGTGCTTCAGATTATGTATTGGCTCATATTCGTAGAAGAACAGAAATAGATCGTGAACAATATAATATAGTGTTTCTTTCTGGTATCTTTAAATACAAAATTAACCCTTTACGATCAGAGTAGACCCATATCAGAACGATCTTAATTTGAGTATTGTGTTGATCAATGGAAAAGTAGTAAAGTCAAGCAGACAAAGCCACATGCAAGACGCAACCACCACCAAAACACCGATAGACAGCATGACACACACACACCCACAACCATACACCCAAACGCACACACACACACACACACACGAAATGAACACAGAAAACACCAACAGACACACAAGAAACAGGGACAAACGTTCCACAACATGAACAAACCACAAGCACAAAGACGCAAGGCAAACAAAAGGAAGGGTGACAAAGAGAGTACCGCCTTGGCACGGTCAGCAGCAAAAATACCACTGGGGGTTTAATATGGAAAAATAGTCAAACAGGGAGAGCCACACACGGAATGACACCGCATCAAACACCATCTAACGAGAAACGGTAAAGCCACAAGACAAAACATAACAGGACGCATATCAAGACGAAACACATTAAACATTAAGCATATTAAAAAACAAAATTGACCGTAGGCTGAAAGCAGGAGTGCCGCCTTGGAACGGCCAGCAGCCAAAAGCAATAAAAAAAAGGGCTACTGGGGGACTTGAACCTGGTTTATGGGTACCCAACCTCGTCCTTATCCCACTTTCACCAAAGTCAAAATGTAAATAAAATTCCCCCTCCAGACAACACCACAACATGCGTAACGATGTATGCCAAAATGAAAATGATTTGAAAATGAACGCTATTAGAAGTAAACAAGCGACGTCATCATATAAATGACGTCATAATTTAAAGTACGGGAAAACTATTTGAAACACTTCTACTGCGACATTTAAAAGATCAATCGCAAGAAAATACAATTACCAGTGGATATTAATCATACACAACTGTTTTGTTTGAAAAAGAATAAACTTGACATCGTATGCATGTACTCGATGACTATTCAGGTCAGAGCAGCTGTGGAGTAGTAAACCGGTTTACGGACGTCCTAACCTCACACTTCTCTCAAAGTCACCCTAGCTTTACAAATATTGTAAATAAAGGTATCCCCGCTGGACTTACCCACAACATAGACGACGGTGAACACAGGACAACATGTAAAACATAGCATAATAAATGTGACAATCCGTCAAATATGTACTCAATGACTTTGCTGAAGTCAGAGCACCTGCAGGTAAGCCGTTAAGGGCACGACAGGGAAAAAGTAATACATGAGTCTGGTAAGCTCCTCCTGTATCCAAGTTTAAGAGTATACCATCATAGAGTACTACCCTCGGCCTGTCATCGCGCAAGCAAAGAGGGAAGCGTAGCTACCGACTGTAAAAGGGTCGATAACCAAACATGCAGTGTGTTGCAATATAATAGCATCATAACCTTTCTTTTTAAATGTTTTAATGCGTTTTATAAACAAATCATGAAAATGGATATGACCCCGAATTTTCCTAAGTTTGTAGATAACATCCCCATAAAATTCTGGTTGAGAAATGCCTTGTCGCAGTAACGTCCGTAGATTGCAATTATATTTACTAATGAGAGGTAAATTTCGATAATAAAATTTAGAAAAGGTTTTCCGAAGTTTGTGATATCTGTAACCTTGCTTAAGAAGTTTATCAGTTATAACTAAATTACGTCTGTTAAAATCTTCAAGCAAAGAACAGGCTCGGGCAAACCTAATAAGTTGAGAAATATAAACCCCATAAGATGTAGAACGTGGCACATCCCCATCTAGAAAAGGATAATTAACAATTTTAAAATTAAAATCTTCTCTTTTATCGTATACTTTGGACGAAACTTTATCATTTGTAATTGAAAGATTCAAATCTAAAAATGAAGCATTAATGTCAGATTGGTTAGCTTTGTTTAAAGACAGTTCTTTTGGGTAGATTGAAGAAACCATAGTATCAAAATAAGGATTATCTAAATTCAAAATATCGTCTAAATACCTTGAAGTTTTATTAAAAGCATTAACAATATCGGTCTGTGTATCAGGTTTTAAGCTAAGCATAAAATCCCTCTCGTAGCAATACAAAAACAAATCTGCAACAAGAGGGGCACAATTTGTACCCATGGGTATACCAACAACTTGACGATATATGGTATCCCCATAACGCACAAATATATTATCTAAAAGAAAGGTAAGAGATCTACAAACATCAAGGCAAGTCCACATTGTGTAATGTTCAACTTCTGAATTCGAAAAGAATGAACGTTGAACATTACAAGCAATGAACATTTTGTTTTCTCTGGCAAAGGTTTTTTCTATTAATTTAATAAGTTTATCCTTTATAAGATGGTGAGGTAGAGTAGTATAGAGTGTAGAGAAATCATAAGAGCTCAGTAAAGAAATGTTATACTGTTCATTTTCAAGTTTTGTTAAAACATCATTTGAATTTTTTATGGACCAAAAAACATTAATACCAGATTTTTCATATATTTTATCACAGTAGCGTTTAACATGTTCTTTGATCGTAGTAAGACAGGACGTCAAAAGTATAGATAATTTAGTAGTGGTACAACAGCTAGAGTTGGCAATAAAACGCGACTTATAAGGGTTTTTATGTAGTTTCGGAATCCAGTACAAAGTAGAAAGTTTATGTTGTTTTATGTTAGGACCAGACTTAAAATTATTGCACATTTTTACATGTTCCGAGACTATATCTTTTTCAGGTGTTTGAACTGATATATAAGTTTTTGAATCAGTTAGCTCCTTCTTTGAAACATCAACATAATACAATCTTCAAATAATGATTACATTGTTTGATGCCTTGTCAGTAGGAACAAGAACATAATCTGAATGAAAATTAGAAATGTTTTTCTTCAAGTAGCGAAATGTAACTCTAGGTCGAGGTGGTAAAAGATGGCAATTAGATTTGTAAAAAGTTATTCGCGTATCAATAATATCGAAAATACATTTCTTCCAATCCGAAAGGGCATTAACATCAGCATGTTCTCGTCGACACCATTTGATGCAGAATTCTTGAATAGCTTCCGCAATATGAGTTCGACAAGCGTCAAAATCAATAAGGGAATGTAATCTATATTTAGGTCCTTTAGTTAGGAGGGTCCTGAGACGTTTATCCTTAATGATATCAAAATTACCAGTAATGACATGACCAACTGGTTTATAGCAAAAGCTAGAAATGCTACAATCTCAAGAAATAGGGGTATTAACATCAATATTTAAGTCAGAGACAATTTTATTGTAGTTAAAAATAACATTTCTAATAGGTTTATTATATTTATAACAGATGATAGGTGATTCAGAGTTGATGAAATATTTGGGAATAGCATCGATTACATTCTTATCACGAAATATACTTTGAATATCAATAAAATCGATACCTTTATTTAGGAACTGAAGTTTCAGAAAATGTCTTTTATGTTCAGATTCTTTATCAATACGTGGACGAAGAACATGCTGTGTGTAACTTTGTATAAGTGAGGCAGTATTAATTAACGGATCTGTACGCATATAGATTTTATCAGCCTCTTCGTCTATTGACTTAAGACAGGAAAAGGGTAAAGACGATAAACAAGATAACATAGAATGTTTACCAGTTTGTTTTAGAATAGTATGTAAATCATGAATAGACATATTACGACGTAATTTACGCTTAATATTACCATTTCTACGTCTGCCATGTGATCTACTTTTACGTTTTCGAATAGAAAATATAGAGAAAATATCGATACTAGGATCTTTAGAAATGTTGCCGCTTTGGAAAATGTTATCATTAAGGCCTAAAGGAAAAGGTGTTTGTAATTTCTTTATCCAGTCTAGCTCTGTGATAAAACGAGCTTTAGATTTTAAACTACCAGTAGTTTTAGAATCATAATAAATTTGTTCTACTGGTTGAACCGAAACATATTTGAAAGAATGTCCTGTATGACGAAAATGCTGGTAAAGAAAATTGCGTACTTTTTTGATCCGGCAATGGTAACTGTGTTCACGAAACCTAGTTTTTAAAGAACGTCCTGTCTGACCTACATATTGAATGCCACAACGTGGCGCATTTCATGTAAGAACATATATAATATTAGATGAGTTTCAGTCTAAATCAGAATTAATCTTCACACTAAACACTCTACCATTAACAAGAGATTTAATTGTTGATCTTGTAGAAATGAAATTGCAACACATACACCTCTTACTATTGCACTTAGTAATTATTGGATACACCCTATGTCTTTTGTTCAAATAATGTAAATTTAGATGGACTTTACTATAACGAATGATAGATTGCTTTAAAGGAGACAAAACGATTTTAGGTCCATTATGAAAAATGTTACTTATAGCCGAAGAGCATGAAAAGATGAAGCAGAAGACAATTTTAGAGGTTTAATACAAACTGACGGCTGTAGTGATTGGTAATTAGCCAGGTTATGAGGAATCTGAACTGAAGACACAGAGTGTAAGTTTAAGTTATTAATTTTGAGTTTAGGGAGACTATTCATATTTTGTGTAGTAATTGTAGCACCCTTCTGTAAAAAGCGACATACGTATGTAACGAAAAGTGGTGTAAAATAATAAAAAACATACCAGAGGTTATGACAAAAATAAAGAAGACTAAGAATATGAATGAAACATTGAATAGTGAAACATTGAATGGGTAAAAAGTAAGAAGAAACACAAATAAGGTAAAGTCACACTAGAGAAAACGCAAAGGGCACAAATCTTAAAAGGGAAATTAAAATAGTCACACAATATGTCGGTGAGTACGGAAGCCACCATGAAGTGCAAAGTACGGTGTAAAGGTATGAGGAAACACATTGAATGTAGAGCAATTCCTGCAAGAGGAAGAAAATTCGAACAATTCTATATACTTTTAATTATTTGCATCAATGTTTAAATAGATATTGTTCATGTTACTTTCTACTATTTATACTTTCATCACCAATCTGTAACATGATGTAGCTTTGCATATATTGGAACCCATTTTAGAGTTTCCTGCAGGGAAAGACGTACTGGTGGAATTGTTGGGAATAGCAAGTTGGGCAGACTGTGGGCAGAGGGTTCGACTACTCTGTATATATATTCTAAGTTTGACACCATGGGAATTTATGAGCTAGGAATGAATTGAAATTCAGCCGTGTGTGGTCTTTTTTTATCAATATCACACAAGGACAGTGTTACTTCCATGTTATGGGGAAGTCTGGCACGGAAATACCTTTATTTACACTATTTGTTAAGCTAGGGTGACTTTGAGATATGTGTGAGGTTAGGACTTCCGTGAACCGGTTTAAACCACCGGTGGTGGGTTTGCCTCTGACCGTTCCATTGTGGTACTCTCTTTGTCACCCTTGCTTTTTTTGTGTGTTGGGTGTCTTTGTGCTTGTGCTTTTGTTCGTGTTAGATATTTTCGTCTCATGTGTTTGTGTGCGTGCGTGCGTGTGTGTGTTGTTGTGTGTTGCTTGCCTTCTTTTGGTGTAATGGTGGTGGTTGTGTATGGGTGTGTCTTTTCCTGCATGACATTACTACTTTTTCATTTACATGCCATAGTTTATCTGACAGTTCTTTATATCTAACACGAGTAGTTTTGTAGTAGGAAGCATATAATACCTCTTCAGAACCTGAAGACATTCAAGTAAGCTTCTTAAGGATTTTATTTGATCACTTACAACTTGACAGGGGAAAGCTTGTGAGGAATTACCAATGTCGCTTTAACCCTTATTACGCTGAGTTTTCAAATGGACTATTCCAAAATTCAAACAGGTCAAGCCTATGGTGAATATTTAGGGATATTTCTATAGAAAGGTATAACATTACCAACAGTGCAGACCCTGATAAGAGGGCTCCTCCAGGAGGAATCTGCACTGCAAAGGACATTAGTGACTCGTATCCCGCACAGTAAAAAGTAAAAATACTTAGTTATAGTCTACTTTTAGTCCAAATGACCGCTCAGCATACTGTACATTTACTCCCCTGGTCATTGAGTCATTTGCCTACAATATTGAGCACTGCTAACTATGGCGCAATCATGCAGCCACAGTATCGGCGAGTAACCCTCACAGGTACCCATTTTAACCCCTGGGTTGAGAAAGGGGTGCGGGTGGGAGACACGGAAAAGCGTCTCTGAAATTTCCGGGAGGGACCGGGATTTGAACCCCGGACCTCCGGGCTGATAGTCAAGCGCGTTACCACTAGACCATCCACTTACCGCAAGACAACTGGAAGGAAATGTTATCAAATAATGACAATCACAAGGAATAACACAGCCAAAGATTACGTTGCACTATTTTCCTGAACGTAATGTCACTCACTGACTACATACACTACATGCACTCTTTTCATATATGTTCTTAAAGTAGGAGATCCTTCGAAAGCAAAAGCAGCTATGCAAAAAGAGAATATTTGAGACTCGGTTTCATTGAGCCTGTTAATGAGCTGTGCAACACTACTCACACACCCTAGCAACGGCTTAAGCGGAATTCAAGTTTCAAAACTATTAACATCGAAACTAATGATCTGGATGGCCAGAAAATATAACAACAATAATTAATAATTTCGTAATCATAGACGACATTAAAATGTAATGCTAAGTTTGAATTTCGTAACATTTTCAATAATATTTAACAACATTGCATTAGGAAATGCAAATGGATTGAGGGAAAACTCCTCAGTTCTCCAACGAATATGTAACACATATCTGAAAGTTGGGAAATAACGTAACATTCTGCCTTAATAGAGAAATACTGGAAGCTTAATGAATGTGCGACTGTAACAATTAATACTTTCCATCTTCTATGTTCATTTCAAATGTCAATGCCCTACTGAATATTCGAATATCAATGCCCTGCTGAATATTCATAGACAAAAATAATATAATGAAATGTGGAAAGTGGGGCATTGTAGCCATTTTAGAAGGTCTATCTAGAGCCTACCATGATCGGACGGCTAATATACTGGTTTATGTCTACGCTGTTAGTAAATGCGCGAAACTGCGTGAATATGAAGGAAAGGGTTCAGCCTGTTGATTTGGCAATATCATGTATTATCTGAATCATTTTTATTCGATTTTTCGATAAAAAATATTTTGCCGTTCGGAACTTTGTATAGAAAGTGATATTAGCATAAATGATATGCCTAACGAACATCCACACCAACAGTGTACATCCTGCTCTAGGAAATCTTAGAGAGGTCATCTGGTATGGCTCTCTGTTGTTTGTGCAAATCCTTTCCTTAAGGACTTCAGGCAAAAATGTGCTAAACGTTGATCAAATTGATATTTAGACGATGGCATCCCCAAGGATTTGTTAATTAACATCTGCACCAGAGACGTCAAAGCCAGATGGTTAGCCTAAGGTTATATTCTGAAATATTGAATCAATGCTATACGGTGAATATATCGTAGTATCCCACATAGTAGCAAACATTACAAACTTGATAATATTGCGACAATAATATTTGAAAATAAACCAAATGAATTTGCATTAAATCTGCTTTGGTTATGTTTGTTTGTTTGATATAGTTTGTTGTTTTACACATTTATAAGGCTACCATGTATTGAACATTTACATTCAATGCCTACTCTCTAGTGTACATCCATAACAAACAGTGTATCATTTGCATTCACTTTAACATACATGCAAATATATCAGCCGCTTTTCGTACTCAATTCCAGAACATGATGTTTGGTTTTACCATTTTGATATTAGATTGTATCACACACTATTATAAGGCTATTATAGGAACCATGTTTTGCACATTTGAATTCAATGTCTACCCTCTAGTGTACATCCATAACAAACAGTGTATTTTGCATTCAATGTCATTTGCATTCACTTTAAAATTCAGTGAAACCTGTGAAAACCGGACCCTGTGTAAACCGGGATACTCTAAATACCGGACGATTTGTTCGGTCCCGAGTTTTCCCCTTCTTTTCTTATTATGAAAATCCCTGTAAAAATCGGACCCTGTGAAAACCGGATACCTGACGGGTATCGCCAAATATTTGCTTCATTTCAATACAAATTCACCTCTGTAAACCGGATGCCAAAACCAGTCGACCGGAACGTAATTTGCTGACAGTCCTCTCGACACGCTTGTATGCAACATGTCACCTCACTCCAATGTACATACAAATATATCAAACGCTTTTCGTACTCAATTCCAGAACATGGGTTTTACCATTTTGATATTTGATTGGTAGAATGGAGATATATCACACGCTACTCGTAGTCAGTTCAATCATTCAGAGGTCAAGATAAGGTGCGTCAATTAAAACATTTATAAGAACTGCTTTATTTCTCAACAAAACCCTGTACTTTCTTTGAGACGATTCTAAAGAGTGGCCACAGTATAAAGGTTGGTGGAGAAATAACGATTTTAGTGTTTATGTACGCACCTGTATCTGTAGCTCTGATTATTGTTTCATAATGTGCATCCTTGTGCCGTGACACCCGACTCACCAACTCACTCATAGTCATTTCCTAAACATGATTGTTTAGCATTTTTGGTAGAGAGATATTCAATAATGTTGTAGGTTTGGGAGTTGGCTGACATAGCAACGTCAACATTATTATTCCTTCGGATTCAAATTCAGTCTTCCAGTCCAACTGGATATCAAAATTGGCTGATATTCGCAAATATGAAATTGTTTACTTTTTCATTTAGGCAGATTGAGCAGCAGAAGACCAATAAAAGGGGAATACGGAGTTACTGGAAATATTCTAAGATAGCATTTAGGTTGGACCAAGACTGATATCAATTAACAGCATTGGTGATTAATATGATAAATCTTATGAAATAAAAAGGGAAATAATTGGGGGGTTTTCAGCATTATTTGTTAAGTTTATATACAAGTTAAGTATTAATGTGATAATGTTATTTTCATCAACATTTGTTTTAAATTGGGAAGAATTTAGAGAGATACTAACCATTTTATTTGTATTTTACACATAAATAAACTTTGCAAAATAAGTCAAGGACCCAAGGTAAAACGTACGCCGTTGCCTTAGGCTAGTGGCATACAAGCAAGATAAATTTACTTAGATTTATCTGTTACCCCTTTATCTGTATCGTAGGGCGCCTCGTGACGGGAATGGGTGATTCTTCAAAAATTTGTAATTTTGCCTACAAATTTTTCAAAAACATTTTGCTCATAAAACCGTTCGCTTAACACGTATACCATAACTATGAACTGTCTTTGACTTATAAAGAGTAATGTCCGTGCTGATTGTTCAATAGAAACTTATTTTTTTACATTTTATAAATTGCCAATGACCTGAAAATGTCATTACCGCAACGATGTATATTTGGACCTCGTTTTATCTTAATATTTAGTTAAAGGGTGTTTATCGTTCATGATGTGTGTAAATTATGAATATGAATAACGTAATTCTGTTTCTTTTAGTAATACATCTTGCAAAATCAAAAATTGTCTCTTAAGGTGATGGAAACAGCTAATTTTTAAGATTTTGATGTATCGAAATTGTCTCCAAAGTGTTACTAAATTTCTTTTAATTAACTAAAAGCATGCTTTATACTAGCTTTAGGAATAATTTATCGTAAAAGTATACAGTTCAAACATTTCCATTGCTCAACTTTTAAAAAATGCCAAAAAATGCCAAAAAATGAATGAAAAACGTTTCGGTAATGACGTTTCGGTAATGACGTTGCGGTAATGACAGCAAAAAGTAAAGCCAAATGGTACTGAATTTATTCAGAAATATTATTTATTTTGTTTTTGGATGCAAGTTAAAGTCGTATTTTTCACAAAATAGTTGTAAGATACCAAAATAATTAAGGGTTATGTCAGTACCGAAACACATGCCGTTTCGGTAATGACCGTTTCGGTAATGACAATTTTGTTTATTTTTCATAATTACAGGTATTTACCCAGTACATGTTTCAATTATTTTATGCATTTAAGCATCGTGTACACACAGCGTATACGACAAGATCTGTTAACATGAATTTATAGTTCAGCTTGCCTGGTTTGAGGGCGTTTCGGTGCTGACGGCCTAAAAACATAATCAATAGAAATAGATGTTTGGGAGGCCATTTCTTATAATAGAACTGGGATTGCTAATTCGAAGTGTACCCTATAATGACTGCATGGGGAAAACCTTCTGATGACGTCAGAAGGGATTTCCCTTAATTTCAAGATAAAACAGGTACAGGCTAAAACACCATACCGTTTCGGTACTGACAGGAAATCGAGGGACAAAAATCAGCAGCTGAAAAAAGCCACTAAAGATTAAACTAACAGCTATATTTTGTATTCATTCATTCTATGATAATATAATGACATTATCAATAGAGAAAAATTATCAAATTTATGATGATTTAAGGTCAAGATATCTCATTCTATTATGTGTTGTATCATGAGGGACATGGGAATTTTGCACCCCCTTTCATATTTCAAACTCGATTCCAAGAAAATGAACATAAATCCTCACTGGTTATCACTATATTCTCACTAAGGTATGTCATATTAACTAGGCAAAGATAAAATATTCTTATAAAAGTAATTTTTTATGACTTTTAAATCATGTGAAAGGTGAGGGACAGCATATTACACATTTTTGAAGAATCACCCGACAAAAGCTGTATTCGTTTTCAAATATGGTCTATATTTTTCATTTCAAATATTTTTTGATTCACACATTGTGGTTGACCTTGGTACACAGATTGAATATCGCTCATGCCGGTGCTAGGAGCGTGCGTAATGATGCACTAAAAAATTACTAACTGTTCATGAAGAGCTTCAATTAAACCGAGTCTCTCATTTTCTCTTTTTGCATTGAGCACTGTTTTTGCTTTCGAAATATCTCCTACTTTCTTTTGCTTTCGAAATATCTCCTACTTTCAGAATTTCTTTCAGAGTATTGTATGTTTGCAAAAAAAACATGAATAAACATTTTCGACAAAACATGATTGACGTTATATTTCAGTAAAATAAATTTGGACTTCCAAAGATTTATTTTCTCGATATCTTACAATTTGACCCTGGGTAAACACAATCGGACTGGTGTTTGGAAGTAGCTTGGACCAGGATCCAACAGTTTCGAAAGTACAAAATAAAATTTAAAGTAAAATGTACAGCAGGCCACTGTTTAAACATGTTGGTGGTTATACAATACAAAGTAAACGGCAATCTAATACATAGAATATTTTAGAACGATTTCGTCAATTCAAGCTTCATAATTACATTTGTGTGACAGTGTTGTGTTATAAATCATGTCTTGTGGCGACCTTTACGGTCCAAATATGATCCATGGAAATAGGTTTGAAGTTTTTGTTTTTGAGAACTTTATATTCTGGTCCTTCGGGATCATCAATTTCAGTGTTTTCAGTTTTGAAAATCGAATGCCGCTGAACCCTTTCGCTGCCAATGCCGGATCTGTGATTACCTATGCAAACAGTTTGGATCCAGAGTTACACGGCGTCTCATCAGGATCCAGACTTTTTGTTACTGTTACTATGTTTTTAAAAAAAAAAAGAAAATCAAAAGAATGAAAATTTGTAGCAGACAACAAAGTTAGCAGACGACAGAGTTTGGCAGCGAACGGGTTAAGCCGGTGCTAGGGGCGTGAGCAGTATTGCATTATTAATTCATGAATAGAAACAATAAAACCGAGTCTGCAATTATCTCTTTTTGCATCGCTATTTTTGATTTCGAGGGATCTCATCTTATCAAAGTGTATTTAAAATATTATTCATGTTTCTTCCTATTCCATTTTATTGTATGCTGGTACTATGAAATAACTTGATCTTGGTATCATGATTTTGAAGTCGACAAATCGTGTTTGCTGGTACAGTAAAACCTCTCTTATCCGGACGATAAATTTAGTATAAATATCGGTCTTGGGGACAGGTGACGGCTTAATGCTGGGTGGAAGTCAGAGCTTTCTGCATGACTTTCACCCTGCATTAAGCAGTCACCTGCCTAAAATATCTAAATTCCTCTCTACTAGAATTCCGGTTAAGAGAGGTTTTACTGTAGTAACAATTGGACGTTCAAGGTACTCATAATCTATCATAGCCAATATTCTGAGAGTAGGGGATTGTTCAACAGCAAAAGCAGCGATGCAAATACAGACAATTGCAGACTCGGTTGCTGACAGAATTTGTGCCAATATGAAAGGTACTGCACACATGCGTTTGTTGATTTGGTGGTTGCATGGCGTCTATATATATGCTTTATTGTCATCCTGCAACTAAACCTATTACACTGAATGAAATTAATACTATACACCATACTTGTCACAGGGAGCAAGTCTATACCTGAAAGTGTCTTTGAATGAACGTGTGGTATCTTTAATAGCATGTGCGTACAAATAAAACAAAGATACGTAGTAACATAATCAATGCCACTACCGGTGTCAAATAAAGATTAATTCTGAATATGTAAGACAAGTAGAATAGTAAGACAAGTAGAATATAGAAGACAAGTAGATTTACAGAAGATCCCATAGAGATGTTACTATACATTGTTGAAATAGTATGAGTGATTTACGTTATATCTTAATCCATATATAATTCATTAGATGTATTGCCTTTGATAAATTCTCATTCAGCTCATTTACATTTGAAGATTTATTTACACACCGGTAGTGAAAGTAATGACATCATCAATTGTAATTCGTGTTAAATTATGTTTCATTCCGGGTTATATCATACCTTGTCACTGACATATCGAATATCCATGTCAAGTGAGATACTATTTACGGGAAAATATTCATATAAATAAGCTTTTCTGTTAAAGTCAAGTATGCCAACATTTAACAGCATTAGCTGACGTAGTAACATGATTGACCGACAGTGATATACAGTAAAACCGCGCCATACCGGATACTCAAGTATCAGCATTCCTTCTAACGACACATGGCAGTTTAATGCAGTATGAAGGCAATGTACGTACGACTTTCATCCTGCATTAAGCAGTTACACGCCACACAACTCTCAATTTTTCTTTACTACAATTTATAAGACGTTTGGAATGCAGTAAAACTCCTTTAAACCGGAATTCTAACAGAGAGGAATTTATATACTTTAAGGCAGGTGTCTGCTTAATGCTGGGTGAATGTCATGCAGAAAGTTCCATGCAGAAAGCTCCTAGATGAGCTTTCTGCATTCCTCTCACCCAGCATTAAGCAGTTACCGTCTCCAAGATCGATCGATATTTATACTAAATTGAATATCCGATTTCGAGAGATTTTACTGTATATGGAATATTTCAAAGAACTTGGATATTGCTTATACATTACCTTTGAATGTGGAATAAAAATATATATGCAATCAGTGTAGAACCTTCTGTCATTCAAATACATTTAAGCAGTGGATTATATCAGTAAACACTGATGGTTTATTGCCTCCAAATCGTAAATGGTACAAAAACGTATGACTTGGGTCTATTTAGTAAGGTGGTTACATTGACCAATTTAATCCCGGAATCCTATTTATTAATAAGGCCTTTGATCAATGTTTGTACTGCTTACTAAAACAGAAACACGATACAGTACATTCCCGTATCATGTTTTAAACTGATTTCGTGTTGACTTCATTTTGGTGCAAGGTGTTGGGTATCTATAAGGCAATCCCATAATAAATAGATAGGGATGTCGTTAACAACAGAGATTATGCTCCCACATAGTTCTATAACCCTTTTCTCCATAAAAGGCTTTTCTACACCTTTGCAGACAGAGTAGACTCAGATCAGACAGATCCTATAGGAGCCGTCTGACCAGGGTCTGTTATGTTTGCTTATAATATAATGTAGATCTTACTAGATCAGATTCTGGTGTTTCAGAAATGGTAAAAATGTCTGTGTTTATAATGCCATTATAACAATCCAACTCATTATTATTGATGATGTCATTTTTTCTTGCATGAACAATTATAATAACCGCTCGTTTGCACTACACTGCAGTGTAAAGCACTGGATCAAAGAAAGTCGATTATCAGGTAGATATACCAGGTAGCTTCTGAACACGCACTGATCACTATTGGCACTGTGTGTTCCAAATTCATTCCAATATGCAACATGTAAAAAGCGCCTGTGCAGACTAATCCCTTAAAATGAAACACAAAACTCTTTAAATACTAGTTTGTACTATTCCACCTAGATTCGTATACATGTTTGACAGTTTATTAATAAATTGATAAGCTTTATAAAACACCAATAAAATTATTCAGTAGAAAACATAATTGGACTTCATAAGTAACTTAATGATAAAACCACTAATATTTACGCCCACATTTCGTAAATTTTGTTATATTTTCAGTCCGAATTGGGCAAAATCGATGGTTTAGGAATGTATAACAGAGTATTGTGTCCGATTCTAATTGAATTACCCATACAAACTAATATTGAACCAGTCTAAAGCGACCACTTGATTGGTGAACTTTAAACACATAAGGGCTTGCGGCATACATTTCTTTCTGTATTAAGTCCTCTTTTTTATTGGTTGCATTAAAGGCTTTTATTCAGTTGTATTAATTAAATCCTTTTTGTAAAACTATTACCAAAGTCACAGGCTAATCGGACCCATATGTCGAACGACCATACGACTTAAACAACCATAAAATACCGAATTACGATGTTTGTAAATTTAAATTGTGATTGTCTTATGTTAGAAGTTGCTTTCAACTTTTTTATGTTAGAATGCGTGATAATTTTAACTATAGTTAGTTATATATTAAAACCTTCCAGTTTGAAATAAAACACAGTACCCCAACGAGTCTACCGTTACAGACTGTTTGCTGGTAGCAATACCGTTCTTGCACGGTGTTCTTACACTAGATATGATCGTGACATAAATTTCAACCTCGGTCCAGGTCCCTTGTCGGGAATAAATAAATCGGGAATGGTCAACTTTATTGAAGAGTGATAATTGTCTCAGAGTATTTGATCTACAAAATGAATCGATGTGTAATTTAAAAGTTAATCAGAAATCAACGGTTTAACACTCAGATCAAGCTTTCGAAAATAACTGAAAGAAACAGAATTTTGGCATTTGAATTGATGATTATCGTTGCCAACATGATTTACCGATTTCCTTCAAATAATTTTCACGCCTTTGCAAACAGCTTAGACCCAGATAAGACGATCCCTGTGTACGCATGTCTTCATAAGACCTATAACACAACTATTAAATAGTCATGTTCTTATTATTTCGTACATGAATATTAAACAGGGGACGGGTTAACAGATGATGACGTCGTAAACTGAGGTAAAACCTCTCTACAAGGATCATCTAAATGTGATATAATTTTGAGTCTGTAAGACGCATGGCAATTCGTACATTCCGAAAAGTATGCAGAAATATATTAGATGAACATTTAGATTCGCCTTCACAAGTAGTATGTTCTGAATTCATGAGGTAAATATTTATATAGAGGATATTTGCTATTTTCGGTGAAAGATCGACATTTATTTCATAGAGTGAACATCAGCCTGTATTTTTAACGAGTGGCGAAGCAGCGAGTGAAAATATTACTGTCTGGTGTTCACAAGATGAAATAAAGTTCGACCTTCAACCGAAAAAAACAAATATTCTTTTTATTTCACGCTTTTATTAAACTTTTTCCAACGGATGTTTGTCCTAATGAAATCGAAAGTACGATTCGCATCGCAAGTCAGACGTCCGCCATATTGTCTGAAACAAACGCTGTGAGAAACTAACAAAGAACGAAACTGAGACTTTATAACAGAAAAAATGTAGGTTGTGTGCTTTAACTGAGCCAACATTAGCAGGAAGTTTTTAATGGATAATGCTACGTGTTGAATATTCACTGTCACTGTCGGAAAACAATGTCATTCTTTTAAACAGTCTGCGCACCGAATAATTTGAGATTAGCTGAGAAAGAGTTTGAGTTTCCGAAACGGAGTATTTTTTGATCTAGTAACTAGTGACATGAACATGGAAATGACGGTACTGTATCCTATAGATAATCACGGTTGACTTGTTCCGCCTAGTGTCACAGTTGATGATGGCATCAAGTAGAATCTACTGGTAGACGTTTGGTTTAATTTATAAATCTTAATGTGAAATCGATTGCTGGAAAGTTTCAAAATTTTAAACTAAATTGTGATGGCAAACAGCAGTATATTTCGTCCAGATGATCTAATGTGATGACGTCTTGTCATTTATTGACAGAAAGCCTGGGTTCGAATCCCAGTTTGGATTTCATTTTGTACTGCTTTTATTCCATTTGTTATCAAATGTATTCCCTGTGAAACTATTTTGAAAAATATAACAAAACATTGCAAAACGACCCCAAAAAGATTATCATTATTAGTTTTCAAAACATTTGACTGCTTAGTGCAAGTTAAAATCCCCATGGGGGAACAAGTAGTCCGGTAACAGTGCAATTATCAAAATTGATAATTTCACTGTTCAAAACAGTGTTGTTATACCTTCTGATCCTTCGAGATCATGAATTTCAGTACTTCTTGTTCTGAAAATTGAATACCGCTTAAGCCGGTGCTAGGGGGCGTGAGCAGTGTTGCACTTTCAATTACTGCTCATGAACAGACTCAATAAAACCGAGTCTGCAATTTTCTCTTTTTGTGTTGCAATGTTTGCTTCCGGGGGATCACCACCGTTCAGAATTTATCAAGTGATAACCCACTGTTATATCATAGTAAACCACCGGAAAGAATGAAATAAATGGTCGTATTAGTACATATATCAAATCACAAATCTCAACAGAGAACAATAAGCTTGGTTTTGGAATACCGGATGAAAGGCTCAGGGCTTTACACATTGAACATATAAATGAGGTTTCGACAATAAACTAATCATTACCCGTTTTAAAAACTGAATTAGTTGGCAAGAAGAGATATTCGGTTCGAGGAAATGATGCTATCGACACGTTCTTATGATACCAATAAACTATCACGCCGTTTGCGTGACCAGGCTCGCCAGTTGTAACTGCGTGCCTCATGAGGATGGCAATCGTTGCCTCAATGGGATTCAAGCTGCTTACCAATGCAATGCGAGTAACATTTTGCTCATATATAGCTCTATAACACTTAAAGACGGTCATACATTCACCATATTGCCTATTTTGTTATCTTGTATGGTTTATGTGTTAAGTCTTGATGCGCGTTTCGTCACGTTTTGTCTAGTAATTGTGCTGTTCCGTGTTTGATGATGTTTGGTGCTCTTTTGTGTGTGGCTCTCTCTCCCTGTTTGTCGATTTTCAATATTTACAATTTCTTAAAAGCTTCTCCTAATTGAAATTGGCCCAACTGCATCATATCCAAATTAAACTTTACAGAGCAGGACACGGGTCACTTATATTCTTTGCAAACAGTATAGACCCCGATGAGAGGGTTTCTACATCGTCGGCACTGTTTGTCATGTTACACTTTTCTATAGAAAAATACCTAATTGATCACAATAAGATTAACCTGTTTGTATTTTGGAATAGTCCATTTGAAAATTCAGCATTATAAAGGATACTATTACTTCATCTTTTCACAGCGTTGTACGAGATAAAAGATAAGTTCTAAATGTGTAGGCGTATTAAATTCATAGACACGTTATTTCCTACCATTTACTATCCATTAAATGCAATGTTCCCTATCTATAAATAACGTATTTTTGACGATATCTCAAAACCAGTAATGCTCTTTCAGCCATTTTATGAAGATATTGAACAACTGACAGAATTTCTCGTAAGAACAAGATATTCTCGCTTAAAATATATGGAAGAACACTACACAAGCATTTCATTTAGAACGAGAGCGAATAATCGATACTCTTATATCAAACTTGTACAATTGTAAGTAATTATTCGTTACTTTTTTGCTCTACTGCTACCAATGACAAACCACATTTATGTTCATTTTACATATTTCTACAGTGCTTTATTTATAGAGATCTTTCATTTAGCGACCATTGTTAAATGAATGACCGTTGTTTTCACCGTCGTGTTCACTCCCTATCGACTGTGTTACAATGAGGGGTGCGCCTGCGAAAAGACATGTTAAGGTATCGGTTCGATACTGTTATGGCGCATGCCTATTTGTTTACAAATATGCGAGGGAGAAGATTTAATTAACGTTCGATAAGCTGTATATTTTTCTAAGTTTTGGTTTCTTTATG